>OZ038485.1:95315110-95435110 GCA_964036315.1 Acanthosepion esculentum | reverse complement strand
CTGTGCGGAAAAGAACACCATGACGCAATTGACTCCACCAGAAATTTGGAAACAGCATGCTGTACTGCTTGGCATTCGTTCCGGAAGCTGCAATCCGAACATTTTAGGGCGTTTGGGTGCTAATCTGAGGACAGTTCAGAGGATTCGGAAAGAGTTCAATGAATCTAATGGGGAGTACGAAGACACGGCAGCTCGAAAAACTGAAGTCTATGTCAGACAACAGGATTCTGCACCATGCCACGCAATCAGGAGAACCCAGTCATGGCTGTCAAACAATTTCTGTGATCACATCGACCGTTACATCTGGCTACCTAACTGCCCAGACGGCAACCCTTTTGATTATTATGTGTGGGGTGCAGTTGAGTGAGAGACCAACAAAACTCCATGTAACACAAACAATGAACTAAATGCAAGGATTATGGCAGCATTCACAAACTTAAAGGAAGAGACCATCCATAAAAGATGCGGGAGATTCAGAAGTCGTCTGGAAGCCACGGCTGAAGACGATGGCGACTTTATTGAACAAATTTACGCTTTAGTATTTCTTTCTTTATTTTTTTGTAATTTTCGTAAATATATCTGTTAAAATGAGACATCGCACTCTGTAAAAGAGCTCCCTATTTTATGTATGATGGATTCTCTCGTTTAACTATAATCTTTACAAGACGGTAGAGTCCATCTCTGTAAAGGGACAAAATTAATAAAAAGAGACAAGAGGAAAAACTATCGGCTAGAATAGTTTTCCTCTTGTTTCATTTTATTCATTTTGTTTCTTCTACAGATACACTCTATCTGAAAATAATTCTCTCTCTCTCTCTTTCATACACACACACACACACACACACACACACACACACACACACACACACACACACACACACACATATATGTAATTAAGGAGATACGAATCGCACGATAAATTATGTTTTTATGACACCTATTTTATATCTGTATTGACATTCGCTTTTATAATTACGGAGACATGAATTACACTATAAATGTTTTTATAAATGTTTTTTTTTTTATGTTTAAATATAAAATGTCCTTTATAAAAACAGGATCTATCATACGATTCATGTCTGCTTAATTATAAAAGCGAAACTCCACACAGTTTATATATATATATATCCTTCCGTCTATGCGTAAGGATATTCTCCCGCCACATCATAATAGTTCGTTAATTTTTTCTTTTAAATGTAGTTGCGGTTCGCACTACATAGGGAGAACGACGCAAAGGCTGGATAAACAACACGTTCCAGCGAAAATCCGAAACCTTAAGTACACTCCCTCGGACATTTTGACCAATACATACAGGTCTTCCATCGCAGAACGCCTAATAAATAGCCATAATTGTGCTGTTAGTTTTAATGTGGACTCTTTTATCATCCTTAGCAGGTCCCACTCTAATTACCACCTAAAAGTGTTGGAGGCCATCTATATTCTATCATTAAAGCCTTCTATATGTAAACAGAAGGACTTTGTATTAGGCCTCCAACTAATTACCATCTAATTTTTTTACCCCCCCAATACACTCTGTCCATTTTTCTTTTTTTTAAATAATTTACTTTATTAACCTCGATTTAGCTCTGTTGAGCGAGGTTCGAAACCGGTTAGCTAGCCCGTTTTTCATTTTTACTTTTTATTATAATCAGGAGTGGTAATAATAAAATTAATTTTTGTCTGTTTATGGCAGTGATAAAGTTTTGTACCACTAAACATATGTTTAAATAAACACACACACACACACACACACACACACACACACACACACACACACACACACACACACACACACATATATATATATATATATATATATATATATATATATATATATCAAGGGGAGGTTCCGCGCCCACCTGCAAAAAAAAAAAAACTACCAAAAATAAAATTTAAAATTTTCAATTGAAAGTACATTACGATTTATCAAAATGAAATATTGGTTGGTGAAAAATTACAAAGTCCTTCGATTTTCTTTATTGCCTAAAATCAGGCAAATACTCGAATCTGCAACAGGTTGTGGTCAGACAACTCAGAAATGCCATGTCGTATATTCATATCCTCACCGAGCTACTTTCTTTATGAAAAGAGAGTCAGCGAAGCAGCTAAAGCTCAAATGACTCACAAGAAACCGAAGCTATATACCTGCTTCTTGAAGTGAATACACTTTTATTTCCCTTTCTCTTGTAAACTCTGACTAATGACATTTAATAACATTTTTAAACTTTCTCTCGATGAACACTCCAAATGATGAAATTGTTTCCTATGAAAAGAAACGTACACAAAAATCAACTTTTACACACCTTTACATACATAATACATTGTTAGTTATAGAATGACAAAGTTGAAAAAAAAAACACTTTTCCGTTTCGCGTTTCGTCCCTAGAAAGAATTTCTTCAGATTAATAATGGTTCCATCAATGGAGTTAGTACACAAAAATCAAAACTCCGCTTTGATTGTTTGATTTGTTTTTTTTTACGGTTTATCACCCCGTCATATATATTTTCGATTATTTGAATAATTCTTTTGTTTTTGCTAGTGAATATTGCATCAAAAACATTTTTGAGTAAAACAACGATTTGTGTGTGAGTTTCTAAATAAATTCCCGGTAAACAGTGGCCGACCACAACTAAAATCAGCAGGCGGTCGGCAAGAGTTATCTGTGAAAATGTGTATTTTATACTCTTTTGGCAATTTCAAGATATTACAAGCGTAGTTGATGCGTGCATACCGTGTCGACACCAACCAAACTAATCAGTGAATGTTTAAGTCACCTGGTAAAAGTCATCGAACACAAATATATCTGCAAACGGGTGTCGGGAGATGGCCCTGTCTATATATCATCGGAAATACTATCTAGAACGCAACAGTCATGAGAGGAAGGGGAATGGTAGAGAAAGAAGAAATAGCTGTGTTTAGTAGAGAGAGACGGAGACACATGTAAGAGTGGTCTAGAGATTCAAGAGAGAGTTCCCTAGCCAGTGGAAGATGTTCGCGGACATAAACTCCCAGGCCATGCAAGTGGATATTAGAATCCTTCCTAAGGAGAGGAAGATAGCTAGGGATCGAGAAATCAGGATTGAAGAGTTAAGATTAGATTCGCAGAGAGCTAGGATGTCCGGGGATTTTTCGAAGAGGAACGATTCCATACTGCAGAAGTTAGTATGAATACCACGGATGTGGAGAAAGAAGGGTTGTGGGGTTTAGGCGTGTTTTGTTGAACTGGTTTAGGTTTATGTCTCTGGTTGTTTATAGTCATGATGTGTTATTTTGGTAAAGAAAGACCTAGGGTAGCAGTAGCAGTCTGTCGTCTAATGTAACATCTGCAGGAAGGGAACTGGCGCAGACTGCAATATAGTGTAGCCCCGGGGTTGCCCATCGGCGGTGCTTGCAGGGACACCCTTCCATGCACAATATGGCACTGCAAGAACCCTGATATTATGCAACTGTTGATTAGAGCAGCCTCTAAAGACGTTACGCAAGAGTTCGGGCTCCTAACTACCAGTCGGGAACAGCAACCAGAAAACTGCCAACCCGATACCCTCAGTATAAAGAGACGTTGTCACCATCCATACATATCACAAAAAATTCATGACAGAACCTCTATTAGGGCCTGAGAAAAGGAAAAGAACCTGGAACCCCTTCCTAAATAGAAAACAAGGAATGAACCTCTATTCCTGCTCAAGAGAAGATGGAGGAGTATGGACTATGCGATAGGAAAGCCCATCGACTCCTATTAAAAAAAAAGAACAAAAAATAAACAAAAACAGAAAACAGTCCCGTGTTTGACTTCCATATAAAAAGAATGAACTTTTAGATACCTTATTTGGAGAGTCGAGCTGCGACCCACACTTGTTTCTGGATAAATTTAAAACCCATTTGTTGTTGTAAATTTTGGGGGTCTGAAGAGATGGGCCCCTGATCCCATGAAATAAATTATTACCTATGGAATTTTAAGGCCTCCGCTTTCATTATATATATATATATATATATATATATATATATATATATATATATATATATATATATATATATATATATAAACGTTCAAGCAAAGGTAGGAATGAAAGAATAAAAAATATTAAATTAAAACAGAACATTACATTTCATTCTAAAGTGATTGAAATCAACCGTTTCTAAATTGGCATGTTCTTATCGGAGAGGGTGACTAAAAGTAAATGAATTCTGGGATATGCAAATAGACGCCATAAAATTGGGATTAAGTGCGGAGGCAGCAGCTCCGGCCTTCTACCCTTTTTTCTTTTTGGGGGGTTGCGGGAGATTCAATCGGTCCTACATTTTACATCTTTTTCTTTTTTTTTTTTTAAAGCAAAAGGAGAAATACCAACTCTTTCAAACTGCATTCTCCATAATAATCCACAGTCAGTCTCCACAAAAAAATCATCATTTATTTGTGTGTGTGTGTGTGTGTGTGTGTGTGTGTGTGTGTGTACAAGGTGCTGTAGAAATACATCTCACATAATGTAAATAGTGTACATAATGCCTCATCTCAGAAATATAGACAGATATCTGGGAAGTGTTCTAACAGAGGAGGAAAAGTACAACGCTGAGATCTGAAGACGTATTGGGGTGACCAAAGATATACTACAAAATCTAAGTATTAAGCGACACGAAAAATTTTGTTGGAAACAAAGAAAAGAGTAATGAACTGTTATGTGATATCTGTCCTCCTGTATGGCATCGAATGTTGGACAATCTCCTCAAAGATAAAGAAGAGATTTGAAGCAATAGAAATGTGGTTCTACAGAAAGATGCTGAAGATACCATGGGCCGAACATGTGAGCAAAGACGAGGTTTTAGAGAAAATGGAAACAAAAAGGAAACTTATACTTAACAGAGGCAATTCAAATTTCTGGGGCACGTAAAGAAGATGGAGGACTTGGAAAATCTGATACTCACAGGACAGATTGAGAGAAAGACGAACACAGGAAAACAGCGTGTAAAATACTTGATGAGCTTGAGCAAATGGATTACAGAACGGGGTTTTGGAGAAATAGCAAAAAAAACTTAAGAGCTACAAGGAACAGGAAGATGTGGAGGACCATGATTGCCTACGTCTCGAAGTAACACGGCACATAAAATAAGAAGATAGCCACACGATGTACCTAAACTTCTTATAACAACAGTGAACGTATTAAATTGAATTCTATTTACCAAAATAATTCATAAGTAGTTTTATATAGTAATTTCTCCTGGTAAATGGAATAGTTCCAATCAAAATGGTATAGTACCAATCAAAATGGAACAGTACCAATCAAAATGGAATAGTACCCATCAGAATAGAACAGTACCAATCAAAATGGTATAATACCAATCAAATGTAACAGTACCAATCAAATGTAACAGTAGCAATCAAAGTGGTATAGTACCAATCAAAATGAAAAAGTACCAATCAAAATGACACAGTACCTATCAAAATGGTATAGTACCAATAAAATGTAACAATACCAATCAAAATGGTATAGTACCAATCAAAATCGAATATTGCTAATAAAAATGGTATAGTACCAATCAAAATAATATATGCTATTATGGGTTTTTTAAATAAAATATTTTTAAATAAAAAAATTCAATATTTTAAACATTTTCTTTAAAAAATTTGAATATGCCATTCTTTTTTTACTGTTAGTTCAACCAATACAAGGTCGAAGGGCCTCTCAAGGGAGAGCGTTACAAAGAGAGTAAGATTGCTGTTAGGAAGTAGGAAGGAACCTGTAAGAAGTACGTATTATGAGGACGTGTAGGTTAGATATCAGTAACAGTTCCGATAAGAAGCTGGCGGATCCAAAGGATGTAACACGTCCGAACATCTGCCATCGTAATAGCAAAAGAGGAGTGAAAGGCTAGCAACGTTTCGTCTGTAGGGTAAGTGTCGCAGGGTGGAGAATAAATCATCACCCACAAAGCCGCGTAATTCCTTTTGAACTCTGTCGCGGCTGTACGGTGGGGACTGGGCAGCGCCAGCCCAAATCTAGCAGTAATACTCCATTCTTGGTTGATTGTCGCTATTACACTTTTGATTGGTGTGGTTCCAGTTAAAATTTTATTGACACTATTCCATTTTGTAGGGCAAGTCGACGTGGTGAAGTGGTTAGCAAGAGTGTTTCGTTAGATTAGTTACGACAGTAAGGAGTTCAATTCTCATTGGGTGCACCATGACCTTGTGCCAAATCTAAGCTATGCTTAATAGATCACTATTGAGTTTTCTTTGACACTGTTCTTATTTTGGAAGTGAAATGGTATAGATCTGATCATAATTTGTTTCCGTTTTTTTAATTTTCTAAGCCTGCGAGAATAGGATATATAAATTTTTATATATCAGAACAATGTTAGGCAAATTAATAACAAAGTGGAAAATATTTGGTGTGAGACATTTCGTTCTTTAGGAATTCATCAGTCTAATGTTTTTGTTGATGGAATTATACATATGCAGGAAGGGGGGAGAGGCAAGAAAGGCTGAAAAATTTTGGAACTCTGAAATTTTGAACTTTTAAATTAATCTAGAGTGTCTAGGTATGTAGACAAGCCAATTTAATTCAGTTTTCTGATGATTTCTTTTTTTATTATTAAGTATCCCACATTGTATTATTCTAAGATCTGCCATGAAAGGTGAGATGTTGTATGAACCTGGATTGATTGACTGACTGATTTGTCTTTTTTTTTACGGCTTATCAACCTTTTGAAGGTTATTTAAAACTAGAAAATATTTTTAGATTCTAAGAACTTGGGGGAAAACAATAAGGATTTACTGATGCAAGTTGTATTATTTAACGCATAGCTAGGCGAGAATAGACGGATTCATACCTTTCCAAAGCGTATTTGCGCATAAGAGAATATAGTGAACCTGACTGGAATTGGAACTCGGCTCTCCGGTTTCCAATTCCGTTCCGTTATCCATTACACCAACCGCACAACCAGTCTTACAACACCTGGTATTCCCGAACAGTCACCCATCTAGATACTGACCAGACTCGACGTTGCTTAACTTGGGTGAACGTATGAGGACCGGCGTTTCAACGGGATATGGGCGTAAGCCCGTAAGAACCTGGACGCAAATTTACTGTGGGTGGTCAAGCGATCAAAGCACTTTCTATATAATTTCGCCTTGTCTCAAACTTGATTCGGAAATTTATAAAAGATGAACTGGGGGTTGATGGTAAGTCATTGAAGGTTCCTGACGAAACATTCATCAATTGAAAATCTGAAGGGGCTGTCCAAACCATTGTTTTAGAGGGAGGGGCCTGAAAAACCTGTCATGTTTATTTTTGATTGGCTAAAATTGCAATTACATCATCTGTCCATTCTTGTAACGTCTAATGAATATACTGTCTTTTGATTGACAGTTTTAAAAATACCTTCATGTGAATGCAACATATATGAAGTACATTTCGAGGTCGTTTCAGTTCATTCAATTCTGTTGCAGGCTACACTGCGCTTTCGACCCGTTTTACCGGCGAGAAGCGCAAAAAGTAAAATTAAAACAAAAACACATGAAATTACCAAAAGGAAAACAAGATATCACTGTACAGGTATGAACTTTAAAATAACAAGAATATTCACAGGATCGTTATTTTAATTGCATTTGTTTTCTTTCTTTCTTTTTCGTTGTTTACAGGTTTGGGAAGTGTCTCACAAGTTTTAACGACGTTGCTGAAGTAAGGACGACACATGTTAATGTCAATATGTCTATTTAAGAAGCATCACCGGCTGGAAGCTTCCCCGTTTGGTTTTTAGTGATCGAATCTGCAAAACCTTTCTCGACTTACAGACGTTATCACCGCCAGGTAATCTCATGTAAATAATTTCTTTTTCATTTTGGTTCTGTATAGCTTAGAGCAAAGTGATGCTCAAGCAAAATACAGACAATCTTTGTTGCTACTATATAGTATGATATCTACCGAGGCATTTGTGACCTATCATAAATGATGGTGCACTCATTACTGCTGGAAAATACCCAGGCAAAACGATGACCCGTTTACGGTTTTTTTAAAAAATGATATCAAATCAATTTCTAAACAAACACTATTGATGATTTTTTTTATCTTTTTTTGTATAAAATTTGTTAATGATTTTTAATACATAACTAGTTCACTGTTCACTGCCTTTAACCCTAACCCTATTTCATATTTCCAACAGTTTGTAAATATCATACTATAGTAGAAAATGAATAGTAGATATCATACTATACAGTGTAACCCGGATATAAGAGAGTTGTCGGCACCGGAGAAGTCTCTTATATCCGGGCTTCTCTTATATCCGGGTTTGGTCTATTTTGTTTTATTAACACAGGCTCTAATTTGGGACCAGATACAAATCTCTCTTATATCCGGGTTTCTCTTATATCCGGGTTACACTGTAGTATAAAATGGACGGTAGATATCATATATAGTAACATCCAATCTTTTAATTTTCTAAAAAAAAAAATAGCTGTTATCAATTATTAATCTTTCATCAAGTATTTATTTATTTTTCTGTTATTCGCGGAGTTTTAAAATAATAAGTAACAATTTTAAGGTGACTCAATTTTCAGATTTTGAGCCGCATTTTTTATTTTCTTATATGTTGATTTTACAATACCTTTAAATTATCCCAACTTCTTAGGTGAAGTTTTCGGTTAATATTTCTTTCATTTTTTCCCGTTTTGCTATCACCAAGGTGTTGTTTCTGCTTTACGGCACTTCGACCGATATAGAGATATTTTAAGGTTTTAAATCGTGATTGTTTTGGGTTTCATGTTATATGTGGATCACTGATAGATTTGAGTATACATTGGAGAAAGTAACTTTTTTCTTTTTAACTTTTTTTTTATTTTTTTATTAGAGATGCTGGTTTCAATATAAATTATTTTGTATACTGATACAAATATTTTGTCTCTGATACAAATTGGTTATTAGCTTGCGTTGTTATTTTTAGTCGAGATAGTTACGAAGTCTGAAGAGATCTTTTTCTTTTTTTTTTCAGATTTCAAAATAAGGTTTTATGCAGTTTTGATGGCAGTTTTTATAGTTTTATATTTTGGTATGAAGTTTGATTTCCTTTAAGAAGTTAGTGATATTATTTGATTTAGTGTTTTTAGAGTTCATTTGTATTGCTTGCTTTGCTAATATTTTGTTCTGGTTTGACTGAGACGTTAGCAACTTATGAGTTCGAGGTATCTGTTCCATCATGGCGTAGTTACAGTTTTTTAGTAGATTTCAGTGTATTAAATGAGTATCTCCTATTCGGGGTTTGGATAAAACTATTCCCTCTCCCCCACGTCTTATTATTCTGAAATCTGGGATGTATGCGCACGGAGAAGTAGTAGTCGTAATAACTTATTCACTGTATATGTGCGGTGTCTCTTCAGAAAAACGCGCTTAATGACTCTCCAGAGTTTCCTGTTTTCTGTTGTTTTAAGCAATGCTTTCTCTTTTAAAATCCTAGTTCGTCTTGTGCTAATTGTTCCCTCCGCTCATTCGCCGAAACTTATCAAATCGTTTACTCGCTGCTTTTTTCTGTTTCTTTTTAAATGCCCCGTCAGTGTCAAATTTGCTAGTCCTTCTTTCTTTTTTGTGTTCCGAAAAATGATTTTGTATTTTTTACCATCAGTTTCTCTCTTGTTCCTGTTCTCCTTAGAATACTCACACGCATCATTCTTAACAATCTTGATCACTAGATCATCTACATGATCTGAAGCTCACAGTTATTCGCTTATTTACTAGTATTTATTTCGTCTTCATTTCATTTGCTTTATTTACACTCGCTTTGGTCGCAGCCGATGGGGTTCTGGCGTTTGATTTGGCGTCAAACTTCTTTTTTTACATGGAGCTGTGCTTTGGTGAATGTTCGCGCGTGCTCGAACGAATAAAATGAAATAGATGGGCATGCTTGGAAACGAGCAGCCATGCAGAAGATGAGAAATCACACTGATTTGCAGAGTACCTTCAAATCGAAACAGTAATGCTGAAGATGAGAAATCACACTGATTTGCAGGGTACCTTCATATCAAAACAGTAATGCTGAAGATGAGAAATCACACTGATTTACAGAGTACCTTCAAATCGAAACAGTAATGCTGAAGATGAGAAATCACACTGATTTGCAGAGTACCTTCAAATCGAAACAGTAATGCTGAAGATGAGAAATCACACTGATTTACAGAGTACCTTCAAATCGAAACAGTAATGCTGAAGATGAGAAATCACACTGATTTGCAGAGTACCTTCAAATCGAAACAGTAATGCTGAAGATGAGAAATCACACTGATTTGCAGGGTACCTTCATATCAAAACAGTAATGCTGAAGATGAGAAATCACACTGATTTACAGAGTACCTTCAAATCGAAACAGTAATGCTGAAGATGAGAAATCACACTGATTTGCAGAGTACCTTCAAATCGAAACAGTAATGCTGTAGATGAGAAATCACACTGATTTGCAGAGTACCTTCAAATCGAAACAGTAATGCTGAAGATGAGAAATCACACTGATTTGCAGAGTACCTTCAAATTGAAACAGTAATTTTTTCTTTTTAAGCGTATCACCCCAAGCAAGGCTGTTGGCCACTATCACGCATGGGGTTACAGAAGGGTTGGAGGAAGAGCAGATAGGAGTGGTAAAGGAAGGGATGTGGAGAAAGAGAAGGACGGAGGGTCGATGAAGGCAAGGGGGTTACAGAAGATTTAGAGCGAGAGCAGATAGGAATGAAAGATGAAAGGAAGTGGAGAAGGGAAGTGGATAGATCAAGGCAACTGGAGATGACGATTGACGCTACACTTAAACCGTTGGAGATTGTATTTGTCAGGGAAACAGTAATATGGAAGGGAGTTCCATAGGCGAGATGTGCGAGACATAAAGCTATTGGAGTAGAAGAGACGTCTACATCTAACAGTTTCAACGGTGAAGGGGTGGGAACGGGATGCCAGCCTCGTAGGACGTTTAAATTCATGAGGCCTAGGGACAAGCGAAAGCAACTCCTCGGAGCAATTACCGTGGAAGTACTTGTAGAAATGCCTTGATGATGGGACATCATTTTTTACCAGAACAAAAACACTTTCCTTTACTGTGTGTGTGTGTATCTGTGTGTGTGGTTTGTTTAACGATGGGTCATTTAATACCGAACTTTTATTTTATTGTGAAAAAACAACATTGTTCCATAATGTATTGCTGGTAATTTTTTGTAATTTCTTTTTATATTTTCATGTTTTGACTCCAGTTTTGTGGTTCACTATTTGCCCATAGCTGGCAGCTTAACAGGTGCTACCACCCAGGGTCAGGTTGGACCTGGGAACAACTGCAATTAAGAGGTGGTTCCCCGCTCTTCCAGAGCAGAAGAATTGCTGCTGGATGGACTTCATCCTCATACCCAGGACGTGTATGTGTGTGTGTGTGTGTGTGCGCGCGCGTTTGTATGTGTGTGATTATTAATGCACTATGAATAAGCAGTTCTACACACTTGCATAGATATTTGCTAAGCCTGACCCGAGACATAGCCACATGAGTAAAAGATTATGCTCCATCAGTGTTCCAATGGATATTGTCTCCCTTCCTTTCGTATTTATCATAAGCTCCACTTTTCTTAATTTCAACTAGTTTTTAGGAAAGCCTAATGAAATAACATTTGGGATACCGCTTAAGTTATTAATATTCCCTGCAGAATGGGATTGGGGGTGAACCATCTGTCCTCTGATTCTATGAAAATGAAAGTAAGGGAGGTAAGACAAATCTCGAAAAGTAGACCATATCTGGAGCAAGAATGGCACATATTACCAGCAAACTGTACCCTAAGGAGCTAGATTTTTCTTTGCAAAAAAAAAAAGGTGTCTAATTTGAATTTACTTGTGTACGAGGGTGACAGCTTTTTAAAAAATATATTATTATGGAAGATTGGTTGGTTGATTTTGTTTAGCGGCATATCAACCTCTATGGGTTATTTTGTGCTGAAATCTAAATATTTTGAACGCAATTATATGCCCCCAACTACAGATAAAATGTATTGTTGGTCATTTTGCTATAAAATGTACTGTTGATAATTCTACTATAATTTTGGTAAATTTCCTACAAATATAATCATATCATGTTGGTCAATTAACTATAGATATGTATTTCTGGTCAATTTACTATAAATATTTTTATACTTTCATAGTGTTTTGTTTTTGTTTGGGGGGGTTAACTGATTGCTCATAGGTGTTATTCCCTGGGTAGACCTGGGAACAACAACAATTAATAAGTGGTTCCACGCTCTTCAAAACCTTCAATCTCCCGATCAGAAGTCTTGCTGCCGGATGTCGTCTATCGTCATAGCCAGAACTGATAGAATTAGTATAATTTTTCTGTCACTGTTTTACTGCTTTTCCCCCCCAGATGCAGTGCATCTGACAAAGGAGGAAGAATAGTTTATCTGAAATCAAGAACATATAATTAAATTAGAAGAAACATGATTTGTAATACTAATGACTCTTCAATGTTATAGAGAATAAAAAAATTACTTTTAGTGGGTAGACAATATGAACACTGCTGAAATTTGTGTAAATCAAAATTTAAACGAGTTGGTCAAATTGCTGCAAAATCAATAGTCCAGCTTATAAATAATTACTTTCTATGCCCTTAACGCCCTTAAAATAGTTAGTTAAGTGCCATACGCGACACATGCTTAGGTAATCGCGTCTCTTTCGATTCATGAATAACTGGGCATAACATTTTCTTGGAGTAGGTTGCCGTATATTTTTGCGGTAGACTGGTTGCCAACCAAGGCTATAGGATCAAGTCTGTCCTGCTATTCAACCCATAGCTGTGGGGGAGAGAAGAGGTGGATTCATACCTTTCCTAAAGGTATTTGTGTGTAAGTTACTAACCTGATTGTAATTCGAACTCTGTTCTCCGATTAACTCATGTCGATATCCATTACGCCATAAGGCAAATCCTCTTAAAATATTCAATTAATAAAATAAGTATATAATTTATATATCTACAAGGTACGAAGGTATTGTGTATATACCTGATGAGTGTCTTTTCTCTTTGCTGGTGATCCGCAAACCAAATCTTGTTTTTTGGTCAGACTTTGGTAAGGTGGTTAGGCTGAGAACTCTTCGGCCCTAACTCATATAAGACCTAGCTTTTATTTATTTTATTATTTTGTGTGTGTGTGTGGGGGGGGGTGGAAGATGTACGAAAAAGTGGTAAAAGTTTTCGTGTGACGCGTTTCGTCTGTTAGGATTTCATCAGACTATGTTTATGTTTACGTTGATACGACACATGCGCACCAAATGATTTTTTTTTTTCTAAATTTAAAATTCCCTGCGATACTCTGGGAAATTTAAATAAAAAAAAAAACATTTTTTATGTGTTTTGTGTATATACAAAAAATATTTATATATAAAGAACAATTTTAGAGGCAAGATGTATCACAAAGTGGTAAAAGTTTTTCTGCGACGCGTTTCGTCCTTTAGGACTTCATCAGCCTAAGTTTATGTTTGCATTGATGCGACTACACATGCGCACGCACGAGAGACTCGGAATTTAAAATTCAATTATTATTATTATTATTATTATTATTATTATTATTATAAGAAGAAGAAGAAGAAGAAGAAGAAGAAGAAGAAGAAGAAGAAGAAGAAGAAGAAGAAGAAGAAGTGGTGGTGGTGATGGTGACGATTTCATTTAGATTCTTTTTCTTTTTGTTGATATTTCCATCACATTTTTTGTATTAAATATCTCACATTGCGATAACAGAAGATCTACCAAGAATGGTGAAACGCTGTATGGACCTGGACGCAAATTTACTGTGGATGATATTTAAAATTTATTTTTTGTACAAATAATAGAATTTCCTATATTTGTAATAAGTGAACGTAAAGGGATTTATTTCGAACTGGGCTAAATATGGAACATGCGTGAATTTCCGGTAAGATTCGATGTTAAGTTTATTTCTGGAGATTCTTTGTCGAGCAGATTGCTGCAATCATACCAAATGGTTCTGAATTTTCAGTTGCAACTTAATTCTAACATAGATATAGCCGTATGGAGACACAGCAGAATGGATAAAAGATAAAAGAGTGGCAGCCTGCGTATCGCTGCTTTCTCGCCACCGTACCGCATCCTTATTCAATCGAGTGCTTACCAGTGATGAAAAGTGGGTTCTGTACGAAACTCCCAAGCGTTCCAGACATTGGTTGTCTCCTCAGGATGCTGTCCCTCACACCGCAAGACCGCCTATGCACCCAAACGGTCACTGGAGACCTATACTCGCAGCAATTGAAACGTGTGCAACAGGCATTGCGCCAGAAGGAGCCAGCACTGGTGAATCGCAAATGTGTGCTTTTCCTCCATGACAACACCAGGCCGCATGTCACGCGAGTGGTCAGGGATACCATACAGCAACTTGGGTGGGAGACTTTGTGCCATCCACCTTATTCACCTGACCTTGCGCCATCCGATTACCACCTCTTCCACTCCCTTGAAAATGATCTTCGTGGGAAATCCTTCACCAATGAAGCAGACTTGCGCAAAGCCCCCACGGACTTCTTTGCGTCAAAACCCCTCGAGTTCTACCGCAAGGGCATTGAACAGCTGGAGACACGTTGACAGAAGGTGCTGGATGCCGATGACGATTACTTCGAAGACTAAATATAAGTTACACGTACTGTGAAGCGTTTTCTCTTTTTCCTTTAAAAACGGACAGAACTTTTTTGGTTACCTTGTATAATATATAAAAACGCTATTCAGATTGCTAGCGCGTGCCAAACACTAATTTAAAAAAAATGAGAACAGTAGTCGTCCCGTTATCAGCGGTGAATATGTTCCAAGACATCCAGTCGATATATGAGACCGCGAATAGTACACAATTTATAAACTCACAACTAATGTTTTTCTTATCCCTATTCACTTTTCAAAGGTTCCGCACGCTGGGATCACCTCCCCAGGTCGAAGAAGTCACCTTCCTGATAAATCGGCCATGATAAGATCCATACCTGGGTCAGAAAGCAAACCTTCTAGCCACTCGGCCACGTTCCCATTGAAAAATATACCACGGATTGATCCAGTCCTTTTGAGTGAAATTGGGTGGACGAAACCCTTTGGAAGCCGTCGATGGTTGGAAACTGTAACTAAGGCACGCTCAGCTTAGTTGCAGTATAAACAACAGGTGAACTCCGTGGGTATTGAACAAATAAAAATGTGCCTGAGCAGGCGTCAGCAACAAGGACGGACTTGTCGCCATAGTAGATAGACATACTCGGATACGAGAGCTAGCCACCACACCTATTATAAATGAGGTACAATAAGCGATAAAAAAAATCTACATTTTTTTAAATATAAGACGCACCCTTATTTTGAAGACATTTTATTGGGGGGGGGGAGATAAATCTCCACTGGGTTTTGAAAGATTTTTATTGAATATTAATTCCGTCTGCCATTTAAAAAAAGTATATATTATTCGAAACGCAAAAGATTTTAAAATGTCAAAATACGGAAATGGCGTAAATAGTTCTGTATCATTAATGAAGCTTAATTTGTATTTAACTGCGTGTGACAGTCTCTTTTCTGTTGAGAATCTGAAAATCAATTCTGTCTCAGCAAAAGCCTTGATGACAGTTTCTCCTCTCTCCCTTATTTTACACGGAATGGTGGATTAGAAGATCAAGACGTAGTGGGATTCTTTTTATGCCTCTGTCGGTCTTCAAAGAATTCTCAACCTTTGCCATTAAGTCAGGATATGTTGGTAAACATTTCACAGCCTTCAACTTCTACATATTGCTTTAAAGAACTATCGTATCCATTGACAGCCTCAAGAAAACTCAAAACTTGTAAAAATATGACGTAATTTTTTCAGAATTATATGAAAGATGTTTTTTGTTTTTTTCACGGGCGCCGCCATTTTTTCAAACGATATTTGTTTACTGAGGCCTTTTTCGCATCTACCAGCGGTAGGTACAAATATCACCAGATTGTTTATTAACAAGATAAAAGAATTAAACTGTATTATTTTCAATGAAGCATAGAACCTATCGATGACATTCGTTGTCAGCCAATCCGATCAACGAAATGCCTGTCTGTCGTTCCAGTGTGGTCAATAGAGTAAGTATCAATAGGAAATTGGAGAAAGAAAAACAAAACCGGATTCTCCTATTGAAGATTTTTTTAGTAACTCTAAACGTTTTTCTATTTGCTTTATAAGAAGCATTGGAAATTTCATGGGAAAAATTTAGTTAAAAGCAAACATTTTTTCTTAAGCATATCTTGTGTGAATGAGGATGCTGGTCATTTATAAAATCCAGGAAGAACTGAAAATCTAATCATGTCAAACAGCATTTCTTACGTCAGTAATGGCCTCAAAATGGTACCTTTGAACAGTTAATCAACGTCCTCCAGATAATTATATCTTGTTGGTCAATTTACTATAAATATTTGTTATTTTTTATTCATTTATTTTTTACACTATTTACATTCGGACTATTGTCCTCATCTTTGTCGTCATATTTATCACAACGTTTCGGCCGTTGTGCGCTCCGTCCTTCTTCAGGTGGTTGGAATGTCGAAGTGAACCCTTTATTTCGCTCACTGGGGTAGACGGTTCTAGTTCCACGTGCCATGTTTAATGGATGTCAATTATCAGTTATCTCCTGTTAATTCCCCTCTGCAAGTTCTCCACTGCCTTAACCGGGTATTGAACTCACACTCTTTGGGTCCTGTCACTGGATCTAACCAACACCTTGTGGACACATGGCACAGTGGATAAAGGCATTGGTTAGATTAAATGACAGGATCCAAAGAGTGTGAGTTCAATACCTGGTTAAGTCGCCATATTTATCACGTTGTGATAAATATGGCGACAAAGATGAGGACAGTAGTTCGAATAATGTAAATAGTGTACATAATACCTAATCTCAGAAATATAGACAGATTTATTTTATAATTATATTTCCAAGAAATAAGAGTCAAGATAAAACAGAAATTATGATCTGGACTAAGAATGATGGCACTTTCCCTGAATCTTTTATAAAAATCCACGCGGATTTGGTAAATACTAAACACTTCAAATATTTCGGTGATGGATCAGTTATAACAAATTTAGTATAGGAGATAGGAAAATTGAACATAGAATAGTTTGCACTAGGGTTAGTTTCGCCCAACACTGGAAATTGCTAGAAAATTACCCCCACCCCCCAAAAAAATTCCCTGGCAACTCGAGTCATGTTCTTAGATAGCCTCGTCAAACCAAGATTTTCATATGGATGCCATGCATGGCGCCAAACCAGTTCAGAAATATTTAAACTGTCGGCTATGTAAAACCCCTTTCGCAGCTCAGTGGTTAAAAAAAAAGGCTTTGAGTTCCAATACGAACATTTCAGAGTGTTTGGGTGTCGATCTGAGAAAATCGTGGTTCTTGGTGAAGACCATCCTTCTGTTATTTGGTACAGTTCTTTGTTTGGGATTCTGCGCTACAGAATCCCAAACAAAGAACTGTACCGAATAACAGAAACCACATCACTTGAGGACTTTCAACAACAGCAAGAAATAAAATGGATAGCACATGAAGAAATAATAACATAATCCAGATGTTGACATTCCACACTACTTCCAATAAAAGAGTTAGGTAGAAAACCCCCATCAATACTGGAAAGAGTGATAGCAACTACTGAACTTAGAGAAACCTATTTTCCTGAAAAATTGTTTTAAGAGAAAGATTTTATAAATTTCAACTGTCAGTAGCACTGGCTGCTCGGTCATTGAATACCGAATGTTCCCTTATAAGTAAAAACTAATATTCCCATTGCCATTTAAGAAATAACATCTCAGAAGGTGTTAAATCAGGACTGTTGTTGAGTGTTTGATTTGTTTTCTACGGTTTATCAACCCTTTGAAGGTTATTTAAAGCCAGAGGATATTTTTAGGGAATAATAATGGTTTAATAATACAGTTCCTACTAATTAACCCATAGCTGGAGAGAGAAGTGAATTCATACCTTTCCCAAGAGTATTTGTGCGTAAGTGAATATGACGAAGCCAACGGGAATTTGAACTCGGGTCTCAGGGTAACAATTCCAAGTCGCTATCCATTACACCACCCTTACATCCAAGCTTACAGCACCTGGTAGTGCCAATTGGTCGGCCACTCATCTAGGTAGTGACCTGACTCGACGTTGCTTAAATTCGCTCATTGTACGGGAACTGGCGTTTCAACGTAATGTGGCCGTAAGCCCTCCTAGAGAAAGCCATATTTTTTTTTAGCTAAATGTCGACTCAGTTCAAGATCTAAGGACCAGATCATGTGAATAGGCATGAGTCGATCATGTTTTCCCCAACTATGGGTTAAATAGCAGAGCAAACTTGTTTCTCACGTTTTGGGTAGCAGCTAGTCTAGAATGAAAATTACGAATTCAAAACCACGAAGAAGGCAACGGGAAACCATTCCACCATTTTTCAAAGAATGCATGGCAACTCCTAGATATTAAAGCCAGGAAACTGTGTAGAGCCACGATCATCTACACATTGAAGAGACATGGTATTAAAAACAAATTCCGGTATACCAATATTCCAGCCACAGCTGGATGACGGGAAAGATTGATTCTTAACTTCTCCCCAGGCGCATTAAGCACCAAGTGAACGTATTGGTGTCAAAGCGGAATTTAAACTCTGATTCCCGATTTCATTTACCGTTTTGTCAAACGTTTGGCCACCCGCACTTTCACGAATAGTTTTATTGCATTCTACGAATATTTGACTTCCTTTTAAACCACAATTGCTTATCCCCCCCAGGTTGACGATCATACATCACTCGCAAAAGAAGACATGGCAGGTCCATATTTCAATTTCCTGTTCATTCTGACTGCTTTTTGTTCCGGTAGCCGAGTACACAGTAAGTAAGATTTTCGCATTTTCCGTATTTACTTAGCATAGCTTAATCTACCGTAACCAGTGAAGATCGAACTCACGACAGTTGTAATTCTGCTTGGCTGGTGAAGTACCGTTTACCTATCATCATATTCTAACAAGGTTTCCTTCTGAGTAAGTCGGTGGTTCCCAAACGGTGCAGCACGTCTCATAGATGCGGCGGAAGAGGATAGCAGGTGAGGCGGAATGATCGAAAGACAATCAAAGAATTAGAAATAGTTTCAAAAATTTATATGCCAAAAATAAATAATATTTCAAAATTTATAAATATTATTATGGATTTCTTGTAAACGCATGCACGAGTCCCACTATAAATAGTTATAAATTATTATTGACCAATTTTATAGTGATATTTCTGCATTATATCAGGTATTAAGAATATTGTAACTAGGGTCTGCAAATTGGGGGAGAGAATTATCAATGATAATGTTTCGACTTCGAATCTACGGTTATCTCCCTCTACGCCCCTCTCTGATTTTTTAAATTATTTTTAAATGTACTTTTATCGCAAAATTTGGCGAGGTACGAACAAATTTTAATTCCGAAAATACAGCCCAGAGAAAAAAAGGTTTGGGGACCTCTGGAGTAAGTCAATATAACTTTTTTTTTTGCATTTTCTTATAATCGAGGTCCGCCTGAAAAATAAACGGAGCTGAGTGTGCTGTGCGACCTCTGGGCGAAAGAGAGAAATATTCGGATCGTGTTATCATCTAACATGATATCTTGGGAGTGTATAACTGTAATCTTAGATTTCTGCAAACATTGCATTTTTTCACATGCTTTTGTGGCAGGACAAATCGTGGCTGCTTCACCACGACAATGCACCTGCTGACAATGTTCTGAGTATCCGACCGAGAAGATTATTACTGTACTGGAACAACCTCCCTATTCAGATCCGTGTGACTTTTTATTACTTATTTTCATTATTTTATTTTATTAGTTTTAGTAGGAAAAGAAACAAGTTGTATTAAACGTATATCATTCCGAAATCACTGCACTTTCTATACATTTTCGCCCTAATAAATTACTTTCTCTTTTAATGAAAACTGCATTTTCAAGTTAAAATTACGCCCCGACCTACTAGTTCTGATCTAGAGATTTGTACATCTTCCACATGTTTTTAATACATATGAGGTCTATCTGAAAATTAACGGAACTGGGTGTGCTGTGTGACCTCTGGGCGAAAGAGGAAAATAAGGGGATTGTGTTATCATCTAACATGGTATCTTGGGAGTGTATAACTGTAATCTTAGATTTCTGCAACCACTGCATTTTTTTCCCACATGTTTTTGTGGCTGGACAAATCGTGGCTGCTTCACTATGACAATGCATATACTCAAAACGCCATGAACATCCGGCAGTTCCTGACCGAGAAGGACCTCACCGTACTGGAACAAACTCCCTATTCACCTGATCTTGCTCCGTGTGATTTTTTTTCTTTTCCCGGGCTCAAGGAGATCATCAAAGGGTCCCGGTTTAAAGGCGTGGGAGCCCATCAATAGGGTTGTAACAACGAAGCTGAGACGCATCCAAGAAGAATCCTTCCAGCAGTGCATAGAAGCGTGACTCGAAGGGGTGTTACTTTGAAAGGGAAACCATGTAGTTTGTTATCTGGAATTGAAATAAATTGTTTGTGACACCAGTCCCATTACTTTTCAGACAGACTTCGTATATATTTAGGTTTTGGGTCTAACCTTGTGTGACGTGTCCCTTCAGCATGTGGGCAAACAAGGTTGTCTTTCCCTATTTGTACTGGCATCCATTTGATTTTCCTTCTGTTCCTTTTGACTTCATTACATCTCGTGAGTTGACAAGTGTTTTCCCATCCTTATGTGTCCTGTCTCTTTCTGATTCCAACTATAAGTGTCTTTTTTGTTTCCATTTTTCTTAAAACTTCCCCATTATTTACGTGCTCTGTCCATGGTATTCTCAGCATTTTTTTTTTATAAATCCACAACCCCGTTGCCTGAAATCTCACTGCCGTATAGCAGGTTTGATATTCCGTGCCAATTTTCTTTGTTTCTAATGTATTCTTTACGTTTCTTAATACTTTAATCCCCACCCCCGAAAAAGATTGGATATTATCCAGATCCTATCGTTTGCAAGGACAATTCCAAATCCGGGTTCCTTAAATCGAATCTTGCATGTCAAATTATCAAAGCCTTTTGCCTTTGCAAAAAATTCACCTCTCTCTTGCTCGTTTCATGGTTTGGGTTGGTTTGGTTTGTTTTACGGCATATCAACCTCAATGGGTTATTTAATTCCGACAAAGCTTTTATTGCTGGTAATATTTTTTTCCTTCAAAAATCTATTTCTGGTAATATTTTTCTTTAAAATGTATCGCTGGTAATATTTTTTTCCCAAAAAATGTATAGCTGGTAATATATTTTTCCAAAAATGAATGCTGGTAATAATGTATTGCTGGTAATGATTTTTTTCTTCAAAAATTTATTGCTGGTAATAATTTTTTACTAAATTTTTCTGGTATTAAAACCTATTTTTACACTTTCATAGTGTTTTGACTCCATTTTGGGGGTTAAATATTGGCCCATAGCTGGGACCCTAACAGGTGCTACCACCCCAAGTCAGAGTGGACCTGGGAACACCAGCAATTAAGAGGTGGTTCCACGCTCCTCAAAACCTCCTGATCAGAGGCCTTGCTGTCGAACGTAGTTTATCGTCTTACCCAAGAGGCGGATGTAGTTTATCGTCTTACCCAGGACGGGCTGTTGAATGTAGTTTATCGTCATTCCAAAAGCTAAGCAAGATGCTGAGAAACGAAAGGTTTCATTAGAAACAAAGAAAAAAGCGCTTGATTGCTATGTGATATCCATCCTCTTATGTGGCAATGAATGTTGGACAATTTCCCCAAGGATGAAGAAAAAAACTAGAAGCAGCAGAAATGTGGTTATACAGAAGGATACTGAGAATTCCATGGACGGAGTAAATAAGCAACAAAGAAGTCTTAAAGAAAATGACAACAGAAAGAACACTTCTGGTTAGAATCAGGATTGATTGATAGATTTGTTATAAATTTCCTTATTGGTCATTTAATGCCAAAATTTAATTTTCTCGGGAGTTTGGAATTAAATCTAAATAGGATATATATTATAATCATTTACAATTGAATACATGGTAGATGATACTCAGCATTTGTGCATATAGACGTTCGTGTGGAGACGATTACTAGAGGCGGTGGTGTTTATTTTGTGTTGTTTTGTTGAAGCTCTATTTTGGAACATAGTTTGATTTAAGGAATTGTAGGATATTATATGGCTGAATGTGATGATGAAAATTCTTTCATGTTAGTTATTTACTAGTATGTCAAGCGGATTTAGGTGAAGTCGCTACAATTCATTAGTATGTGCGTATTGTTGGTAATCACGTCACAATGTATGCTTTGTAAATATATGAGGTCTAATAAAAAAAGGATCGGGGAAAAAACCCAGAAAACTACAACACACATCAATTCGGTATTTAATATCATTGGAATTAGTCCCCTTCTGAAGCCACGCACGTCGTTTCCATTGATGGACGCATTCCTGGAACTTCTTTTTTGGGGGATAGCGAGCAGCTGCCTTGTCTCATTCTTTTGGATTGCTTCAACGTCTTGAGATTTTGTTCCTTTTAAGTGGGGTTAAACTTTTGAAGAAAAAAACGTCGCAAGGCAGAGATATGGGGGAATATGGTTGTTATCGGCAGTGGAGAATGTTATTTCTTGGCCAAAAACTGCTGCATGGTCACTGATGGAACCTCTGTGATCAAGTCAGGTGACCACACTCTACACACTTTCCTTCCAAGCACTGCTATAAACAACGAAAATGAGCGAGAACTTTATCACTTAGTGTGTGTGCGCGATAGAGTTCAAGGTGAATCTGTGCCAAGCAGCTTCACCCTGCGTACGGTCCCAATAATTTTTTTTATCAGATCTCGTGTATTAGATGTTACATAAAGCTTTAAACTTTTGAGAAGAATTATTCCACTGGATGAAGCGAGTAAGTCTTAAAGAAATTGGCAACAACTCTTATGCCCAGACCCAGAAGGGAGAGCTGGACACATAAGGAGGAAAGAGGGCTTGGAAAATTTAACACTCAAGGGTTTTACTGAGAGCAAGTGAGATAGGGCAGGAAGCAAGTCACTTACCTGATGAATGTGTGAATGGATGGTGGAACTAGCCTTAGCGGAGAGAGAAAAATTGCGATGAGTCATAAAGGAGGGGAAGTTGTAGAGGGCCATAATCGCTTGCGCTCAGAAACACATAGGAGAAGTTTGGTGATATTGTAATAGCATAATTTAAAAGAGCCAAATTGGTGTGTGTGGGGAGGAGTAAATCTGAAGAACCATATTGTATTGCACCAATCTCACATGCAGGAAGACCCTAGAAAATCAGCATTCTAAACATTGGCCTTTTCTCGAGTTCGAACATGCTTTGGTCATAATGGTTTGCTGGAATTACAACTCTTCTTCCTTATGTGCCATGTCCCCTTAGAACGTACCGATCATGGCTCTCCACAATTTCCTGTCCTTTGTAGTTCTCAATAAATTTTGTCTTTTTGTTATTTCTCCTAAACCCTGTTTGGCCATCCACTTACTCAAGCTTATCAAGTATGTTCTTATGTTCTTTTTTTCTTCTGTTGCGTTGCTCTCAAGCTGTCCTGTAAGTATCAGATTTTCCAAGCCCTCCTTCCTCATTACGTACTCCAGAAATTTCAGCTGTCTCTTCCTAATGTTAGGTATAAGTGTCCTTTTTGTTTCCATTTTCTCTAAAACTTCGTCGTTGCTCACATGTTTGGTCCGTGGTATCCTCAGCATCCTTCTGTAGAACCACATTCCTTTTTCATCTTGTTCAGCATTCACTGCCATTTACGAGGACAGATACTCAGTATTCAGTACTCTTTTCTTTGTTTCGAACGAAGTTTTTCTGTCTCTTAATACACTGCTTAGCTTTTGGAATACATCTTTGGCTATCCCAATGTATCTTCGGATTTCAGTGTCGCACTTCCCGTCCTTTGTTAGAACACTTCCCACAACTCCGAAATTTGGGTACTTCGACGCAATTTAATCATTAGCAATCTTGTCTCGCTAGATCTATTACGACTGAGTAGTGAGTTCGATCCTCACTCAGTGCGTCATATTTTGGGCCTTGTGCCACATTTAAGCTACGCTAAGTAAATTACTATCGTTCCTAAATCTGGAAATGTCTATAAATGTCACTTCCTGTCTGTAATAGGAAATCTTTATGGCTGTCAAGTTAATGCGACCATGAAACAGTTGACATAATGTAACTTGCAAAAATAGCAAAGAGCCGTGAGATATGAATTTAAAATATCCCTTTTGTTCAAGAATTTTGTAAGGTTTAATTATCGGAAAGCTATTTTCATTCTTGGGTGGTGACGATGGTCGGGGAAACTCACGAATTTTCAATTTTATTTTCAACATGCTGATATCCAACATTATTTAAACGAAAATTGGGCGGGGAGTTATTTCAGTCTACGAATTTTTTTAAAAATAGGAAAATATAGAATCCATCCCCAATCTATACTATTTTTACTGATACACACGCACGAATAGTGCAAACGTTACTATCTTTTTATGTGCTGATCAAGGCCCTCAACAACTTTCTATTCTTTGTCGTTCTTAGAAATCTTGGCATTACGGTCATATCGCGTTGTAATACCGGTTCTCGTACGATCACCGAAGTTAATGCAACGTCGAAACTGGTCAGTAGCTAGATGGGTAACCGCTTGGGAATACCGGGACTTGCAACGGTTCGTGATAGAAAATCAGAAAGCCGAGTTCCAATTCCAGTCGGGTTCGTTATATTCGCTTACATGCAAATACCCTTAGGAAAGTTATGAACCCACCTCTTCTCTACCCAGCCATGGTTTAATTATTACGACTTTTATCTGTAAATCATGATTATCTCTTCCAAAAATCCTTACAATCTAAAAATATTTTCATGATTTAAATAATCTTAGAAATATTTCTTTTTAATATCTGTCTATATTTCTGAGATGAGGTATTATGTACACTATTTATAGTGTTCGGACTATTGTCCTCATCTTTGTCGCCATATTTATTACAACATTTCGGCCCTTGTACACTCCCGACTTCTTCGGGTGGTTGGAATGTTGAACTGAACCCTTTATTTCGCTCACTGGGGTAGACTGTTCAAGTTCCACGTGCCATCTTTCTGTTTGCTATCCCGCTAACTCCCTATTCTGTTGTCCATTTGCACAAGTTCATTAGATAGATTTAAAATTACGGTTTCCCTCTGTCTCCCTCGGCTTCATTATACATTGTGAATGTCAAATTCGCCAAGCGTTCTTTCCTCATGCGTCTGAGTACAAGTGTCTTTTTCTTCCATTTTCCTTTTGACTTCCTTTTTGTTCATCCATGTTATTCTCAACATCCTTCTGTAGGACCACATTTCTGTTACCTCCGGTCTCCTTTTCATCTGTGAAGAGACTGCCCAGCATTCATTGCGATATAGGACTGATATTACATAGTAGTTCAACACTCTTCTTTGTTTCTAATGAATGGGGAGGTTCTATCTGGTTTGGAACTTAGCATAAGAGATTCTGTTTTTATCTTATAACCATAATTAAAGAATACAATTCATAATGCCATAATTAAAGAATAACGACTAATTCAGAAAGTTGACCCTAAAAACCATATTTATAGCTAAGGACTAAAAAAAGGTGCCAAATTGGAATTACTGAGGAAATAAAAAAAATAATCAAATATCCTATGCCAGCCATAAGCAATAGACACCTGATGATGATCAGAAGGTATTTGGCCGAAAAGTTTTGTTTATAATATAGCAACTATGATTAGAACAATAGAGTTCATTGTTTTTGTGACTTTGATATTTCCTTTCAAAATGTCTCTCTCTCCTCCTCTCCCTCTCTCACTTTCGCTCTGTTCTTTCTTTCTATCTCTCAATTTCCCCCTTTCTTCCTCATCTCTCTCCCACCCCTCTTTCTTACTTTCAACTCTTTCTCCTTTCACTTTCTTTCTTTCATTTTCACCTCTCTCGCAATTCTTCTTTTCTTCCTCCTTTCGCTCTCTCTCCCCTCTCTCAAATTTCCCTCTCTCTTCCCCTTTCTCTCCCTTTATCACCCCCACACCCCTTCAGATCCAAACAGAAAAAATATCGATGAGCACCCCAATAGTCGCCAACGAGTTCCGCCAACGAAGGAATTTTCCTTTCAAAATGTCCCTCTCTTCCCCTTCTCTCTCTCTCTCATTCCTCTCTCTTCTTCCTTTCTCACTCCTAATTTCCCCATCCTTTCTCTCTCCTCCACTGTCTCTCACCCTCTTTCTCACTTTCCGCTATTCCTCCTTTTTCTCCTCTTTCACTCTCTTTTTCTCATCCTCCGCCTATCTCATTTTTCTCTATCTCTCTCAGTTCCTCTCTCTTCCTCCTTTTTTTCTCTCTCTTTCTCATTTTCACCTCTCTGTCGTTCTCATTTCCTCCTTTCTTCCTCTTTTCTCTCTCTCCTACTCCTCTTTCTCAATTCCCGCCTTTTCTCCTTTCACTCTCATTCACCCTCACTTCTCGCATTTTCCTCCTCTCTCTTCTTTCTTTTTCACTCATTTCCCCCTCTCTTTTTCTCACTCTCTAATGTCCTCCTTTCTTCCCTATTTCGCTCTCTCTCCCCTCTCAATTTTTCCTCCTCTCTTACACTTTCTCTTTCTCTCCCCCTCCCCCACAACATATGCAATAGCAAAAAGAATGCGAACAGATTTTCTGCTTCTGGTTGTAACATTTAAAGAAAGTAAAAAAAATAAATATATAAAAATGGCTTCTAAATTTTGTTACTGTTTATCCCCTGATAAGATCGTTTTGACATATTTTCGTTTCTCTCCTTTATTTATTTTTTTTCGGTAATTTGAATTGCATTTTTGTTTAATTTGATTTTTTTTTAAAGAACTGACGTAAGTAGTTTAATACTATGACCTTTTTCTTTTTTTGAAGGAAACGATCTGTTTGTCTTTAAATAACAGAAAGTCGGACAAAAACCTGTATAACGTATGGAATGTTTCTCATGTAATTTCTTCAGATTTGCTAACTCATCTAATATACATTATAACCTATGCACCGCATACCCACAAAGTATAAACTAGAATTAAAATCATTGTGACGATATTAAACTTTGGAATTCAATTATTAAAATTAAAATATATTTCATTAAATAGAAACAAAATTTAAAGAAGCGTTGCCGGTGGCCAGTATAATTTTTTGCATAATATACTGGTTGGTATCGGAAAGGTTCCGGACTAGGATTTGCTAATAAACTCCAAAATGGATTCCAGTCATGTGAGAAATCAGATAGATTTTTCAGCGACGGTCAAGTTCCAGGAATTTCTTTCCACATTTCCTGGCGTTTTGCTAGTGATTTGTGGACCTGATGGATCATCATATTGAACCGACATTTGTAGCGTTGCAGCTCAGACAAGACACCAGGATCGTTCCCAGGGTGAAGCTTCTTCCAGTCAAACGTTTGTAGCTTAAAATAACTCTTTGGCCAGATAGTTACCCATTAAATAAAACCACGTGACAATTATAGCAGAAGGCAAATTTTATTCGGTTTTAACCTTCTGCTGTAGACGAGCGAGGCAGGGATGAAGCGGAGGCGAAGGAGCGGGCAGTATAATAGGCGTTTCTTCCTTTTCACGTCGCGGTCTCTTGTTCCTTTCTGTCAGCTCTCTGTGGGTCTCTTTGCTTTCGGTCGCCAGTAACCACTGTCTTATAATGGACAGTGTTTTTTGTCTTGTCATCTTTGTTTAAAAAAGTATTTTATCAAAAACCCAAGGCCTTGCTCCCCTCAGGGATCTTCTTTGTCAGGGTCGTCCGACATGGTTGTTGTAAGTTACACTTCATCAAGGCAATAACTGTCGAAACAATTTCTGTGATATCTTTCAGATGTTTTAATTTGACAAGATATCGGCTGACACTGATATCGCTAGGCATTCTTCTGACCTTGAAATGCGCGTTCGTCGAAGGGTGTTCCACTTAATTAAACAAAAGACAGCAACTATCAAAAAACTAAAATGAACAAAGCTCTTCGCATGATGCAAGCTGTGTTTGTTAGAACTATTTTTTTGGATTTCCTGGAGAGGTGGTGCATCATGGATTTTGTTGATTTGTCTTTAAGTTTCTTTCTTTATCAGTCCCAAAGCTCCAACCACAGCAGGAACAGTTTTAGTTTTTGAGTGCTTCAATTTTTCTTTTTTCCGTCCCATGTCTTTGCTTTTGATTTATTATTATTATTATTATTATTATTATTATTATTATTATTATTATTATTATTATTATTATTATTATTCAGTGTTTTGGTTAATATATAGCTTTGTTCACTCATTGAGCCAACCCCTTTGTACTTGGAGCTAACATGAGGGTGTTAATGAATTTATTTGATGAACAGTGTCAAGGAGCACTTCTTGTATTTTGATGTTGCTTGGAATTTTAACCTGACGCTAAGTGGTCAATAGTCTCAACATGTTATTCATATAGTCTACATTAGTGGTTTTCAAACTTTTTGCTGGAGCAAAAGGAAACATTCCAGTGGCTCGAGGAACCACTGCAATAAATTAATTGTCAATCATAGTACTTGTGTAATTTCTTGTGGGACCCCTGGGCTTTACTGGCGGAACGCTAGGGTTCCGCGGAACCCTGGTTGAAAACCACTGGTCTACATATTAGGTCTATACCATTTTTTATTACGCGCTTGCCAGGTTAACATTTATTAGCACCCAGCAGATAGATGTAGGTAGGTTTACACATATATGCATGCATCACGCTCGGCAGACTAGGATAGCCAGGTAATCCCTGTAGCAGACATCATAATCATCATCTAAGCGTCAGTCCGCTTACGCATATCCTCATTCATAATATCGGTGTGTCTGCCACTGCACGCTGCAGCTTATAGAAGTGGTTTCACTGATGGAAAAAAGGGAACTCCTGTCAGGACCTACTATTTTCTTAAGTAGGATTTATCGATCTAGGTCGGTTGAAACTAAAGGGGGAAAATGGAGGGGGGGGCACTACAACCGAAGGACATTTATAAAAGAGCTGCTGTACAATCAAGAAAATTTAACAAAAGTAATATTACCTACAGATTAAAAATTTAATATAAACAATAAAAATAACAAATATTTAATTTAGTAAGGACCTACTATTTCTATGCCCCAAAACATATACGTATATACACACACACACAACATATCTATATTTACAAGTACATACATAAATATACGCGTGTACACATATAAATATACACACGCATATATATATATATATATATATATATATATATATATATATATATATATATATATATATATACACACACACATATATACATATACATACATCCATACACATCCACTCCTGCGTATATATACATTTACACACGCATACATACGGATATACACATACGTGCACATAAACATATATGCATAAAACTCTACACACCTCCATACATTTATACACACATTCATACATTTACATACACACACCCATCTAAACAAATCTACAACGTATCTATCTATCCATCTAACTATACATATACACATACATACAAATATACATACATATACACATACACCTACATACCTATATATATGTATATATACATATCTAAACATACACACACACACATATATATATATATATATACACACATACATATATACATACACATACATACATATATGTATGTATGTGTGTGAAGTTGAATTTATTTGTATTAACCTAAATATAATTGCGAAATAAACTAATTAAATGTGCACATTATTTAATAAACTGTTGCATTCTTCCTATTCCAGAATGTTCATTGTCCAATCACAAACGCTTTTGTCCCGACACAAAGATGCTTTATGTCTACGATGATACCATTAGAGAATGCAGTCTTCAAAATGTCTGTCCGGATACGCCGATTACGTTCTCAAGTTTTAACGATTGTAAGGCGCACTGTATTAAATCAAATATACCCGCCCAATGCCTGCTCCCTAAAGTACCCGGCCCATGTTTAAATTCATTTCATAATTTCTACTACAATTCAACTTTAAGAGCTTGCGAAGAGTTCGTCTATAGCGGATGTGAAGGCAATGCAAACAACTTCGAGACGCTAGATGAATGTAAGAAAACGTGTAACGTTTCAAGTCAGGTCGCTATACAGCCGCCAAATATTTCCTCTGGTACAGAAGACGGTAATAATCATTTAATTTATACCCTTACGGCCAATTCAGTTTCCTCAGAATCTCGTGCGCATAAATCTACTATAAATGCTATGGTTGACGAGAAAAAACCGTCTTATTGCTCCCTGCCCTCTTCAAAAGGCAACTGTGACGAAGCAATGAATCGATTCTTCCATGATCCCACCGATGGGCATTGCAAGGCTTTTATTTACAGCGGTTGCGGAGGCAATTTGAACCGGTTTTCTACAATCGAAGACTGTGAGACGACTTGCACGAATCCGTGCACGACCCCCGTCTATACCGTTTCTTGCTTTGAATCCCAACCTATCAGAAACTTTTACTACGATCGGACAGTTGATGCCTGCGTGCAGTTTGAGACCGGCATTTGCGGCGGAAGCAGCAACAATTTCCAAAGCAAAGTACAATGTGAAAAGAAGTGCGTCAAAAATGTCTGCGAGTTAAGGCCTCTACCGGTGCTTTGTGAAGATGAGGTAAAAAGGATTTACTATGATCCAAAGACTCAAACCTGTAGACATTTCTACGATGCCTGCCTGGGAGACGGTAATAGTTTCGCGACCGTACAAGACTGCGAAAAGAAATGCGTGATAAAAGCTCAAACATGCCACCTCGCCAAGGATCAGGGTCATCCGTGTCGCTATTTCTATTACGACGTCACAAGCAAACAATGTCAGAGTTACAGTGCAGGAAAATGTGCTGGGACAATAAACAGCTTCTTAACATACAGACAATGCACATGGATGTGCGAAGTGAATGCCTGCATACAAGAAACAGCGCTAAGCAACTGTGATTCATCAGTCTCGCGTCATTTCTATAACCTGACAACGAGAGAATGCGAGAGAATGCCCCGTGGCAAATGTAGTAGCAGTATCAATGATTTTGAGAGTAAAGATTATTGCCAAGCGGAATGTTTCTTCAAGGACATTTGTAAAATCCAGGTGAGCCAGGGCACGTGTAATGGTTCAGAGTCTAGGTGGTACTTTAAAAGTGAGTCTGGCCGTTGTGAAAAGTTTTCTTACAGCGGTTGCGGCGGGAATGCAAACAACTTCCTGTCGGAGGCGATTTGTGAAAAAGCGTGTTTTCGAAATCGCTGCCACTTGCCGAAAGGCCCAGTACCGTGTAGGACACCTCAGCATAATTACTCTTATGATTTGGAATCAGGGATATGTTTTTTTAGTAACATTACTTGCTTAAGAAGCGGGGATAGGTTCTCGACACTTGAGCAGTGCGAACAGACGTGCATAGTCGATAACCCGTGCCGTGCACCCGTCGAAGAGACATCTTGCGAAATGGCGTTCACACGTTATTTCTATGATAGCCTCAAGGGAGAGTGCACTAGTTTTGAGTATGCTGGCTGCGGTGGAAATGCAAATAACTACGAGTCACTCGAAGAATGTAACGCGGCGTGTCAAGACAAAGAGGAAAACCTCACTTTACCGAAATCCGTAAATATTAATAAACCAATCGGAATACTTTCCAACGTCGGCGGACGGGGCTCGTCTATTCTGGTTGATGGCTATAAAATATTACCGGAATCTCATGCAGTTAATACTACCAGCGATGTCGGAAAAATTAGTTTTGGTGGTAGTATACATACAGGCACACCAGAAAACAGACCCCACCAAAAACCACAGATAATTGACAATGAATCAACACTGTCCGGAAAGGTAAAACATAAAAAGAATTCGTCGCTTGAGAATGATGAGCCTACATCTGAGGTTCATGGAGATGCTGACCGGATCGAACCCGAAATAGGTGGTGACCGTTGCATCTTACCCCTATGGATCGGATCATGCAACACATTTTTAAAACGGTTCTATTTTGATCCGATCACACATACATGTCAGCAGTTTATTTACAGTGGTTGTGAGGGCAACGCGAATAACTTCTTAACAATGAAAGGGTGCATGAAAGCATGCGTGGACATATGCTACGCTCCAGTCGAGATGGGGCAGTGCAAAGTAAAAGTGAACCGCTATCGTTATAATATGTCATCTGGAATGTGTGAGCAAATCCCAGTCAGTAAATGTAGCAACAGTTTGAATAATTTTCAAGAGTTGGATACTTGTGAGAAAATCTGCGTCAGAGATGTTTGCTTGCAGAGAAAGAAGACAGGACCTTGCAGAAGTCATATAGAGAGATACTTTTACGACCCGACAACCGATCACTGCTTTCCGTTTATATATGGAGGTTGTCGCCAAAATGGTAATAATTTCCTATCCCGAGAAGAGTGTCAAAGACAGTGCTTCCATCTGAATCATTGCCTCTTGCTGCCTGACGCCAACATCTGCGCAACGTCATCAGAGGCCACTCGCTTCCAGTTCAACGCTATTTCCGGAGAATGCGAAGCTACGGACAAAATACCTTGCGATTCGCGGGCAAACAACTTTAAATCCTTGCAAGAATGCGAGTCTCGTTGTAAGCTATCGAATCCCTGCGTTCCTCCCGCGAAAACCGAAACGTCCTGTAATGAAGCTTCTAAGTTTGCTAGGTTTTTCTACAACAGAATCGAAGGGATTTGCGAAAAGCATTTCGTATGTACGGCAAGTGGATTTGAAACTTTTTCCTCGTGTAAAGCAAAATGTCTCGTGAACGTCTGCACCCTTCCCGGTGAACACGGGCCGTGCGATCTGGACCGCGTGCGCTACTATTATAGTCAAGAAAATAAAAAATGCCGTCCGTTTCTCTACGGCGGTTGCTACGGCAATAACAACAACTTTGAAACTATTGATGAATGTGCTTCGAGGTGCGATCCAGACCGCTGTAGTCGCCCTAAGAAAGTAGGGTTTTGCGACAAGCACTTTAAGCGCTATTTTTACAATTCAAAGATTAGCTCTTGCCTTCCATTTGACTACAGCGGCTGCGGTGGTAATTCCAACAATTTCCCAACTTTAGAGTCCTGTCAGAACGCCTGTGGAATACAGAAATGCGGTCCGTCTCCTGATAAGGAGAAGGCCCACACTGCCTGTAAATCAAAGCCAGAGATGAAAGACTGCGCGTATACAACTCAGAAACACCGTTTTTATTATAACTCCTCAGTTGGTCTTTGCATGAACTTCGAGACGGGCAAATGCGGCAGCGACATTGGAAATAGTTTCAGTAGCCTTGGCGAATGCGAAAAAGCTTGCAATAGAGATGTGTGCAAACTACCTCCGCTCTCTTCGCACTGCGATGTCACAAATAACGGACGCTTCTTTTATGACGAATCAGCAGACGCTTGCACGTCCTTTGACGAAGGAATTTGTGGTGCAAACAAGAATAGTTTTACCGACGTTCAGCAGTGCGAAAACAGGTGCGTCAAAGACATTTGTCACTTTACCAAAGACGGCGGACCGTGCATGGCGATCATAGAACGCGTGTTTTACAATCGCTTATCGGGCGAATGCGAACAGTTTCATTATGGCGGCTGTGGTGGCAACAAAAATAACTTCGACAGCAAGCAGCATTGTGAGAAGCAATGCATGAAGGATCCGTGCAAACTGCCTTATGATTCAGGCACAGGTGATGCGTCTATGCCGAAATACTACTATGACAGTAAGAACGGTCAGTGTCGTAGCTTCCTTTATAGCGGTTGTGGTGGCAACCCAAACCGCTTCGACACCATCGAGGCCTGTTTGCAAAAATGTCAGCCCAACAGTTGTAATCTACCGCCTGATGCCGGTCCATGCCTGGCGAGTTTTCACCGTTTTTATTATGATTCTTCACATGGAAAATGCAACAATTTCATTTATGGCGGTTGCAGAGGCAATGGGAATCATTTTGAAACCATTAAACAATGTGAAGAGACTTGCCAAAAAGACCCCTGTGTACAACCCGTCAAAGTCGGCCCCTGTGAAGCAATAATTAAAAGGTTTTATTTCAACTCGATGACTGGCGAATGTGAGCGTTTCTATTACGGTGGTTGCGATGGTAATGAAAACAATTTCAGGACGATTGAAGAGTGCCAAAAACGATGTGCTTGTAGTCTGCCACCAAAAATTGCAACATGTCATAATCATAAGTTGACTCATTTTTATTTTGACATGGCGACGGGGCGCTGCCATAATTTCATTCACAACGGATGCAGTGGCAACGCTAACGGATTCTTATCTATAAAACAATGTGCCCAAGTTTGTATTCAGAACCGTTGTGAAAAACAAATGGACCCAGGTAGCTGTGATAAGAATCTTGCTCGATTTTTCTACGACTCCAAGAAGAGAAAGTGTGTTTCTTTCTTATATGGCGGGTGCAGGGGAAATACTAACAACTTTCAAAGTGAGCAGCTATGCAAACATGCCTGCCTCAGCGAAGATCCATGTTTGCAACCGAAAATGCCCGGTTCGTGTGATGAAATGCACAGACGTTTTTATTACGATTCAATCGAGGGGAAATGCTTACGTTTTTTATATGGTGGCTGTCTTGGAAACAGAAATAACTTTCATACTCTTTCAGAATGCCAACATAAGTGTAAAAGAAACGCAAATAAATGCCTACTTCACAAAGAGGAAGGACTGTGTTCTTCATCAGAGGAACGTTTCTATTACAATCCAATTCTGAAATCGTGCGAACGATTTAACTACACTGGCTGTGCTGGTAATGCAAATAATTTTTTAAGCAAAAGCCAATGCGAACAGGAATGTAAATTCGATCTTTGCAAGCAATCAACGATTGTCGGCAGCTGTTCCAGAAACGAGGAAGATGTTCGAGGTTTGACGAATCTCTAGCTATATTGACACAGGTAGCAACGAGAATAACAACTTTCAGTGGCTCGGAGATTGCGAACGACAGTGTGTGAAACCCACCTACTGACTAGAAAATGGCTACAAGTCTCTTGTAAACGGAGGCTATCACGCTTGTACGATAATCGGAAACACAAATCATTGTTACTCATTAGTTCGGACGGAATGTTATGCTAACGCAAACACAATTTTTGACAATAAAATATTGCGTGGAGTTTTAATGACATTTTATTTACAACCTTTATCAATTAATGGAGATAATCAACCCCCGAAGCAATCTCGATCGAATATTTGTCAAGCTTTCAATTTTATTGGGTGTCAGGCGAATGGGAATAATTTTACAAGTGTGGAAGAGTTTTGAACAATCGTGCTAGTATATATATATATATATATATATATATATATATATATATATATATATGGGCAGTATTCTCTGTTTTATACAAGTTTCGTTAAAAACGATTGACACGGTAATGTTGTTAATTTTTTTAAATTTATTTTTTCATGTATTCTTATAATTTTTATTTTTTCTGGGCATAAATGTATGTCCGAGAGCTTCCAGATATTCTTTTAGCCATTATTAGTTTAAAGTAAGAATAAAATCATTCTTGATAATGGCTGAAAGTATAGCCAAAAGCGCTCGTACATACAGAACATTCGGACAATTTCTAGATACTTTATGTCCAGAACTAAAAAAAATTTCTAGATACTTTATGTCCAGAACTAAAAAAAATTTCTAGATACTTTATGTCCAGAACTAAAAAAAAAAATTATCAGAACACAAGTAAAATTAAATACAAAACTTAACCACAGTACCTTGACAGTCATTTTTAACGAAACTTAGAAATATATATATATATATATATATATATATATATATATATATATATGTATATATATATATATATATATGTGCTCGTGTGTAATTAATCCTGGTAGATTAATGGAAAATAAATGTTTTTCGATAATTAAAAGTACATTGCGTTGAGTTTTAAAATATATACTGGGTGTAACAGCAAAATTGTACCAAATAATACGACAACGAAATTGTGCAGTTGTTATATTAATCTCTGATCCGTTGTATCTTAGAATTGATTAAAGATATATTACTGGAATTCTCCAGAGTTTTTACAACACAATTGTGCTCTCCTGCGAGATTGAATAATTACTCTCCAAACAGAAGTATCGTAATGAAATCGATCATAAATTATAATGACATGTTCGTCATTAATCTACTTAACTAAGGATCGGTAGCTCATGAAGGAATGAAATAAAGTTCAAATGCACACACACACACACACACACACACACACACACACACACACACATATATATATATATATATATATATATATATATATATTATTCCAGGGTCATTTCCTAACTTATTCAAGATGATCTTCGCCTTCTCTAACCTTCTATCCTGGAGTAACAATGTGCTTTATAGGTTTCACGTACGATTTCATTTTTAAGTTGTTTTTTTTTTGTTTTTTTTTTCACTGATCTTTCGACTGTTATAGGTGAATCTCCTCTCTCGTGTGCTAAACGTCTTATGGATTCAGTTGGATCTTTTCTAAATGATCACTTTAACTCTAACTTGAAATGAAACGCTCTTTGCTGCTGTGACCTCCTGACCCAGTTTTCCTCTCTACTGTCCCCTCTTTCTTAAACTTATTCACCGTTTTCCTGATGGTTCTTGAATGGACTTTGAAGATTTAAGCCAGAGTATGAATGTTGGTACCATTACTGAAGGCCTGAAGGATATTTTTCTTCTAATCATTCTTCATTTGGGTTTGACACAAAACGATTTTAACCTCTTTTCTTCCGAGCTGTATAACTCAAAGGGTTTTTCAGTGATTTTTACGACAAATGGTGTCAAGATGGCTAAACGTCTTATCTGAAAACCTGGAAAAAAGAAAGTCAGTTTAGTGGTTTTTTTAGATATTAAACATTTGTGGGGTGGACAATTATCCGATGCTGTTACATGATTTGTACAATTTTGCTGTTAGACCCGGTACATGCTACAGTGCTTATACGAAATTCAGAGAATTAATTTCCTGTGTGCAATTTACATTTCTTGAATATTTTCTTCAACTACATTTTTTGTGGATAGATGTGTGGGTGGTGTCACGGTTAACAGTGCAGAAGCTGAACTAAGTGAGCAGTTTTTAAATTACATCCTAGTCTGCGGCGTTCACTTTCGCACTAATGCCCTTCTCCCCACCTATGGGTAAAATAAGTTCTCTAACTTTCGGTGACATCAAGTCTGAAGAAAAGGATTTTTCTGAATTCAAAACCGTGAAAGAGGCGACGAGAATAGCAGTAAAAAGACGATTCGCTGTTGAGCTTATTTTACCAGTCGTACCATTCATCTATGTCTCCCGAAAGATCCAACTAAGACGAAATTGGAAAGAATAACACAATAAAAGAAGCACGAGATAATTGATAATCTTAGTTATCAACAGACGTGGAGTTACAGCCGAATCAGCCAGCTTAGAGGAAAAACATAGACAAGCAACAAAGATTGAAAGGGATAAGGAAGAGAATGAGAAGATACAGGGTATATATGAGAGAAGAACAGAAGCATGGAGTTTTATATCAATTGTCAGCAAAGGACAATTAGGATAGATTAGCATTTGAAAAATACCCGAAACCTTATGAATCTGTTTATATTTCTGAGCTGAGGTATTATGTACACTATTTACATTATTCGGACTATTGTCCTCATCTTTGTTACTATTTTTATCACAACGTTTCGGCCGTTGTACGCTCCAGCCTTCTTCAGGTGGTTGGAATGTCGAACAGAACCCTTTATATCGCTCGCTGGTGTAGACTGTTCTAGTTCCACGTGCCATGTCTAATAGATATCAGTTACCAGTTATCACCTGTTAATTCACTTCTCCGTTCTCCACTGCCTTAACCAGGTATTAAACTCACAACTCTTTGGGTCCTGTTATGTGCCTTTATCCACTGTGCCTTAAGGACACATGGCACAGTAGATAAAGGGCGTTGATTAGATCCAGTGGCAGTGACATTTAAATTTTTTTTATTCCGGTTATTTTTTGTCCCCAGTTGAGCTCTGAAGAGCAAGGAACGACGACCAGTTAGCTTTGTTTTTTCTTATAACTTTTCAATTTACTCTACGGTAAATATTTTCCCCATTCTCTTTCCCCTTTATTTTAATATATTTGTGAATATCATATATTAACATATACTTTTAAAATGTTCATTTTTGAAGCTATAATCTTCGATATCAACACTAATGGAACTTCTACGGGTAGAGCGTGTGTATATAGATATTTAAACTTCTATTTACCAATTTCAAAATTTTTGAATGCTGTCTACAGCCGGGGCCGGCCACCTACAGCACGCGTGCCACACATTGGCACGCCAAGCAATTTCCAATAGCGCGCAGCCGCAAATGACACCACGAAGTCCGAACCAATAACTACTACAACGCAAAAACAGTTTATTTCTATTAATGTGTTTACATATTATTTTATATATTACTATACAAAATATATTGTAGAACAGGTATATTGACCTTGGTTTGTATAAAAATACGTATGCTGTTGGCACACTGAATAATTTTAAAACCCTAAGTCAGCACATAGTCAGCAAAAGGTTGCCGATCCCTGGTCTACAGTATTTTTGGCACACATGGAAAATTTGTTGGCGAAGCTGAAAAAAATATGTTATAAAATTAAAAGAAAAATAGCGTTGGAACTCTGTATTTCCAAATTAACATATTTTTCTAATAATGTGTAGCGTGTTGAAACAAAATTCCACCTTTTCCGCGCGATTAAAATTATGCATTATTATGCATTATTATAAATGTATGGGCCAGAAAAATGCAGGTCGCCCTGCGTCAGAAAAAAACCCTGTATAATTTCATAAAATCACTTCATTAAAATATATTTACGTGACTATTAAATCTCAGAGAAATTCTAAACAGATCTTCGCTATTTAAACTCTAAATTGTTTTCAGTTTCTACATTCTTTACACAGACACTAACACGAATTCGTATTGTGTCCTTGAATTGCAAGGTTATGGCATATTTAAGTTGAGATATGTTTCTGCTATAGTTAAACTACCGCTTTATAAGATGAATTGTTAAGCACTATTTTATCTTTTTTCTTTTCTTAAACCTAAAGTACTTTTCTCTATGTGTTGCAAAATATTGGAATAGTTACGTCAATCATTTTGTTTAATAATAATAATAATAATAATAATAATAATAATAATCGAAAGCTATCAAAACTATCAAAAACTATCAAAATACAAGGACCTTGAAATGGAAATCTCAAAAATCTGGCATGTGAAGACATCAACAATTCCAGTTGTAGTTGGATTGGAAAAGGTTCGATTAGGCTCATTAAAGGAATCCCTGGATCCAAAGCCTTAAAGAAATACAAAAAAATTGTATTCACAAGTACAACTCACACGTTACAAAGGGTTTTATGTGTGTAAAAAAAATGCTCAGTGGAAAATGTTATGATGTCATTTCTGACCTTAGGTCTCTGGTTGGGACCCGGAAGGAAATGTGCATACAACAGAAATCAAAGGAAATAATAATAATAATAATAATAATAATAATAATAATAATAATAATAATAGCATCAACAATAATAGCAAGTTTGTGAGCTGATTTTATCAAAACCTGTCCTAATAATAATTGCAATGTATCTATCTATCTATCTATCTATCTATCTCAGGTGACGTGCTGCTCCTCCCAATAATAATAATAGGCCTCATGAATTTAAACGTCCTACGAGGCTGGCATCCCGTTCCCACCCCTTCACCGTTGAAACTGTTAGATGTAGACGTCTCTTCTACTCCAATAGCTTCATGTCTCACACATCTCGCCCGTGGAACTCCCTTCCTTATTCCTGTTTCCCTGACAAATATAATCTCCAACTATTTAAGTGTAATGTCAATCGACATCTCCAGTTGCCTTGATCTATCCACTTCCCTTCTCCACATACTTTCACCTTTCATTCCTATCTGCTCTCGCTCCAAATCTTCTGTAACCCCCTTGCCTTGATCGATCCACTATCTTTCTCCACATCCTCTCCTTACCACTCCTATCTGCTCTTCCTCCAAACCTTCTGTAACCCCTTGCGTGCCAGTGGCTTCCAGCCTTGCTTGGGGTGATAAGCTTAAAAAAAATAAATAATAATAATAATTTCAATGTATTTTTGAAGATCTTCGAAAAGCTTCAAAATACAAGGGCCTTGTAAATCAAAATCTCAAAAATGTGGCACATGAGAACATCAAAAATCTCCGTTGTAGTTGGAGCCCTCGGATTGATTGGAAAAGATTCCACTAGACTCACTGAAGGGATTTCTGGAATCCCATGCCCTAAAGAAATACAAAAATTGTTCTAACAAATACAGCCCACACCTTACGAAGGGCTTTATCTATGTAAACTATTTTTTTTAATTGGTCAGTGGAAAATGTCATGATGCCACTTCTAACCTTAGGTCTCTAGGCGGGACCCGGAAAGAAATGTGTACACACCAGAAATCAAAGGAAATAAAATAATAATAATAATAATAATAATAATAATAATAATAATAATAATAATCCTGACATGAAGGTATATCTAACTGGGTGCCACCCGCAGAATTGTCAGAATAATGCGTATTTATTAACGTTTATTTCTTAGCTCTGTCTAATCACATTGAGCACTTTTATGTCTACACCTCTTGGCTAAATTTGGTAATTATTTATTTACTTACCAGCTTATGCACGCCACCATACGCGTATACGGTCGCTAATATCTAGTTATCTCATTTACCTAACCCTATACTGATACCATATATATATATATATATATGTGTGTGTGTGTGTGTGTGTGTGTGTGTGTGTGTGTGTGTGTGTGTGTGTGTGTGATTTAGGTTTCGATGAGAACCCCACTGAATGTTAAATATATAAAACAATTTGGAAAAGTTATATATTTGCCATTTCGTTGGGTCCCCATCGGAATTAAAATCAAATTGTCGACATAGAAAACACAGAAAAAAAATCTACATCCAATTAGAAGCTATAAGAAACTTCTGCAATTAACTTACATCACAAGCAGAGGTCTAATGAATAAAATGTAAACAATGCTCTACAAAATACACTGGAGAAACATCCCGAAATTAAAAGAACCCTGTCTACTAGGGCGGCTAACCAATGCCTTTTGCAGAAGCCTGCTCAGGCACATTTGAGATTATTCAACACCCACACAGCCCACGTATGGTTTATGCTGCAACTATGCTGAACGGACCTGAGTTACAGTTTCTGGAAGAGATCTCATTATCTGACGTGACTAGTGCACTCAAACCCTCAGTCACGATGACTTCTGACTTCGTACTAACCCAATAATCGAAAGCTCCAGAATAGTTCCGTCTACTCAATTTTAGTCACAAATCTTGGGTTAAACCATGGTATGGTTTTCAGGCACTTTCCAAAGTTGTCGCTCGCTGGGATCGTCTCCCCAGGCCGATAAAACCAAGAAGTCTTCTTCCTGACAAATCGAGTGGCAAGGAATAATCATTGTCACTATAGAAATCTACAACGAAAGAACATTATCAATAAGACACTTTATTGCACTAAGGAATCCAGCAAAACATAAGGAAATCTGCATTTCAACCCGGAAAAAGCAGGTCGGATTGTCATAATGTATAGGAACTGATACGATGAAAATATTAATTCACTATTAAACGATACTGACAAATAAGAAAAAAAGGAAACGAACAGAAAATACCTACTGAAACACAAAACTTTAACAAAGCGATTAGAAAACAAATCAGTTTTTCTCAACCTTTTTAAGCAACGGCACACCTAGGAGCAAATGAACATATCACGGCACACTTAGCAAAATCTTTAAAGGGTATACATTTAAATGTTATGAAATAAAACCATAGATAAAAAAAAAGTACACGCACATATATGAACTTAGTTTATTTCAATGTTTCTATTCAATTACTTGTACAGATTATTTAGTGTGAAACCTGTGCATGGTGTTTTTTTTCGCTATTTCATGTCAATATTTCACGCACACTTAAGTGGGCCTGGTGGCACACTAGTTGGGAATCGCTGATTTAACCCAAACCTAGGGGTAAGAGATGGATTCGTTCATTTCCAAGGGCATTTACACGTAAGTGAATCTGACGAACCTGACTGTAATTCTAAACCACTATGCATTGCACCACCCGTACATCCATAACCAATATAGTGATTTACTAAGCTTAGCTTAGATGTGGCACAAGGCCGAAAGTAGAGGGCACCCAGTGAGGATCGAACTCACTACTCAGTAGTAATTGTTCCAGCGAGAATGAGTAATATATTTTTTGTGCAACTATTATAACAATAATATTTTAGAAGTCAATGAAAAAAGGTTTATTCTTAAATTGGACATTATTTTTCGAACAGTCTAAAACAATGTTTCTCAACCTTTTTAAGCAACGGCACACCTAGGAGCAAATGAAAATATCACAGCACACTTGGCAAACTTTTTAAAGGGTATACATTTGAATGTTATGAAATAAAATCATAGGTTTAAAAAAGTGTAATATTCATTTATTCAAATAAAGGAAAATTTTAAAAGTTAAATTAAAAAAGTAAAAATACTTAAAAAAAAAATGAATATTAAAATAAAGTATTTAAAATAACATAATCGGAGAATAGTGAAAAGAATTATTACAAAAAAGTGTAAGACTTATTCATTTATTCAAATACCAACGTTGTACAATTACTACTTCCACACGCACATATGTATATATACATGCCGTGAAAATATTTCGCGGCACACGTAAGATGATCTCACGGAAAACTAGTGTGGATGAGAATGAATGGTATAGATTAATAGAATATCACCTTAGAATACTCAAACCTTACAGTTTCCCTAAACGCCACAAAACAGACATTTTAATGCGCCCCATTATTTCAGGAATAGACAGCGCCCCCACCCAAACTGGCAAAAGCCATAACAAAAATTTTTATCCTCTCTCCTTGGGAAAAATCACTCCATCATATATAAAAGCTTCAGCCAACCTAGTTGAAAAACTAAGGGAAACAAATACGACTGACAAACTCAGTTTAGAAATAAAATCGCTTTACACTAACTGAAAAATGCTCAAATCTCTTAAAAAACATCTAAAACAATCAAAGATAAACCTCTACCTATCAAGACCTAAAATAATAAAAATTTGCTGTTTTATCACCAATCAACGCTATTTCACATTTACTAATAATTTTTATAAACAAAAATTTAGGTTACCAATGGGATCGTCTCTTAGTGAGGGGATGGCATGTATTTTCTTAGAATTTCTCGAAGCTGGTCATTTCAAAATATTTTAGCTAAACAATTAACATATTTCCGATGATATTAATGAGGCTCTATTAATATATCCGCGTGATAGTGATGTACCTTATCTTGTAGATACACTAAACAAAGTCGAACATGCAGTAGAATTTACACTACGAAATGAAAAACAATACTTTACCTTTCCTAGACATCCGACTACACCTCGTTGACAGCAGCTTAAAACTTAGTGTCCACCGAAAATCAACCCATAAAAATGATCTAATAAATTTCTATTCCCATCATAACTGTTGTGGAAACAAAAGACCGCCACCCACCAGTGAAAACCGTTAAAAGACAAAATGACTTACCGACGCAAAGAGTTCACACATGCCTTTCACATAAAATATCCAGAAAGGAAAATAGCCGCCCCCGAGTTCAAATATTTAAAGACAATAAGGTCAAGCGAGACTTTACGAGATATACGAAGTAAACTTGCCTCGTGACTGGTGAATAGTTTGAGCTGTTGTTGCTGGTGTAACTCGAAGTTAGTTCTAAGCTATTGTCGCTAACGCGAATTGTTTCCTTTGGTGTTCCCAACGAACTTGTTTGCCACTGATTGTAGAAACATTTCAGCACATTTAGCTTCAATAACAACAAAATAAAATCCAGAATGATCATTGGATACTATTTAAGAGCACTCAGAATTTGCAGCCCTCAATATTAACACGAAGAGGAGAAATATATTGAAAATACTTTCAAGACCCTCCAATACCCTATTTCATATCCAATGTCAACAAAATGCTCATAAAATATTCCAAAATAGAAAAACAGGCCCTTTTTACACACCCAAAGAATAAAAAAATATAATGTTCTACCAACTAACTTTATCACAACTACAATTAAAAAGAATTTATCTAAACTCAACATAAAATTTGTTACAGCTGTATCTAAAACAATAAAAGACTTAATCAATACAAAACAAAACACAAGAAAAAACTTGAAGGAGGAATTTACTCTCTCACTCCTAGGGATTACCAGAAAGAATATATTGGATAAACCTCAATAAAGTTAAATGAAAGATTATATAAACACAAAAGAGACATTTAAAAAAAACAAAAAACAACACATTAAACGCATTAGTTGCTTACGGTAACGAGACAATTTTGACATAAACTCTGCTACTTTAATTAAAAGAGAAACCAATTCACTGAAACGAAAATGTTTGAATTAAATGCTTTAATCGCTAGTTCAGCCACAGTAAATTCGTGCCTAGGTTTTACAACGTTTCACCATTCTTGGCAGATCTCCTGTTGTCATAGAGTGAGATATTTAATAACAAAGATGATGAAAACAAAAAGAAAAATAATACAAATCGAATTGGTTAGATTGGGATGGGCTAAATTGACTTGTAGCTCAGAGGTGTCAGCTTATAGCTCGGAATTGTTATTCGGGTAGCCGAGTTCCAATTCCAGTTGGGATGGTTATATTCACTTACAAGAAAATACCCCTGGGAAAGGTATGAATACATCTCCCCCCCCAGCTATGAGTTAATTAGTAAGACTTCTGTAACTAAACCGTTATTTAAAAAAAAATCTTACAATCTAAAAATATTATCTGGGTTTAAATAACCTGCAGAGAGTTGATAGACCATAGAAAGCGAATCAATCAGTAAAATTTCATGAAGATTTACAGTCATATCCCGTTGAAATACCGGTTCTCGTTTGAAAGCAATGTCGAGCCTGATCAATATCTACATGGGTGACCGCTTGGGAATACCAGTTGCTGTAAGTTTGGAGGTGCGGGGTTGTAATGATAATGACTCTCTGGCTTTAAATAACTTACAAAGGGTTTATAAGCCATAGAAAATGAATACATGATTCAATTAATAATTCCATTGAAGCTTATATAATATTCTAGATATGGCGCCCATCGATGTTCTTAGCTGTTCTGAAAGTTAATAAACCTTGCCGTCAAAGCTAATATCATGAAACTTACATCATGTTCTACAGATGGTATCTTTTGATGTTGCTAGTTCTTCGGAAAATTTACAGACATTTTTTTCCAAAGCTAATTAAATTAAGTTCTTATAACGCTTTGCATACATACGGTCTTTCGATGATGCTATCACTTCTGAAAATTTACATTTAATTTCATGAAGTTTATATAATGCTTTACATGCAGTATTTTCGATGATGTTAGCCCTTCTGAAAATTCACAGACCTTTAATCGAAAGCCAATTTCGCGAAGCTTATATAATGCTCTAAATATGGTGTTCCTTGATGTCCCTAACTGTTCTGAAAGTTAACAAACGTTGATCCCAAAGGTAATTTCATGAGGTTAACATAATGCTCTACATATGGCATCTTTTGATGATTGCTCGTCTGGTGTTTTTCAAGTGCTGGTGGTTGAAATCGCCTTTATCTTGGGTTTTAAAGTATCTTACTCATGATTGTCCATTTCTGGTCTTGATTCTAAGAGAAAAATCACCACACTTCAAACGCTAAAGCCGGTTTCGCGCAGGACTGATCATTTCTTTTCACTTCCTGAGTTTTGCGAGCAGAGTCAGTGGCTTTGAAGCCCAGGTCGGAATGATGCTGCATAATTGTCAGAATCGCATTAATTACATTTGCAATTATAACATATGACACACAAAATATACAGCTTCATAGTTCGACAATAACACACACACACGCATATATATATATATATATATATATATATATATATATATATATATATGTATATGTATATCTATCTATCTATCTATATATATATATATATATATATATATATATATATATATATATATATATATATTTGGTGGCCCGATGATTGCATATATATATGGTGGCCCGATGATTGCATCTAGCATGAAAGAGACTGTCGCCTCTAAGTGTTGACTTCTATCTTCACTTTTATATTTACACACGCTCTATCTCTGATATTGAGCACATTATCCCATAAATATAGCACACTTTAAGACTATATTTCTTTATATATATATATATATATATATATATATATATATATATATATATATATATATATATATACCGGTTTTAACAGCAAAATTGTCCAAATCGGGTAAAAGCAAAATTGTCCATTTGTTAGATTAAGCTTTGAATCGTTGTATCTTAAAATGATTAAAGATATCTTACTGGAAAACTCCGAGGTATTTATAACCCTATTGGACTCTACTTTGAGCAATAAGAATGTATAATTACTCTCTAAGCTTAAAAGCAGAAGAATCATGACGAAAACGATCATAAACGAAAATGACATGTTCATCATTAATCATAGCTAAGGATCAGAAGCTCATGAAGGAATGAAATAAAGTTCATATATATATATATATATAATTTCAGGATCACTTTCTAATTTATTCAAAACAAATTTCGTCCCCTCTAACATTCTGTCCTGGAGTAACAAGGTGCTTCACAGGTTTCACGTACGATTTAACTATCAAGTGTTTTTTCCCTTCCCTTTGCACTGTTAAAGCTGAAACTCCTTTCTCACGGGTCGAACGTCTTATGGATTGAGTTGGATCGTTTCTAATTGATCTCTTTAGCTCTAAGTTGAAATGATGATACCTCTTCCTGTTTTAACCTCCTGATCCAGTTTTCCTCTCTACTGTTTCCTCTTTTTTAATCTTATTCACCGTTCTCTTGATGATTTTTGAATGGACTTTGAAGATAGAAGCCATAATATGAATGTTCATACCATTACTGAAGGCCTGAATTATCTTTTTCCTCTCACCATTGGTTATGTGGGAAAACAGTGAGTTTCACACAAAACGATTTTAGCCAGTTCTCGTTCTAACTGAATACTCAAAGGGGTTTTCAGTGATTCTTGCGAGAAATGGTGTGAAGATGGCTAAACGTCTTACCTGAAAACCTGGGAAAAAATAAACTCAATTAATTTAGTATTTTTATTAGATATTAAACATTTTAGTGGATGGACAATTACGCTGTTAAACAATTTGCTGCCACACCCAGTATATATATATATATATATATATATATATATATATATATATATATATATATATATATATATATAGCACTTTACCCCATAAATATAGCACACTTTAAGACTATATTTCTGCGTATATATATATATATATATATATATATAAAGGGTGATCCAATAACTTGGACCGATTTTAAATGTGAATTAAGTTTAAGTGTCTAATGATTTTTTTTTCTTTCAGATTTGGCGGACATTTAGGCGTTATTATTTTTCACACTTAATTGCAATGACTTAAATAATATGATTCAGTAGAAAATAAATAAATTTTCAACAATAACACTGATTTATTTACTGCTGACTTTGATCCGTCTTAATGAAACACCCTTTATATATACAGGGTGTATCAAAAATACTTTTACGAACTTTGTGGGCGGATTCCTCACACCAAAAACAAGGAAAAAATTCCATACAAACATATGTCTGTAAATACTTACTTTTTGAGTTATTAAGTTTAAAAAAGTTTACGATAGATGCCGCTCTGTTGTCATGTAGACGAGATTATATTTGTCATTTATGTACATTTGTAGTTTGTTTTCAACGTTTAACGTGTGTAGTAGTGAGTTAACTGAGAAGTGTTCCGTTTAACAATGGTAGCATATTCATATCGTGAGCAGGCACACTTGATTTTTACATACGGCCGCCTGAGTGGTAATGGACGCGAGTCTGCACGGCTGTATCCAAAGCGAAGACAGCCGAGTCATACAATTTTTGGTGCTGTTTATCATCGTGTTGCTGACATGGGATCCGTGGCACTACAAACTATGGATCAATGATTGTATCTTGGTTTGTACATTTAACAGAATCTACCGTAAACTTAATAACTCAAAAACGATGGATTTGCAGACATATGTTTATATAGACTTTTGTCCTTGTCTTGTTTTGATGTTAGCAACCCGGCCGCAAAGTTTATAAAAGTATCTTTGATACATCCTGTATATATATATATATATATATATATATATATATATATATATATATATATATATATATATGTGTGTGTGTGTGTGTGTGTGTGTGTGTGTGTGTGTGTGTGTGTGTATTAAATAAAGAGAGAAACCGCAAACGTTTTTGGTTTTATGTGCATTTGTTATATATATATGTATTAATATTATAATAGTGTATATATTATATTTTATTCTTCATATATATATGTGTGTGTGTGCGTGTGTGTGTGTATGTATGTATGTATGTATTAATGATATAATGGGGTGATATATATTCTTTAGAGGGGCACATGATATAACAATAAGAGTAAAAGTCTGTAAAACGCGAATATATTTAAAAAAACATTAATAATAATAATAATAATAATAATAATAATAATAATAAGAAGAAGAAGAAGAAGAAGAAGAAGAAGAAGAAGAAGAAATTATGCAACTTTTACGGGAAGGAAACTGCAAGAAACGGGTATGAATCTCACCCCGACTCGGTTAGAGAGACAGGACCTGTAACAATTTTATGGGACATTAAAATACACATAGACAGAACAATCAAAGCTAATCGGCCAGACATCGTGTCAAAAACCACAAGAACATAATGTGCTTTCTTATTGACATGGCAGTTCCTTCAGATTGTCATGTATCTTTGAAGATCATTAAAAAAAACTACCAAAGTACAAGGGCCTTGAAGTAGGAATCTAAAAAGTATGGCAGATGACGGCATCAATGATTCCAGTTGTTGCTGGAGCCCTCAGATTGATTGGAAGAGGTTAGGATAGACTCATTAAATAGTTTCCATGCCTTAATAAAAATATAAAAAATTGTACTCACAAGTACAACTGATACCTTTATTTATGTAAAATATGTGTGATCTTAGCCATTTATTTTCCTCAGAAAATCCTCAGTGGAAAATGTCATGTAATTTCTGTCCTGAGGTCTCTGGTTGGGACCCAGAAAAAATAAGCATACACCAGAAATCAAAGGAAATAATAATAATAATAATAATAATAATAATAATAATGATAATAATAATAATAATAATAATAATAATAATGATAATAATAATAATAATAATAATAATGATAATAATAATAATAATAATAATAATAATAATAATGATAATGATAATAATAATAATGATAATAATATGAACATATTAGTCAGAATAGAAAGGTATATAATTATAATAACAATAACAATAATATATTTAAATGGAATATAGATGAGAAATTAGAATTGAAAATAATTTAAAAACACAAAAAAAACAAAAAACGAAAAACAAAACCGAAAGGGTTAAAAGTACAAGATACAAAAAACCGAAAGGGTTAAAAGTACAAGATACAAAAAACCGAAAGGGTTAAAAGTACAAGATACAAAAAACCGAAAGGGTTAAAAGTACAAGATACAAAAAACCGAAAGGGTTAAAAGTACAAGATACAAAAAACCGAAAGGGTTAAAAGTACAAGATACAAAAAACCGAAAGGGTTAAAAGTACAAGATACAAAAAACCGAAAGGGTTAAAAACAAGATACAACCCCCACCCCAAAAAAAGAAACCCAAAAAACAAAACAAAACAAAAACAAATAAAAAACGAAAGTGTTAAAAAAGTACAAGATAGCGATTTAAATGCGGAAAATCTGGAGACGATGATGAAAACAAAAGGAAAATATTAGAAAACGTGAAAAATGAAAGGAAAAACGGAAAAGAAGTTGTTGAAAGGAGGAAGAACGCGATGAACGGGGGTAGGGGAGAGGAGGAGGGGAATGCTAGAAAAGAAGTCAAGATTTCCCAATTGTATTATTACAGAAATTCCAAATGACAGAACTGACAAAGACAGATGCTGGACTTGACGTAACACATGGTTACGGCTGTTTCGTAACGATCGTCCTGGGGATAAAACGTTGAAACGATAACCGTGAGAGAGACTAGCTTATCAAATTTAAATTCGTACAGGGATTTAAAAAAAAAAAGAAAAGAAAACAAAAGACTGATATCGACCCCTAACCCAAAGTATATTTCCGTTACTATTTAAAAAAAAAAAATTTCATAATTTAGATAATTTTGTATTGCATTTTTAACAAGAATAATAATAATCTGGAAAGCGTTTTAACAGAGAACAGAAAGTACGACAAAGAAATCGGAAGGCTCATTGGGTTAGAGAATGATGTCTTCCAAAAGCTAAGCAAAGTATTAAGAAACAGGAAAATTTCGTCAGAAACAAAGAAAAGAGTAATTGAACTATATGTAATATCATTCCTCCTCATCTCCTCGCAGATGAAGTGGAGACTTAAGAAATTAGGTTGGTCAGAGAAAGGGGGAAGAAAGGAGACCTTTGGTCTTATCTTTTTATGACCTCTGTATCTTTTTAAATCTGTCCCCATTTTTGTGTATTGTGTGTGTTTTTGCTAGTATGTGTATACATATCCCTTCTATATACATATATCTTGTTTTATTACAAGGAAATAGTATATATATACACACACACACTTTGTATGATGTGTAGGGTTCACACACACACACACACACACACGCACACACACACACACACACACACATACATATATATATATATATGGTGAGAATGATAACTTGTCTAAATGACGCAAAAATGAAAATAACACTGACATTTCATTTTAACAGATATATTTACCAAAATTACACAAAAATATCTTGCAATGCTAAAGAGTAAATTTATTCAATAAAATCGTCATTGGCTTCAAGCACGACCTCCAGACGACTTCGGAATCACCTGCAACTCTTCTAGACGATGCCCTTGTTAAAGATGGTCAATGCTGCCATAATGTTTGCCTTCATTTCATCTTTGGTGTTACAAGGATATTTTGTTGGTCTTTCGCTCAACTGCGCCACACACATAATAATCAAGGGTTGCAGTCTGGGGAGCTAGGTGACCAGATGTAAGGGGTGATGTGGTCACAGAAATTGTCTGACAGCCATGACTGTGTTCTCCTGCTTGTGTGGCATGATGCAAGGTCCTTTTGCCAGACATAGGGTTTTTCAGCAGCCACTCTCTTGACCCAGGGCATCACTACCTTCCCAAGGCACTTGATGTAGGCCTCCGTGTTGAACGTGAGACTCTCACCAAAAGATTAGGGAGTTCTTTTCTTATCAGAAGGATCAGAGTGAGTTTTTTCTGAGCTGCCGTACTTTCGTAATCACCATCACACCAAATTCTTTCCGAATCTTCTGCACTGTTCTCAGAGTGACACCCAAACACTCTGAATTGGAGCTTTCGGTGCGAATGCCAAGCAGTACAGCATGCCGTTCCCAAATTTCTGGCGGAGTAGATTGCTTCATGGTGCTCCTTTTCTCACAGACGGTGCCAAACTGAGTTTACTATACTGAGGAGTCTTCAAAATTAAAAACAAACAACGCGCATGCGCGAAATTAAAAATATAATATGGCGAAAATTTACCCATCGCACCCTGTATATCGTTTTTCCTCACTGCATATATAAAAATTAAAGTGAACGATAGTTTTTATTTATTTTTGTAATCATTTTACTCCAAGAAAGGTAGTAATGCTTCTAGCATGCAGGGGGTTACAGGGAGTGAAAGTGAAAGAGAATGGGACGACCGAGAATGGAGAGTGTTATATACCGTACCTATGAACACTAATGGGTGTGTCCCAATCTTCATAAATACGTTGGACACTAGTGTAAGTTGGGGGTAATATTCTGTTTTAAGTAGTTCACCACTGGCAGTGGTTTACCTACACGCCGCTGGCGAGTATTTTATTTTGTTGATGTTATAAAGATTACCATTTCATTTACAACCTCCGTTTTGGTTATTCCTCATTCAGTAACCTTTTCTGGGTTACAACAGAGAGGATTGACGAAAGGACCCCCCCAAAAAAAACATGGTTCAAGAAGACAGATGGCGATTGACGTTGCATTTAAATTATTTGAAGACTGTAGTTATCAGTAAAGCAAATAAAATGAAGGGGGTTCCACAAGTCGGAGGTGCGAGAAAGGAAACTGTTGGAGTTGCATTTAGCTATTTCAACAGTAAACGGCTGGGACCTAGATGTCAATCTAGTAGCATGCTTAAATTCATGCAGTCAGGGCACCAGGGGGGGGGGGGCTCGTCAGTGCAGCTGCCATGTGAATATCTGTAGAAAAGACAGAGGGAAGCCACGACACGTCGGTGAGAAAGTGACTGAAGTCGAGATGCCTGGGCAGGATCGATTACATTACGGACCCTTCTTTGGATTTTTGTCAAGAATCTTGAGATGTACAGCAGGAGCAGCAGACCAAATATGCCCGCGGTATTTAATACACGGACGAATGGTGGATTTATAATTGTGCAAGGTAATTCTCATACATTTTCTATATTTAGTATGAAATGCATTAGAATTATCTATTAAATGCATCAAAACTTTCATTCACTCTAATATTTACATACGTATTTGCTCCGTCTCTCTGAATGTAAACATTTAAGTAAGTGAAAGTTTTGATTTATTTGTTTAACACATTCCACCGGTGATACCGCGATTTAGTTTTGACACGTTAGCGACAACGAATATGTAGGAAGATTTTTAACAGGTCTTTGTTGTGCTGGTTTGACATCGAGTTCAAATTCCGGGCTAGCCTGTTGCGTCCACTTTCGCACAACTTCCTTTGGGAAATGTATGGATCTGTTTCTTCTCCCCCCCACTGAGTTAAATAGCAGCGCAGACCGCGTTCTCTAACCTTAGATGGTAACAAGTCTTGGAGAAAGACAACTCTGATTTCAAAACCAGCTTTAAGAGAGATGGGTTCCGTCAGGCTGTATTACTCTCGACAAAGCCGCTGCTTCAAAGGCTTTGGTATATGTTCTGCCTTTATGATTCCGATGCGTGACGGGACTTTATATATGTGTCAATGCATTAGTTGCTTACCGTAATGAATTTGACCCTCGTTAAAAAAAAAATAATATAAACGCTACTTTAATTAAACGAGAAAGACGAAAATATATAGAAAGTGCTTTAATCGATAGACAATCGTATATTTACGTCCAGGTTCTTACATTTCACATTTCTTGCCAGATATCCTGTTATCGAAATGTGAGATAGTTAATAAAAATATCTTTCTTCATTATGGTCCCTTAAAATTTCAGTTATCTCTTCCTGATGTTAAATATATCAGTTCTTTTTGTCTCCATTTTCCTTAAAACTTCGTCGTTGCTTACATGTTCGATCCATGGTATTCTCAGCATCCTTCTGTAGAACCACATTTCTATCGCCTCCCTTGTCTTCTTTATCTGCGAGGAGATGGTCCAGCATTCACGGCCAGATAGAAGGACTGACATTATATATTAGAGTTCAATAATCTTTTCTTTGCTTCAAACGAAATTTTCCTGTTTCCTAATACTTTACTTACCTTTTGGAAGGCATCTTTCTCTATTTCAAAGTGTCTTTGGATTCTGGTGTCACACTTCCCGTTCTCTGTTAAAACAGATTTTTAATTGTTGTATTTGCTTGATTTTGGTATTTCCAGTTCGTACATTGCATGTTGGGTTTTTCCTTTTACTGACAGCCATGCATTCCGTTTTTTTGTTTTGTTATTTTTGCAATCGATGTTTAGTTCTTTCTTCCCTCTTTTTTCTTCACTAGGTGTTCTTATAGTTTCCTGTGTCTACTATCAACACTGTGCCATCTGCACATCTTATGTTGTTAAGATTGTGGTCGCCGATAATGAATCCTGGTAAAAAATCTAATTATCTCCGAATCACTGGTTTTAAATTCAGGGTTTGCCTTCGCGTGGAACTGTTATGGGTAGACCCCATTTGGATCTGGTATTTCAATGAGTTGAAGAGACGGATTCATACCATTCCCACCGTTAATCATCCAAAATGAACACAATGTGTCTACCAGTCGGAATTTGAACTCGGCTCGCCAGTTGTGTTTGTTGTGCTATTAAACATTCGTCCACTGGCACTTCCTCATAGATAGGAAATCCTAATTATGTCCACAGGCGTTTACTGATAAAGGAAATCTCGAGCCACGTCATGGGGGCTACTCGGTTTCCACTTAAGAATAAGTGGTTCCTAGATTTGGGCCCTATAATGTTTGGTAGGTCTATTCCGTTTCTGCTTTTATTTGGGGTGGGATTCAACCGTTTTTTCTTAATTGGGAAAGGATGGTATTTGAAGAACAGTACCATTAGGAACGGACAGAATAGTGAGCAAGATGCCTACTTGAATACACTTCAGTTTTTTTATGTCCAGACAATGTGTCAAGATGTTTATATATATATATATATATATATATATATATATATATATATATATATATATATATATATATAAAGTTTCGTTAAAAATGATTGACAAGATACGGCGGTTAATTTTTTTTATTTAATTTTTCTTGTATTCGTATAATTTTTTTTCTTTTTGGGACATAAAGTATCTAGAAATTGTCCGAATGTTATGTATGTCCGAGCGCTTTCGGCTATTCTTTTAGCCATTATCAAGGATGATTTAAAGTTCAGTTAAAATTAAATAATAAAATCATCCATGATAATGTCTGAAAAAATAGCCGAAATAACATATAATAACAACCAACAACGAACAATAAAATAATCAATAACCGGCCAACCAAATAGCCGTTAGAATAATACAAGAGTCTTACACATAATGCATCACTGACAATGGCTTATTGCATTTAAGCATGAAACAGACTGTCGCCGCTGGGTTTTATCTTCAATTTCCACTTATATATATATATATATATATATATATATATATATATATATATATATATATATATATATATATATAACATAGAAAAAAACAACTGAAAAGTTGCAAATTAAAAAAATTGAATGTTTTTTGTGAAAGTATTTATTTATATATTTATATATATATATATATTTGATATTTCAGATCGGCCCCGATCTTTCATCAGAAATGGCTGTTTTCAGAAGTTTGTTTACATTAAGTAGCGTATGTCGCGAGACGCGGACGTCACGTGATATGGAATGCAACTGTGTTTGAATATTTCTAACGAAAATCTAACTGTAGTAATATTTTAGATGTTGTTTAAAATTTTTTTTTAACTATATCTAACAAAAATATTTTGGTTAACTATTGAAATTTTTAGAAAGATTTAAAATACCCAAGTTTTTATTTAACCCTAGTTTATATGTATTTAATTTTAAAATCCAGTATTTTTCTTTTTTTCTGTGTGTGTATGTGGAACTGAAATCAGAATCTATGAGTACACATTTACAGTTTTCTAATGAGTGTCCTGGTTGATTAAAATGTTCAGCTATGGGGGAATAAGGATTGTTTTGACGTATGGTTAGTTTATGGTTGTTGAAGCGAAATCTAAAATTATTTCCAGATTCACCAATATATCCACTATTGGGACATATTGTGCAGAATAAATAGTAGATTATGTTATGGCTATCACAGGTGAGGCGATGTGGGTGTATCTTGATATTGGTGTTGGGTACAGAAAATACACTATCGATTGTTAATTGTTTGCAAACTAAACAACGAGGTTTGTTACATTTGTAATTTCAAATTTGAAATTACAAATGTTCCTTTGAAGTCATCTCAAAAGTAAGGTCTTCTATGCCAACAAGCCAAGAATTCAACAGCTGAAGGATGAGATAATAAGGCATATTGGTGAAATTGAGGAGCAACTATGCAGAGACGTAATAAAAGATTTTGACCATCGAAGCCTTGTCTGATATTTGGACCATAATATTTTTCACACTTAATTGCCATGACTTAAATAATATGATGCAATAGAGAAATAAATAAATTTTCACCAATAACACTGATTTATTTACTTCTGACTTTGATCCGTCTTAATGAAACACCCTTATATATAATCCGTTTTAATGAAACACTCTTTATAACACATGTGAAGAAAAGAAAATCCACACAAAAAACAGTCCCACTTCCTTTTTTATTTCTACTGTTGCTAAGAAAGGACACAGGTGTATAAAAAAAATCCGATTTGTAGTGTCTTTCTTATCATTCTTCCATTTGGTCTGAAGACCTACTAATATACAATAAACATTATTAGTCTAATTATCCATATTATTATTTTTGTCATCTTTTTATATCTCGAAATTATTTCATCGGCCGATTATAGCTATATATTATAAGAAGCTATATATTATAAGAAGCATACGTGAGCAATCTTTCTTTGGTATTATATATTGATATATGTACCAGGTTGAAAAGCAAAACTGTCCAAATCATGTAAGAGCAAAATTGTCCAATTGTTAGATTAAGATTTGAACCGTTGTATCGTAGAAACGATTAAAGATATCTTAATGGATTTCTCTGGGGTTTTTATAAAACGATTGTACTTTACTGTGACCAATAAGAATGTATTTAGCTCCAAGTTGAAATGATGATCCCTCTTCCTGTTGTGACCTCCTGATCCAGTTTTCATCTCTACTTTTCTCTCTTTTTTAAATTTATTCACCGTTCTCTTGATGGTTCTTGAATAGACTTTGAAGATGGAAACCAGATTATGAATGTTGGTACCATTATTGAAGACCTGAATGATCTTTTGACATTGCTCAGTTGGGAAGACATAATGGGGCTGACACAAAACGATTTTAACCTTTTCTCTTTCTAGCTGAATAACTCAAAAGGTTTTTCGGTGATTCTTACAACAAATGGTATCAAAATGACTAAACGTCTTATTTGAAAACCTGGGAAAAAGAAACTCAATTAGTTTACTGTTTTTTTTTTTGTTATTTTTTTAAAAATTAAACATTTTGTGGGATGGACAATTATCCTATGCTGTTACACGATTTGGACAAATTTTGTTTGACCCGGTATATTTACACACACACACACACACATATATATATATATATATATATATATATATATTCTGAACAGATTTTAACAATGCTTCTATGAATTAACATGATAGTACTAATATTCACGCCCACATTCCCATATACACACGCACATAAGAATATTCTTATTTCACTATACTTTCATATTCACCTCTATGTTCATATATATATATATATATATATATATATATATATATATATATATTTGTATATTCTTTTTCTTATGTATATAAGACTACTTTTAAATACATGTAAAGAAGTTTTTAATACACATAAACACACACCTTCAAACTTAATCCATTCTTTACGTTAAAATATGTTTCGTGAGCAGAAATGATCGATCGGTAAAAATCATCGGAATGTTTGTTTATAAACCGTAGTTCGGACTTTGCTAAACAAGACGCTTCTCTGTGGCTGAATGGTAACGGTACGTCAGGTCAAATGACGGTTCGCAGGGTTACGGGTTCGATTCTTGTCAGAAGAGCGCATATATATTTTACGAAATTTCTCGAACATTCAGGCCAGTAAATGTAATTAATAGTTTAATTAAAAACAGAGCATTTACTTAAATAAATTGTATCTATAAAAATAACATATAAACAGAAAATATATTAAATAATTGTCCATTGCACTGCATTGTGTGTGTGTGTATGTGTATATATATATATATATATATATATATATATATATATATATATATATATATATCAACAAATTAAATGAGAAGGGGAAAACCTTTTATACCGACATTGAGGAATTTTGTTAAGACAAATGCCAGATTTTTATTGGGAATCTTGTATTTATACACACAGAAAAATATTAACAAAAATAAGGCTATGCGTTCAAATTTGAATTGAGACCATTCTCAAATATTCGAAAATATTTCGATATTAAGGAAAGGAAATGAAATTACGTGATATTAATTTTTGACATATTGTTAAATGAAATTGAAATATTATTATTATTATTATTATTATTATTATTAAAATAACCACGAGTTAACCATTTTTCGTTCATTCTTTTTATTTAAAATCTTTATGGGCCTACATAAATATGTTGGATTGTTTAGAGTTATTGGCCCTGGTTAACTGTAATTGGCAAAAAGATGCCCAACAAACGGAATTGACAAAGTTTCCAATAATAAACGAAAGAAAAAGACCAGAACAAAATAATACCAAGCAGACAAAAGTAGGCAAAGCTACAGTAACAGGGCAAAAATTCCACAAAGTAATAACGTTGTTAACAAGCAAAAGGGACACAGTCAAGTGATATTCGCGTTCAAACTTCAAGACAAGAAAAAACAACGAAATGGCGGATAAAACTGAGAAGAGGTTCATTTTTATTGGATAAGAAGAAATCCCAGCATGCCCCTGTATGATCTGTCGATAAGTTTGGGGAGGTGGGTGTTTTTCCAATCATTTCTACTAATGATTGGAACAAACAGATTGAGAAAGGATCATTTCTCTTAAGAAAGTAAATACTGAAAAAAAAAAGTTCATAAATAATCACTTTTGTTTATTTGACATTAAATGACGTCTCTTAAGATCCTCCATATTTTGCCGAGACATCTCATTTTGCCTGATGAATATTTATGAGCGTTTCTTCCATTTAAACATTTTGAAAAACTAGCAACATTTTTTTTCTTTCGTTTATAAACACTTGTTACAAAATAAAATTCTTACATTCGGCTTGATAAAGTCCATCGGGGGACGAAATACGTCGGTTAAGTTTTCCTTTGTCTTTAATTCATATTGTCCTTTTACAGATATATTTTTAGATATATCTGAAATGTTCACACACACACACATATATATATATGAATGTATCCATATGCTTTTCTATTTATGCATTCATATAAATATGTATTCACACACACACACACACACACACACACACATATATATATATATATATTACTGCATATTTTGTATTTTTGTATATATTAATATGCATATTATATATAATTTGAATATGCGTGAATCATATAGTATCGTTAATGTCCATATACATACATCTATTCAAGTATAATTATAATGTATTAAATATATGTGTATTTATATCAAACAGAAACAAATTTCTCTATACATTATATATTCTTATATTATTCATAGTATAAATTCTATATAAATTTATATATGTGACATTAAATATAACTTACACATTTCATTTTATATATATATATATATATATATATATATATATATATATATATATATATATATACACTATATTTGATGGGTACACGTCATTGACTTAGACGTTCCATATTTTTCAAAATGTGAAATTAATGCCAACCTGCCTGTACATAGAAAGCCATTGAAGAAAACTTACCTTACAGATCGAACCTGCATTTCCTTATCCAGGAAAACTACCTTTTAGCCAGGCCTCTGTGGTCGAAGGCCAAAGGGCACCCGGCGAAAAGCCAGTTTCCCACGATCAGAAAATATATGTTCGTTCCCTGTCAATAGGTACATTTTCTTTCATAAGGCTTTCTATGTCTAGGCCAGTAGGCTTAAATTTCACTATTTAAAAATGAGGCAGGAATATTCACTTAAACACGCGTTATCACCGAAATAATACTTATTGTAATAAAGAGCAATATCGATAAATATCAGTTGATTGCATGATATATATATATATATATATATATATATATATATATATATATATATATATATATATATATATATTAGGCTTTGAAATCAACGTAACGCATTCTTTGAAATGGATCTTTTTCGTTCAACACTTCTTCAGAAAGATTCGTTGGAATGACAATAGGCATAATGGCGAAGCTGAAAAAGATGAACACTTTAGTAATTAAGGAGCCACGACTAAAATAAATTTATTTAAAAGAAACACACCAAATCGGTGTAAATAAGAAATTGCCTGCCTATATAAAACAGGGTGTAACTAGTAACAGTAATCGCTTGACTCAGAGATTGGGCTTCATTTAATTAATAAACCGAGTTGAACTTCCGAATATGTTGACGAAACGATTAGGGTGCTGCAAAAAGTTTTTAAAAAAGTCGGTTAAACAATTACGGTTTTTTGAGGCTGTTTACATCAAGCTTCATCGACTGACTTTGTCTAGGCAGAAAGATAACTTTCTTCGTTTTCCCTCTCTCATCGGCGGGTCGTGAGTAATTCTTTCTGTTTTATACTCACCAGCGGCTTATTTAAACCGAATTGTAAGTATTTTTTTCAGTGTTTACCTTTTTCAGTTTCGTCGTTTTATTATTGTCATTCCAACAAATCTTTCTGGAGAAGTGTTGGACGAAAAAAGTCCCTTTAAATCAATGTGTTCCGTCATTTTCAAAGCCATATATAAATTCTGTGTTACAAAATATTAGTATATATATATATATATATATATATATATATATATATATATATATATCTGAGAGTATGTAATATATAAATATGTATTTATATGTAAAATTGCATATATCATTTTGTATTAAACAAAAACCTGTATATACGAAGCGAAACAGGTTTATGGACATTTGCATATTTGTGTTTTTTCTATTTACGTAAGATCCCAAGAACTTTTAGACTGTTGTAGCAATTTCCTTCTTTTGTTACCACATTATTTCGGCTGATCCATTCTACAGCCTTCAATCAGTTAGAAAGGAGAAGTGTTTTTTTTTTGTTTTGTTTTTTGCAAAGAAAATGGTGGTTAATGCATCAACCAGTTTGGATGGTTCTCAGTCGAAAGAAAGCGTTGAATTGGCCGACCAGCTCCCGGAGTGGTGAAAACTCTTTTCAAACTTATCAATGGTAAGTTTGTTTGTTTGTTTCATCTTTTAGTATTTTCAAATTGTTGTTGAAAGTTACTTTCTGACTCCATTTTCTTCCCTCTTCCTTTTATTCTCGATAATCTAAATGAAAGAGAGAAAAAAAAATTAATGAAGAAAACTGTGTCATTCCATTATTCTATTATGATAAATTCAGTGTCATTCCATTATTCCGTTATTATATGTTTAGTACCATCCGATTACACTATTATTATATGTTCAGTGTCATTCAATTTTTCCATTATTATATTTCAGTGTAATTCCATTATTATAGCGATTTTCCAAGCGTAGATTAGATGTGGCACAAGGCCGAAATCATGGGGCACCCAGTGAAGATCGAACTCACTACTCAGTCGTAATTATTCTACCGAGACAAGCTTGATAACCGTTACAACACCTCGAGGTGCCCCACTATTCCATTATTATATTTTCAGTGTCATTCCACTATTCCATTATTATATTTTCAGTGTCATTCCACTATTCCATTATTATATTTTCAGTGTCATTCCATTATTCCATTAATATATGTTCAGTGTCATTCTACTATTCCATTAATATATGTTCAGTGTCATTCCATTAATATATGTTCAGTGTCATTCTAGTATTCCCTTATTATATGTTCAGTGTCATTCCATTATTATATTTTTTCATCTTTGTTGCTATCAGTGCAACAGTTCAGCAGTGGTGAACGGTTATTTTGAAACCAAGGCATTCCTCCATGATGACCGTTAATCTTTACGCGAAAAATCTGAGAAAATAATAAAATGAAAATGATATATTTAAAACTCGTTTATTTATAAATTCAATTCTCCGTTTCTTTTTGGCAAATTCATTGATCTCTTTGCTGTAGAAAGAATCAGCATCACGCTCGAAGAATGGAAGAAGCGGTTAACTCTTTTGCCTTTTCTAACTTTTTTTTCTCGCTTACACAACTTTAACCTCTTAAACCTTCTTTTACTCAGTTCTTCCATGTTCTCTGTGCATGTTCATAGAACTGACTTGGAAGGGGTAAACGGAAGCAGGGGTTGTCTCTGCTTATAACTACTCTATTAATATCGCTTGTTCACAGTTTATTGTAAGAATTGAAGGAATGGGAATTATTAGAAAGTATCACGGGTGCAATGAAGATAAGATTTATCAATAATTATTTTTTTATTACACAAAAAATGGGTTATTCTGTAAATAAGTCTAAGGCATACAAGGCATGCGTTGCATGCATGGACCCTTGGCCACTGCATTTTAACTGGTAGATCATCCAGCCATCTTCTTGTGTACGTTTAGTCTGCTCTTTCGAAACTGCTCAGAAATTATTTCCTCTTTTTCAATTTCTCAACGAGAACAAGATAAAAAAAAATAGTGCAATCGAATTTGGCTTGAAATTAACTCCCGCTTGCACCTTTTGCCACAGGCATAAACTATGCACCATTTTATTCAACATATTGAACTTGATCAGAAAAAATATGATTCAAATTTTTCCCCCAACCAGCTATGACGTCATCAATATGGCTGCCAGGTTATTCTGACTGGTTGTGTTCAATTAAGAATAATTCCTGAAACATTTGAGCTCAAAGGATTATTTACAATTTAATGTTACAAATTAAATTTGCAAACTTTTTTTCGTAGCTGTACATAGAGAAATCTAATAATTTTTTTTCTGAAAATTTCTCTTAAATATAAAAAAAATCGGTATTCTCGTTTGCGTCTTGCCGTAACTTATTCGAATACCATTTTAGTAAGAAATTGCCTGTAACATTTCATGTTTAGGGAATTACAATTTCAACTGCACTAAAAAGGAAAAATAAGAAAGTACGAAGGGAACTGAGGAAAACAGTAAATCATTTTTAATAACAATGCATTGAACTGATATGATGACGTCGAAGAAATAGAATTTTCTGTTATTTTAAACCCGACAAATAAAACGACACAATTTGTCGTAAATTATTTTTACTTGTCAGATTATTTTTGCTCGTAGATAAATGGATAGTAATTTTATTGATGAATTCTACTTATAAATTATCCAAAATTGAAAAAAAAAAAAAAGAATGAATCGTCTGTGTAAGCTAGTTAAAATGTCAATAGTGATTTCACTTCGGTAATTTCCGTGGGCTTTTTTCGTCACATCTCGTAATTGTTAGCAAATTTAGATTAAGCGAAAAAAGTTTTAAAAGGAATATTCACTATTTTGAAGTAACTTTAGATCGTATCTAAATAAATAAATCATGTAAAAATTTAAGAATTTTACTAATTTCTTTTAATATAAAAAACACATTGTGTACCGATTTCGTTAATTCTCGTAAAAACAGTTTTTGTTGTCATTTTTAATTATTGCAAGCTTATATAGAATGCTATATGATATTTTTTTTTATTAAATATTCACCCAATACTATGTCCAAGAGCAACTCAATGTAGAGGGTTACTGAAAGGTGATATATGGACGTAAGAGGGCGAAGTGCAGATGATGAGAATATGTAGGATAGACTTGAAGAGGTTTAAATGATCGAGGAATAGCCTTCCGGGAGTCTGTTTCATAAAGTAGGGGTTCTTAAAAAGAAGCTATCTCAGTGGAACTTCCTCCTTATAAATGGAATACATGGGGATTGGAGATTGTTCGATATGAGACATTTTGTTTTAGTTGTTTTGTCAACGGCCTATCAGCCAAGGTTATTTGATCTATCAACCAGGTTACTGAAAGCGAATAAGTATTTTAGATTGTAATAATTCTTTTTGGAGAGATTAATATGAATACTACCAATCAACCCATAGCTGGAGAGGAAGAGGTGGGTTTATACCGTTCCCCAGGGCACATAAGCGAATATAACAGACCCGACTGGAACTGGAATTCGGTTCTCCTTATTTCCAATTTCGAGCCGTTATCCATTACACCACCCGCACATCCAAGCTTACTGCACTTGGTATTCACAAGCAGTCACCCATCTAGATACTGACAAGGTTCGACGTTGCTTAATATCGGTGATCGTGCGAGAACCGAAGTTAATCGTAAGAGATCGAATTATTATTTTTTTTATAATTGTACTAAAAATAATTTCTGTGACGTTTGCCGAGCTATGATAAGGGTAGAGGGGGGGGGAGTAACTCCAGATCGAGGTTTGGCTGGATGATTGGATATAACAGATGATGATTATTGTAGGGGAATTAATGTTAATTGAAAACGATTAACATGAGTGTTACAAAATAGAGAAGATTTTATTTTATTTTATTTTTACAACACAAGAAATGTGGAAATATCTGAGAACATAAATTAATCATTCGTGTTTTGTTTTTCTTTAAAGTCTCTGGGAGTTATAGAGAAATATCAGCAGCCGCGTGGCATTAAAAGCATTATCGCCAAGTTGAGAATTGTAATTTGATACTGTTCATTCAACGGCCAAAGGAGCAGGCTTGCGGTGAGAGACAGTTGTATTTCATCTTACCGGACAAGTAAACTGTTCTGAAGCGTTTTGAAAATATTCTCATTATTTAAATGTTCTGATGGGATCACACATACGCGCGTTAGCTCTACAAATTTCTTACGAAGCCACCGCATATTTTTTGTACACCCGATTGGTAAAAAAATGTGGCCGAATGTTTTGTTTTTTTTTAGAAAATTGGCGGTTTTGATATATTAAGAATTGCGCCAAAGTTGCTCCGATTTTTCTCGAACTTACCATGGCGGGAAATTGCATCATTTCCTATACTATGGTTTATCGTTTTATTGTGTGAGAATCATATATGACGGTTTGAAGAAAGAAATGTTTAAGATTAAACAGAAAGAAACTCGAGGAAACTTAATTGTCGAAGAGAATATGGAAAGAAAGAACGGACTAAAAATGATAATTAGTAGCCATAAAATGAATTTCGAGAAGACCCTAGGAAGATTCGAACCTGCAATAAATAAAGTAGAATTCATTAAGATTTAGTAAGACTAGATCTTCCCTAACCTACTCAGTTGCCTCCGGCGCAATATGACAAAGATTTATAGTCTTGTAAAATTTTGCAAATTCCAAAGAAGAATTTTTGCTATGTTTATAGAAAGTACTATTAGTCTCCAAATGTTCATAGTTACCAAAATTCTACCCAGTGGTTTAGTCTGGCAGCATTGTTAGCCGACAAAAAATGCAATAAATCAAAGCGAGAGGCGCACAAACTTCCTTAAATAAACTAGACGAACGAAAGCCAGAAACAGACCGGAACCAGATAGGAAGGAGACACAATATAGCTGAGCTCCGTTATACCCCACCACTCTCGCTGCAACTGCTTCTGCAATTGACAGACACAAGCCCAGATTTTCGAGAGCGCCCTGGTTATGACGATAAACTACACCCGGTAACAAGGCCTCTGATCAGGAGGTTTTGAAGAGCGTGGAACCACCTCTTAATTGCTGTTGTTCCCAGGTCCACTCAGACCTGGGTAGGTAGCTCCTGTTAGGTTCCAAACTATTGAGAAATACTTAACCGCACAAACTTGGGTCAAAACACTATGAAAGTATAAAAATGCATTTTCATAGTAAAAATACTAGCAATACATTTTCATAGTAAAAATACTAGCAATACATTTTCACAGTAAAAATACTAGCAATACATTTTCACAGTAATAATACTAGCAATACATTTTCACAGTAATAATACTAGCAATACATTTTCACAGTAATAATACTAGCAATACATTTTCATAGTAAAAATACTAGCAATACATTTTCACAGTAATAATACTAGCAATACATTTTCATAGTAAAAATACTAGCAATACATTTTCACAGTAATAATACTAGCAATACATTTTCATAGTAAAAATACTAGCAATACATTTTCACAGTAATAATACTAGCAATACATTTTCATAGTAAAAATACTAGCAATATATTTTTGTAAAAGAAATTAGACATGCTCCCAAGAAAATTAAATTTCAGCATTAAATGATCCATAAGGAGTTGATCTGCCACTAAACATACAATAGCAATAGATTTACGATAATATAGTTCAAGGGCCAAGTCTCTTAAATTATTTACAATTTACTGCTAGAATAATTTTCCTGCCGAAAGATCGTCAACCAGGCTACATAGGACGATTATTATTCTTTATTCATGATATACTTTAAAAAATTTTAATTTGTTTTCATTGACCCGTTGTTAGTTATTGTCATGGTGTTGAAACCATAGAAAAATAACACAGGCTCGCATATAAAGTTAAACTGTATATTATTCACGGAAACGTAGTGCAAAGTAATGTGGACTGGAGAGTACTTATCTCACTGGTGTCTTGACTCACTCATTCATACACTCACTCGGTGATACACTCTTGGTGACTGACACCTGGTGACTTCCTTGATATTTACCCCCCCCCCCATGGATCGTATGTGGCACAATGCCGTTTTAAGGTGGGTTCTCCGAGCCCGTAGGCTCGGTCAAAAATATGCCCATTAGAACCCGTATAAACGTGTTGCCGGGACTGTCTACCTCCCCGGACGAAACTTTGCCCTGTGGCAAAGACTCGTCCGAGTTCCTCTCTGCCAAAAGCAGAGAGTTTGACAGGAGTTACACCTGGTGAGTTCCTCTGCTTACTAGAAATTGGTAGCCACATTATATAAGTGTGGAAGAGTCCATTTGTAGGTATGTCAGGTTCTCAAAATAGTTATCAACAAAGTTTGTTGTTTGTGCTGTAAAAGTGGTTTTCAGTTGACAAAGAATTTACCACGGCTGCAAGGATTTTACACCTGAAATCTCCGCGGAATCACAACGAGCACTGGTTGAAATCCCCGTAGAATCTGGTTACCTCTCAGCTTGCTGATATCGACAGGCGATGGTCGTGAAGATCAAAACCACCGCCAAATGACGAGGTCAATGACATTAATGCTAATAAATTCATAACGGTGTTTTACAGAGATATTGCTAGCGTTATTTTTTTTTATACGGAACTGTGAATGGTTTTGAAGTCAACGTTAGGAAGTATTCACTATGTTTTGAACAAAGGTTTCACGACTATTATACTTCGATACCAACCAAAAAGTAGAGTTTTTAACTACATTTATAGATCACACTTAACCTCCTTGTTATGGATTAGATCAGTGATTCTTAACCGCCGTGCCGCGGCACATTAGTGTGCCGCGCGAGCCTCTTAAGTGTGCTGCGAAATATCCTCACAACATACATATATATGTGTGTGGAAGTAGTAATGGTAGAGAATTAGTATTTCAATAAAAGAATAAGTATTAAACTTTTTTCTTTTCACTATTCTTCGATTATGTTATTTTAAATACTTTGTTTCTGCTGTAGCATACCTACGGACGATAATGGTACGTCCCCATTCACATAAATACAGTAGTAAATACTGTATGTAAGTCTGCAGTTAGTCTGTGCTGGTCAAACTCCTTGCCGGGGTATCCGCAGACGAGGCTATGTGACGGGCAGAGTCTCGTCTCGGGAACAGTTACCCGACAACGTTTTATACGAGGTCTACTGGGAATTTTTGGCCGAGCTTACAGGCTCGGATACCCCACATTAAATTCGGCCTTGTGCCACATCTGACCGCGTGGGTCGGTTGGTAGATATCCTGCAGTCGGAGATTCATTGTGGAATTCACTTGACTCACTTCTAGCCGTTGACTATTTCTACGCACTGCTGGCGAATCTTATATGTGTTGTTCTTGCCCTAAGTATTATTGTTCATTACCAACCTTCGTGTGATTATTCTAATCAGTAACCTTCCCTAGGTTACAACAGTTCTAATATTCATTTTTTAAAAGTATTTTAATTTTTTAAATATAACTTGTTTTAATTTTTCTTTATTTGAATAAATAAATATTAACAGTTTTTTTAATATAATTGTATTAAGCATTCTTTGTTTAATTCAAATCTTTTTAAATACATGGTTTATTTCAAAACATTTAAATGTATACCCTTTTAAAATTTTGGTAAGTGTGCCCTGATATTTTCATTTGCTCCTAGGTGTGCCGCTAATTAAAAAGGTTGAGAAACACGGCATTAGAGAGTAGGGTGGACTAGATTCTCCTGTCTTGGATGGCAGCCAATCTAGAAGAAGGAAAACATTGAAAAAATTCAAAAACATAGAGAAGGTAACAGGAAAGCACTCCACTACTTTTCTCAAGAGATCATAGCAGTTCGCAGATAAAGAAAAGGAAACCGTGGAGAGCCATTAAAAGAGTAGAAAACCCAAAGAGGATCGAATTCGCGAGAAATGATATGCAAACCTTGACTTGACCGTAACTACCTCACGACATCAGATATCTTATTTTTATTAACTAAAATAGTTTTTTTTTTCCTAAAATGTTTGGGTAAAATAAAAAAGAAGATATTCATCAATCATATATCGGTCTGGCATAAGGCCAATCTTTTTAGCACTTCATAAAGATAGAACTCGCAAATTTGCTTACTATTGCTCTACGGTAGGCACACACAGACATAAGAAACAAGGAGAAAATGTTAAAAAATGAAAATAATATTTACCCGGGGTTTCTGGATTGTACAAAATACTTTCATCTTCATTACCGTAGGCTAAAATAAATAAATAAATATATATATTTATATATATATATATATATATATAAAGGGTGTTCCAATAACTTGAACCGATTTTAATGTGAATTAAGTTTAAGCGTCTAATGATTTTTCTTTTTCTTTCAGATTTGGCGGACATTTGGGCGATATTATTTTTCACGCATAATTGCCATGACTTAAATACCGTGATCCAATAGAGAAATAAATAAATTTTCACCAATAACATTGATTTATTTACTGCTGACTTTGATCCGTCTTAATGAAACATCCTTATATATAATCCGTCTTAATGAAACCCCCTTTATAATATGAAAAGATAATTATATTTTCAAAACATACAGTGGACGAAAATGTTAATCTAAACAACAATATAACTGATGATAATGAACCATCTCAAAACAATTTTTGGAAGCCGAAGAATGAATAAACTAAAAAAATGACAAAACTAATGTGGACGATTTTTTTCTTTCATTTTTTTTACTCTTCTCTGATCATTTTCGTTAAAATAAAGGCTCCTAAGTCATGACTATGTACGAAGCAAGGTTAAAAGTCTTGTGAGCCGACAGGAATCACTCTTCGCCACTATTAAGCGTCGAAAAAATGGCATGATTTGATCACATGACACAGCCTCTGCTAGACCATAATGCAAGACACTGTTGAAAGCGGACTGTTATGGTGAAACATACCTAGTCTATAGATAATAGACTCTCCCATCTAATATAAGTAGGAGTCAGTGAGGGTTGACTGGGAGTCGAATACGAAAGTAGTCAGCTACCATAACTAGATTACTCTGCGTAATACTTATTATAACAAGTTCCTAACGTTTTTGTACGTTGAACCTATTTAGGACCGAATTTAGTCCAAATACAGTTTCCACTGCGGAAAGTAACTCTACAACACGGACGCAAGCGGGGACGCCAATGCAAGAGGTGGTCAGACATCAACATCAAAGACTGGACGGACATGACCATGCTGGAACTCCTGAGAACCACCGCCAACAGATCATCAAGTTGTCTGTTTATTTTCTGCCTTTACCCCCTTCCCACCATTTCAACCCCGACGACTAAAGCAGTCGAGGGACTGATGATGATAAAGTGTTAAGTGAAATTTTAACATGAATTACTATGTTCCCCGGGTTGTTCAAACTAAGATTTTCGGGTGATACTATAGTATAGTATGTACTATTCATTTTCTACTATAGTATGATATCTACCGTCCATTTTATACTATATTACACTACTATCTATTTTCTACTATGGTATGATATTTATCAACTGTTGGAAGTATGAAATAGGGTTAGGGTTAGGGTTAGGGTTAAAGGCAGTGAACAGTGAACTGGTTATGTATTAAAAATCATTAACAATATTTTATACAAAAATCCTCAAATAGTGATTTTAATGTTTGTAAACTGATTTGATGTCATTTAAAAAAAAACCTAAACAGGTCATCGTTTTTGTTTTTTCTGAGCATTTTCCAGCAATAATGATCGCAATGTGTCTGACTCGTGAGTGTTAATCTTTAACGTTGTTTCATTGAACAGATTACGTACTGCGCTGTATTCTATATTCATAGACTATGGTGAACATGGTCAACACACCGGGGTAAATAGTTCTAGTTCCACATGCCATACCTCTTCCGGATGTCTCGGTATCAGTTATCTCCCTTTAAATCAACTCTCAAAGGTTTTGTTCACCTCATCTATAGTCAGGTATTGAACTTGCAAGTCACTGGATTCAACCAACGCTTTTTATCCACTGGGCCACGTGGCCGTGAGGACAATCACCTGAAGAAGGCCGGAGAGTACAACGGAGATGAGGACAACACACTGAACAACGTCAATAATGTAAATGATTACAATACCTCATCTCAGAAATATAGACTGCATGCTTTTTGTTTGATGATGTCTGGCATTGCATCATTTGAGATGCGGTCTACGTCAGAATGATGCCTAGGATAGTGCTGTAGTATCTCATTTCGAATGCTTGGGAACTTCGCTGTAATTCTGCAGTTAATATTTCAGATTCGCAGACGTACAAAAAGATTGACAGGGCCAATGTACGCAACAGTATGATCTTTGATTTCAAGCAGATACGATGTATCATTGCGGCTTTAAAAAATGGAAAACAACGTATTTTTATTACTACGTGTCAGATGTATAAGAAAATGCAATATTCTACCTTTACCCGTGTGGAGATAGGCACGTAATAGGCAGGGTAACTGCTTTTTTTTTTATTTATTTATTTATTTTTTTTTTAACCAAAGCGTGCCGCTACCAGTTTGGCCACGGAGACCAGAGTAAGGTTTGAACTATCTATTTAAGGGAAACACATCTCTCGATGGAACTTTTACGAATCTATATCTGCCAGCTTCAGTTTCGTACTCGAAACGTAAACAATAGTAACTTTTTATCCATTATTTCTCATAATCTTTCTTCAGTAAGACTTTTCAATCTAGGCCGATTGTTATTAATTTCACTGTTTAAGAAAGAAGCAAACAAAAAAACAAACAAGGATAGCAACTCAAGCCCGCGTGCCCTCTAAATAATAACGTTTTTAGTAATTAGAAATTATGTAGAACAAAAAAAAATACTTTAAAAATGACACCTTTTTCTATACATATTTGGCTAAGATAAATTTTAATTTTTAAATATTATAAAATCTAATATTTTTAAAATAACTTTATTTAAACCTTCTTGTGCCATAGCTCAGTTAAATAGGTATCTTTCAGGATAGAGATATCACTCCATCATGCTAAACTAAAGGCTGATAGCTGTAGGATTGCTAGTCCAGACTCAAAGTAATACTAATATTATTATCTAGAATTTTATTACTAAAAGAATGATCCTCAACTATACTTAATTTTTGATGAGTATTTCTTTCATTTTAATTTCACTTGCTTTTTCTATACTAGTAGTATATATATTGAATTTATTATTATTAGTCAACTACTAGTAATTTTCCGTTCAACTTAATTTCACTTGCTTTATTTATTCTAGTATTAGTAGAAATATTATCTTGAATTTTATTATTATTAGATGAAGCATTATCAACCGTTAGTAATTTTTACTAATATTTTGTTCAAATTAATTTCACTTGCTTTATTTATACTAGTAGTATTAGTAGTAATATTATCTTGAATTATTTTATCAGTTGAAGCATAGTCAAACATTTTTAATCTTTTTATTAATATTTCTTTCATCTTAATTCCAATAGCTATATTTAACCTAGTAGTATTAGTAGTAATATTATCTTGAATTTTATTATTATTAGATGAAGTATTGTCGGACATTTTTAATTCTTGATGAGTATTTATTTCACAAATATTCTAGAAAATTAAATATGCCTGAAAAATTTTCCATGGTTCACATATTAAATAAATATTGTAATTAAAAAAATATTTTTTAATTTCATGGCATACTTTCATTTCCTTTGAAAGAAAATGCTGACTTTGCTAATTTCTGTTTACTGCACAAGAAGGGCAGATTGTAATTAAAAGTTATTTTCACCTCAATTCACAGAGGCACAAACAAGACGAAATAGGATTTGTCATTCTTCCTCCAAGAGTTGCTATTTTTAGAACACGTGAATAATCACAGTTATAAGAATAATTTAACAATTATTTTAGAAGTATAAATATTTGAATAGATTTAAATTAATCTTTAATTGATTTTATTGATTATAACTAATTTTCAGTTAAAAAAAATTTCTGAAGCAGATTGCGTGTTCGTTTAAAATGTATTTTGTCTAATCATTTTCTTGTTTGTTTAACAGATTTTGACAACCTCATAATTTAACGTCATTTAACTCTTTCTCTCTCTCTCTCACACACACACGTATATATATATATATATATATATATATATATATATGTATATATATATATATACGTGTGTGTGTGAGAGAGAGAGAGAAAGAGTTAAATGACGTTAAATTATGAGGTTGTCAAAATCTATATATATATATATATATGTATATATATATATATATATATATATATATATATATATATATATATATATATAGATAGATAGATAGATTGGTTTGTTTTACGGCATATCAACATCAATGGTTTATTTAATGCCGACAAGATTTTTATTGCTGGTAATATTTTTTCACAAAAAGTATTGCTGGTAATATTTTTTTTTTTGCAAAAAATGTATTACTGGCAATATTTTTTCCCAAGAATGTATTGCTGGTAATATTTTTTTTACAAAATGTATTGCTGGTTATAATATTTTACAAAAATGTATTGCTTGTATTAAAACCTATTTTTAAACTTTCATAGTGTTTTGACCCCAGTTTGGGGGTTAACTATTTTTCCCTAGATGGGACCCTAATAGGTGCTACCACTCCGGGTCAGGGTGAATCCGGAAATACCAGCAATTAAGAGATGGTTTCACGAACCTCAAAACCTTCTGATCAGAAGCCTTGCTGTTAGATGTAGTTTATCGCCATACCCAGGATGCTATATATATATATATACATATATATATATATATATATATATATATATGTATAGCATAATGAGAAGCCACGTATACGTTCTTGATATGTATATAATATAGAAAAAACAACTGAAAAGTTGCAAATTAAAAAAAAATTAATGTTTTTTTGTGAAAGTATTTATTTATATATATATATATGTATATATATAAAAATATAAATCAATACTTTCACAGAAAAAACATTCAATTTTTTTTAATTTGCAACTTTTCAGTTGTTTTTTCTATATTTTCTCTCTCTCTCTCTCTCTCTCTATATATATATATATATGAAAGTTTCATTAAAAACGACAGACAAGGTACTACGGTTAAGTTTTTTTATTTAATTTTTCTTGTGTACGAACAAGAGTTTTCTTTGCTGGACAAAGGGTGTGTAAGAACTGTCCAAATGTTTTATTTTTCCGAGCGCTTTCGGCTATATCTTTAGCCATTATCAATATATATATGTATATTCTAATAAGTCTATCCCTCCGCCACCCATCAAACCACCCATACTAAAAAAACTACTACATGCATGCACAACTAAAGTCCCTTTCTATGATCACAATGGCAATATCTACACCCAAACTAATGGCGTCAGCATGGGAAATCCACTCGGCCCATGCTTTGCCAACTATTACATGTCCCATGTAGAAAATACGACATTCATACAAGTTCGTAAACCGAAGATATACGTACGCTACGTAGACGATGTTTTCATTCTAGCGAACAACATTAAACAAATAGACACACTTAAGACCACATTTGAGAAAAACTCCGTCCTTAACTTCACTTATGAACTTAGCCAGAAAAACAAACTTCCATTCCTAGATGTCCTCGTTGAATACAGCAACAACACTTTCATTACATCCTTATACAAAAACCCACCAGCAAGAACTCTTGTCACCTAAACTTTAAAAGCGAATGTCCACTTAGGTATAAAATAGCTGTAATAAAAAACTTTCTAGAAAGAGCACACCAAAATTCATCCTCTAGACTACTCTTCCTCAAAGCAATTAATAACGTAAAACAAACCCTAATCAACAACGGCTTCCCTAATTATCTTATAGACCAACAAATTAGACTATTTCTCCTTAAAGTAAGTAATAATGAGTGAACACACAGTCAAAAATCACATATACATTTATTACAAAAACCAAATGCACTTGAATTACAAACGAGATGAATGCTCACTAAGACATATTATAAAGAAATACACCACCCCAATCGACCCAAATAAAAAAATCAAATTAATTATCTATTATAAAAAATTTAAGACAGCTAACCTCATCCTAAAAAATAACAACACGCCTGATAAGTCAAAATTGCAAAGAACAAACATTATTTACGAGTTCAAATGCCCCTTAAGGAACTGCGTTCCTAACGAAAAGGACTCATAAATAATTACATCGGTTACACAACCACATGCTTATCTAGACGCCTTACATTACACCTATCCGATCACAGCTCCATTAGAACCCATTTAAACACACACAAAAATTTACCAGAGTCCATTACAAATATACTAGTAGAAAACACAAATATATTAATTGCTTCCACCTGTAAAAAAGGTTAAAAATAATGGAGGCTTTAATAATAAAAAAGAAAAAGCCTACCCTCAACAATATTAACTACGAACAAAGCCACAACGTTCTAACCGTATTTGGAAATTAAAACACCACTACTACACACTAAGACATATACATAATGCACACACTCAATTAAGCTGAAAAATCAAATCATCCTTGATAATGGCTAAAGGTATAGCCGAAAGCGCTCGGAAAAATAAAACATTTGGACAGTTCTTACACACCCTTTGTCCAGCAAAGAAAGCTCTTGTTCGTACACAAGAAAAATTAAATAAAAAACTTAACCGTAGTACCTTGTCTGTCGTTTTTAATGAAACTTGCATAAAAGAAGGATTGCTGCCTAAATATACAACTATCAAATATATATATATATATATATATATATATATATATATATATATATATATATATACACGTATGTATATTTGTGTGCGTGTGTGTGTGTGTTGTTTCTATATTTTTTGCTGATCAAATCTTTGATTGTTTTGGACTCCATCACAAAAAGAGAAATGCTGAGGGCTGGACTAATTTTTATCTCTGATCCTCGCTGGAGGGTTTGTGTTAATCCCTGGTGATCAACGTGTCTCCAAAAATGAAATGTTGAGTGCTGGATTTTTTTTTTTTTTTTTTCTGGTCCTCGGTGAAGAGTTTGTTTTAGTCCCTGGTACCCAACGTGTCTCCAAAAGGGAAAAGCTGAAGGCTGGGCTAATTTTTTTTTTGTTGTCTCTGGTCTTATGTAAACGTAAGGCTCTTACTTTAAACTCGGTCTTGTGTCACATTCCTTTCGAGGGGATCATTGCGGGATTTATAGCGGGCGAGTTGGGTGGTCCGACACAGGTGGTAAGTTTGGAGGGGGCGAAATTATCCATTATACCACTCGCACATCCAATATGGTACTTCCAAGCGGTCACTCATCTAGATACCGACTAGGGTCTGTGTTACTTAACTTCGGTGTTCGTACGGGATCTGTTTTTAAACGTGATGTAACTGTAAGACTTATGGTAGAAGTATACAGTCGAAATGTTAATTGCTGGTTAATGGTAATACGTAGTCCAAATGGTTGATACACTGTACATTTCCTTTCATTATATATTGTAGATTTCTGTTTTTGTTTACAACAGCGGTACATTCTACGAAATCTAGGTACGTCGTTGCAGTGAATATGCATATAAATACCGTTGGTTTTCGGTCAACGCAACAGTGGGGCGGCAAGAAAGCGACCCTTGGATTTTCTCCTAAAAGAGATCGTCGTTTCCTGCAGTATCAACCACCGTAAATCAGTAACGGAATCTGCAGACAAATCTTCTTGGTGCCATATGTTCTTCCAGGCGACTGACTTCATTAAATCAACCTGCAGACTCAAGACAGAGGAGAGTAGGCATTGAAAGTAAATATGGCGCCCCTTCCAACCACCAGTCTCGCTATAGCACCGACTGAGAAAATCTATTTCGCACATTCTTTGGCAATCACTGGTGCGCCCGTCGCAGGCGTAAGCCCCACGCCTCCAAGTCCTCGTTCGTGAAGCAGACACGATGATATATATATATATATATATATATATATATATATATATGTACTTCCGCGTTATCTGTGTCACACTCGTGTTTGTTATTTGTAGGCTAGTGACATTGCAATTTCTACTTTCAAAAAGAATTTTAGATTAGGCAGACATACACAAATAGAAAATAAACGCATGTTTATTTAATAGGCGGCTGCAAAAGAAACGCCCTTCTCCTAAGTTAGGGTTAACCTTAATCCTACCTTGCGCGATAAAAGATAACACACACATACACACACAGTGGTTGTATCATAATTTAGCTCTTGAAAATACATTTCAATTGAGCACTGTTGAGTGATAAGCTAATTCTATAAACAACAGCCACCTGCACTAATGCAAAGCTCTTCAGTAAAATGAATGGAGCACTTTGGCTGATGGCATTTGTTTACATTTGTAAAAACAATACGCTAGATTTAGTTGTGTAACTCTACCGAGTGAAGATAGCTCTGGCTGACACCAAATTAGTTGTGTTTCAATCCTGGCTTGAGGCATTCGGAAGTCCAGTCGCACCGAGGAGCTGTGATACAGCGAAACAGTACTGTCTGTGAATGACACACACACACACACACACATATATATATATATATATATAAAGGCAAAAGAAAAAAAACTGATATTAGCCGACGCTGAGAGACTTCATCAAGGCAAATGTAAGGATTTTATTTTGTGACAAGTAGCAGAAATGTTATTGATTTCTACAAATCTTTTGGTACAGGAGTGTTCATGAATATTCATCAGGTTAGCGGAAAAGTCAGGCAAGTTCATGGACGTGAGGTGACACAGTTCAATGCTACAATTAAAAAAAATGTCTTACACACTTTTGTTTACTAGGCAGTTTTTCTATTGTCTTTATTTATATTGTCCCTTTAAAAATATACTCCATCTGAAATTTTTTACAAAATATGTGCTTCTCCGACAGGAATCGAACCTGTAACCCTAATGGGAATCATCATTTCATCTGACGAGCTGTTAACCATTCAGCCACAAAGAAGCATCTGGTTAGCAAAATTCGAATTACGAAACATAACGTAATTTCTCGAACATTCCAGTAAATGTAAATTATACTACTTAATTAAAAAAAACAGAGCATTTACTTAAATTATATTTATAAAATAACGTATAAACAGAAAATGTATTTATATATACACCTTTGTGTAAATTAATTGAAACAAAACGAATAATTCCGTCATTATTTACTTTTTTTCCCTATTTTTCCAATGAAACATGACACAGTGAACATGCTAGTACTTCGTATATCCATTCTACAAAGCCATTCCTTGCAGATTGACCAGATATTCTCGAATGGATTTAAATATAGTACTTTGATTTGCTCGCTGGTAAGTCTTGCCAGTGTGTTCGTGCAGCGTTACAATTTTCGTACGATTCCTTGAAGTAACCTCCATCGCAGACAATGGCTATAGGACAACTAATCGACAGCCGAGACAATGGTGTTTGGGTGTAATAAAAATCTGATGCAATTACGGATGACGCAGATTTCACCATACACTCCGAAAATAGATTCATATTACTGCACACCACTGAAAATGACCTAATCTGAGGAAAAAATAGAAATCGATTACACCCTGTCACTCCAGTGGATCTAAAACTGACCGCATGGTGAAAGGAATGAAACTAAAGAGGTTGTTTCAATTAATTTGCACAAGGGTGTGTGTTTGTATATATATATATATATATATATATATATATATATATATATAATATTTTTAAAAAAATATGATTCCTTCGCTACATAAGAGTTCTCATGTTTCAAAAGCGAGAGCCGAGACCCCTAATATAATTTTTTAAATTAAGTTGAATTGAGGTGTCTGGTCTCGCTTCATCGTCAAGCGATTCCCGAATTCTCGCTTGACGATGAAGCGAGAGCAGACACCTCAATTCAACTTAATTTAAAAAATTATATTAGGGGTCTCGGCCCTCGCTTTTGAAACATGAGAACTCTTATGTAGCGAAGGAATCATATTTTTTAAAAAAATATTATAATATAAGCTCTACTTCTGTATGGAGCACTGTCATTTTAAAAATAAAAGCAAAAATACTAAGGAACTCCGGATTATTTACCTAACGTGTTCTTTCCTATTTTTCTGCATACCTGTACACACACACACACACACACACACACAGACACACACACACATATATATATATATATATATGGGTGAATATGATTTATAAATTTTTATATATAAAAAATTTTTAGGTAAATTAATGACGAAGTGGAAAAATTTTGAGTAATGATTTTCATCCTTTAAGACTGCATCAGACCAAAATAACATTTTTGTTGATGGAATTATATACAAAAAAAATAATTTAAAAGTTAACATTTCAGCGTTTCCCGTCTGCGCATAATTATAACCAACACTTGCGTTTTTAGAATCTCACTCCTCTTCTTACGCTGGAAGTGCGACACCCGAATTCAGCTGGTTAGTAGCTGTAGCGAGTAAGTAACAAGGAAGTCTCAAAGAAAATAACATCAGAAAGAACACTTGCACTCAAAACCAAGAAAATACAGCTGAAATTCCTTGGATGCAGAATGAAGAAGGAGTGATTGGAAAACTTAACCCTCACGGGGCGTATTGAGGTCAAGAGAGACAGGAAACATCAGCGAGACACATACCTGACGAGCTGGTGTGAATAGATCGGAGGACGGGATGGGTTCCTTAGCTAATGGAGAAAAACTGCCAAGAGCTATACGAGATAGAATGTTGTGGAGAGCCATGATCGTCTATGTCCAGAAGGGATGCAGCACATAGAAGAACCATGGCACTGCAATCTCTCGGCACGAGTTCTTATCAAAAAGTATCACGACTGTTGCTGTCTTAACGGAGCTAAAGTACGTAGGGAGAAGTCGCTTGGCACAGATTGACCGTGAAATCTGTCGCGCATAAGATATAACGTTCCCGCTTACTTCCCTTGTAATAGCGGTACTTGGAAGGAAAGTGTGTAGAGTGTGGTTGTCTCACCACACCACAGAGGTTCCATCAGTGATGAGCATGACTTGTGCAGTTGTTTTTGGACAAACACAACATTCCCCGGGCCCGACAACCACCATATTCCCCAGGCCCCGTCCCTATCTATCTCGCTATCCCCAAGGAGTACCAGGACTACCTCCATCAATTGAAACGACACTGTGGGTAAAGTGTGTGACTTCAGAAGGAGACTAATTCCAAGGCAATTAAATGCCGAATTGATTATATATATATATATATATATATATATATATATATATATATATATATAAGTCTCTTTACAATTTAAAAGATATATCACAAAGCCAGTTGATGCCAGATTTGTTCTATGGATTCAGGAGCTATCAAAGTTTTTAATCCCATTTCAGGCATCCTGTTGATGAGGTACTGTTAAATGGACCCCTAACATTTCCAGACAGGTTGATTTGAAGGGATGGCCCAATTACCCTGGCTACCTCGTTTACCAGATATCACTACCCTGGACTTCTTTCTACGGGGTTATGTTAAAGATATCGTGTATCGAACAAAAATACGGTACATCACTGATCTAAAGCAAAAGATCACTGATACCATTGCCACCGTTGATGAGGCTATGCTACAGCGAAGATGGCAAGAAATCGAATATCATCTTGATGTGCTTCTTGCAACTAATGGCGCCTATATAGAAGTGTATTAAATAAGTTTTTAAAAAAAAACTTCCATATCTACTCCACATTTTGTAGCAATTACCACGTATTTGTTCATTTGCTAATGTAATATTTTTTAAATTTTAAAGAGACTTTATGCACACCCTGTATATATATATATATATATATATATATATATATATATATATATATATATATACACTCAAATGGATAAATATAGTGTTATCCAAATGGTGTAAATTCAAATTAGTATCTGATGATTGCACTGAACATGAAACTCCGAGTTGTACTCTCAGCGTTGGGTATTATATATATATATATATATGTGTGTGTGTGTGTGTGTGTGTGTGTGTGTGTGTGTGTGTGTGTGTGTGTGTGTATTTTCTATTTTTAGAGAGGGCTGGAAGTAAGTTGTAAAATAAGGTTAAACTAATCCGGAAAGCCGATAAAAATAAATGAAAGAAAGAAAGAAAGAGAATAATGACTGAGAATAGTAGCAGTAATGATTCATTTTAAAATCTGAAATAAAATCCGTTGAATGAAAAATCACGCACCATTTATAATTCAAAATAAAATAAAATAAAATAAAGCCTTCTGTTGGCTGTACAAATGTTTGTACTTGACTGGATTTTTTTTCTTCGTTTCGCTTCCACATTTTTTCTCGAGTTTCCGCCCATCAAGCGAAAAAGAAAATTAAATAAGATAATACTGTATGCTATGCATTTACGACAGTGAAATATATGAACACATTTGGTCGCCATCTTTGAAAAAATCTAACGAACGTAATTGCAGTATGTGCCTCTGTGTTTGTTTTTTTTTATAATTTCAACCCAAGAAAGGCAATGAAGCCACAAAGAGTTAAACAGTTTACTGAGTGTGGAAGAATAAGAAAAAAAAGGAGGGAAACAATAAAAGAATAGGAATCCAGAAGATAGAAGATAACGATTGATATTGCATTTAAATTTTTGAAGATCAAAAATGCCGAAAGAGCGTTCCACAAGCGAGAAGTGTGAGAGAAGAAACTGTTAGCATAGAACTTACGGTTATATGTAGCCAAATCATGTAAATCGATGTGACCTTGTTGCTAATCTAGTCAGTCAGTTATGTGCCATGTATGATACACGCGTAGGCGATCATGTATCTTTCGATACATGACTGACGATTTTTTTCCCACAGTAGGTTGCCATTTTTTCTGCAGTAGACCAGTGACACAAGGCCAAGAGGGGGGGGTTAAAGGAAGGCTGGTCCTCAATCTGTCTTATCTAAAAACGTTACTAGCCACAATTACAGACCCAAACATAACACAATATTCCTTACACCTAAACAACACATTCTTATTCATCATTCTTACTACAGCCACCATAATAAAGGGTGTTCCAATAACTTGGACCGATTTTAAATGTGAATTAATTTTAAGCGTCTTATGATTTTTTTCTTTTTCTTTCAGATTTGGCTGACATTTAGGCAATATTATTTTTCACACAATTGCAATGACTTAAATAACATGATCCAATAGAGAAATAAATAATTTTTCAACAATAACACTGATTTATTTACTGCTGACTTTGATCCGTCTTAATGAAACACCCTTATATATGATCCGTCTTAATGAAACACCCTTTATATATAGAGGATGTATCAAAAATACTTTTACGAACTTTGTGGGAGGATTCCTCACACCAATAACAAGGAATAATTCCATACAAACATATGTCTGTAAATACTTACTTTTTGAGTTATTAAGTTTTAAAAAAAGTTTACGATAGATGCCGCTCTGTTGTCAACTTAAGTCTTTGGCAATTTCAACCATGGAAAGATTAACAATCAAACAACATGTTAAAGTTATCGAAGCCTATTATGAAAATGGACGTTCAAACAGAAATGCATTTCGCACACTTCGCGATTTTTTGCTTAACGTAATCGACCGACCGAGAGTGCAATAGGAAACGATGTAACGTTCTGGTCAATTCCTGCGCGTGGATGTGTCCGGAATTTCGGCCACATGCTTGTGCACTGCAGTAATGTTTTTAGCTGAACGGCGTAAACGAGCACGCAATGGTGTTTTCACATCTGCCACCGACCCAGTTTGTTTGAATTTACGAACAATTTTCCCATATGTACTACCTGTGACCGATGTAACCTAAGTCTTTCACTCCTACACCAAATACCCCCCCCCCCAATCAACAAACAGACACTACCAGACAGAAACAAAATGATGCATGCGTATTATCACCCAAATGCCGCAACACCAACTATATGATAGGCAAAACACAGAGACACGCCGACATCCCACTACCATCTCCAGGAATTATACACAGAGACACAAAAATTCTACTCGAGTTCTAACGTAGACGCGAGCATACACACATAGTAACACCGCAAGACGAAGACACGTGATGTCACCTGACCAATAAAGAACAATCAACACAGTTACAACCCGTTGTAATAGTTTTTAGGTGCAAGCGGAGATCATCTCCCCAAGCGGAGATCAAGGGGTCTCTCAGGTTCAAATATCACCAAGTTCAACTTGCCAGAGAGGTTTTACATATACATATATATATATATATATATATATATATATATATATATATATATATATATATATCATAATGAGAAGCCACATATACTTTCTTAATATGTATATAATATAGAAAAAACAACTGAAAAGTTGCAAATTAAAAAAAATTGAATGTTTTTTTTGTGAAAGTATTTATTTATATATTTATATATATATATATTTGATATTTCAGATCGGCCCCGATCTTTCGTCAGAAATGGCTGTTTTCAGAAGTTTGTTTACATTATACATATAAACTAGGGTTAAATAAAGACTTGGGTATTTTAAATCTTTATAAATATTTCAATAGTTAAAAAGATGTTTGTTAGATATAGTTAAAAAAAATTTTTAAACAACATCTAAAATATTACTACAGTTAGATTTACGTTAGAAATATTCAAACACAGTTGCATTCCATATCCATATAAACAAACTTCTGAAAACAGTCATTTCTGACGAAAGATCGGGGCCGATCTGAAATATCAAATATATATATATAAAAATATATAAATAAATACTTTCACAAAAAAAACATTCAATTTTTTTAAATTTGCAACTTTTCAGTTGTTTTTTTCTATTATATATATATATATATATATATATATATATATATATATATATATATATATATACACCCCTCCCTTGTGAGTGAAACTAAGTAGACAAAACTGTTAAAGGCTGTGCTAACCCTAAATCATAAGTCAAAGTGACTGATTATTTGAATATACTGCTCTTGTACTTCATCTGATTACACCAGAATATGCACTCTCTCGCAAAAACTGTAACTAAGGTCTGCTCTGTATAGTTATAGTATAAACCACAGGTTGGCTCTGTAGGTATTTGAACAGAAAAAATATTCTTGCAACAGGAATTACCTAGCAAGCTTAGTAAGGTCTATAGTCTCCCGAAACTAATGAATGTTTACTGTATTTCATTCCAATGACGATGACACTCCTTATATCCATTAATTCTCTTGTGATAGACATAAATACACTTTCCCCTGTATTCTAACCAGTAGCCAATCGGTACAAGTTTCTTATATTCAATAGCCAATCAGTAGAAGCTTCCTATATTTATTTGGCACCTATTTCCTTATGAAAGGTACAACTACACTTCCCCTGAATTCTATCCAATAGTTAATCAGTAGAAGTTTCTTATAGCCAATTAGTAGAATTTTATTATATTTATTTAGCGCTAATTCCTTTGTGATAGGCATGAATACACTTTCCCCTGTATTCTATCCTATAGCCAATCAGTAGAAGTTTCTTATATTCATTGTCCTTATGCAAGACACGAATTCCCCTTTCTCTACGTTTTGTGCTATAACCAATCGGCTAAAATTGGTTGTGTCGTCCTTAGGAAAGGATTGGGTTGACTTTCCTCTGCGCACTGACCCACCTCCAGATATTTTCACTAGAATATCTCGTTACTGGCATACCCCAAAGGTTGACGGGGGAGAGATCGGGTGAGTGAACTTTAAGGGTAAGTGTCTTGACAGGAGGCACTCACAAGGAAATATCGACGTTAGTTGATAGGCAAGTTGACTTTTATAGCAATCTCTTGGTCTATGAATAGGCACCATATACATAAATATATATATATATATATATATATATATATATATATATATATATATATATGCGTAGTATAAATAGATCTTCCCACGTGTAAATACACATACAATTCGAAAGACGCACATTTAAATAATAAAAGAATACACTAATATTTCTTGTATCCAGTTTTCTGGTTTGATGGCGATGGGACAATCTGTTGAAGGACGTAATGAACAGCTATATTGCAGCGTTCAAAATAGTGTTGTAATCCTCGCATCTTATTGACCTGCAAACACGGTACATATGCGCCCACGATTATACAGATTTAGAAAGAAAACAACACATTTCCGCTTTTAAAGCTTAGCGTCTTTATTTTATCGTGGTGATAATAGTTTCCATTGTGTGGGCGCGTTTCCCGTTTAAAATTACATGACTAAATGTTCAGAAGAAAGAGTGATCTAGAAAAGCCACCGAATTTGTCTTAATGCCGAAAACAAAAGAAAAAAAAAACTAACGATCCTAAAGTAAGTATAAAAATTAATATATATTTCTTCTTTCTTTTCCAAAATGTGTCACCAAAAAAATAAAGGTACCGGGGCCAGGAAGTTGTTTAGAGAAGGTAAGCAAAACAAAATTTGACGAGAACATCCGTTTCGGATAAAACAGCTGTAATTACCCAGCGTACACCGCGCCATCATCTTGAAACTAAAGCTACAGGCCTGAGTTGTCGTCTACTCCGGCTTACGGGATTTTATTTTTTTCTTAATAATGTTGCTTTATATTTTGTTTTATTTATTCTTCCTTTTACATTTTATTTTCTATTTATTTTTGCCTTACAGCAAATGGGAAAATGAACGTAATTAATCCAGCCTAAAACCACAACGTAGGAAGGAATAAAATAAATGGTTAGAGCAATGAACTAAAATGGATAAGGCAGATCCAGTTTTTAATTTACATACGAAGACAGGATATAGACAAATATGAGATACGAGTTAAAATTCTCACCCAAACGAGTAATTTGGCAATATATATTTTTAAGAGAGGAAAATAAGTTAATTTTAATGCCTTCCCAAAAGAAGGTATTGCATTAAACTTGTACTTTCACAAGTTGGAAGTTTATAAAGTATGAAAAGGGGCAACTTGATGTGGTGTAATGGTTAGCAAGCTTGATTCACTAGAACAATTACGACCGAGTAGTGAGTTCGAACCTCACTGGGTGCATCGTACTTTGGGCTTTGTGCCACATCTAAGCTACGCTTAGAAAATCACTATAAAGTATGAAAAAAAAAACTAAAATTTCAGCGTTCCGACACGGAACGCTGAAATTTTAGTTTTTTTTTTCAGAATTTCCTTTCATTGTATAGTTATAACCAACGCTTACGTTTTATAATCCCCTTTCTTACATATATAATTTCACCAACAAAAACATTACTTTAGTCCGATTAAATCAATTTTTAAAACAATCAACAGTAAACAATTAAATTTATATAAAGAATTGTTATTTGGAAATAAAACGGACTGTAATTGATTTCTTTTAGGTATAATATCTAATGAAAATTATGTAAAAGGTTGACTTCAATCTCTCAGAGAACTATAAAAGCAGCACATAAATGACTGTATTATCCAGATTTTTGTTAATCGGTATCACCCCAAGCAAGGCAGTACAGCCACTAACACGTAAGGGGTTACAGTGTGTGGAGAAATTAGGATCAGAAACATTAGTAATGAGTAGAAAGAGAAAAGAGCGGTCAGGAGGACAGTAGATAAAAGGAAAGCTCTAATACAAATGCTGTATGTAAAATATTAACAACTCTAAGTAGAATCTTAAGCTTCATTTAATTTGTTCAGATTTAGTGCTGAAAAACGTTTATTTTATTAAGACGGTGGAAAACTTGGAGAGGGAATTAAGCATGGACGTCAGTTATCAGTTATCTCCTGCTTAATTCCCTCTCCAAGTTCTCCACCGTCTTAACCAGCAGGAGATAACTGATAACTGACATTCATTAGACATGGCACGTGGAACTAGAACAGTCTACCCCAGCGAGCGAAATAAAGAGTTCAGTTCGACATTCCAACCACCTGAAGAAGGCCGGAGTGTACAACGGCCGAAACGTTGTAATAAATATGGCGACAAAGATGTGGACAATAGTCCGAATAATCTAAATAGTATATTGAAACATACCTCAATAAAATGAAAGATCAGTAGAATACCAGGGTATTGTAATTCCATAAACAAAATTTAGTAAATAAAAAAACAAGGAAAAGTAAAAGATTTTATGAACACCTTGAAAATCACCACCTTGGGGGAATTTTCCCCTGGTTGAGATCTCATTATATAAAGCGTTATCATATGTGCCAGGAACTTCTGTGGAATTGTTAAGAGTAAAAAAAAAAAGTTCATTGCAAATAAGACATACATTTTTTCCGATTGTGCAAGTTAGTAACCGAGCCAGGTTCGTCATTTATATTGAGTGATTATTATTAAAGTAACATCAGTTAAAAAGAAAATCAGACACCCTAGGCCTAAAGTCTTTCGCCGTAAGGATTTTTTTTCGTTTTAATTTATTATAGCCCTTCTGATCACTGATTAATTGTATGAAACTTCTGGTTCTGAAAAATGCCGGTTCGCCTTGATGATTGACTCGCATAATTGAAAACTATCATGTCTTATCTTTCAGAAATAATATAGTATGCCATTCAGGCTAGGAAATATCAGAAGTCTGAATGTAATTTGATATCTATCAGGAACCTTTTGTCTAAAAATAAAGTTAATCTGTGGTGACCCCGATATATACTAGGTTCACCCTAAGATATACCAAAGTAAGTTCTGCACTTGGTATTATTTCACAAAATCCCAAAACCTGGGAACCCCGATGACTGACTTAAAAGATACCTCAAAGCCGACAAGTGCAGAATTGGGCCTCGAAGGATGTCGGTCACTGCATCAATATGAAGAAGGAAATTAACCCATCTAGACTTAGAACACACACACACACACACACACACACACAGCACAACTGGATGTCAGGAAGTTATATAAATGCCTGTCCTAAGAGGTGAGAAAAAGAATTCCTCAAACTCTCACAAGAAGATCGAACGTTTGAAGAAAGACCCCAAAGCAAATACCCTCGATTCGGCCGACATTAATTTGACAGAGTCCAGAAACAGATAAAAATAATTACTTCATCTGTGTAGCTAATAATTCTCTTTTGGATAATCTCAGATTTAGCATGAAAGAATAATGTAGATGCCAGGCTTATGAAGTCACTGATCACAAACACCTAATTCCACAAGTCGGCTAGGATATTGCAGATATATTGTGAAAGGCTTTCATCTGTGATAGAAACACTATCGTCCTCAGCACTCATGTTCAGTGAATTGATCTCTAGCTGGCGGAGCAGGATACATCGCAAAAGAGATACATGGATCTCGTAAAAAAGAGACATAGTTTGGTTTTGTATTTGAGCCGAAAAATAGACATAGGTCTGGTTCATGTTTGAGATTCAGTTTACAGTTAAGTCAAATAAAATAAGCCTGGTTTACACTTTAATTAAAAGGTAGACATGGTTTGGGTTTATACCCGAGTCTACAAGCATCCAACCGTAAATTTGACCATTTCGTAGAGTAGGTGTTAACCCTCTAAATGGTGTTGCAATTGGCGTCTTCACAGCTCCACCAAAATGGCAAATATGATGTATTTGACAATTCAATTTACTAATCTTAGTTTATCAATTTACTAATCTTAGTTTATACCAGGAGGTTCTCAACCGGATCCATATAGACTCCGAGATCCATGTAACATTACCGGGTCCACACGCGGTTGTTACAACTGGAATTTCTACAGTAATCTACGCCATATTAAAATATTAAAAATAGAAGAACAACTCTAAAACTATCAGAAAACGAGATCAAGCGTTGTAAGTTAGCGTCCCTTTTGTCTACAGGATGTTTTGATTGTATAATCATCTTACCATGTTGAATCGGGTTTTAGACACGTGTCTCACTTACTATCAAAATCTTCGACTATCGTTACATCGATGGCACCGAATATTAAAAAAATAACTCGCAAAGCAGCCTCAACCACGTAGAACTCATTGAATAAATCTGCACTTTTTTAAAAAAATTTATTAAATACTCAGATATTTTAAAATGGTTTATTATGTGTTATTTTACTAGGGTACATAAATGTCCCAAAGAATTTTGTTGTTAAATACAACTTTATTTTCATTAAATTAGTTTTACTTCAAAATAAAGCGTATACATTTACTATTTCTATATTGCAATTTCTAAAACTTAACGATTAGTAAAAAAAAAAAAAAAGAAAAAAAAGCCTTTTTTTTTTTTTCATCGAATAGTTATGGGGGGCCACCAATTAAGAGTAAAAGTGGTCTATGGGCAAACAAAAAAAAAAGAAAAGGTTGGGAACCACTAGTTTAGACGAACACAAGATCGCATTTCAATACCTTTCTCTCCTTCACTTCATTTCTTTCCTTTCTTCTTTTTTTAGTAAAAAATCGAAGTGCTACTTATCGTCTGCATTTCGCAATTCTAGTTTGGTTTAGTTGTTTTTGTTTAGTGGCATATCAACACCTCTATAGGTTACTAGCAGCATGGCCCGGCGTTGCCCGTGCTTGATTAAAAAATCGTACGTTTAGGGAGTTTCCTCTTACTTTTCAACGAATGTGTAAACTGATTTGCAATACAAACGGTAGTTACGCTCACCAAGCGTTTCATGTGACAAAACATACTGCCTCCGTTGAGATTGACTGGTTTCCTCCTCCCGCTTTCTCTTTGCCGCAGAGGCTCTTTTAGAACGCCTGCTAAGGTTGCCTCGCCATGGTATTTTGGCACGCTTAGCAAAGCTGCCGGGTCGGTCATCGCCACGGCACTTAGAAGAGTGCAAAGCAGAGGTTGAAGGAGACGCCAACCGCTTCTCCCCCAAGGAGGCGCACTCAATGGAATCCTGCTTCCGTTTCCCCTTAGCCGGTGAGGCTTTTTTAGAACGCCTGCTAAGGTTGCCTCGCTTGGGTGTTTTTGCAGCCTTTGCAGAGCTTCCGGGTTGGTCATCGCCACGGCACGCAGAAGAGTGCAAAGCAGAGGTTGAAGTAGACGCTATATGATCATCTGTAACCGGAGTTATTATGTGCTCCTCCGCAGTCGCTTGTTCTGCATGTGTAACGTTAACGGTATTAGGGGTCTTCAGTTGCTGACGTACGGATGTTCGTGGGTGTAGGAGCCATTTGAAGGGTTGTAGAAATGCTGTGTAAGAATGCGAATAGAAGTTGATGCCGAAGCTGAAGTGGTGCAACCTCGTTGTATACGAAAACTAAAAATGCAGTGGAGCGGTATGGAAAAAGCTTCTCCTAGCTATGGGCCGTGCTTTCTGGCAGCACGAAAACGTCGCTGTAGGAAAAGGTTACGCAACCAAAACGTTGAAGCGTTGAAGGTTAAAAAGTAGTGAAACACTGAGGTGTACTGGGCCGCGTAGTAAAGGCAGAAGAGAAGTAACTTGCGACAGCAGTTAACTGTCTAATAGCAAAACTGAACTACAAAAAGTTAGAAATAGGTATGGAACCCTAAGATGGACTGGGCTGCGCAGTAGAGGCAGCACGCGGAGATAAAATGGGTAATGCAAACGTTTAAGCAAATAGGTAACTTGCGGTAGCAGGAAGCTGTCAATTAATCCAAGGACAGATGCGTTAATGGCGATCAAATCAAGACGTGAGTGCGGATGCAGCCGCGCTGAAGGTATTTAAAGTGAGCGTGACTTGTCATTGATTGGTGTAGCCTGGACAATGGCCATGAATTAGACCCATGAATGAGCTCACGCAAAATGGAAGATGCTAGCATGCATTCACGCACGCGCGCATGATTTGGCATGCGCAAGGCTTGGCCGTAAACGAGGTCAAGCTGCCTGCTGCATATGCAGCTTGGCTCTAACGCACGTGATGCCGGCGATGAGAATGCAAGGAGCTGCAATGAAGGGTTTGCTCGTTTGGATTGTGCGACAACGAAAAGCCGCTAACCGTTTGAAATGGATTGGGAGGAAGCCCTGCTGTTTTACTGCAAAAACTCCTCGTCAGGTCTGGGATGCGGCCTTGGCTCGGAGAAAAGGTTTAAAGAATTGGAAAATGGACTGCTGAGGGCGGAACCATTTTCACTCAGGACGTATGCGGGTTTTTTTTCAGTAAAGCCGCGAATAAAGGAGGCGCGCTTATTTTGGTAAGATGCGACGATTAAAGCAAAAGTGTTGACAAAGTCGAAGATGTCATTTGTGGCTCAAAGTCAGACCTGGTGGCAGGGATAAAAAAGGCGAATTTCAATGGCCCTGCACCCATTCCAGAATTTGAGGTCAAATGTTTTCTTCCACTCCACTGCACGCACTGACCTGTTTCTTCCCGCGCATAGCGTGACCTTAAACTAATCTGCATTTAGGAAATACCCAACCGGAAAAACATTTTTAATGGTTGACCGATTGTCGATTTGCACTCTGTTTGGGGGGCGCTCAGAGTTGAAACTTGACATGGTGACTCCCAATGGCCTCCTCATAAATCCGGTCGGTTTTCGCTAAAAACCGACATGCGGTTCAGGCGCAATCTGGGCATATCGGTTTTTGGGTTTTATCGATTTTCCGCGCTGTCTAGGGGTCTGTGGTCAGGAAACTTCTGGACAACACTTCCAATGGTAGACTCTAAGAAGGTATCAAATTTGGTTGAAATGCAATCATTCCTTCTGTAAGCAGATTTTTCGATTATCGATTTTTTCGGAACCTGAGTCCGAACTCAAAAATTGGGCTCCGTCATGTCTTTACGGCAGCCATTTGCAAACTTGTGGTGAAAACTGCATCGAAATCGGGTGAGAAATGCGGCCTGGGCGAGGTAACAACGCCCACGACAGGCACACAGACAGACAACATGAGAAATATAGATAGTAGATTTAATGTCAAAATTTAAGTATGAAAATTCAAACTTTATAATTAATTCAAGTGAATGACATTATTTCATGATTAAATTATAATTACTTTTCCAAAATAATCTTACAAAATCAAACGAGGAGTGAAAACTTGATTCTCCTTACAAGGAATGAGATTAATCATAGCAAATTGTTTTGTTTTTTAATTTTTAAGAATTTTTGTCATGTTTTCAATTTTACTATAAAATGTATTGATAGTCTTTTTACTAGAAAAATACATTGTCGGAATTTTTTTAGTAAATATGTATTGTAAATTTCACTACAAAAATGTATTGCTGGTAATTTTACTATAAAAATGTATTTCTGGTATTTTTTTTATACAATGTATTTGTATTAGGTCATCCCATAAGTTCTGTCCGAATTTTAACTTTTTGTTAAAATGAACGAAATTTAAAGAGTATTTTATAATGTCTAATGGAGCTGAACATTATTTTTATGTTTAGATGCATTTAAACTGATCAAATTTTATTTCAGAGAACAATAAAATTAAATTTTGTTTGATTAAAACCCTGCTAACATGGAAGTACCCAAGAATCATTTGAGGCACATAATGCTTTATGAGTTCAAGAAAGGAAACTCAGCAGCCAAAGCGGCTAGAAACATTCACTCAGTTTATAGAGAGGAATGTGTGAATGAAAGAACTTGCAGAAGATGGTTAGCAAAATTCAGAGGTGGAGATTTCACCCTTGAGGATGAAGATCGAACCGGACGTCCAGTTGAGTTTGATGAAAAGCTTCTTGAAGCAGCCCTTGAAGAAAATCCTGCTTTATCAGTTGAGGAATTGGCAGTGGTTGTCAGTTCAAACCATACAACTGTTCATCGTCATCTTCAACAACTTGGAAAAGTTCCTAAACTTGAAAAATGGGTGCCTCATGAATTGTCTGAAAACAACCTCAAATCCTGAGTTAACATCTGCTCTTCTCTCCATTCTCGTCAACTTGTTTCACCTTTTTTGGATAGACTTGTGACTGACGACGAAAAATGGATCTTTTATCGAAATGTTAAGCGTCATAGACAGTGGCTTGGTAAAGGGGAAGGACCCCAGCCACAGCCGAGAAGGGAACTTCATGGGCAAAAGGTTCTTCTTTCAATCTGGTGGGATTACCAAGGAATAATCCACTTTGAATTCTTACCACCTAATGCAACAATTAATGCTCAAATATACTTTCAGCAATTAGAGCATTTGAACCAAGCTTTGAGGAAAAAAGACCTACTCTAGTGAATCGAAAACGGGTGATGTTTCATCAAGACAATGCGCGACCACACACAGCAAGAATCAAGTCACAAAAGATTGGTTGGGAGAAAATTCCTCATCCACCTTATTCTCCCGACCTTGCTCCTTCAGACTACTATTTGTTTCGTAGCTTGCAGAATCATTTGGAAGAAACAGCTTTTGTAACACAGGAAGAGGTTAAAACTGACATTTGTGAGTTCTTCGAATCAAAGCCAAAAGAATTTTACCGTAATGGAATTAGTAAGCTTGTTAATAGATGGAAGGAATCAGATAATCAGGGAAAATACATTTGGTCACTTGTTTTCTTTATTCAAAATTCGTTCAGAACTTATGGGATGACCTGATAGTATTTTTGCTATAAAATTTACGTCTAGTATTTTTGCTATAAAATGTATTTCTAGTATTTTTGCTATAAAATGTATTTCTGATATTTTTGCTATAAAATGTATTTCTGGTATTTTTGCTATAAAATGTATTTCTAGTATTTTTGCTATAAAATGTATTTCTAGTATTTTTGCTATAAAATGTATTTCTAGTATTTTTCTATAAAATGTATTTCTGATATTTTTGCTATAAAATGTATTTCTGATATTTTTGCTATAAAATGTATTTCTGATATTTTTCTATAAAATGTATTTCTGATATTTTTTCTATAAAATGTATTTCTGATATTTTTGTATAAAATGTATTTCTGGTATTTTTGCTATAAAATGTATTTCTGGTATTTTTGCTATAAAAACATGTTATACTTTCCTAGTGTGTTGATTTTTCTTGCCCATAGCTAACAGGTGCTATCGCCCCGGGTCAGGGTAGACCTGGGAACAATGGCAATTAAGGGGTGGTTCCACGTTCCTCAAAACCTCCAATCTCCCGATTAGAGTCTTTGCTGCCGGATGTAATTTATAATTATACCCAGGACTTCGAAATTCCAAAGTAATGATATCCTAAGATTCTTTTCCAAACAAGTGTTGTTGTTTTTTTATGTGTGTATGTGTAACACTTAACATGTAAGTTTTAAATCGCCATTTCTATACAATGAAATGAAAGAAATCCGTATTTACCAGGAAAACGTACATTTTGTAGTTCGGCTCCAAAGAAAAAACACGATACCAAGTGAAACAACCAGGCAGAGCGAGCTTAGGACAATGGCGGCAGTGGCTTTCTTTCCCGATTTCGGAAGTGTAGTGCTTCTTTCTGTTGATGGCAAAGAAATTAAAAAGAGCAATAAATACATTTATTAATTTAATAATGATATTGTATTGTATTAAATTATTATTTTCGTTTTATTAACATCGGTTCATTTTTCCGAAAGCTGTCATGAAAGATGTATAAAAGACGTAGTTAGTGAAATTTTGGTTGAGAAATGATACTGCAAATTATCAGCGATTAAAATTCCTAGCACAATCCTTGCTTAGTCTAGTACAAGGCCCCAAGAGGAGGAAATCGCACTTTCAACGGCACTATTAACTTCAATAAAAACCAGAAGTCACAGGAAGTCAAATCTGGAGTATAGGGCTTTGTGGGGAGGGAATAGGGGCTGATAAATACCTTACACGAAATGAGAAAAACAGGCGGGAGCATCATTATGATAATGTGATAGCCGCAATTTAAACAAGCTCACCCAATGCCGTCTCATTACCGAAAACAGTGAATCCTCCGTATTCGCAGGGGTATTCGGTCGCGAATAGTCAGAATCCGCGAATACTTGCAACCCCCCAAAAAGTGCTTATAAGTACCTATTTTGATTGTTAAAACCCCATATGCCTTAAACTTTCATCATAATCACTTTAGAAACATTTCAGACCCTTTTAAAAACATTTTTGAAAAATAGTATTGGTGACCATACACTTAGCGTAAATTTACTTTCATACGTACAATAACCGTTTTTAATTACTCATAGATCGATACAACCATTGAAAATATTGTATGAAATATGTGTAACAAGACATAAAATATAAAGTTTAAAATATTTTCTAAAAGCAAAACTGTGATGATACCCCCAGACTTATCATAAGCCACTTTTAAGACCCCAGCCGCAGCCCCTAACAAAAAACAAAGCCCAAGCACTACGCATGTTTTTGCGTTTGTTTTTACAATGAATATGTACAATTCTGCCAATTTTTACCATAAAAATGGACTGTTATATGTTTTAAGTCACTTAAATTGCAGGAAAATAATACAAGAATATTTTAAATATGTTCTATCGAAAAAAATACGCGGATCCATGGAGTTCTCAGCGAATAATTTGTACATATTTTCTTCAAAAAACACGCGTCGGAGTTTCTGTGAATAATAAGTACATATGTTCTGAAGAAAAAATCCGCGAATGTGTGAAGCCGCGAATGCTGAAACGCGGATAGGCGGGGGCTCACTGTATGTGCCCTAACTGTTCGCGCATATGCAGGAAGGAACCTTCTGATCGTTTTCTACATCAAGGACGTACATTGAGATATGGGTAATGACTGGATACTTTCCAATCAGAATGTGTATATAATCGAATACGATTTTGTGTTAAAGCAGCATTATTTTTTTCGGCTACAGTTTCTTCCAAGATACAAACTGGCGAGTTCGTCTGCCATAGATTCGATTTTTTGACGCTTCACCGTAGAGTATTGGTTATAAAGTTACTCTCGTATAGAGTTCGATCCTAATTGGGGTTCGCTATACGCGTGATCGCGAGCTAGGCTAGGATAAGCTTAATAATCTTGAAGCTGCCTGAACTTCCTAGATGAAGCATTTTCATAACTAAGATTTGACTAGATTTCGTTTAATCTTTGGTATTGTGCTAAAAAGCACAAATAAAGTCGTCACGCGAATGTGTGTGTAGCTTAACGGTTATCGCCGCAAAAAGTGGAAACGGTGAGCCGAGTTCAAGTTCCCGCTTATACGATTGCGTTTATTTTCGCACAAACGCTCCTAGGAAAGGCATGAATTTATCTCTTCTTCCACCACAAACTATAGTTAAATAATAGGGTAGACGGGCCTTTCTATCCTTGGGTGGTAGATAGTCTAGGGAAGGAGTGCTCTGAATTCAAGGCCATGAAGGGGACACAAGGAAATCATTTCACTATTCTTTCCAAAAATTAATGTCAATTTGCAGATAATAAAGAAATGGAATCCGTGGAGAGCCGTTATCTTCTTTGTACTGAAGGGATATGACATTTAAATAAGAAGAAGGCCGTCCCAATCTACTATAATACCCCCGCCGCCACAATCACGCTGTTGCTAGGTTTCATTTCCTCTCCTATTGCTGTAAAAACGTAGTATTTATGGCAACGTCACTTGACTATGATTTGATCTTCACAGCTATCGCATGTCGACATCAACAAGCTGAAGGGGTAAACAGATTTATACGGGGATTTCGCCCAGTTTTCATTGTGATTCTGCGGAGATTTCACGTGTGGAAATCATCGTAGCCGCGGTGACTTCTTCGTTGAAAACTAACTTCAAAGCACAACGCAACAAACTCTTTTGATATCTAACAATGTGTTTAATGATAAAAAAATTTAAGAATTTAAAAATCCATAAAGAGTTAAGAATTACTAAACTTTGTGTGTAACCTGGTTGACGGTTTTTCAGTATGAACAATTATTCTAGCAGTAATTAGTAGTAATTTAAGGGACCTCTTTTCTGTGAATTCTTTGGTGACAGAACCTGGAGGAGGAGAAGGAAGAGGGTGACTATGAGCGGACTTAGCCTATCTTCGCATCTAGTCTCTCTCTGCGTCCGCGTCTGTATATATGTCACTCTAAGTATTGGGCTGAAAAATTTGAGCATTTCTGGCTTTGATCTATTGCATGTTTGTGATAAGATATTCACGACCTTCCTTTGTTTAAAAACAGATGACGTCTCTTGGAATGCGTTCATTTCTAAACCCCCTAACATAAGATTTGTGGAATTTTATAGGATTTAAAATAAACATAACGAGAATTCTTCTTTGGGAAGTGGAAAATTTTACAGGACCACAAATTCGTGATACTGTCCTTAAAGACAACTGGATATTTTGGGGGAAGACCCAGACTTACTAAATCTTCTTAGACACGACGCCAAACTCACTGTATGGCTTTTAATTATTATTTTTAATTCGTTTTTTTTTCTTTCCTATTTTCCTCGACACTTAATCTTAATTAGTTTCTCCGAGGGTTTTTTAACGCAGTTACATCTCTCATGCTGTAAAATGCGGAACCAGAGTTATCACCCTGTCGTATCCCTTATGCATTAAAACGTCGAACAAGGGCTACCACAGTGTTATAATCCTCATGAATTAAAATGTTGAACCAGGTTTACCACCGTGTTATATCCCTCAGGCATTAAAACGTTGAACCAGGTTTACCACCGTGTTATATCCCTCAGGCATTAAAACGTTGAACAAAGGTTACCACCCTGTTATATTCCTTATGCATTAAAACGTTGAACCAGAGTTACCACCGTGTTATATACCTCATGCATTAAAACGTTAAACCAAGCTTATCACACTGTTATATTCCGCGTGCATTAAAACGTTGAACCAGGTTTACCACCGTGTTATATCCCTCATGCACTAAAACGTTGAACCAGTGTTACCACCCTGTTATATCCTACATGAGTTGAAACGTTGTATATATTGTATCACTTTGTACAATTATATATATATATATATATATATATATATATATATATATATATATAATTGTACAAAGTGACTACTGGTAGTAACAAAAGAGTACTTGATGTAAAATAACAAAATTAAAATTTATATATATATGGTGGACTCTCCCATTGTGAACGATAAATGAGGGTCAGCAGTGGACAGTGCCTTTCGTTTTACATTTATGCATTCTAGCAGGAGCTATCGTGGAGAAAATCGGGTAGCGGAATGACATATTTCATTTGTGCTTTTTAAGTGTGATACTAGCCCAGCTTTGATGTGGGCGACAAAGACACACTGACAGATGAAATTTGTTAAAGCAGGATTTTGATGGCGTCTCCGCTTCAGAGCTTGACAAAGCTGATTACGGTGCTTCAGTCTACTGTCTTCAAAATCCTTTAACTTAATGAAACATGTCTTACGCCACTCCTTTCGGTTTTATTGCTTGGACTTTCCAGGTTTTCAGATCAAATTTGAGACGTTTCATATTGTCTTTCAATTTGTCTTTGTAGCGTAAGAGTGGACGTTCAACTGAACGCTTGGAGTTTGGTAGTTGTCCATACGGCACCTTTTTTGGAAGCCTATGCTCATCCATTCTCACAAGATGACCATCCCACCTAAGTTGTATCATTGTTAAAATGGTTTCAGTGCCTGTGATGTTACATTTCTTCACAATTGCATTATTCTTGACCCTGTCATCCCATTTTATATCGCATATGGCACGAAGACAGCGCATGTGAAAGGCGTCAAGTTGATTTATGTGCTTGCGTTACAGGGTCCAAGTTTCAGCACTATAGAGAAAGGTTGAGAGGACAACTGATCTGTATATGTCGATCATTACTCTGAGAGACACTTCTTTGATGTTCCATAACCTATGTTTAAGAATACCGAATGTTGTGCTGACTTTGGCTATTCTGGATTGGATTTCTCTGTCCATTTTTTTCCCATCAGAAGAGACTGTTGATCCAAGATATGTGAACGCCTAAACAGTTTTTAATGTCGTGCCATAAATGAAGGTACATTAGCTCAGTCTTCTTTATGTTGATAGTGAGTCAAAATGCTTTCATTGTCTCAGAGAATTTATCAAGGATAGTTTGAAAGACTCCTAGACTGTGTGCTAATAGAACGGCATCATCTGCAAACAGAAGATCGCGTACCAGCTGCAGACCAAGTTTCGATTGCGCTTGAAAACATTTCTGATTGTATAGACCTCCACTTGTACTGAATTCAACATTGACTCCTTCACTTAAGTCAGAGAATGCCTTTTCAAACATAGCAAAGAAAAGTGCAAAGAGAAGAAGAGAAAGAACGCAACCTTTCTTTGTACCGTTGGAGACGAAAAAGGCTCCCGATTGCTCATTTCCTGACTTTAAAAAAGCTTTCATTCCTTCGTGAAAAAGAGATAATAATATGGAGGATTTTGTTCTGGAACATCTAATTTTGACAAAACTTTCTAAAGAGCAATTCAAGATACAGTATAAAAAGCATTTGTGAAGTCTACAGAAACAATAAATAGATCCTTGTTTTCTTCTCGTGCCTTCTCCTGAGTCTGCTGAAGACAAAAGATAATATCCACGGTTCCTCTACCGGATCAAAAACTGCACTGGGTCTCTGGTAATACCGATTCTAAGACAAATTCATTAAGCCTATTCAGGATGATACGAGCAAGGATTTTTCCAGCAACCAAAAAAAAAAAAGAAGAGATATTCCTCTATGTTTGTAACATTCTCACCTGTTCCCTTTGCGCTTATACAAATGGACAATTGGAGCATCCTTATACTGCTCTGGCACTTCTTTTTCTCACACAAGGTTGAAAAATTCACAAATTTTGTGTATCGAAAGATTGGTGCCACGTTTGTATATTTCAGCTGGAATTCCATATTCGCCGGTGGCTTTTCCATTCGAAAACTGTTTGATGTTTTTTGAAAGTTTAGCAGAAAGGCTTTGTACAACAGGTCTCTGAAGAAGGTTGTTTATTACTTCAGCATCAACAGACGAGTACTGATTTAGGACAGTGGAGAAATTTTCTGTCCAGCGTTTAATAATGTGGCCTTTGTCTGTCAAAAGAGTGTTCTCTGAAGAAAAGAGTGGTGATAGACGTGCTGGAAATGGGACCAAAAACACCCTTCAAGTTTTGGTAGAATGATTTGAAGTCACATCTGTCATCAGCCTCTTACAAAGCTGTAGCATTTGCTGTCTACTAGCCCTCTTTCATCTCACTCAATTTTGCTTGAGACTTTCCATTGGCTGATTTAAAAGTCCGGTTCTTTTTTGATAAGCATGCTTTATCTGCCATCCAAACCCGATTGATTTTTATGCATGTTTTCAATGAGAGATTTAATTTCAGGATCATTTGAATCAAACCAGTCTTTATGTTTTCGCTGAACATAACCTAGTTTTTCTTTTGCCGAGTCATACAGTACGTTTTGTAAGGAAGACCATGCCGATTCAACTTCATTACCTCCATCAAGAGATGAAATGTTTTGAGTCACGCAATGTTTGGAAAGAGTCTAATGTTTCCCTGTCTTTCAGTTTTCTTGTGTCTACCTTCTTTGGCGGTTTTGCTTGGTTATTTCTAACAGGCTTCTTCAAATTCAGTGTTTTCTTTCTCTAAGATTGGTTACCACCCAAGGCTGGAGAACCTAGTTTACCTTGCTATTTAACCCAGAACTAGATGGAGAAGAGTCGGTTCATGTATAGCTCAAGAGCAGTTGCGATAAAGTGAACGTAACAGGCTAGCCCGGAATTTGAACTTGGCGCTCCTGTTCCATTTTCAGCGCCTATACACGCAATACTACCCGCACATCCTTCCTTGATTTTGGCTTTATCTGGGACGAAGTCACAGGTGTGGGGCGCACAGAGAAGATCGAACTCAATACACTTACTAAGCAAAAAGGACTGCGAGACGATCGCGTTGTCATGACAAATTAGGCGACCAGTTTTGTTTTTTTGTTTTTTTTTAATTCAATCTGATACTTTTAAAATTTAGCTCAAGTTAGCAATTACTGAAAATATTTTGGGAATTTTTTAATCTTTTTTATGCCAAATCTGTTTATGAACATTAAAAATGAAAGCTGGTGGGGTTTGATTAGGAAAAGGACGCTGAGGATAATTGCTGTAAAATGCTCTGATAATCACACGCAGTTATATCGAATATATTGCAAAACTTTTTAAAAGTTTGTATTTCTGTTGCACGTGGAATAATTTGAATAGAAATGTCTGCGTATGGATAAGTGTTCGGGGATATTAGATAGATAGATAGATAGAAAAGAAAAGAAAACTATGTATAAATTCATATTCTTATCTTGCGATGGGTAAATTGTCGCCATGTTAAATTTTTAATTTCACGCATGCGCGTTGTTTGATTTTGATTCTGTCGATTGCACATCATAGTAGGGTCAGTTGGGCAAGTCTGTGAGAAAAAGAGCACCATGACGCAATTCACTCCGCCAGAAATTTGGAGACGGTATGCTGTACTGCTTGGCATTCGCGCCAGAATCTTCAATACGAACATTTCAGAGTATCTGGGGGTCAATCTGGAGACAGCGCAGAGGATTCGGAAATAGTTGGTTGAGTCTAATGTATGATTACGAAGGTGTTTGGAGTGATAACTAATGATGGAGACGTTATGCCTCCATTCATCTTCCCACATGGCCTCAGACTTAACACTGAGGCCTACATCAAGTGCATTTAGGTGGTAATGCTGCCCTGGATCAATAGGATGGCTGCTGGAAAACCCTATGTCTGACAACAGGATTCTGCACCATGCCACACTAGCAGGAGAACCCAGTCATGGATGCCAGATAATTTCTGCGATCACATCACCACTTACGTATGTTCACCTAACTCCCCAGACTGCAACCCCTTGATTATTATGTGTGGGTCGCAATTGAGCGAGAGACCAACAAAACTCCTTGTAACACCAAAGATGAACAGAAGGCAAGAATTATGGCAGCATTCACAAACTTAAACAAACAGACCATCCAGAAGAGTTGCAGGAGATTCCGAAATCGTCTGAAGGCTGTGGCGATTTTATTGAATAAATTTACTCATTAGTATTGCAAGATATTTTTGTGTCATTTTGGTAAATATATGTGTTAAAATAAGATGTCAGTGTTATTTTCATTTTTGGCGTCATTTAGACGACAATTTATCCATCGCACCCTCAATATCTGTTAAAATGATATGTCATATCATTTTAACAGATATTGAGGGTGCGATGGATAAATTATTATTATTTTCATTTTTTGCGGCATTTAGACGACAATTTATCCATCGCACCCTCAATATCTGTTAAAATGATATGTCATTATTATTTTCATTTTTTGCGTCATTTAGACGACAATTTATCCATCGCACCCTCAATATCTGTTAAAATATGTCATTATTATTTTCATTTTTTGCGTCACTTAGACGACAATTTATCCATCGTACCCTCAATATCTGTTAAAATGATATGTCATTATTATTTTCATTTTTTGCGTCATTTAGACGACAATTTATCCATCGCACCCTGTTTATCAAGAATAATTTTCGGGAAATCTATGACAAAGTTTTCGTGTGACACGCTTCGTTATTTCGGACATCATCGGACTGAATTGATGTTTACGTTAATGATTTTTAATTCTATGTCTGGGATATATTGTCGAGCCGATTCCGTTTAGATTTTCTTTCTTTTTCTCACTTTTGTTATTAAATATTCCACATTGTGACAATAAAAAGCTAAGAAAAATGAAATTTTCTAAGAACCAGAACGTAAATTTACTGTGGATGATCTAGCATTTGAAGCACTCTTTATACATTTTCGTCTTATTTATTTGCTTTCTCTTAATTAAAGTAGTATTTTTTAAAATCAAAACTATGGTCAGAGTCATTACGGTGGGCAACTAATGCATTGAGGGTGTTGTCTTGTAAAAGATCCCTTTTATGTTCATATAAACATATTTGAAGGTTTCTCTTGTATATTCGAGGTTTCTCTTGTATATTCTTGTAGCAATTATTACAAGTGATTGATAAAGTCCTCCTTCAAGTTATTATTTTTTGTATTAAGTCTTTTATTGTTTTAGAAGTAGTTGTAAGAAATGTTATATTAAACCTAGATAAATTCTTTTTATTTGTATTCGTGATAGCTGGCTTGATCACGGTTGAGCGCTGCTTGCACATCGTCACAGTTCGATCCGACCAAGACAATGTCGTCCGCGTAGGCCAGATCAGACACCCTGACATTCCGACCAACCGCAACTCCAGCGTAGCTCCGAAGGGCCTTGCTGAGGATGTAGTTGATTGTATAGTTGAATAGGGTAGGGGATAGGACATATCCTTGCCGCACACCAGTCTTCACCTCAAACGTCCCCGACTCCTCACCATAAGCACGAACACGGGCTCGCGTCGACCGGTAGTAGCCCTTGATGAGACGAAGGAGTTTAGCGGGCATGCCATCGGCCTCCATGATACGCCAGAGTGAGCCTCTATCAACGGAGTCGAAGGCAGCCGCAAAATCGACGAAGCAGAGGACTGCTGGTTGCTGGTATGCCCAGCGTTGTTCGAGGGTACGCCGCAGGCTGAAGATTTGATCAACACATCCTCTACCCGGGCGGAAGCCACCCAGAGACGGGCGAGTTCGCAGATCATGGATGTGGGTATGACCATCAATGCCTCGATGACCAAAGTTATGCCATCCCTGGTTGATCCGATCAACTGGCAGCCACTGACGCTGGACGGGGTCAATCTGGAGGACGTGCAGTCTTTCGTTTATCTAGGTTCAACCATTATACCATCCGGGCAGGCTGCTGCTCAGGTCGAACGCCGTATAGGAGCTGCAAGGTCCGCATTCGTGCGTTTCAAGCAGTCACTATGGGGGCGACGAGAGATTTCCGCATCTATCAGGCTATTGTTCGGACTATCCTTCTCTATGGCTGCGAAACGTGGCCACTTAGAGCGGTTGACCTACGAAAGCTTGAAGTGTTCGACAACGATTGCCTTCGCTGCATTCTACGATGCCGCCGGATCGATCGTGTGCCCACAATCACTCTGCGTCGTCACCTGAGACTCCGTCCTCTTCCACCCGTCCTGCTCCAGCGTCGTCTCCGATGGTTCGGGCACTCAGCTCGACGCCCGGAGGGAGAGCTCATCCGCGATGTACTTCTCCCTCCTTCTCTTCCTGGATGGCGAAGACGTGTCGGTGGGCAGCTGAAGACGTGGGCCAGCACGATCAAGGATGACCTAGCAGTACTATCGGGTCCGCAAGTAGTTGGTCTTCGACGATGGAATCGCGAGTGGCTCACCATTTCGTGTGACCTGGCTCAGGATCGGCGGGTGTGGGCAGCGATGGTCCGAGATGCTGTACTTGCTCGGGAGGAAGCCAGTTCAACCCGACCAGGGTGAAAACCGATACAAGTCAAGTAAAATAAAAGCTTGATCGTAAAGAAATGAGACAAAGTTGAAAAGTTTTTAATGACAACGTGTTTCGACCTTCGCGTGTTCCACTTTGTCTCACTACCTACTAACACGAACAGATAAATATGAACAGAGTTACGTATATCGCAACCAATTCATCTATCTAAATTGGTTGATATATGCATAACTCTGTCCATATATCTATGAACAGAGTTATATATATATATATATATATATATATATATAACCAATTTAAAAAGATATGAACAGAATTACGTGTATATATATATATATATGTGTGTGTGTGTGTGTGTATTTGTATATATATCAACCAATTTAGATCTATAGAGATGAACAGAGTTACATATATATATATATATATATATATCAACCAATTTAGATAGCTATGAACAGAGTTACGTATATGTATCAATCGGTTTAGATAGATATGAACAGAGTTACGTATATATATATCAACCAATTTAGATAGATAGCTACGAACAGATTTACGTATATGTATCAATCATCATAGATAGATATGAACAGAGTTATATATATATATATATATATATATATATATATATATATATATCAACCAATTTAGATATATAGATATGAAGAGAGTTAAGTATATATATATATATATATATCAACCAATTAAGATCAATAGATATGGACAGAATTACCTATATATATCAATCAATTTAGATAGCTGTGAACAGAGTTATGTATATATATCAATCAGGATCGCTAGCTAGAAGGATAGATATATAGATATGAACAGAGTTACATATGTATATATCAACCAATTTAGATATATAGATATAAACAAAATTACATATATATGCACGAATTTAAATAGATAGATAGATATGAACAGAGTTACATATGTATATAGGAACCAATTTAGATATATAGATATGAACAGAATTACATATATATGCAGCAATTTAAATAGATAGATAGATAGATAGATAGATAGATAGAGAAAAGGTGAGAAAACAAACGAAAAGAAAGAAACAAGCAAGAAAGAAAGGAAGAAAGAGTTTCGAAATATATTTAATGAGTAGAACTGTAGAAATAAATTAGTACGACAATTGTCAGAAGGAAAGATTATAGTAATTTCAGAAAGATACTGACGCGAGAGAAGAATTATGTCAATGGTTAGCATAGGCATAATTCTTCTCTCTCGTCTAGCTTTAAGAAAATTTGTCTCTTTCTGTGTTATCTGAAATTGCTCTGCGGTTCGTTAGAGTCTTTTCAGAAACTGAAACCATATCACTTACGCCTAGCTGCCGATGGAGGGAGATTGTCACCCGAGCAATCGTCTTGAGAACAGGATCTTGTCTCCTGGGATTTCCCCTGGCAGGTCGGACCGCCAAACGGATTGAGACAGTTACGCATGCGTAACCGGAAGCCTGATGCACATGGCCCAATACAGTTGCTCCACTCATACCAATTCGCCCAGCTGCTATCCACTTTATAAAAAAATAAAAAGAAAAGTATTCGTAGGGAGTATTAATAAAATTTTTAAAAAAATTTCTTATGTTGTTTTCAATCTAGGCAAAGTCAAAATATTTTAACATATACTGGACTTCAGGCGCCTCGCCGTGGGGTAATTGTTAGCGAGCTAATCTGGTTGGCTGATCTTTAGTCCTGTGTATTAAAATTCATCGTCACTGGGTACCCCATACTTCTCGCCTAGTGTCAAGCGTAACTAAACTGAGTTTATGACAAGATAAAATGTACCGTAGTACAGATTTTATTTTCCTGTCTCTTACAATGAGGAAGGTGCTGTCGCGGGGTTGGAATCCCAGGGACTGGGCACCTTTTCCCATCTATAATGATGAGAAACGTTTACTCCCCTTCTGGCAGTAAGTTAACTCCTGTGCCAGGTATATTTTTCCGGCTTTCCCACTAAGGCAGGGTATGAAACAAGATAAAATGTACCGTAGTACAGATTTTATTTTCCTGTCTTTCACACTAAGGCAGGATGTAACACAAGGTTTTGTTTATGTGGGGACACCAATGATACACATTTTCTAGTCATCATCGACCTCTGTCACTCTGGCGTCGATATCAAACCGACCCCACTTCTCTCAGTGCAATAGAGGTACTGTCGCATGGTTGGAATCACCTGAGCAGGAGACTTTCCCCGTCTAAGATTAGAACAGATACCCTGCTTTGATTGCAACCAAAGTCCAACCCTTATTGATAACATATAAGGTAAATTTACCCGACCTCCCCAATAAGGCAGGATGTGATTTTTGCTCAATCTTCGCGACTTCATAATGGCATCGATATTACACCCACCCTACTTCTCTTACTGCAACGAGGAAGGTGCTGTCGCGGGGTTGGAATCCCAGGGACTGGGCACCTTTTCCCATCTACAAGGATGAGAAACGTTTACTCCCCTTCTGGCAGTAAGTTAACTCCTGTGCCAGGTATATTTTTTCCGGCTTCCCCACTAAGGCAGGGTATGAAACAAGATCGTTTTAATGTGGGGAGCGCTATACACAGACGTATGCATATGGGACAAGAACAAAAATTGTTGTTTTGTCCAGTCCCAGCGACCACTGTCACGCTGGCATCTATATTACACCGACACCTTCTTTTTTACTGCAATGAAGTAGGTGCGATTGCAGGGTGCAATTGCAGGGTGCAACTGAGCATGTTCTTTCATCATGTCATAAGGAGAAACATAGATCTACTCACAGCACATGAGCAATAACCACACTTCAGAAAGTTCTCATTGGCTATGGCTATCTCTTGTGCCAGGATTTTGCAATCAGTCTTTTTTTATATATATATTTCTAATAAAAGGCGTTTACTATATAAGCAGTAATATTTAATTTGCATAACAGTTTTTGAAAGGATATTTTGATAAATATTTCATCAGTGCTATTTAACTTAAAATTCAATTCTAAAAAAATGCCATATATAAACAATGTTTCTTTCGATAAAGTTCTAAATTCATCGTGTTTGTATAGAAAGAATTTATGTCTGACTCGTAAAAATTCACTTATAACTTAGCAAAAAAGTATGCGCTTACATTAAAATAAAACGTGAAATTTGGCTTCCAAAAATTACATTTAAATAAAACGTGAAATTTGGCTTCCAAAAATTACATTTAAATAAAACGTGAAATTTGGTTTCTAAAAATTACATTTAAATAAAACGTGAAATTTGGCTTTCAAAAATTACATTTAAATAAAACGTGAAATTTGGCTTTCAAAAATTACATTTAAATAAAACGTGAAATTTGGCTTCCAAAAATTACATTTAAATAAAACGTGAAATTTGGCTTCCAAAAATTACATTTAAATAAAACGTGAAATTTGGCTTTCAAAAATTACATTTAAATAAAACGGGAAATTTGGCTTCCAAAAATTACATTTAAATAAAACATGAAATTTGGCTTCCAAAAATTACATTTAAATAAAACGTGAAATTTGGCTTCCAAAAATAACATTTTAAAAATTTTTTATACAGTAAATAATTTTTAAAAAGTAAAAACGTTCGTAATAATCATTGTTGTTTGGCATTTTACATTACTACAAATTAGTCAAGCCGAACAAAAAAAACTATTACAGAATTACCTAAATAATTCCAAATGATCTATTTGATTGGATTTTCTTAAAACTTTGCTGAACTATTTAAACAAGTAAAAAATTGATAAATTTGCAGAATGAATTCTTCTTATTGTTAATACAAGCCTTAGAACATCATTCAAATGTTTCTCCCCTCGTCAGATCTATTTAACTGACAGTAGGAAAATTCAAGTGAACTCAGCATAATGACAGAAAGAAACATTAGAAAATAGTTGTCATGCCGATGATGTTGTTTGTAAGAGAAATTGTATAGATATAATTTTAAATAATTCAAAAGAAAAATTAAATCCAACAACGTTAGTAAAATCGTAATCTCCTGCAGCATTCGTAGTAACCATTGTTCTCGTTTGACATTTTATATGCTGAAAACTTTGTTTATACAGAAATTTTATAAAAGGTAAGACAAATTTTTATGACAATTTATTTTCACTGCCCGTACGGAGGGTAATTGGTTTATGTTTTAAAAATAAAATTGCTTTTTAAAAATTATATTTGTTTTTTTTTTGTTTTTTTTTAACAGCAAATAAAGATATAATTGTCTCTTACAGTGATATTTTTATTTGCAATTGAAGGTGACAACGAAAAGAGGCTGAATCAACTCACAGTCGACGTAGAATTCCAATTCTCGAAAGCCGTTGTTATATGCAGTGTAGACCGAGAGAACTGTAATGTTTACTGTGTTTGTCAACACAGGTTCCAAGTCGAATTTGTCCCAAATGGCCAGATCTTTCTTCCACGATGTGTCATTATTTTCCGTCAGTGTGAACTAAGAAAACAAAAAATAAATTCAGTAAATGGATAACTTGAAATTATTCACAAAAACATAGAACTTTAGTTAAAAAATACGAATTCTAAAGAAAAAAAAAGATAGTAGAATTGTCCTTTCGATTCATTTTCATTTAAAAAATTTACAATTCGAACAAATGTTTTTCTAATAATTATTTTCGAACAGTTTTCTCGATACGTCTGTAATTTTATCGGTCTTCAGTCGATTTCGCACCACCGTAACATGGCTTCCTCTGTCATTTCTATGAATATTTTCATGGACAATTGTTCTAATGATCTTTCCTCCTTGGTACATTGACCGCATGAATTTAAGCGTACTACTAGATTGGCTATTAGGTCTCATTGTTTTACTGCAGAAATAGCTTGAGTTAACCGCAGGTTTTATTCTAATAGTTTATTCTCTTATACTTATGGCCCGTGAAACTCTCTCCGAGTTTCTTTGTTCCCTGTCATCAATGATCTTCAAAAATTTAAATACAACGTCGATCGCCATCTTCTGTCTTCCTGAAACCTGTTCTTTTATTGTCCTTTCTGCTAGCGTCTTCTCGCTTTCTTTTCTTTCTCAACAACTCCGTGTATCTCAGTGGCATTATCGGGTTGTTTGCGGTGGAAGGGTTAAAAAATGTAAAAACTTAAATGATTACTTCTATGTCGGTCCAATGCCAATTTATTGCAAGTATTAAATTCCATTGTGTTATCGTGATGGTCATTTGAAAGGGATTAATTTATCATTCTTAGGATAGATTTCGACCAAGTTTTCAAAACCTTAAGAAAAAGCAAAGAAAGAAAAAAGAATAACGATACGAATAAATGTAAGAATGTCTATAAATGAATGAAAGAAAGAAAGAAAGAAAGAAAGCTAAATTAATAAAGCAATCTATATGTGCTAAGGTGAAACAAACCAAAAGGAAAAGAAAAAATAAAGAAAAATAAAACAAATGAATGCAATAATCTGTATGTACTAAAGTGACAAAAAAGAAAAGGAAAATACGAAAGAAAGACAGGAAGGAAGAGGGAAAGACGAACTAAATTAATACAATAGTCTCTAAGTGTTAAAATGATAAATGGGCAAAAGAAAGAAAGAAGGAAAGAAAGAAGGAAAGAAGGAAAGAAAGAAGGAAAGAAGGAAAGAAAGAAAGATATATGTGTTAAAGTCACAAAAAACAAAAAAGGACGAGAAGAGAAAGAAAGAAAGAATTAAAAAAGTAAGAACGAAAGAAAAACAAACTACATTAATACAATAGTCTATATCTGCTAAGGTGACAACAAAACAAAGAAAAGAAAGAAAGAAAGAAAGAAAGAAAGAAAGAAAGAAAGAAAGAAAGAAAGAAAGAAAGAAGGAAAGAAAGAAGGAAAGAAAGAAGGAAAGAAAGAAGGAAAGAAAGAAGGAAAGAAAGAAGGAAAGAAAGAAGGAAAGAAAGAAGGAAAGAAAGAAGGAAAGAAAGAAGGAAAGAAAGAAGGAAAGAAAGAAAGAAAGATATATGTGTTAAAGTCACAAAAAACAAAAAAGGACGAGAAGAGAAAGAAAGAAAGAATTAAAAAAGTAAGAACGAAAGAAAAACAAACTACATTAATACAATAGTCTATATCTGCTAAGGTGACAACAAAACAAAGGAAAGAAAGAAAGAAAGAAAGAAAGAAGGAAAGAAGGAAAGAAAGAAAGAAAGTCAGACAGACAGAAAGAAAGACAGAAAGAAGAACTAAATTAATACAACAGCCAAAAGGTGTTAAAGTGAAGAGAGAGAGAGAGAGAGAGAGAGAGAGAGAGAGAGAGAGAGGCAAACTGAATTAACGCAACTATTAAGGTGACAAAAAACAAAAAGAAAAGAAAGAAAGAAAAAAGGAAGGAAGGAAAAGCGAACTAAATTAATAGGATAGTCTTTAAGTGTTAAAGTGACAAATGGACGAAAGAAAGGGTGAAAGAAATGGTAAATGGGCGAAAGAAAGAAAGAAAGGCGAACAAAATAAATAGAAATCTATATGTATTAAGGTAACAACAAAACAAAGGAAAAATCGAAAGAAAGGGTGAAAGAAAGAAAAGCGAACTAAATTAATATCACATTCTATAGGTGTTAAGGTGACAAAAAAAAAACGAAGAAAGAACGAGAAAAAACGAAAGAAAGAAAAATAAAATACAATAATGTACATTTGTTAAGGCGACAAAAGAAAGAAAGAAAGAAAGTCAAAATAAATTAATACGGTAGCAAAAAAGAAAGGAAGAGTAACTGAATGAAAGTGTAAAACGCTGATAGAGGAAAGAAGAACGGCATGAATGAAAGACGAGTGCCTCGTGCTAATGAATAAAAGGTAGATTGAATCAATAAAAATCTGTTTACAAGATAACTAATTTACGGAATCAATCGGTGTTTGCTCTGAAAGAACAATATAAACAGATTTTTACATTCATTAATTTTTACGCACAAGAATTCATTTCTCAATAAAACAAGAAACCCTGTCATTGAGAGAGAGAGACAGAGAGAGACAAAGAGAGAAACACAGAGAGAGACAGAAGCAGAGAGGCAGAGAAACAGAGAGACAGAATGAGAGAGAAAGAAACAGAAAGAGAGAGAGAGAGACGATGAGAGAGAGAGAGAGAGCAACCGAGAGACAGACAGAAAGACTTACCGTTTGCTGGGAACCATCACTGAAAGTCATCAGGATATCTTTCGATTGTTCGTGACTACTGGAATGTTGCATAATTCTGGCGACCTTAATTAAGTAAAAATTCGAAAATTTGAGTTTGATCCACGAGTCCTCCCCCTCATTTTTCGTCATCCACATGCTGTTGTGGTCAAATTTACCGTCGATAGCTTCCCCGCATCCTGTGTTCGAGTTGAAAGTCGACGAAGCACCCAAACAAATTCCTCCATTTTTACGAAGAGCAACATTGAACATGTCTGAAAGAAAGTGAGAATGATGATTATCATGGCGGACAGATTTTCCGTCTGAATCTCTGAGAGGAGAAAAATTCGATTATTTACAGTCAAACTAATATCCAAATCTTTGATTTTTTTTAGTATAACAAGTACTAGAGGATCTAGAATGAAACATGTGGCGGTCTAATCTGAGCGACCATTTTTTTTTTTTTTGCAGAGCGTGGCATTTAGGTGAAAGAATGAAATAACATGCAAAATTTAGTAGTGTCATTTTTTTTTTGTCATTCAATTTGTGACATTCTTAACTAAATTCACTTTATGGTCAAGTAACAAAGACTATCAATTGCAAGAAAACAGAACGCATGGTTGTTAGCAAAAGCAACAGCCCAACATGCAAATTAAAATTGGAGATACCAAGATAAAACAAGTACAAGAATTTAAATAAAGCGTTTCAACAAAAGATTGAAAGTTCGAAAAACAAATCCGAAGACGCATTGGGATAGTGAAAGATGCCTTCCAAAAGCTAAGCAATGTATTAAGAAACAGAAAAAATTTCGTTAAAAATATAAAAAAAAGAGTACCGAACCATTACATAATATCATTCCTTTTACATGACAGTGAATGCTGGAGAATTTTCCCACGTTTGAAGAAGTGACTTGAATCAACAGAAACGTGGCTGTACAGAAGGATGCTGAGAATATCATGGCCTGATCATGTGAGCAACAACAAAGTTTTAGAGAAAATGGAAACAAAAAGGACACCTGTCTAGATTTCTGAGAGGAGGTATTATAGCTATTTGCACTATTTACATTGTTCGGACTGTTGTCCTCATCTTTATTGTAATATTCACAATATATGATATTGCCCGATGGCAATATTTCTCAAAATAAAATCGTAAAAACCTCTCAATTCGTATTTAAACCAACAAATATTGGTCTGCTTATTGAGCGATACTATTTTTGCAATAACAATCAGTCCGTAATTCTTTAAAAATAACACATGTGAATATACGAAGACCAACAAGTATATCCATCAAATCATTTAATAAACTAACAGCAGAAATAAAATCTCCGTGAACATAAGAACTATGGTAAAGATTTTCTCTTTCTTGGTTATCTGTCTTGTTCAATGTTGTTTAAGTCCCTTTTGATACTCCAGCAGTATCATGTACAATGAAATAGGTGCCATTCAATTGGGATGTTTTTAGATGCAGTTTCTTTCCAATTGTGAAAACAAAATGCTCTCAATGTACTTGGTTTCCTTCGGTAGTGATGGGATAAATTTATGAATATCAAATAGATGATTTTAGGGTTTCATTTTTTTTTTATGTCACCTTAATTATCATGTTTACTAAAGTGTATTACTGATAAGGTTTATCAGTTAATTTGAATTTTGGCGATAAATTTGAAAAATTTGGTACATCCACTTTAAAATTTTTGACTCAAAAACACTTTTTTCTTATAAAAATAGTTTATTTCAGGTGGATGACTTAAGTTGCTTGGCCTACCTGAAAATTGATGGGTTTCTACGACCTTTATTAACTACATTTTGCGATCAGCCAAGATCAGCAAAAACGGTAGCTAACCATGAAAAACTACGGTCATTTTTGGAATCAGCACCATCAAATTAGCTAAAAAATGTGTTTTGTTTCTTGGCACCAAAAATGGTAACTAACCACGAAATACTAAGGTTATTTTTGGAATCAGCACCATCAAATTAGCTAAAAAATGTGTTTTGTTTCTTGGCACCAAAAATGGTAGCTAACCATAAAAAACTACGGTCATTTTTGGAATCAGCACTATCAAATTAGCTAAAGAATGTGTTTTGTTTCTTGGCACCAAAAATGGTAACTAACCACGAAATACTAAGGTTATTTTTGGAATCAGCACCATCAAATTAGCTAAAAAATGTGTTTTGTTTCTTGGCACCAAAAATCGTCTTAACCAGTGTAATTAGAACTGAAAGCTTCGTTTTTTTTAAAATTGTCCTCATTCCGCTGTCCATGTCGAGAGATATCTCGTTTGTTTGCTTGTTTGTTTTTTAAGCGGCATATCAATTTCTCATGGGTCATTTAATGCTGAAATTTAATTTTCTTGGGTGCATTAGTAATTTTCCTTAGAAAAATGTATTGGTCTATATTTCTGAGATGAAGTATTGTAACTATTTACACTATTTACATTGTTTGGACTGTTGTCCTCATCTTTATTGTCATGTTCACGACATTTCGGCCGTTGTACGCTCCGGACTTCTCCAGGTGATATACGTTAGAATTTAGAACCGAATCCTTTATTTAATTCACTGGGGTAGATTGTTCTAGTTCCACATGCCATGCCTTTTGTGGATTTCTCAGTTTCGGTTATTTCCCTTCAGTAACTCAACTCTCCAAGTTTTTATTCACCCCCGCTGTGGCCAGGTATTGAACTCACAACTCTTTGGGTCAAGTCACTGGATTACTTCAGCCAGCGCTTGTATCCACTGGACCATGTGACCTTGGGTTTCAGTTCGAAATTCCAGCATATATCCAGCGTATATCACCTGAAGAAGACCGGAGCGTACAACTGCCGAAACGTCATGCACATTACAATAAAGAGGAGGACAACAGCCTGAACAATGTAAATAGTTTAAATAAAAAATATAGTGTTGGTAATTTTTATTTATTTTTTTACAAAAATGTATTGCTGGTTATTTTTTTACAGTAAAAATGTATTGTTGGTATTTTCACTATAAAATGTATTTTTATACTTTCATAGCGTTTGGCCTCAGTTTGGAGGTTAACAACTTGCCTCTAGCTGGGACCCTAACATGGTGAGCCAGGAAACAACAATTAAGAGGGGGTTTCACGCTCCTCAAAACCTCCAATCTGCCAACCAGAGGCCTTGCTGGCGGGTGTAGTTTATCGTCATACCAAGGGCGAGGGATATCTCGTCTTGGTTAACACAGATTAAATAAAGGATTCGATTTGAAATTCTCTGAAGGTTACTCAGATCAGCAGACACTTGAAGATGTCCGGAAAGCACAACCTCGTAAACAGTGTTATGGAAAAAAAAAACAAAGATGAGGACATTATTCCGACAGTAAATAATGGCAGACGGGCATTAGCAAAACAGACGTTTCACAAAGATAGATTTACACCAAGAAAGAATGAACTGAAACAGGTTCTGTACGTAACAGTAGAGTTGTCTCTAAGTGCACGACTATATTTTAACCCAATATTGTTAAACAAATATGGCGGTGTTCTTGGCGTAATTGTTATCGGTAGGAAAATGGCAACTGAGTTCAAATTCCGGCCGAAGCTGTAAGCATTTACATCGCACTAATTCCCTAAAGAAAAGCACGAATCAAAAAATATCTATATACAGAATGCCCAGGAAAAAAAGCGGGAAATTTATTATTACTGTTTTATCTTTCAGGAATAATTGACCTTGAATAAACTTGAATAAATTTCTTGAATATTCATGACTTGGAATAATCATTCGGCTCCCGCGTAATTACTTAACTCTGATTGGTTCTTTTGTGATTGATTAACTGCTACTGGATCTTGTGACTCGTCATTTCAAGGTTATTTCGTTCTCGTATGGCTAAACAACTCACAGATTTTGTGCGTCAAATTATCGTACCATTCAAAGAACATCCGACGTGGAGATTGACGAAATGTGCAAAAAATCTTCCTGAATTTTTTCAGTCGTCACCAGTTTTCAACAGTTGTCTCACGTCTTTCTGAATTTACTGTTTGTTTTTTTTACTGGGTACTCTGTATATATATATATATATATATATATATATATATATATATGGGGAAAATGATATATACATTTTTATATATACTAGGACAGTGTTATGAAAATTAATCACAAAGTGGAAAAATATTTAGAGTGACGCGTTTTATCCTTTAGGACTTCATCGGGCTAAAGTGATGTTTTGTTGATGTATTTTTATATGCGTATGAAGGGGAGGGGGTTATAACCAACGTTTGCGTTTTTATATCCCCCCTCCCTTCATACGCAGACATAATTATATCAACAAAAACACCGCTTTGGTCCGATGAAATCCTAAAGAATGAAACGCGTCACATTTTTTTGTACACGTCACCATTAATTCTCTCTATCTATAGATGAAATAGTAGTGTAGACTGGAACCGTTAGCCTTGATGAGGTAAAAGGTATAGAATGATTAAGAAAGGAAATAAATCTATTCTGGAGAAAAAGAGGAGAATACACTGAAAGTATATATATATATATATATCCTTGGTGTATTTGTTTATAAAATAAATAAGCTAAAATTCACCTTCCTCTCTACCGTGCGCCGATAGCTTAGATGTCGATACTCCGATTGCTGCCAAATCAGCCGGCTTTCGATCCTGAAGCAATCGGATGTCTAGCCACACTGATGAACTGTGATACTGCGAAAGAGTCTGTCTGTAAATGACTATATATATATATATATATATATATATATATATATATATATATATATAAAGCACGAATATATATATATATATATATATATATATAAAGCACGAATATATATATATATATATATATATATATAATTAAGTAATTCATTGAGTTTGAAAGAAACCTCAACAGAATGCAGAAAGCAGAAGACGGCCGTTTCGTCCTATATTTGGGACTCATCAGCAGTGCGCATCCTACCCACTACCGAGAATTGAAACCCAGTTAGGTTATCAAGCAAACGTCATACCAACTGTTCCAACGGGCCTCGGTGACGAAAAGGTAGCAAATCAGACTCAATATAGTGCCGCTCGCTCACATATTCAGTGTATATTTTTTAATCTTCAGAAAAATCATAAAGAAATTTAATAACAAAAAGGAAAGAGAGAGAGAGAGTGGTTTTCTTGATATTTCGATGTTTTCCCACATCATCATCAGTACATAACATTAGTCAAGTTGTTTATACTTACGGAAATAAATACAGCGGAACCTCGACACACGAGTGACCCAACTTACGAGTGTTCCATGTTTACGAGCAGAAAAGAAATGACGATTTTTTGCTTCAAGTTACGAGTTTGCCCCGAGGTACGAGTCGAGCTAGCTAGCTTTGATTTTGAAAGTCGCGTGCAGCCCAGCCATCTACCAAGTTACCAGAAGACATTCAAGCTCTGTCTCAGCGTCTCGCGCCAAGAATGAGACCCACGCAACTAGTTTCATTGTTTATCTCGTCGGTTGTGGCGCGTTGGAAGCTGCGTTGTGTTTAGCTCATATTTCGATTTGTGCGGTTATTTTGCCAAATTTCTTTGTTGTAACTCAACCACGGCCCCTATGAAACTAAATCCAAAGGACAATGCTATGAAGAAGCGAATGATTTCACTTTAAATGGAGCACGGCATCATTGCAAAACATGAAAGGCGGATTACATGCTGTTGATTTGGCAAAAGAGTTTGAGCATAATACTTCAACAGCTATTCTTTTTTATTTTTATTTTTTAAGCGTATCACCCCAAGCAAGGCTGGAGGCCACTATCACGCAAGGGGTTATAGAAGGGTTGGAGGAAGAGCAGATAGGAGTGGTAAAGGAGAGGATGTGGAGAAAGAGAAAGACAGTGGGTCGATCAAGGCAAGGGGGTTACAGAAGATTTGGAGCGAGAGCAGATAGGAATGAAAGGTGAGAGGATGTGGAGAAGGGAAGTGGATAGATCAAGGCAACCGGAGATGTCGACTGACGCTACATTTAAACCGTTGGAGATTGTATTTGTCAGGGAAACAGTAATAGGGAAGGGAGTTCCACAGGCGAGATGTGCGAGACATGAAGCTATTAGAGTAGAAGAGACGTCTGCATCTAACAGTTTCAACGGTGAAGGGGTGGGAACGGGATGCCAGCCTCGTAGGACGTTTAAATTTCCTGAGGCCTAGGGACAAGCGAAAGCAGCTCCTCGGAGCAATTACCGTGAAAGTATTTGTAAAAAAGACAGAGCGAGGCAACATCGCGTCTGTGATTCTTAAACAGAAGGATAGCCTGAAAACTATAACGCGGGCCAAGGGAGTTACAATTCTTTCAAAGCTTCGGACTCCGCGTCACGAAGAGATGGAAAAGCTGCTATTGGTGTGGGTGCACGAAAAACAACTCGCAGGGGATACCGTGACAGGGTCAATTATGTGGGAAAGCACGAGTGATTTACAGTGAGTTGCTGAAGCAGACACCAGGTACTTCAACAGACTTAGACTCACAAGATTCATTTAAAGCCAGTCGTGGCTGGTTTCATAAGTTTAGGAAGAGTTCTGGCGTTCACTCCGTCGTGAGGCATGGTGAGGCAGCGCGTTCCGATAAGAAGGTAGCGGAAGAATACTTAAAAAATTTCGTCGAAAAAACAAAAAATAATGAATGAATGCGAACGTCATTGATGGCCTTGAAAAAAAAACCAGCGGCGAAGATTAAGTGTTAAGTAAAAAATAATAATGTACGTAATTTTAAGTTTAGCGCTAAGTGAAAAAACGAAAAAAAATTGTAGCAATTAAATGTACATATGTAACGGCAAAGGCAATAAAAAATTTAACTGTAAAAAATATTTAGCCATTAAGTTCATTGATAAAGTGAATTAAAAAAATAATAATAAATTGTACCAATCAGTATTGATAAGTTTTATGAGCCAACAAAAAACTCCGCCATCTGTCTCCTACAAGACCCACACTTCAACATCTGCCCCACCAACTCCACCAAGTTCAATTTACCGTTACTCAACGCTGTCCTTTAAATGTCAGAGGTAAGCAAGCATATTTTATTATTTTTGGAGTACTGTTTAATAGTACTACATTCATACATGTTATATTGTATTTATATTTTATTTATAGTGTAGTAAAATACATGTGACATGTTTAAAGGTATGTATAAAAAGTAGGGTGTTTTATTGGGGGGGATTGGAACGGATTAATGGTATTTTAATTATTTTAAATGAGGAAAATAGCTTCGATATACGAGTAACTCGACTTACGAACTCGCTCATGGAACGAATTAAACTCGTATCCACAGTACAAATATTTAATTTTTTGTTAGAAATGGTCGACCAGCAGCGCATTTTTTGCTAACTACATATGTTCTTTTGGTATTACTTCTATTTTTAGATGGACGTTTTGTAAGAATGAAAAATGAAAATTACTCACGCATCGCAGTGACGCCATTTAATAATACCGTCAGAGATAGGACCGTTTCCCACAGCATCTTTACTCTTTTCCTTCTTGTTAGCCTTAGATTTTTCTTCTTTTTTTTCTTCTGATTTCCTTCCTTCCTTTATTCGTTTTTGTTTTTCTTCGTCCTTATTTTCTTTCAAATTTGAATTTGATTATTACAGTTGATATAAACAGAGAAATAATTCAGCTGAAACGAAACGAAATTAGGACTTTTAGTATGCACATTAAAAAAAGATCGTTCAGTTAATATTATTTTTTTTATTAATATTTCTTTCATGTCAATTTTAAATCTTTTTTTTATTCTTCTTTGTTTTCACTTTTATTTTTCTTTCATTTTTTTCCAAATCTGCATTAGATTATTACAGTTGATAGCAACAGTGAAATAATTCATCTGAAGCGAAACGAAATTAGGATTTTACTATGCACATATGGGTTTGATCAAAAAGATCGTTCAGTTAATATTTCTTCCATCTTTCTTTATTCGTCTCGTTTTTCTTTTTCTTCGATTTTTTCTCAACATTTTTCTAAATTTGATTTTGATCATTACATTTGATATAAACAGTCAAATAATTTAACTGAAACGAAACGAAATTAGGACATTTAGAATGTACATATTTGGTTGGTCAAAAAGATCGTTCATTCGATATTTGTTCCATCTTAATTTTAGTTTCTTTTTTTTTTTATTATAATTCATCTCTTTTCATTCTCTTCGCCTTTTCTGCAGCTTTTTTCAGCTCGATTTTAATTATTACAATGAAATGATTCAGTTGAAACGGAACGAAACGCAATTAAGACATTTACTATGCACATATGGTGTTTGTCAAAAGGATCGCTCAGTTAATATTATTTTTTTACTATTATTTCTTTCATCTTAATTTTAGTTTATTTTCATCGCAACTGCTTAAACCACTAGTCTACAGCTACTAATAGTTCTGATGAAAAGTAACTAAAATTAATATGAAGGAAATATTAATAAAAAAAATTAATAATAGTTGACAATGTTTCATCTACTAAAGTTACTAAAACCATGCTAGATTTAACGTTAGATGACTGTTATGAAGTGCTAAGTCCTTTGCGTTAAAACTCAATGCTCGCATGTTTCTCCTGCTCCTCCTCCTAATCGGAATAATTATATAGCCTGGATATTCCGGCTGTGTTAATTGGTTAATCTACATATCACTACAATGAAATTAGAACCAACTTAATTCTAAAAGATCGCTTTTGATTGCACTGTGACAGCTGGCATATCAGTGAGCATTTTTTAAATTGTCAAATTTGGTGTATTGATGTATTGAAGAAACGCTAAAAATAAAAGAAAATGAGCTAAAAATGTATTTTAAAGACAAAGATGTGCTTACTCGCCAGATTTGTTCAACCATTATAGCGAGTCGAACCTGAGAGAACTAGAAGTCCTGCCAGGATTTATTATTGGAGGACGCATTTTTAACAACCTAAATCAATGTAAGAAGACAGAATGCATGGTTGTCAGCAAGTGACGAAGTACGAATTGGAAATACCAAAATTCAAGCAAATAAGAAAATTGAATTATTGGGGAAGGCTTTTAACGGAGGACGGTAAGTGTGACACTGAAATCCGACACTAAATTGGAAATGGCGAAAGGTGTCTTCCAAAAGTTAAGCAGAGTTTTAAGACACAAGATAATTTCGTTATAAACTAGCAAAAGAATGTTGAACAGTTATGTAATATCAGTCCTCCTATATGGCAGTGAATGCTAGTCAATCTCCTTACAGACGAAGAAGAGACTTGAAGTAACAGAAATATAGTTCTACAAAAGGATGCTGAGAGTACCATGGATGGGTCATGTGAACAAGGAGAATGTTTTAAGGGAAATGGGAACAAAAAGAATGGTTATATTTTGAACCAGAAAGCGATAGTTAGATTTTTTAGGACACATAATGAGAAAGGAGAGCCTGGAGAATTTAACAATCACATGGTCTATTGAAGGCAAGAGAGACAAAAGGAAATGTATCTAACAAGCTTGTGTAAATGGATGGCAGAACATGAAGTGGGAGGGATGTCGAAAAGATAAACCTTACTGAGAGCTACAAAGGATAGGAAGTTGTGGAGAGCCATGATCGGCCGTGTCTTACAGGGATACGACACATTGAATAAGAAGAATCTGTTTTGTAGTTCGATTAAGATTCGGCGCCATTTTGCTTCTAATTGTTTAAAATAGAACATATTTGGTCTCATTAATCGTAAGGATAATTGTATTAGTCGCAGAACACCCCAGGTCACCCTCCTCTAAATATCTACAATATCCTTTCAGGATTTAGGATTGGTTCCCTACTACTTCCTCTTCTTTGGTGTTCTTTGCAATTCTTGCTCTCTTGCGACCCCCTTTTTATGAATGTAGTATTTATTCCTTCATCTATTTGATGCGTCATGTGAGCGTTAAATTTTAATATAGTATAGCCATTTTCCTACAAGGAAACATTTAGCATTCACTGAGCAGTCAGTAATTTTCGGTTGAAATTTATGAAGTTTTTTACTATAATAAAACTAAAATAACACAATCAGAAAGCTACAGTTAAAATTTCTGAGACACATAATGAAAAAAGACAGCCTAGAGAACTTCTCGTTCTATCATGAGAAAACAACAGAGTTAGAATAACGAGAGTGGATTTTAGAAACAGGTAAAATTGTTGGTTGTAATCAGCACTGAATGCTTTCACTAATATGTAACCAAAAAACGAAACAAAAACGAAACAAAAACGAAACGTTACATTTTTGAAACAG
>OZ038485.1:95290110-95297610 GCA_964036315.1 Acanthosepion esculentum | reverse complement strand
GAAGTCTGTATTTACTAAATGAAAAAGCTTACTACAATTCAACGACTACCATGATTTAAAAATAATTCTGAATTTATTTTCTGTGTATAAATGTGTCTTTTTTTTTTGTAAATACGGATGTTCAAACGCCACATTATCAGATAATAAGAGTGTTAACTATAGTAAAGTTACAATTTACTAGTAATTTTATAACATTTCCTCAAAAAGCGCCTTCGTAAGTTAGACTATAAAGCCAAAGTACCTAAAATTCAATAAAACAGTTGTGGCACAAGGCCAAATGAGAAATAAGGAAAAGCTGGTCGACACTTTCTATCCTAGACCTAGCTAATCTGATTCACGACTCATTTATTCTATTCATATTGATTTACTCATTCAACATAAGAATACTTCCTTCGTCTTTCGATACTACATATACCACAAATTCACAGGGAACCTAAAAAAAGTATGACATAAAATTTCAATGTTCACAAATAGTTCAAATGTCTCCTTTTCCCAATATTATATATATATATATATATATATATATATATATTCTCATGAAATGAGGGGGGATGAACCCAGAAAATGAAACTAAAGTATAACAAAACGTTCAAACTAAACATAACAGATGCCAGTAGGACCCAACCAGCCCACAAAAATAATAAGAGTGGCCGCTGTATTTTGCCTTTAGACAGAATCTAGAAAAACACTCACTAATGGAGATAGAATGCTAAAAAAAGTATTAATATCAGTTGAATAATTTAAAGTTAAAAAATAGGCGAACAGTAAATTCCTCACTATACGAATAATATATACGTCATTTCAAATAATGAATCTATAAAAAAGCATATGTAAAAAGTCAGAATTTTGAAAAACAAAAAACAGCAAAGTCTTTCCATGTTAATTAAAACTAAATTTTCCGAAAAAAATTAAAACGAAAACTTACGCGTTTAAGATTTTGACAAATTCTTTTCCAATTAAAAAAAATAATTCCGTGTTTTATTAATAACCGAAAATATCACTGACTTTGGTTTTTCCTTTTTCAACCGTCAGGGGAAATGCCTTTGCAATACTGCGCATTTTCTGCTTCGAAAATTATTTAATTACTAATTACAGTTAAATTGATAAATAACATCTGCATATTGTTATGAGTTCTTTTTTTTGTTGCTGTTGTTGTTGCTTTTTCAATTTCATCGCAAATGGTCAATGCAAGAAAACCTCAAAAGCAAAAAAAAAAAATTCTTATTTACATGCGGACTATTGTCCTCATTCTTATCATAATAAACAAACTTTTCATATAATTAACTGTACACAGATGCATAATAACTAAATAGAAAAAAATTTGATCTAATAGAAATAAAAATTTGATCTAATAGAAATAAATCCCATTTATCCATTTCAATGGGTGAAAAAGTATTCGTACAATGCAAATTTCAGATTTTAAAACTTTTAAATTGCTTTAATACTCTAGTTTATTCAAGTAGAATATTCTATAATGTTTCAATAATGTTATCAGTGGCTATTTTAGCTTAAAAATACAAACTGATCATTCTGCAATTGATATTCGTGCAAGAAGGTTTTCATCATAGCAAGAGATAAAGAATTGACAAATTCGCAAAAAGAATTGATTGTTAAGCTCTGGAAAGAAGGTAAAAGTTACAGGAAAATCTCAGACAACCTGAATATTCCATTTACTACCATTAGTTTATTCATTGCAAGGTATAAAAACTCAAAACAGTTGAAAACCAACAGCTGCTCCACAGAAGATATCTTCAAGATCTTCGAGGAAAATGCGTCAAATTAAACAAAATCCCTCAAATTTAACAAAATCCTTCGTCAAGGCTTGCAGGATGATTTGCTTTCATTAGGAATCTGTGTCACTAAACGGACAATAAGCAATGAAATCCATAGGAACAATCTACAGAAAACTCCACCGCTATTGAAAAGACAGAAATGCCAGGTTGAAATTCGTTCGTGAACATCGGAATAAGCAAAAGTCGTATTGGGAAAGAGTATTATGGACAGACGAAGCCAAAATTGAGTTGTTTGGAGGTAATTCTACAAATCATGTATGAAGGAAAGATAGCGATTCCTTCAAGCAAAAAGAACACAGTTTCAACAGTGAAATTTGGCGGTGGTAGTATCATGGATTGGGGATGTTTTTCTGCAAATGGTACTGGTGACATATCAGTAATATATGGTAGAATAATTGCCGCGGCATATCAAAATATTTTGGAAGCAAATTTAATGATTTCAGTTGAAAATCATGGTCGTCCCCCTGACTAGATCTTCCCACAAGGTAATGATTCTAAGCACACTGCAAAATCTACGAAGAAATGGCTTACTGAAAATAATGTAAATATCCTGAAATAGCCAAGTCAGTCCCCAGATTTAAACCCAATCGAGAATCTGTTGCGTTATTTGAAAATTCAAATCCAATTGAGAGCTCCAACAAATATCGGATCTGAAGACCATAAGCGAAGAAGAAAGGAATAAAATAGCAACTAAAATTTTGAAATCATTAATTGAGAACTACAAGAGATTGGTTGCTATAAAAATGAAAAATGGTTATTCTACAAATTATTAAATGAAGATTATGTATTCTTTTGTGCATTGTACGAATACTTTTTTCACCCATTAAAATGAATAAATGGGATTTATTTCTCTTAAATCAATTTTTCCTGTTTTCTATGCATATTTAGTTATTATGCATCTGTTTACAGTTAATTATATGAAAATTATGTTTATTCATTAGTTGGGAATACAATAAATTAAAAATTTGTATGAGTACGAATATTTGTTTTACCCCACTATATATATTTACACACACACACCTGGTTTCGATCCTAGCAAGAGGCAACCGGACGTCTAGCCACATTGATGAGCTGTGATACAGCGAAACAGTCTGTCTGTGGATGACAATATATATATATATATATATATATATATATATATATATATATATATAATTTAATACTTTTAATTTTATATTAAATTTGTATGTATACGAATATTTGTTTCCCATCACTATATATATACACACATACATATATATATACACACACCTATATATATATATATATATATATATATATATATATATATATATATATATATATATATATATATATATATATACAGTAATGCCTTGAGATACGAATTTAATTCGTTCTTAAAGCGAGCACGTAACTCAAAAGATTTTCATCTCAAATCAATTTTCCCCATTAAAATTAATGGCAATATTTCCGATTCATTCAAGGCCCCTAAAATTCACCATTGCTCTTTAAACTGACTTCCTTCGGACCCATGATGTCACTAAAGGAATTTTGTAAAATAACAGCAATAAAGACACAGCACAAGAGAGAGTTTTCCAGATTAGAGGTGAACACGTGTTCTACGGATGCATAGCTGGAACTCGCTCGTGTTTCAAAATTCAGCTCGTATCTCAAGGTAAAAAAATCGGCCAAACTCCGACTCAAAAAGCTCGCATGTGAGTACGCTCATATTTCAACGTATTACTGTATATATAAGCCATGAGCTGGGCACCTCGAAGGCGGTGTAGTGGTCAGCAAGCTTGTCTCGCTAGAACAATTACGACTTTCGGCCTTGTGCCATATCTAAGCTACGCTTGGAAAATCACTCTAAGCCATGTGTAAATATATTTAAATAGGCGTGCATACTTTAGTTTATTTGAATAAGATTAAGTTTTTAATTTTTAAAAGAAAAACAATGATCAAATAAAAATTTAACCAGTGTTTTCTATGCCCACGTACATGAAAAAGGGTGGGACTCAAATGAAGAATTCGCAGGGAAAAAGGATATAATGACATGTGTCCTCCTTTACGGCATCGAATTTTGGACAGTCTCCTCAAAGATGAAGAGACCCGAGGCGACGCAGATATGGTTCTACAGAAAGATGCTGAGGATATCATGGACCGAGCGTGTGAGCAACGATGAGGTCTCGGAGAGGATGCAGACAAGGAGGAGGCTTATACTTAACACTAGAAAGAGGCAGCTGAAGTTTCTGGGACATGTAATGAGAAAGGAGGGCTTGGAGAATCTGATACTCAGGGGTCCATTAGAGAGAAAGAGAAAGCAATGCATGACACCGGCAGGATTAAGTGAGTGGATGACAGAACGTGGTCTGAAGAGGTGGCAGAGGAACGAAACTTATTGAGAGCTACAAGGGATAGGGATAAGTGAGAGCCATGAAAGGACACGGCACATTAAAAAGAAGAAGATTAACTCATTTAATTCGGTGTGGTATTAGTAACGCAATTGATTAGACAGAGAATGGCATTTTCTTTTGCTATAATATCGGACACAATGATAAAACTTTTGATGCCTTTTCAAGCGACAGTGAAAGTAATGAGGATTTTCTAGATTTTGAACAAAATAAATAACACTAAATCTTGTTATTATTTATGTTTCTTGTGTGATTTAAAATAATATATACTCATTTTAAATTTCAAATTGAATTTTTTTTCAACAAAAATATTTCAAATACGACTGTAGCTTTTTTTCATTTTTTTTACTAGAAAACTGTCTTTAAAATAATGGTGCGTTTTATACACTGCTGCATCTTATATTTCCAAAAATAAGGTATTTAAAAGAAATATATCAGCCTTCTGTTATCCAAGGCGAACTTTGACGAACCAGGTCATTCGGACAGACTCCTGAATTCCAATGTAATCAGTCTGCTACTCTGTGATCGCTTACACTGAAGTCTGGGTTATATTTTGCTCGGATTTTCTGACTCTCATTAAGCAAGAATTGTCTGTCTCAAATAGCAGACAGAATGTGACTGCTCTATGCTTTGTTTTCATATAGCCTTTAAACAACCACTTCCCTTGCGTATCAAATGAAAGTAATTTGAAGTGAATTGTTTTATTTCGGCGTCTGTTCGGTACAGACTCGGGAACACGATTGACACCAATTTGTCGACAGTTTAATAAGGGATGCGTTATAACTAATTAACCATTTTAGAACGACCAGAACCTAGTTTAGTCGCAATAACCTAGTTTCTTTCTGAGGTGGCTGACGAAATATCCCGCGAGAAATTCATTTACCTTGTGTTTTATTACAACAGTGATTCGAATAGTAACTGAAGATAATTTGTGTCATGGTGATGAAGAAGATTACAAATCGGGGATGCTAAAATCAAACATGTACAAAAATTTAAATTTCTCGGAAGTTTTTTAACAGACGATGGAAAGTGTGACACTGAAATCCGAAGGAGCATTGGGATAGCGGTGAAATACTGGAAGACCTCAGAATATCAATCTTCGTAAATGCTGCCAAAAGATCCCGGGAGAAATGAATGCTAATTCCACCCGACAATCAACTGGATTAGTCAAATAACTAAACTAATTATTTATTGACATCCATATCCAGGATTAGTAAGGTGCAAATCTACAAAAATTTAAATATCTGGAAAATATTCTAACAGAAGACGGAAAGTGCGACACTGAGATCCGAAGACGCATTAGGATTGCCAAAGATGCATTCCTAAAGCTAAGCATAGGAATAAGAGACAGAAAAATTTCGTTAGAAAACAAAGAAAAGAGTATTGAACTGTTACGTGATATCCGTTCTCCTGTATGGCAAGGAATGCTGGACAATCTCCTCAAAGATGAAGAAGCGACTTGAAGCAACAGAACTGTGGTTCTACAGAAGGATACTGAGGATACCATGGACCGAAGAGGTTTTGTGGAAAATGGAAACAAAAAGGAAACTTATATTTAACACCAGGAAGAGGCAGTTGAAATTTTATGGGGGCAAGTAATGAGGAAGGACGGCTCGGAAAATTTGATACTCACAGGACAGATTGAGGGAAAGAGGGACAGAGGAACGCAGCGCATAACTTACTTGTTGAATAAGTGGATGGTAGAACAGGGGTCGGGAGGAATAGCAAAAAGACAAAACGTATTTAGAGCTACAAGGGAGAGGAACATGTGGAGGGCCATGATTGCCTACATCCTGAATGGACACGAGACATAAAAAAAGAAGGAGGTGAAAACAGTGAAAGCAGTGATTGAGCTGGAGTTGTTAACGAGACAATTCATGGAGGCCACAATAGTTGCTGAGAGAAAATCAAACTTACAACAAATCGTCTTCAAAATCAATTTGCTAACCACCCCAGATCCAAAACAGCCAACCAAGCAACTGTTTTTATGCCCACACCTCACCGGTTTTTTTTTTTCAACATGAGTAGATGTTTATCACTTGATTCCTGTTCAGGATCGAGTATCCGGTTCCTCTTAAATTCTACTTCAATCCTATACTTCTAACGTCTCCGCGAAAACTCTGAAATGTTATTTACTATTTATTTATTTCTTTCTTCAATCGGGTAGATAGGTTCGCCTATCGTCCTGCCCATACTCCTCTCCGTTCTTCTAAACAGGAATAGCGGTTGATCACTTGTTTCCGGTTCAGGATTGAGTTTCCGGGTCCTTCTAAAAATCTATTTCAATCCTTTACTTTTAACTCATCCGCTTAAAATCTGAAATTTTATTTAATATGTTATTTATTGATTTGTTTATTTGTTTCTTTCAATAGCAGTAGATATGTGCGCCTATCGTACGGTTCACACTCCTCCCCGGTCTTTTAAACAGGAATAGAGGTTTATCACATGTTTCCGGTTCGGTTTCCGGTTCCTTCTAAAGTCTACTTCAATCCTATACTTCTAACGTCTCCGCCTAAATTCTGAAATTTTATTTACTATTTATTTATTTCATTCAATAGAAGTAAATAGGTTCGCCTATCGTCCAGTTCATACTCCTTCCCGGTCTTTTAAATAGGAGTAGTGGTTTATCTATTCTTTTCCTGTTTAGAATTGGGTTTCTGGTTCCTTATAAAGTCTTCTCATTCTCTTTCACTCTTAGTAAGCTCTTGCATTCTAGTGGCACTGTCGCCATGCGTGGGGTGAATTGATTTTTTAAAAAAAGTCACATCGACGGTACCAATTTGAGTTCAACATAACTTATTCACAAGCGTATTCATTTATGTCCATGGCTGACGTGTGCGAAATACACTTCTCTCCAGTGGAATAAAGCTGACTTTAAAACCGGGGCATACAGTGCATGATGACTATTAATTGTTACGAGACAAATCGGAGAAAATAGGAACATCAACAAATAATTAAATATATTTAAGACTTATTTATTTGTATATTAATTCTATTCTTCATTTCTTTTTGGCAAATTCATCGATCACAAAAAAGTGCCAGTAACTTGCATTATTTTTTTTCCGTCTTAAAAAAAAAAGGAAAAAAAAAGGAAAAAAAGGAAAAAAAAGGAAAGAAAAGGAAAAAAGAAAAAAAGAAAAAAAGGGAAAAAAAAGAAAAAAAAGGGAAAAAAAGGAGAAAAAAAAAGGAAAAAAAGGAGAAAAAAAAGGAAAAAAAGGGAAAAAAGAAAAAAAAAGGAAAAAAAGAAAAGGAAAAAAAAGAAAGAAACTAAATCAAACGGCTTCTTCTATCGCTCATTCAACTCCTCAGCCTTCTCTTACTCAGTTGTTCCATGT
>OZ038485.1:95272950-95280450 GCA_964036315.1 Acanthosepion esculentum | reverse complement strand
AGTTACTTATTGAAATTCCTGAGTTTGACCATTTCTCAGAGACTCTAGAAAAACTACCAAAAACTCGCTGACGGCGGCTTGTAATGTAATGATGTCCTTTTCAGCAATGTAATTATTTGTAAACGTACACCCGGAGCCTCGTCCTGGGTAAGACGTTAAACTACATCGACGTCCTGGGTAAGACGTTAAACTACGTCCAGCAGCAAGGCCTCTGATCAGGAGGTTTTGAGGAGCGTGGAACCACCTCTTAATTGCTGGTGTTCCCAGGTCCACCCTGACCCGGGGTGGTAGCACCTGTTAGGGTCCCATGGGAAAATAGTTAACTATTACCAGCAATACAATCTTGAAGGAAATATATTACCAGAAACAGATTTTTGACAAAACAAAATATTAACAGCAATAAAAAATTTTGTCGGCATTAAATAACCCATTGAGATTGATATGCCGTAAAACAAAATAAACCAAACCAATCTAAACCAAAGAATACAAATTATATTCATATGAATCTATCCTAAAAATGTTGTCGGCATTATGTAACCCATTGAGGTTGATATGCCGTTAAACAAAATAAAAAAAAACCCAAACCAAACACCCGGAGCCTTAGCGCAGTTACTTTGTCAACGACTTGAGAAATCCTAACCACGCAACGTTTCGATTCCCACTTGCGTTGGTGTGCATATAACTGGGAAAGACTCGTCGCACGTTCACAAAGGAACAGAGGGGGGATATATCGACACGGCGAGAAATGAAAATGCGAATCCTTTTTCTAATGTATTTGATTTATTCACGGATTCCTTTGGCACGGTCTGCTGGGTAGATAAGTGACACCTGAAACAACTTCGTTACTTCTGCCACGACAGACTAACGGACCAGATCTTCCCTTTGGACAGCGTGAACTCAAACTCAATATCTCCCTTACTTTAACTATTTGTCTCCTATTTCTCTTAGTGTCAATTTTCATCTATCATCCTCTCTAGCCCGTCTCTATTTCACGACGTTCGGCTTTCTGACTGCCTCTCGCATTTCTATCGATGGCTTGCCACCCAACAGAGGGTTCTGAAAAACTAGCTCACTCTTCTAACTGTGGCTCTACATATGAACCTAACCAAAAGCAGCTTATCACAAGTATCAAATATGGACATCCATATTGTAACACCAGTATTGGGACGCCCAAATAGGAGGAAGTTGTGCATGGTTTTATCTGTCTTGTATGTTTCGTGTTTTTATAACCAGCGATAAAGCCTGTGAGATATGGTCTTCAGGAAAATAGGAAAAAGAAATAAATAAAACATTTTGGCGTTAAGGGACAATAAACTGAACGTTAGGGATTTCCGGGTCAAGTGTCTATATTAACGGTCACAGTTGGGATCAGGGAGAGTTTTAAACCGCCCGTTAATGAGGACGAATTGTTCCGAAGCCACCCGTTAGAGTTGCGAGTAATTGGGTCAGATTCGGACCGAGAGGTTTTCAATACCCTTGCGTACATATCTTCTACGAGTAACTACAGTTTTACGAGAAAATATAATAAGCTGACTACATTCCCCAAAGAGATATAAGACGGCCCATTCTAAAGGGGGACTTACCTTCATAGTGAATAATTGTATAAACCAGACCTATATACAACTTTTGACTCAAGGATGAACCGGACGTGTCTAACTTTTGACACAAGTATAAAAAGAGACCTATGCTTGCCTATGTGTAAATTTATTGTGATTTTTATCCTATTCGATATTAAATAAGTCAACAAGGGTTGATGTGACGTTACATTTACCAACCAACCAACAAGAAAAATCTTAATAACAAAGTCAGTCAATCTGTTAAATGCCGTCACGTGATACACGCATGGATGATCTTTCGATACATGACTGACTAGGCAGAAAATTTTTTCCTGCAGTAGGTGGCCATTTCTTTCTGAGGTTGATTGGTTGCCAACCACGGATAAAGAACTTGTCAGTCCTGCTATTCAACCCATAGCTGAGGAAGGAGAGATGGATTCATACCTTTCCCCAGGGCATGTGTGCGTAAGTGATTGTAACGAACTCAATTGGAATTCGAACACGTCTCTCCTATTTCTCATTCTGAGCCGATGTCCATTACATCACAACGCATCTCCAATGATGAAATAGAATAGTTTATTTTGCTATTTCTCTGAATGATAATTCTCTATTGTATTGGGGATAAGGAAATTGGACATAGAACAGGCTGCGCTAGAGATAGTTTCCCCCAACACCGCACATTGCTGCAAAACGAAAACATTAACCTAAGAACTAGTCATTTTCTTAAATTGCTTCTTCGGATCGAGAATTTCCCATGGATGTCATGCATAGCGCCAATCTCATTCAGAAATATCCTGACTTTCAACTGTATACAACCGGTTTATCAAATATTATAAATGGCTTCGAATGTGTGAACCCTGTAGGTCATCTTTCTTCGAACTTCGGGCATTGGTGCTACAGATTCCCAAACAAAGCGCTGTACCAGATAACAGAAACCATATCACTTGAGAACGACCAACAGCAGCAACAACTAAAATGGATAGCGCGTATAACTCGAAGAGAAAATAATGGCAATCAAGATGACGTTACGCACATCAATTGAAAGAAAGACTCTGTCCCCACCCTCAATACTAGAAAGAGTGATAACTGGACTTGAGAAACCTATTTCCCCCCCAAACAAATTGTTTTAAGAGAAAGATATTATAAATTTGAACTAAGGATAAAACTGGCTGTTCGGTTACCTGAATGTTTCTTTATAAGAGAACGGCTAATAATACTATTAACATATCTATGGCAAGCCACTGATTGGAGGTCCACTGGGCAGAAAATGGCTTGTAAATTTTAAAGCCTTTAAAAAGAACTGCTTTCATTTAACCAACATAGATAACCTTTTCTGTCTGCCATCAATATGGCTGACGCTAGACTCCAGGAGAGCAACACACCGCCTTCTTGGCCTCACGTTTTTAACTGAATTGAAGTGAAGTGACTTCATCGAATCAATGACAGCGTCTACTACAAGGAACGTTGGGTCACTGTGTCGTGCTAGAAATTTTTTTTCGTCAGTGTCCATCTTGCACATTTATAAATCTTCAATACGCCCGTGCATTCATAACTATTGACATATCTGTTTTGGTGTTTCTGTTGTACATCTTGAGATTCTTGATAAAATCCAAAGAAGGATCTGTAATGTAATCGATCCTGACCAGGCATCTCAACTTCAGTCACTTTATCAACGACGTGACGGGGCTTCCCCCTGTCTTTTTCTGCAACTATATTCTTGGCAACTGCTCTGAAGTGCTTTTTAAATTTAAGTGTACTACAAGAATGGCATCTAGGTCCCACCCTATTACTATTGAAATAGCTAAATGCAACCGCCATTTTTACTTCAACTGTTTCTTTTCTGGCAATTTCCGCCTGTGAAACTCCCTCTCCCTGAAAACTACAATTTTCAAAACTTTAGATGCAACGTAAATCGCCATATTTTGTCTTCTTGAATCCCATTCATCTTTTGTCGTTTCCTCAATCTTCCCTATTGTCAGTCTTCTCTTTCACTTACATTCCCTATAACCCCTGCGCACTAGTGGCATTCCCGCCTTGCTTGGGGTGAAAAGATTCATAAACAATTTTCTGAGATGGGAATAAATTTCTTATAAACAAATAAAACACATTTTTATATGTTGTTCTGTGTTCTCGGTAAATGATTTTTTGTCCTCGTTCTGTTTGTTATACGATACAGCAATCTCTTATAGTATAGCTGTTTTTCTTTCCTTAATTGTTATTGGGTGGAGTTGAGGAAATTTCTCTTTCATCATACGACATCTAATGAGGACTTCGAGTTCGGGGTGGGTGGCACACAATTTCTTATTCAACTCTATATTTTTCATTGATAAATTCTGTTATTTAGAGAATAAGTATAAACAATGGAAAAGTAAAAATACAGATATAAGGAGAAAATATTTTCAAAGACTTTATAGTTATTTTTCAGTGCGCAAAAGTCGCTACCAAATGTGACACAAGGTTGAGGTATAAAGTGGGTTTAACATCAATACCGTGGAAAAAAATTGCTCAAGTACTCCCGGCACTTCGACTTTTGGAGACACCTCTGGCACCGGACAATAAACCCAGCCCTCTCCTGAACGAGAGGCACTGTCTTCAGGGAAAGCATCCCGTGGGTATATTTCAGTGCACCCATGTCGCTACCAAATGTGACACAAGGTGAAGGTTTAAAGTGGGTTTAACGGCAATACCGTGGGAAAATTGCGCATGTCCCCTCGACACTTCTTTTGGGTACCTGTGCCAGGCTGTAGTCTCAATCTATATATTTATGATTTCTTTCTGAAGTATGGCGTATGATTCTCAACTTAAACGCTGGTGTAAGATATTATGAGCTCAGGATAAAGATTAACTTAAGATGCTATATAAATTCCGGATTATCTGAATTAAATGCCATATGAGTTCAAAATGAAATGCGTTTTAAGATGCTATTCAAATTCAAGATTATCTGAATTAAATTTTATGTGAGCTCAAAATAAAGTCTCTTTTAAGATTCTATGCGAAGACAAAAAAATAAGCTATGCTCCTACAGGGTGTGTGTTAGGAATATCAGCTCGGAATGAAAAATCTCAATTTCTAATTCCTGTCGGGTCCATTACAATTACTTACGCACAAATACCCCCGGGAAAGGTATGAATCCATCTCTATTCCTTCCAGCTATGGATTAGATATCAGGACAGGTCTTTCGCCCTCTAATCACTCAACACGTGAGAACGTTTACCGATAGTTTATTGCATAAACTGCCAATCCATTGTTTGTTTCTTCAGTCTTATTTACGGATGAGGCAACATTTGGAAGAGATGCAAGGACAAATTTACACAATCAACATTTGTGGGTGGATCGGAATCCCCATGGTACAATACAGGCAAGACACCAGCATCAGTTTACGATTAATGTTTGGGCTGGAATTATAAGTGACTTTCTGGTAGGTCCATATGTTTCACCAACACGTCTTACAGGAGGTGTCTACAGGGACTTTATTTCGAACACACTTCCAGACCTGCTAGATGTACCGTTGCTAATACGAAGACACATGTGTTTTTACATACGGCTGCGCGAATGGTAATGGACGCGAACTTGCACAGCTGTATCAGATTGCGTTTCAAGACCGAAGGCAGCCGAGTCCTCCAACCATTGCCGCTGTTTATCGTCGCGTTGCTGAGACAGGATCAGTGGCACCAAAAACTATGGCTCGAAGAAGACTGAGATCCGCTCGTACGTCTGACCACGAAGAACAGATTCTACTGTCTGTCGGTGACGTCCCAGGTATCAGCACACATAAAGTGGCCCTAACATGTCGTACATCTCATAGTCCCGCATGGAGGGTACTTCAAGAGCAGCTCCTGTATCCGTATCATTTGCAACCTGTGCAGGGTCTTTCGACCTCTGATCACTCACCACGGAAGAACATTTGCCGATGGTTTATTGCACAAACCGATAATGCATTGTTTGTCTCTTCAGTCTTGTTTACCGATGAGGCAACATTTGGAAAAGATGGAATAACAAATTTACACAATCAACGTTTGTGGGTGGATCGGAATCCCCATGGTACAATACAGGCAAGACACCAGCAACAGTTTAAGAAATATATATATTAACTGGAATTGTAGGTGACTGTCTGGTAGGTCCATATGTTCCTTCAGCATGTTTTACAAGAGCTGCCCATTTCGAACATACTTCCAGACCTGCTAGAGGATGTACCCCTGATAATACGAAGATGCATGTGGTTCATGCATGATGGGGCTCCAGAACATTTTAGTTCCATTGTTCGTGATGCACTGACTGACATCTACCATGAAAGTAGGGGCGGACCGGTTTCATGTTCAGCACGTTTCCCCCTCACACACCTCAATCCTTTGGAATTTTATATGTGGGGTCCATCTAAAAAATTGGTTTATGCAGCATACATTAATAATGGAGAGACGTTTCATCAACTTGTCATGGGGGCCTGCAAAACCATTCGACACCGTGTGGGAGTATTTGAAAAGGTCCGCCAGTCAATGATCCGACGGGTACATGCGAGTGTAGAAGCAAGCGGAGGGCATTTTGAACATTTGTTATGAGTTTATATGTTGAGGTACATTTTACCTTGTTTTTGGTGTTAGGAAACCGCCCCCAAATTTTGTAAAAGTATATTGATAGACCATATAATATATATATATACATATATGAAAAAGGTTATAATTGTTCCAACGAGAGAAAAATCTATATTTAAAAAAAAGAGGGAAACAACAAACGTTTATGGTTATAATGTAGATTTGTTTTACTTATGGTATTATATATTATATTTTATTCTTCATATTATACAGACATTCGCTTTTGCCAACAGTCGAAAAGATAAGATTGGATTAAAAAAATACGTATCAATATTGTCATTTTCTTTCTTCGTTTAATGAGAGTAGTGGGAGGGAGTAAAAGAAACCAGTTGACAATTAGAAATTATGATTACTTAAAAAAAATTGGGGAGGGTAACAAATGTGAATATCACAGGGTTAAAAAGGAATCTCTTTTCCAGTGGATACTTGCACACTCTGGTATAAAACAGACATATGTCTTCCTTATACTAATTAAGATTTTTGTCCTATAATATGTATACCAAATTCGTTTCTCCTATTATATGTTAACCAACTTAAAAATCATCTTAATGGACATGAGGCCACCCCTAGACAAGCAGGGAAAACCTTTGTCATGCTGTTTTAGTACCTATAAGAAATGGGTAAGGGAAAATATTCAGGAAATTCCCAATTATTGAACTATTCCTAAATTTTATGAGTGACAATTTCGAAGAGTGTAGTGAAGGAACAGGGCACGAGTCGGGACTCGGTAATTTGTAAGAAAGGGTTCTATAACCCCTAAGTTCTATAATCTTTCTAAATCACACTGGGTTGTGTTTTTATACTTTGTTTTTCTTTTCTTGTCATTGTGTTATATTTAAAATGAGTTCAGTCCTAGTCGCTTTGCTGATGGCAAGATGATCAAATTTCAAATCTAAATTGTTTGTTCACTTAAATTATTACATTTATTATCAAATATACTAACTTTAAATATAGCAGTCATAAAAATGACATCAAAGGGACACACATTTCGAATTCTACACTTTTTCTGTTACCCAGCGTTTATTGCTAGGCAGGAAGTGAAATTAGTCCTCGAGACACAGATGGCCATGTCAATTTAATTCAAACTGTGTGTGTCTGTACGTCTGGGTGGGCGTTTGTATATTGTAATTCAATGACAGAACTAAATATTTTTACAAAATGTAAAAATTAAAAAAAAAAAAATTTAAAAATGTATTCTATTTATTACTGAATAATTCTCCCAAACTTCAGTATCCATTAACTATGTTATTTTTTCTTGTCGTTGGCTTTATGATTTCATTGCTCAGCTCTGGGTAGGGTTGTCCAGGCTGAGTTGAAATGGAATGCATCATTATTCCACTGTCTTATTTAACACT
>OZ038485.1:95265450-95270450 GCA_964036315.1 Acanthosepion esculentum | reverse complement strand
TTAGAATGAGATAGATACTTTTAAATATAAAGACAGGGTTAGAATGAGATAGATACTTTTAAATATAAAGACAGGGTTAGAATGAGATAGATACTTTTAAATATAAAGACAGGGTTAGAATGAGATAGATACTTTTAAATATAAAGACAGGGTTAGAATGAGATAGATACTTTTAAATATAAAGACAGGGTTAGAATGAGATAGATAGATAGATAGATGTGCGAAACGTGAAAGTAAAAACTACTATTAAAAACAAACTCTTAATAACATTAAAAAAAGAGACGGGCAATAATTTTTGGGAGGCATGAGGAAGGAAGACTTCGAGAATTTAACATTCACAGGACATTTTGAAGGCAAGTGAGACAGAGAGAAATAGTAAGTTACCAAACAAGCTTGTTTAAGTGGATGGCAGAAAAAAAGAAAAGAATGAGGACAGTAAAAACAGATTGCTAGAAGCTAGAAATGATAGGATATTGTAGCGAGCCATGATCACCCACGTCCTAAAAACAACGATTAACCTATTTGATTTGCTTGGGTAAATATTTGGTAAAGCAAGCGGCTCGGATTGAGGAATCAGAGAGCCGAGTTCGAATTCCTGTCGAATCCATTACATTCACTTACGTGCTAATAATCTTGCGAAAGGTATGAATCCTTTTCTTCTCCCCCCCCCCCCAGTTATGGGTAAATAGCAGGAGAGACTGGGTTCTATAGCCTTGAATGGCAACTGGTCTACTGCAGAAAGAAATGGAAACCTACTGCGGGTTAAAAATCTGCCTCGTCCGTCATGTATCGGAAGATACATGATCGACTAATCGTGTATCACGCATGGCACATAAAGGAAAAGTTCCACAAAGTCAGAGATGAGGGACAATAGAGTATAGGTTACTGACATCAAAAAAGGGCAGAAAGTTGTGTGTGTGTGTGGAGAGAGAGAGATGTGAACATTCTAGATTATATGGACACACTTGATAGATTCATAGAGGATATGGATACAGATAGATAGATCTTTAATAAGAACTGAGTTTAGTAGAAACATAATTGTACTAGTTTGCTGTAATTAAAATAGCTTCCGTTCGCGAAGTGCAAAGAGTTGTCAGCACCACAGACATTAAAATATCACAATAATAAGTCTGTTTCTTAAATTTTAGTCATAACTTTAAGTGTTTATTGTAACAGGAAATTAGATATGTTTATATACACAGAGTTGTTTAAATTGTGTTTGTTACATACACAAGAATACAGATAGGACGAAAAGGCCGTCCAGTGCTTTCTGCATTCTGTTAAGGATTCTTATAGGCTCGACGAAATACTATAAGATTAGCCTAACTCCCCAAAATAATCACTTGTATATCCTTGCTAGATCCAGTTAATGCCCTGCAATGGAGCGGCTAAGGGTCAAAAAGTTAGTCGTGACTCTTGGGGCACTGTTCCGATGTTATCTGAATACTTGGATGAGTATCGCTGCGGAACTGAGTGAGTAGCGGCGTTATGTCGAGTCTAGTTTTTGTCTTCTTCGTCGCCGAGGCCCCATGGTACAGTTGGTATGACGTTTGCATTGTATCGAAACGGTCGGGTTCGATTCTCGGTAATGGATGTGCACTGCTGATGAGTCCCAGATAGGACGAAACGGCCGTCCAGTGCTTTCTGCATTCTGTTAAGGATTCTTCTAGGTTCGTCGAAATACTATAAGATTAGCCTAACTCCCCAAAATAATCACTTTATACATACATACACATATATATATATATATATATATATATATATATATATATATATAATTTCTTTAATAAGATTTCTCGAATATTCAGACAGTTAGACCGTTAAAATAAATATTCTGTTTAATAAATAAACGGAGCGTCTACTTAAATATGGGTATCCATTAAAAAATAAGGTTTTAGTAATAATAATAATAATATTATATATATATATATATATATATATATATATAATAAAAAGGCTTAAACACAAATATTCTATGGTCATAATTTATTCCAATGGAATCGTAAATATGATCCAATTCATCAGACCTACAGATTCAAAAAGAAAACAGAAAAAACAACTCCGGGAATAAAAAATAAAATTTAGTGAGAGTGTATGTATGAGAGTGTGGGACGAATGCTAGAGTAAATGAAAGCTATAGGGAGGGGTAACAGACGAGAGAAGAACAGGAATGTATGTGTATATATTTATACCTGTCCTTCTCTCGTCTGTTACTATTGGAACAAGGCATTTCCATGATATGGCGGCCCAAACTATCACTGATCCACCTCCATGCTTCAATGTTGGAAGAAGGCAGTCAGGGTTGTAAGCTTCTTTGGGCTGCCTCCGCACATAAACTCGCCCTGAAGTTGGAAAAAGAGAAAAACTGAACTCGTCTGAGAATATGACTTGCTTCCATTGGTCTGCAGACCAGGCATTGTGATCTCTGCACCACTTCAACCTCTTCTGAATGTTGCGAGTGGAGAGAAGAGGTTTCCTTACGGCGGCTCTTCCATGATATGCAGACTTATGGGGCTCAAGACAAACAGTTTTAGTAGAAACTGGACTATTCAGATGATTATTCAACTCAGCAGTCACTTTGGCCGCAGTAGTCCGATGAGTTTTTGCCACATTGCGTTTCAATGCACGTCGGTCCCTGTCAGTACATTTGCAAGTCCGGCCCGAATTGCTACGGTTGCTAGAGGTTTTGTCCTGTTTCTCGAATTGCGTCATAGTTCTTGATATGGTAGCTCTTGAAAAACCAAACAGTTCAGCAACCTTAGTGATCTAGACTCCTGCCATGCGAGCTCCAACAATTTGCCCTTTTTCGAACTCGGAGAGGTCACGCATTTAGCTTAAATTTTACTAAATTCTAAAAATAAATAAGACAAAGAGAGTAAATTAGATAAATAAACGTATTTACAATAGATATAACCTGCTTTTAAAAAGTTTTAGTTAAAGTTCTTAATATAATAGGTCTTTGAAATATAGGAGTGGAATTTACACCTGTTCCAATTATTTTGTCCAACACTTGCAGAAGTAACAGATATTAATGGCCAGAATAAAACGTACATAGGATGTACTGAAGGTACTTTCAAACGAAGGTGGTAGAATCATAGGTTATCATTGAGGCTATTAATTCTTGGGTGCTCTCCCAACCTAGCAGTAGAAGTGGTGTTTCATGGCAAGATAGCCTCAGGGAACCCAACCCTCTCTAGGCTTGTTTTGAATTCAGAGTTACCTTCTCCTAAACCGGTTGCCACCCAAGTCTATAGAACCCAGTCTATCTTGCTATTTACCCATAACTTTGAAGAGGATTCATACCTTTCCCAAGGATATTTTTACTATAGTTTTCTTAAGAAACGCTATCAATTCCAGATACTGATTGATTGATTCGCTTTTTACGGCTTATCAACCCTTTGCAGGTTATTTAAAACTAGAAAATATTTTTACAGTGTAAGAATATTTTTAAGATAATAATGATAGAGTGATACATGTCTTACTAATTAACTCAAGGCTGGGTGGGGACAAAAGGTGGATTCATGCCTTTCCTAATGGTATTTGCGCGTAAGTGAATATAACGATTAACAATTCCGAGCCATTATCGATTACACCACTCGCATCTTCAAGCTTACGTATTCCAAAGCAGTCAAGTCCAGACGTTGCTTAACTTCGGTGATCGAACGGGAACCGGTGTTTCAACGTGATGTGGCCGTAAGCAATTGCAGATATTCTATGTTTAGTTTATGCTAGAAAATGCTTATTTATGTGGTTTCAGTAAATTATAAAGATTTTAATAATACTGGTGATTATGTAACAATTGATGAATATAAAATAATTTCTGTGACACAAAACTTTGACAAATCAGTCAGAAAGTTAATTAATTAATTAATAAATTAATTAATAATGATACCATCCTGAAATGATATGCAGACTTTAAAACCAAGTCACATATCATATGTTCATTCACAACCCCAAAAGACTCTTTTCTTGTTTAACAGTGGTGAATAGCAAGGGAGAGACACTGCTGCTCATGTGCATGAGGCTGTTAACTTTTCCCATATGTAGCCAATGCAAAAAAAAAATAAAAAAATTAACCATTTGTGGGATTGGTTAAGCTTCCTTTGGAAGCAAAATAATTTCTTATTATTTCTTCAATTATATATTTGGAATAGTGTCTTAATTTTTGTTGTTACTATCACAACGTTTCGGACACTGTGCACGCCGGCCTTCCTCAGGTGTATACCGATCTGGGTAACCTACATGGAATTCCGACCTGAAACCTTTATTTAATCTTGGTTTGTGAATTTGGTGACATTGTGATTGTGGGTCCAATAGATTTAGTTCAGAACTCGTTGTAGATTACCCAGATCGATATACGACTGAAGGAAGGCGGCACGGTGGAGTAATGGACAATGGCTCGGATTAAGGAATCGGAGAGCCGAGTCGAATCCTTTACATTCACTTACGTGCTAATAACCTTGGAATGGTAACTAGCAAGACAGACCGGGTTCTCTTGTATATTCAAATGGTCTACCGCAGAATTAAATGTCAACCTACTGCGGGAAAAAATCTGCCTCGTCAGTCATGTATCGAAAGATACATGATCGCCTAAGCGTGTATCATGCATAGCACATAACTAACTGATACACCTGGAGAATGCTTGGGGGGGGGGCGGTGAAACCATCGACAGAAATGTTGTGATAAAAACAACAAACATGTGGACAATAGTTCGAATATGAATAGTGTAAATTAAAATAACTCCCAGAAATTTAGGCAAAAATGCTTTAAGATAAACGTCATTTTTCCTGGCTACACGTGTTTGAGTTAACATTCTTCTTATCTTAAACAGTGAAAAGTACCTGAATTTCAAGGATAAAGAGTTATCATTATTTACTGTATGTCCTCATCTCCGTGGTCCCTACACATGGGTTGTGGGATGGAACTGTCTACACCTGTAAATTAAATAAAAGTTTCAGTTCAAAATTCCCAGTAGGTTACCCGGATCGGTATATTCCTGA
>OZ038485.1:95247950-95257950 GCA_964036315.1 Acanthosepion esculentum | reverse complement strand
GTGAAAAGTGTGTGTATATAAATATATATATATGTGTGTGTGTGAAAAGTGTGTGTATATAAATATATATATATGTGTGTGTGTGTGTGTGTGTGTATTATTTGTCTGACGAACGCAAGAGCGTAAAACCCAGGGTCACAAACTCACGTCAATCCAACCAAAAGGACAGAGAGAGAGAAAGAGAGATACAGACAGAGTCAATCATCAATATTATTTGTTTTTTTCCTCTGTATTCTTTTGAACACCTGTTTTCTAATTATCGGACTCAAATATGAAACAATAAAAATCAGTTCGCTAAAAACAGAATGTAAAAGTAAGAACAACTTACCCTCCTAAAGAACTTAAAAGTGTTTTTGTTTGACACGCTCAAGAGAAAAGCGAAGTTTTGACTAAACAAAATCAGATATATCAAAAGGGAGGATGCGGAAGTAAAATTTGGCGACTTGGGATTGGAGTGAGGGTCGGGGGTAGACGAAGAGAGCAGGGGCGGAGTAAAAGATGAAATATTCTGGTGGTTGGTTGGTTGGGCGTTCTTGAGGTGGATGGACAGACGGTCGTCGCAGACGAACATCCCCTTCCACACACGCACACACACACACAACTCTGATCAACATGTCAGCGCCAAGGCCAAATTAATACTAGAAGCAGATTTTTGGTACGTGGTAACGAAATCAAAAATTCTTAGGGTTATTTATTTATGTGCGTATATGTGTGGGGAAAGAGCACACACAGACAATATATATATATATATATATATATATATATATATATATATATATATATAGTACATGCATACATATACTTGGGTACGAATGTATATATATGTCTAAAAATATACTTGCACAAACATAACTGCGTGCTAGAGAAAGAGATTAAGAAAATAAGCAAATTTGATTAATCTTACAAAAGAAATACTAAAATGTTTGCTTAATAAAATAGATAGATAGATAGATAGGAAACTAGGAATTTCTTAATCCGACATTATTTCTCATTCATTACAAATATCATAAGTGATACACGCTTGGTCGATCATGTCTCTTGATTAATGACTAACGAGTCTAAAGATTTCTCACAGTATGTTGCCGCTTCTTTCAGTGGTAGACTGGTTGCCAACCAAGGCTGTAGAGCCCAGTGTGTCATGCTATTTATCCCATCGCTGGGTGTAGAATCGATTAATTCATACCTTTTCCTATGGTATTTGCGTATAAGTGAATGTAACTAACCCGACTGGAATTCGAACACGGCTCTCCCGTTTCTCATTCCGTGCCGTTATCCATTACGGCTCGGAATGCTATAAACATTATTTTTATTGGGTACACGCGTTTGACTTACTTTCTTTTTTTCATCAGGGAAACTGCTTCTGTAACCGAAACGTGCTGCTAGCAGTTTTGGCCAAGGGAGGCCATCTTGGCAGAGCGAGATTCGAATTATCCATTTAAGAAACGCTCATCTCTAGTTGTGACTCCCACGAATTTATAGCTGTTAGCTTCATTTTCGTACTCCAAACGTAAACAACAGTATTTTTTACGCTATTTACATTGTTCGAACTGCCGTCCTCATCTTTATTGTCACATTCGGCAAATTGTACGCACGCCCCGGTCTTTTCGGGCGATATTTGTTTTTGGATTTCGAAGCGAACCCAGAATCGCCAATCTGTATGTTGGCATCTCTGAAGATTGGTTCGATGACGTTTGTGTAGACGTTCATTCTTGGGTCGCTGAAAATCTGTTCCATTTCCTCTGCCCACCGCTTGCAAATCTCGTGACAGGGTTTGGCAAGGGTCAACTTCTTTTACCACAGTAATGCTTTAATTCATTTTTAATCCGATATTATTTCTTATTATTTTAAACGTTATTTTTAGTTGCTATCGCTGTTTTTTTTCTTACTATTACAGTGTAACCCGGATATAAGAGAGATTGTCTCTGGTCCCAAATTAGAGCCTGTGTTAATAAAACAAAATAGACCAAACCCGGATATGAGAGAAACCCGGATATAAGAGACTTCTTCTCCGGCCCCGACAACTCTCTTATATCCGGGTTACACTGTATTAATAAGAAGAACTGGTGACATTCAAAGCAGAATAGTGCAATGGCTTCCCGGTTTCATTTGCACCGGGCATGTTGACGCTACACAGTCCCTCCTCTCAAAGGTGAACTTTTTAAAAAAGTTACCTTCTTCGAGCTTTTACCTAAAGAGGCAGGACCTTTGAATTCAGAATTTTCTTCTTCTCCTAGACCGATTGCCATCTAAAGGCTACAGGACGGAGTTCATCTTGTTATTTTACCCATTCTAGAGGAAAAGAGATGGATTCATACCTTTGGAAACTCTGATAAAGCAGAATTCCAGGAGGGCCTTCTCTGTGATTGAGAAATTCTAGCGTAAACCAAAACTGTCTGTTTTTCTTGGCCGTTTTTACGTGCTACTATCCAAAGGTATTAACCCGAAAGTGATTGTAATGAAGTCGACTTGAAATCGAACTCGGCCTTCAGATTCCTCAATCCGAGCCGTTAACCATTCCTCCACCGTATCTCCACGCGGAGTGGTGACCATAGCGGCGCAAACTCTGATATCTGAATAAAATGATGAATGAATAAGCACTGTTCTTTATTATTATTATTATTATTATTAACAGCCGGCCTAGATCGAATTTAATAACAACTGGTCTGTTTAAAATACACAATAATAAAGGTCAGCAAAATTAAATTGCTAACCATTTCTGTTGTGGTGTCCTCCCTCTAAGGAGTCTATGTTGGACTCTTCCGCCTACTATAAGATCAGTAGAGAGAAGGCCTTAGGGGAACAGTCGAACAGATTGTTCATCTGTCAAACTCTCTGCATCAAGCAGAGAGGAAACCGAGCAAGGCTTTGCCGAAGGGCAAAGTTTCATCCGGGGAGGTAGACAGGCCCTGAACCCGTTTGTGTGTGTTCTAAGGGAATATTTTTGACCGAGACTACGAGCTCGGAGAACCCACGATAAACTCGGCCTTGTGCCACATACATCCCTTGTGGTGGTGGTGGGGGCTGTTAAATATGTGGAATAGATCAGTTCCAACCGTGGTGGTCAAACTCTCTGTCTCCGGGCAGAGAGCATCCCCAGACGAGGCTATGTCGAAGGGCAGAGTCTCGTCTCAGGAAATAGCTACCCGACCCCGTTTTATACGGGGTCTCTGTGGGGAATTTTTGGCCGAGCCTATGGGCTCGGATTGCCCCATATTAAACATGTGCCACATCCTACCTCGTGGGGAGGCTGGTAAATATAACAGTCGAATAGACTGAACGCTGGGTCAACCGACCCACACTCACTAGTCGTGTAATACTCTACTGTTGTACTTACTGTTTAATATATGATATATCTGCAAGACTTGTTTCGTTATTTCTTTAACCATTTACTTGGTCACAGCATCTTGTAATCTATTCAACTATTCCCCCCCAAGGCCTTCTCTCCTACTAATCTTATAGTAGGCGGAAGAGTCGAACATAGACTCTTTAGAGGGAGGACACCACAACATTTTCCAACGATGGATAATCCTGAGTATGACGATAAACTACAGGCCCCTGATCGGGAGATTGAAGGTTTTCAGGAGCATCGAAACACCTCTGAATTGCTGTTGTTCTCAGTTCCACCCTGACCAGAGGTGGTAGCACCTGTTAGGACTCCAGCTATGGGAAATATGACCCCCTCAATCAAAAATCAAAACAATAGGAAAGTGGAAAAATACATTTTTTATGGTAAAAATACAAGCAATACATTTATATTAAAACATTACCAACAATAGATTTTATCTATACTTGAAGGCATACAACTGCGTTCAAAATATTTAGATTTCGGCATTAAATAACCCATAGAGGTGTTGATATGCCGCTAAACAAAATCTACCAACTAATCAACCAACAATACATATTTATGGTAAAATTACCAACAATAGATTTTATCTATACTTGAAGGCATACAACTGCGTTCAAAATATTTACATTTCGGCATTAAATAACCCATAGAGGTGTTGATATGCCGCTAAACAAAATCAACCAACCAACAATGGCGTGTTAATATTCGTCACAATGCTTAGTAACCCGATCACTCTTTTATATTTTCTCGACTTAATTTAGAAAAAATACAAGACCATTACACGGTGATCCTTTCACCATGAGAAAAACATACATTAGTTTCACACATTCTTTTTTCCCAAATAATCTAACTTAGTAAAGCAAATCGTAAAGACTGAATTCTTTTAACAGCGCTATTGACAACCCTCAGATGAACCTTTAATCATGTTACCATTTGTCTAATCGCGACCAAGAAAAAAAAAAACAGAGTTTTGGTTTCTGTTAGAATTTCTCGTTCAGAGAGAAATTCCTTCTGGAAATCTGCTTTGAATTTTTGCTTTTCTTTCAATAAATGTAGTAACGTTTTCGAAAACTATGGTAGACAAAAAGGATAACATTTTTCCCCCGATATGTAAAATGAAATCATTAAATATTTCTTGATGAGGTTGGGATTTCCCGGCGATGCTAGGGATCAGTGTGTTCAAATCCAAGAAAAAAAAACTAGTAGGTTCTCTCCACTTGGTAAACTGGCTCAACCCAATCTTCCTTCTGTCATTTCTCCCGATTTTAGTTTCCACTACTTGTATGTAAATGTCTCATATACTCATGTAAAAGTTAAAAATCCCTCGTTTTCACTTGGCCTTGGACCGTACTCATTTAATCTCGCACATGTCAAAAGTATTTGGAAAGAAACATGCCCGCGTTTTATTTAATTTTATTTTGATATTTCATTATAATTTTTATTAATTAACATATTTTAATTGTATTTTTTCAATTCATTTTTCATTCTTTTATCTCCTTCTACTTAACGTATTTTTATATGATTTATTGATTTTCAATTTACTTCATTGACAGCCCTACTTCGTGGGCCAATCATATCTTAACCTCCACTTCAAAGACAACTTAGGCTTGGGCTGATAATAAATAGGAAAGGTAATATTTAATAGAGTTTCATTATTTATATTATTTACGTTGTTCGAATTGTTGTCCTCATCTTTATTGCAATATTCACGACGTTTCAGCCGTTGTACGCTCCGGCCTCCTTCAGGCGATTGAAATTTCGAACTAAACTCTTTATTTCGTCCACCGGGGTAGGTTGTTCTAGTTCCACGTGTCGTGCCTCTTCCGGGTGTTTCAGTTATCTCCCTTTAACTCAACTCTCCTCAAGAACACATGGCTCAGTGGATAAAAGCGTTGGTTGGATCTTGGAGAGGTGAGTTAAAGAGAGATAACTGAGAGATCAGGAAGAGGCATGGCACGTGGAACGAGAACAATCAGTGGAAGAAATAATGAAGAAGAAGGCCGGAGCGTACAACGGCCGAAACGTCGTGAATATGGCAATAAAGATGGGGACAACAGTCCGAACCATGTAAATAATGTAAATAATTACAATACGTCATCTTAGAAATATAGACAGATATTAGAGTTTAATTACTTATCGGATTCAAAGAAAACTTCCCCTTCCTCGTGATCGGTGCGATCCAGACACGAATGTCAAGGTTTATTGTTTTTTATTCAAATTTAATCCAAGCATCTGAAACATTTAAGCCAGATTAGATTTACCGTATTTGAGGGTGTATAAGACGCACCCCAATTTCAGCAGGGCAAATCAAGAAGTAATTAGTAATTAGTAAAATTATTAGTAAATGGTACAGCCTAGGCTATATTTATGAGGTATTATTTTGGTTAAACAAGCCATGATTACAATTAAACGAAAAATAATAGGAAAAAAAGAACACAAGCCTATAAAAACTTTATTATATTCAAAGGTAAGAAAACAAAATAAAAAGCAAGCAATTATTACAATTGAGCAAAACAGTACAGTTACCATTAAAATTCAGTCAAAAATTTTCCTTTATATGATCTGTACAAACTGCGTCTTGTAAACGTCTTAGTGAAATAATTAAGATATAAAAATTCTGATTATATTTATACCAATGCAACCGGGAGTTATCGCAAGAAAAATATTAATGAAACAAATATATTTTACAAATATATAATTTGAATTTATTGCATATAATTTTAGTGAAACAATAATCTGCATAATAGCCTTTTAAATAATGACAATATGTATATGAAAGGTAGGAGTTGCCAGGTAGCTAATTTCGGCCGACTATCTCGAATTTTAAATGTACATATGGCATATAAAACGCAAGGGAAATTTAAAAGATATTTTTAGTAAAAAAAGAAAAAAGAAAAAGTGTGTCAAATACGGTAATACAAATCCTCAGTTGTTCATCACGACATGACAGCCATCTTTTTGAAGGTGCATTTTCAAGAAACACACTTCCTTTCGGAACAGGGCGGTCACTAGTTTTAACCTGAAAGAAAAAAAACGCTGTCAAACGCTATGGGTCATTTCTGATTCTGAGTTTCTGTGTGGGTTTCAATCGAACTCGTCTGAGTATACTCTGCAGGTAGCAAATAATGTCAGTAGGTTTGTTATTACTGAAAATATTTTCGGATTGTTGCTTTTCAAACGTTCTTCTATTTCAGCCTATGTCTTCTTGTCTTATTTTTCCACCATGTAATGAGACCATTTCACTTAAAGTTCAGATTTTACACGACAAATCGACCATGATAGGGTTTGAACCCGGGTTTAGAAAGCAAAAGTTCTAACCCCTCGGCGTGTAAGTATTCAGTTGTATTTGCGTGTAAGTGAATATAACGAACCCAATGGGAACGTGGCCGGACATTTGGCTGACAGACATTTCACCGAAAAAGTACAAGTAATTATAGTAACAAGCAATACTTTAAGTATTTTAATTAGCTGTATTATAAGGTAGATTGGGACTAATAATTACTACTGAATTTCAAGTGATTTAATTAATAAATCTAAATTTAAAGTTAAAAAGTTTTCTTATTTCAATATTTGTTTATTGAAATTAATATTTAAAAAAATATTTGGGTAAAAGTAGCACCTAATTATTTCAGTTCGTATTTAACAATAAGATAAAAGCTAGTTGATCCCTTAAAGATAACGATCATTAAAAGCGAAATTGAAAGATCTTTCATATCGTAAATGGTTAAGATTTTTGCAGTAGTAAAATGTCCTTTTTCTGAAAATACTTATCATCTTACAGTAATATTTGAAGTAAAATATAATATAAACAGAATAGATTTTTTAAAAATCCCGTAAAAAACAACCCCCCCCCCAAATTATAAATTAATACAGTAAATAATTATATGTAGCATATTACGATAAAGAGTGTGACCTACATGTAAGTACGCCATTACATTTTCGGCTAAATGTCCATTCGGTCAAATGTCCGTCGGTCAAAATGTCCGAGTACCCAATGAGAATTGCAACTTGGTATTCCGATTAAAAATTTCGAGCTGTTATCCATTAAAGCATCCGCATATCCAAGCATACAGAACCTGTTCTTTTCAAGCGGTTACCAGTCTAGGTACTGACCAGGTTCGACGTTGCTTAACTTCAGTGATCGTACGGGGACTGGTGTTTCAACATGATGTGGCCATAAGCCCGATTTGGGATATCTGATATTTTATATACTTATGTGTATTTTTATTTTATTTCGTTTACTTGTTCTTTATTATTAATACCTGTAGGCAGGCCCGTCGTGAAGGGGAGGTCCTAGGGGTATTCTAATCCCGTTTCCAGAAAAAAATATTTTACACGCGTAAAAATGATGACCTAAAAAGACAAAACACTGGCAACGGATCAACTGGTAGTTCGCGAATTATGAAGGAGTTTCCGTTTAAGCTGCATCATAAGTCTTTCCAGCGTAAGTCGAATATCTGTAATAGTAATATCATAGATTCTAAACCTTCTAATTTTTCTCATCGTCTTCTAAATCTTCATCTTCTTCCAAGTTTAAGTTCTTCCTCTTCCTAAATTCTTCATCTTCCTTTTCGAGATCTTCCTCTTCTAAGTCTTCTTCAAATTCTAATTCTTCATCTTCCAAATCTTCATCTTCTTCCAATTCTCTTCTAAGTCTTTTCCCTCTTGTAATTCTCCTTATTCTAGTTCTTTTTCATCTTCTAATTTTTCTTCTTCTAAATCTTCATCTACTTCATCATTTTATGATGTCAGTGAACACTCGTTGCCACTTTTGTGATGCCAACGAATACTCGTCATTTTAGTAATGCTTGTTGTAGTAGAGACTTTGTATTCGCAGATTACAAATATAGTAACGCCGTTAAACAATACTGGTGTCAGACGCCTTCGAATATAACGCGCACTAATAGTACTTGCTCGATAATACTCGCTCGTATAGTGGTCTATATGGAGAAATAGTATAGTGAATAGAGTAGAAATGCCGATCTGTATAGTATCGAGGACAGACTAGAAATGGTGATCCGTATAGTAATAGAGGATAGAATAGAAATGACGATGAGTTAGACGTCACGCTACATTCTATATATGCGTTTCCTCTATGGTCACTTAATTCAATAATGGGATCGCCTGTGTTTGGTCACTGGCGATCGACGTTCAAACACAAGTGTCGGCAGCGATACTTTATTCCTATATGATACTTCATCTTCTAAATCTCCATCTTCTAAATCGTCTAATTCGTCTAATTCTTATTCATCTTATTATTCTAATTCTTCTAAATCTTCATCTTATTATTCTAGTTATTTTTTCTTCTAAATCTTCTTATTCTTCTTCAGGCTGTATCCCTTCAGGATATGGTAGATCATTGTGATCCATAGATATCTAGGGACATAATTGTTATCAAAAATAAAATAAGTTCATGATACTTATCGATGAGCAGCTAAAAGTTTACTAATGTTCACGCTATTCTTATCTAGATTCCGAAGAGCGTTAACATCGTAAAACTTTTTTTAGTCAATTATTTTATTTACTGACAATAATATATCTATTTATGTAATGATAAAAATCAAATTGTAAGAGTTATTGTTATAATAAATTAAATGATGTCTTGTTTTAAACAAATATTATTTATTATTAATATTAATAATATTGTAGATCATGAACTTGTATATTTCTGGTATTATTTTGGTATGATACATTGGCAACGCCGAGTAGCCCTGCTAATTAATAGGAAAAAAAGAATAATGTAAAAATAATATAATATTGCATAAAAAGAAAAAAATGGAAATTTATTCGAGTGATGAGGAAGACTTGGTCAGTATCAGCATCTTATCAAATATGGAGTAATTCTACTTGTAGATGACAAGGTATTTACCCGAACACCCCACAGAGCGGGATGTGGCACAAGGCCGGTTTAACGTGAGTTTTTCCTACCATATATATGTATATTTAGTTTCAGCATTTTGTGTAATGATTAAAAGAAAATGCATAGCTACAAGCTTGTTTCCTGAGAATGCTTATCTGCTGGGGCGAGTAGTTAATCCCTATTGCGCAGACGCCTGTTCAGGCACATTTGTGCTTCTCCAACATCCACAGAGCCAACCTGTTATTTAAACTGTAACTAAGCTGAGCGGACCTTAATTAGTTTCTGGGAGAGAGCGCATCGTCTGGATCAACAGTTTGAACAATACCAGTGCGCTCAAAGTCTCGCTCACGATGACTTGTGACTTCGTGCTAACACAACCATCTCGGGAACAGTTCCGTCTATCCGTTTCTACATGCAAGGTTTGGCTCAACTCGTGGTATGGTTTTCAGGTACATTCCAAAAGCTGCCGCACGCTGGCATCGCTTCCCCAGGCAGATATTATCAAGAAGTCATATTCCTGACAAATCGACCATGATAGGGTTTGAACCCGGGTTTAGAAAGTAAAAGTTTTAACCCCTCGGCGTTGCGCCCGTATTAGCTGAAGGATAGTGCAAGAATATCAGAGAAAATACTTTCATGTCGTGTATTAATATGACTGAATTTTTAATATATGAAGAGGTAGTTTTTCCAAGAAGTCGTGTTAAAACAGATCGAATGCCACCGTAAAATACTCTTTAGACTTTGTGCATACCAAAAGGACACGAAGCAAGCATTTCAATGTGACACATCGCAGC
>OZ038485.1:95192950-95240450 GCA_964036315.1 Acanthosepion esculentum | reverse complement strand
TTTCACACGCCCCTTTCAAATTCGGGTGTGTGGAAGAAATTCTCAAGCCTATGTGAAATTGTTCTTCGACCAATGAAAACCGTGCCTTCACAGAAATTAACCGATCAACCAAGAAGAAGAAAAAAAGTAGCGAGCCTATGCGAAATTCTTTTTTTTATATAAAATGAGGAGAAAAATTAAATTAATCGGAGAAGAGTGTCTGAAGTCATGCGAAAAGTTTCTTTTCAGTTCCTCGAGACCAGCGTTGAAGTTCTCGCCAGTGTAAAATTATTTGCCAATTATCCGTCTCTAACCAGCATGTTTCACTTCAAATAATTCTCTTTCAACACTCCAAGTACTTCAAACTATCTTCATCTACTTTTGAACAGATGCTACTGTATATCCATATGGTGAGCAACGAACTCTATTACCTTTATCTTAAAAACCTTTTAATATTATTTTGTGTAAGATCATTTAATCTGTTGTATAAACATTTCCCCTTCATGTCGATACGTTAAAACAACGGACTTTAAGAATTCTGATTTATTTTCTTGAAACGATCTACTGACATTACTTCAAGCGTGTAAATTCGTAAATAAATTCCTTATCTTGTTCTGTTTTATTAAAAAATTACCCGTGTGTTTCCTCGTCCTTATTATCTTCTTGGCGGCTTGCTTCGGCAATTAGTTGGAGATTCGTTTCCGGCTGTGCTAGTCGAACTCTCTGCCTTCGGACAGAGAGGAATCCAGACGAGGTTCTGCCGAAGGGCAGAGTCTCGTATGTAGTGGTAGACAGTTACCCAACCCCGTGTACACGGGGTCTACGGGGAATTTTTGCCCGAGCCTATGGGCTCGGTTTTTCCCCGCATTAAAAAACGGCCTTGTGGCACATCCTGCAATGCGGGGAGGTGAGGTAAATAACCTTATTATCTTCTTGGAGTGGGCAAATCAACTATCGTTCTTCATCTACTTTTGAACAGATGCTACTGTATATCCATGGTGGATATGAATTTCTGGGTATTATAAACCTAATGTCTTCAGCAACTATTTTTTACCAGTGCTCATATTGCAATTTTTTGCTGTTACCAATACACGTTTTTACCAGAGCTCATATTACAACTTTTGTTATCGCTTTACTCTGGCACTCCTTATTACTGGTTCTCATATTGTATTCATTTCTATTCTTGGTCGGCTCAGATTTTTGTGGCCTAGCATATGTGCTGATTCCTTAAGTTTACGTATTTTCCAATGCTGTTTTTTGGTCTATGATCGCAACCTGATCTCATAGAGGACGGTGGTCTCCCTACTCTATATGTGGTCAGCCACGCCTGATTTTTCCACTTCCCCTCGTGTTACAGCTTTCTGGTGTTCTTGGAGCCTTACCTTAAGGGGGCGGCTTGTCTCCCCTTTATATTTCTTTCCGCAGCTGCACGGGATAGAGTACACACAGTCTTTAGTGATGTTCTCCTCTATGGGGGTGTCTTGCTCGGGAGAGATATCTGCGAAGTGTTGTCAAGCTTTTGAAGGTTGTCCTGATGTTATATGGACTGCAGATCCTTTGTATTTTCTCTCATAGCTTGCCTGCCTTATGTGAAGAGGTTGATTACTGAGTGTTGTCCTCCTCATGTACCCGCCTATCCCAGTTTTTTGAGGCTGCTGTCATGTACTCAGGCTAGTTGTTACGTTGTAGGGTACTACTTATACTGACCAATTCTTTATCTAATGTCTCTGGGTCGCCACTTATGACTTTTGCACGGTGTTCTAAGCAGCGGATGATCCCTTTCCTTTATGCTGTATGGATGGTGGGAGTTATTATAGTTGTTAAATGAAAAGTTGATGTCAGATAAAATTCAGACATATGAGATTTCCCACTCCCGCCGATTTAAGCAGGGAATCTGAAGAAAAAAATTGTTAGGCGTTACATTGAATGTTACTGAAATTTTATTCATGTTCCATATTTTGGCCCAGTTCAAGATTAGGGTGAAGGATAGAGGCTCATATATGCTGTCAAGCACGGTAGAAATTTGTTTCAACTAAAATGAGTGTGTAATGCAGAACTTGTAAAATTAGTAACCGCAGTAGAAAACTATTTGCTTGTAAGGAAAGTCCTGGCGGTTTCTATATAACTTAAATAAATTAACTGCAGGCACATCCCTTCCAATCAAATAAATAAATGATTTAAAAAAGAAACCCGGTAAAACTTTACCCAATTTTAACCGTTCCGCGTGCAGTTGGCGCTAACACACAACTCTGCTCATAATTTCATTTTCCTCTAGTGCCATAAAAGCCATTTTTAATACTAAATTCCACCCAATGCAAGGCTCAAGAGCCACTCAATATAAAAGGTTATTGAATGAGGTGTGCGATATGAATTTAAGAGAAGATGGTAGGAACTGATGATTATAAGGAGGATAGATAACGTACTTTTTGGTATGGCCTTTACTTCTTACCAAAGTAATGAAAACGTTCAAAAATCGTTACGCTTTGTTTAAGGAAATATTTAATTGTCCAAATAATGAAGGCAAACATATCCTATATAAATAATTTTAACATAATGAAATAAAACTCCTAACTTGCATGTTGATCGCTATTAGCGGTAAAAAAAAATGACTGCTTATTTTAAATCCTTACTCGTTAGATGCCGGAAATACGGGAGCAAAGGGGTCAGCTGCCACCATGTGTTCTGAGGGATAGGGGCAGTTGTATGCAATCTAGAAAATAAGTGTAAATAGGTATTTTGAAAGTGACGTTCTCGTTTTTCACATTAATTATGAATCTGTTTGGATATGTCATGTCCGAGATTTCATACTTCAATAGCACTTGTCTCGGTAACTACTGATTGAAGTTTTAGTAGTGTAATGTGACGAATAAAAGTTTTGGCTAAGGTCAATGGTGACAGACAATAGTCTGAACAACAGAAAGTTTGCAGTCATACACAAAGACCGAATAGATTACTCCTGTTGTGAGGAAATCACGACGAAATTTATTGCAAAAGGCGCCGGAACTATTGTCATTTTGGAAGGCAGCGTTATTAGAAAGTTATAGCAGAAATTAAAATGACGCCTTTTAGAAATAGTTCCTGATTATATGAGTTTTTTTTTTGGGGGGGGGGCTTTTGTGTTATATATATATATATATATATATATATTACTTTTTTTTGTATTAGGAATGTTTTTCAGAGAAATTCCGCCGTAAATTTACATTGAGCACTATTGTGTAAAAATAAAAATATCTATAAGAACACCGGATTTTATATCTTACTGTGCTTTCTTTTTATTTATATATACATACATTGGCTCCTAATCAAAGTCGAGCACTCTAAATCTTTATTTTTAACAAGAAAAAATATGGAGAAAATAAATTTCGGAATTTCTCTGAAAAACATTCATATATATATATATATATATATATATATATATATATATGGCATAACGATATATCAAATTTTATATATGAAGAACAGTTTTGAAAGAAAAGATGTGTGACAAATTGGAAAAAGGTTTTGTGACGCATTTCATCCGTTAGTACGGACCTGGTTTGATGACGTTGTCGCTACGCATGCGTACAAACGGGAGTTTCAAATTTAGAAAGAATTTTCGTTTTCTAGAAAGTGCTTTAATGTCTCGTTGGTCAATAATTAATTCACGTCCAGGTCCATTTTTGTCAGATTTTCTGTTATCACAATATGGAATATTTAATAACAAAGATAATGAAAAGAAAAAGAAAACGAATATAGATGAAATTCGTTAGATTGCAAAAGAAAAAATTCTTTCTCAATTTTGAAACTCACGGCGTCTCTTATTTAATTAAATGCTTTGTTTTTTTTGTTTGTTTTGTTTTTTAATTAAACAGAATTAATTACATTTACCGGCTTCAATGTTCGAGAAATTTCATAGAAAATATGCTCTCTCCGACAGGAATTGGACCCCCTAACCACTAATGGGAAACGTCATTTGATCTGAAGAAATCTCTATGAAATTTCTCCCACATTCAGGCCGGTAAATGTAATTAACACTGTTTAATTAAAAAAACAGAGCATTTACTTAAATAAATTATATCTCTAAAAATAACGTATAAACAGAATATAATCGGTCGGGTTTCAATCCGAGCTTGAGGCATTCGGATGTCTAGTCGCACTGAAGAGATGTGATACAGCGAAACAGTACTGTCTGCGAATGATATATATATATATATATATATATATTTGTCATCCACAGACAGACTGTTTCGCAGCTCATCAGTGTGGCTAGACGTCCGGTTGCCTCTAGCTAGGATCGAAACCCGACTGAATTTGCGTCAGTCGGAACTTCTCCCACTAAGCCGTCGGCGCACGGCAGGGATGAAGGCGAATTTTAGCGTGTTTATTTTTAGATTTAGATAAACACACAGTGACTGACAGTGACTCAATTCTGCCGAAGAGTCGTGCAATATTATCTTAAGTAGTCACTGTTTACAAACTCACACCTCAAACCAAAGAGCTCAACCGATATATATATATATATATATATATATATATATATATATATATATATATATATATATATATATAAATAAGAGAAATTCAGAAATATCCCATCTCTATAGCTATTTCATCTCACAAAAACTACCTTGCAGGATTTGTCAACGCCAAGGGGTTATGAAATAAAATAAAAAGGTAGCTTAAAATTTTAAACTTTAAAGAATCAAGAAAGAGAGAAAGATGAAAAAGTAAAAGAAAAAACGGAAAGGGAGAAAGAATATTATAACTGAGACGCAGCTAATCGTCGTCAAGACAAAACTTAAACACAGTTTCATGGTGGTAGGGGGAGTGTTAGGATTCAGGCAGTAGAAAAATAATTTTGACCTATATGTTAAAATATTAACATCTAGTTTCCATAAGAAAAATTAATTAAAGATAATTCAAAAATTAGAAGATTTTTATAATTATTTAAAAAAAAAACTTTTAAGGAAGAATAAATGAAAAGGTAACATCTAAAATAAAAATACATATGATATATAAAATAATAATGAAATAATAATTAAAGACAAGTTATTAAGTATTATTTTATATATTAAATATAAATTAATAGGTAATAAACATAAGCTAATAAATAAAAAAAAAAATATGTAAGTGAAATATAAATTAATTATTAAATATAAATCAGAAAGCAAACCATTTAATAAATGTAAATATAAAGTAATTCTTATATAAAAATAAATTGATATAAATACAATTAAGTATTAAAAAAAAGTGCAACTTAATTATTAAATATAAGTTTAAATATTAAATTATAATTAAAATAAATTTTTAAAAAATAAACAAATTTATAAATAAAATATAATTAAATGAAATAAATATATATGCTTTGTTATAATAAATATATTGAGCTCCCTTTCTGGATCAGGTTTAATAAATTTATATTATTAGGATTAACTTGGATTATTTACCTAGGGATTTTTATTATATATATATATATATATATATATATATATATATATAGGCACATGTTTCATTGAATAATTTAGACAAGTTTTTTTTTTCTACTTATTTTCAGTTGGATCCTTTCAATACTGAGGGAAAAGCTTTTTGGTGTTATTAAAGGAAAAGAAAAAATTACGATCGATAGATAGATCTCAATACGGTAATTTTTTTTCTCTTCCTTTAATAATCAGACCAAAAAGCTTGTCCGTGAATATGAAAGGATCCTATTGAAAATAAGTAGACAGAAAGTGGCTAAAAAGCGTTGAGGACAATGAAAATGATGGAAAATTTTTATCCTCCATTATTCCTATAAAACGGAAAAACGTAAAGATGCTGGAAAAAATTATAAAAAATTAATTAAATCTTCCTTGTCTGCCGTATTTAATGAAAGATGTTTGAAAGAAAGATTGCTGTCCAAATGTACACACACACATTATATATATATATATATATATATATATATATATATATTCAGAGAGACTGAAGAGAAAATGATAATGGCATTTTTATACCATATTCTGAGAGACTTTACAGAGTATATTAATACAAACGACTGTAACTTCGACAAGTATCTTAAGGTGCCCACCCTGAAAAATATTCAGAATCTACATTCCTTTAAAACGCATGAGGATAGTTATCTATGCAAATTACAAACTTCCGGTCAGAGAGGAATGAACGGCATGACAGGAGAGTTCCATAAGATTTATACTAAGCTATTTGTTTGATATCTCTTAGTAACTAATCAACTAACGGAAAATTCCACAATGAGCAAGATCACCATCGTATTAAGCACGTTTCAGTTGCATGACTTCAAGCTGGCGGCGTTTCATTTGTTTTTAAAGCGTTCATTTATAGTAAGCGTTTTTTCATTACAAGACAAGCACAGTTTTACGTCATGTGGTGTCTTTTTTTGGTGGGGAGGGGTAGGTGCTCTGTGTCTGTGAGGTATTTCAGTGTATGTGGGAGCGAATTGTGACGGATAGATTCTTAAGGTGAATGAGTAAATTGTAACGAAGGAACGAGTCGTGAATCTGATTAGCTAGGTATAGGATAGTGTCGACCAGCCATGACCCATCTCCCCACTTTTTTCGGCCTTGCGCCACATTGCCGTCAGTAATAAATTGTAGACAAGCAACGTTTGTACAAAAACAGAGTTTTTGCAGATTTATATATTTTTATACATGAATTTTTTTTAAAATATAACTTGAAGACAGACATTGTGTTGAAATATTAAACTGTGGTTTTGTCTTTTCTTAAATTGCGCTCATCTCTTAACCGTTGAAAAATATAGGAAGAGTTACGTCAATCAATTTGTTTGTGTTCTGGTCCAAGTTCCTTGTACCACGGTGATGGTCCAAGGTAGAACCAATGAAGAATAACTTGAACACAGGTATGGAATAACGCAGATATATTACAAACAGATATATGTACAAAAGAAGTAGAAGTATTAGTAATGAATATCAGATTTGGTTAGAGTGAACTATGTTGTCTCGACAAGTATCACTATTCCAATGTCTCACAGTAATCGTCGGACTGTCTCCGACTCTGAACTGTCTCTCTTGAGGCGCAGTATTTATGATGTCCGGAATAGTCCATTATTAATATGGGTAAGTTCCCATAACAGTTTATATATTTATAGTGGAATACGACCCCCTTTTTATTTATTTTTTGAAAAGGAGACACCAATATAAATTTCGACTTTTGTTCCTGTTCACACTTGGTTTGTCGGCTCTTTTAATTTCACTTGACGCCATCACAGAACGAAACCTTGGACCAAAAACCGTTGTTTTGAAAAATCTGCGCTTTTTTCTATCAAGCAACTCCGGCGTTTCCGCGATAAAATAACAAGTCGCCAGATTTTTCTACATGTCTGAAGACGCCATAAGATCGTCCATGATGCTTTGATATCAAACATTCCCATGTGTGCATCGCGGCCAGATGACATGAAAAGTTTCAATTAATAGGAGAGGACGATTCTTTCCTTTTTATGCTGTCATGCAACATCACAGTTCTAAATTCATCACTCTCAATACGGAAATTGAAACGATTAAATCAACTAGCACAAGTTTGTTCGTCTGAATCCCGTCTCACTCATTTACCATTTATTGTCTAGGAAACTTCGAGAACAAGGAAATTTTCGCTTTGAATTCTTATAAAGAGAAGAAGCTGAAAAAAGTGAGGTATATCCATTCTAATGCTACTACCGGAGTATAATTAAAATATAGAGAAAACTTATTTAGACGAATGTTATGCGACCGACGTGTGGACGCTGGCTTGACACTGATTACGAACAAATTTCATGAAATTCCGATACAATCTACTATCTTTTCCCATACTGATTTCCTCATATATTGTCCAGACCGCATAATTTTTAGACACCAATAAACGACACTTTGTCAACCGACTTAGCTTATATTGTTTACCTATTAATTTATATATATATATATTAAATTTACTCAATAACTTGTCTTTAATTATTATTTCATTAATTATTATTTTAATTATATTATATGTATTTTTATTTTAGATGCTACCTTTTATTTACTCTTCCTTAAAAGTATTTTTTAAATAATTATAAAAATCTTCTCTAATTTTTAAATTTTGAATTTTCTGTAAGTAATTTTCCTTATAAAAACTAGATGTTAATATTTTAAAATATAGGTCAAAGTTATTTGAAAAAAAAAAAAACAACACTTTGTCAGCCATCTTTTTTGGAGACGTATATATTTATGATGTTTAAACATACCAGTCTGTCATGAACTCACTGTACAAATAACTTTACTCTACTCACAAGAAGCTGAAATAACTGCTATTATACAAGTTAATATATCCAATCTTCAAGTCGTCCCGTTTGATTGTGTATTTTTTTGCCGTAGCATATGCTTTCGAATTAATCGTAGGAAATTCTTCAGGAAAGATTTTGTTTGATCCAATCCAAAATAAGGTCGCATTTTCAATTTTGTCTTAAATAGATTTGTTCTCTTTCAAAAAAAAAATAAAATAAAATAAAATTCACCAAATACCAACATATAAAATAGACACAACCAAATCCATATCACTTACCCGAAAATGGGTCACCTGCTAAAAATTCTCATAACTTCTAATATTCTCGTATCAGAAACTGCCATAATAAATTCTGACACGAAACAAGTTCTATGTGCTCAGTGAAGAATATCAAAAATCCTCGAAGCTCAACACACACGGACATCTTTAAAACAGATACTAATACTCTCTCAAAAATTTCGAACCTACTGGAAAATAAAGCTGTAATAAATTTATCAAATTTAAAGATTTCTCCAGATGAAATTTGTTTTAGAACTTGGATTGAAATTTTGCCCAAGTACCAAAACCTTTGAAAATAAAAAATAAGCTCAGGATTTATTTCAATTTGTCCGTCGTCACAAGCTGAATGAATATTTTCTCAAAAAAAAAAAAAAAAAAAAAAAAAAAAAATGGTGGCGAAAATTCTACAACAATTACAACCGAAGACAATTAAGATAGTGATCGAATCTGTCATAATTGGGGTAATAAAACTCCATCCTGGTATCCAGGGGAAGTTCAAGAGGAACGCTAATAGTTGTTACTAAAATTTTTGGAAATCTATCAGATTGGTATAAGGGACAACGTAAAATTAAATCATAAAACCTGGAACAACCTTACCACTTCGCAACGTAATGCTCTTCGTCGTCTCACCAATTATGATTCGATTGTCATAAAAATGGCAGACAAAGGAGGCGCTATTGTTATTATGAATAAGGAAAATTATATTTCGGCTCGTGAAGACGTTTTAAGGTACAAATGGTTTTATGAAAAAGTAAAAATTTCCCCAAATCCTTATTATAGAAGAAAAACTAGACAAAATAATTTCTGAAATGAGAGGAAAGAGTTTTACCAATGAAACAGATTTTAACATGACGTTCAGAGCCAAGAATACCAATGTTTTACGGCCTTCCAAAATACATAATAAAGTTGATAAATTTCCTCCACTACATCTGATTTGTAGCGGATATGAATGTTGCATGGCAAAAATCTCTAAGTGGCTACATGATTTTTTTAATATCCTGTAGCAAAATGTTCTTCGTCTTATGTCCGGGACACGTTTATTTATTTTAGAAATTAAATTCTCAGAACGAAAAAAGGACTTTCATGGTTACTTTTTGGATACCATGGATGTTTCGTCTAATTATCGTAATATTGATCACGATGAAGGGATTAACGTATGCAGCAAAGCTTTTGAGAAACGCGAAGACAAAACCATTCCTTCAAACTTTCTCTGTAGACTTATATGTTTAATCTTGGAAAGCAATACGATGAAGTTTGGAAAAATTTTCCCCACCAAACAAAAGAATGCGCAATGGGGACACCCATAGCCGTTAACTTTGCGAATGAAAACTACATGAAGGTTTCAAATCACAGCACGGCCATGAATAAAAACTTTGGCTGCGATTTATTGATGATATTTTCTTCATCTGGGAAGGCACGCTGGAAAATTTGCTAAAATTTCTACAATTTTGTGAGTGATACTTTTGCACACAAAAAAATTCGATCACATAAAGTGTACATCTAGCACAGTGGTTCCCAACCAGTGTGCCGCGGAGAGATAATACCTAGAAGCCATTTAATTTCATTTTGTTTAATAAAGACATCCAATTTCTTAATCATGATGACACCGATCAATTCAAAATGGCCGAATTTCTGGAATCTAAACGTTTCGCGCATACGAATTGGTAAGCGTTATTATGGTTTATATTAGTCATGGGTCGATTAATCGGAATATCAGGAGTTTTTCAAAGTATCGGGAATCGGCATCGGAGCTGAATAATTCAGACCCGATTTCGATACCAAAACGATTCCTAAGTACACAGGTTGTATGACAAAGTTGTAACACAGAACTGTACTATGTGAGGTTTTACGTAATGCTCCAAACTCCCAAACATTTTACCTTTTCCTAACCATTTTTAATCTTTCAGGCTAATCTAACTTAATGCACAACTGTCCCACTTACATTCACCAATATTATTTTATACCCGATATTGAATACAGGATATGTTGATTTATGTGAATAAAAATTCTTATATAATATTCTTTGTTTTTTTTATTATTTTATTACAAAAAGGCTTTATGAGTGGAAAATATTTATTTTTTGTGATAGGTGTGCCGCGAAAATTTAAAGAACTCAATATTGTGCCGCCATGTAAAAAAGGTTGGGAACCACTGATCTAGCATCTCCAAAGCTAGTGTTGAATTTTTAGATACTATAGTAACGGAGTCGTCTCATGACCGAATTATTTTGCAAGCCTACCTTATGACACATTGACCTACACTCCTGTTATGATCACAAGATCAAATCAAACCCGAAGTTCCAATTTGCGCATAAGGCGAATTTGCACGGCGATAAAAGATTATTGGAAGCATGATAATGATTTAATTCGGCATTATGTTAAGCGCTGCTATCAAGAGTTGCGATTGAAACAAATTTCTAATGAAATCGCTAAAAATAAAGATTACCATGATTTTATACCAGGTCAAAACACCGAAAAACACAACAAAAATTCTAACAGACATTAGCCATCAACTAGCACCGACATTTTGATGGAATTCGAAAATACTACACGACAGCTATGAACACATTGCGCAAAATATCCGCGTCTTAAAGAGATTTTTCCCAATCCATATACCGTTTGTTTTTTTTTTCAAAAGAAATAAAAACATAAGAAATTAACAAATGCGAGCGTTCACTCTCATTGCTACATTGGAGTTTCGAACTGAACTCCAGAAAAAACAAAACTCATGCAATGCGGAAAACCCCGTTCGTTGTGCAAGAATATAAGTAAAGTCAATTCGATGACAAATGCAAAGAAATACATCACAATTTCTTCTGAAGGTAGTAATTGCACTCACTCCAATACGCCGCCCAATGTACTAAACATGACTTGATTTATGTGGTTTGCACTACCGAAAAATTAAATAAAAAGAGTCAATGGCTGCAGGTACGATGTCTGACACAACAATGTGACATCATCGGAACTTGCGGGACATTATAAACTTACGGGACACATTGTGAAAAATATTCAGAATCTAGCGACCTTGCGACCCTTAAAACGCATAAGGATAGTTACGTATGCAAACTACTAACTCCCCGCCTTTGGTGAATGAACAGAAAGGTAGGAGAGTTCAAGTAGATTTTTACTAAACTGCTTAATTTCAAGTGGGTGAAGAAATGCAAATAAACCGTAATACACCTACTGCAGCGGCAAAAGAAAAAAAAAGAAATCAAAAACAAATGTAATGTACCAATGGCAGAAACAATGTCTAGATAAGCCTCTTCATGATATGGAAGTGTGATTTAATTCGCCATTAAGCGTTGCTATTAAGAGTTGCGATTGAAACAAATTGCTAATGAAATCGCTAAAAATGAAGACTGCCATAATTTTATACCAGATGAAAACACCGAAAAATATAATTAAAATTCTGACAGAATCCCATTAGTCATAAATTGGCACCGAAATATTGATGGGATTTCGAGAATACTACACGTCAGCTATGAAGACTGCGCAAAAATATCCACGTCTTAAAGCGTCCTCACTCAAAACAACATTGGAGGTTCGGATCGTCGTACCCCCGAAAACACTCATGGAAGAGGAATACCCTGTCCATTGTGCAACAACATGAGTCAAGTTAATTGTATTATAAATTCAAAGGAAAATATCAGGATTTCCACAGATTACGGCAATTGTATTGATTCCCATTTAATATATGCCACCCACTGTACCAAACACGACTTGATATATGTGGTTGCACAACGGAAAAAATAAATAAAAGATAAAATGAACACATGTATGATATCACAACAATGTGACATCAACGGAGCTTGCGAAACATTATTACAACGACTGTAATTGACAAATATCTTAAGATGCATATTCTGAAAAAATATTCAAAATCTACAGAACTTTCGATATTTAAAACGCATGAGGATAGTTACGTATGCAAATTACTAACTTCCGATCCAGGGAGAATGAACAGCATGACAGGAGAGCTCCATAAGATTCATACCAAGTTGTTTGATTAATTCCTCTTTGTAGTTGCGTTGTTCTGGAGTTGTCATCGTTGGTCGGCTGAACTTGCTTTGTTTCAGTGATTTTTGTTTTGTTATTATTGGTTACTTTGTTCAATAAAGATGATAATATTAAAAAAAACGAAAAAAAAAAAAAAAAGAAAAAAAAGGGAACTTCCGGTATTATCAGGAATTCAAAAGCCAGGATGATGTATCTTCTGTGAATGAAATGCAAAGCGCTTTCAAGTTGATAAACGCAACCAACAACACTGATTGACCGAAGCAATTCTATATGTGAAAGGAAATATCTCAAAATCCTTCTACTATGAACTATCTATTCCTCTTAGTAACTAGTCAACTAACGGAAAATTTCAAGATTAACAAGATCACCATCATATGCACATTTCAGTTGCATGCCTTCACGCTGGCGGCGTTTCATTCGTTTTGACGTCATCATTACCACTACAGACGGTCTTTCATTACAAGACAGGCAACGTTTGGCCTTGTGCCACAATTTGTATCTTTACAAATAAATCTTCAGGCAACGTTTGCACAAAGACTTATAATTTATAGTAGATTTATATATTTTATACTTGAAATTTTATTAAAAATATAACTTGAAGACAGACATTCTGTTGAAATATTGTTTACCATTGTCAAACACTGTGTTTTTTTTCTTTTTCTTTCCTTAAATCGAGCTTTTCTCTTAAATGTTAATAATAATAATTATACGTGGGACTTTCCAATCCACACAGAACAATCAAAGCTAATCGCCTAGACATGGTGATCAAAGACCACAAGAACAGAATGTGCTCTTGTGGAATCTTCCACGACAGCCAGTTTACCCTTCACTGGGAAATGCACTCTTCCTGTTGTAATTTTCACCACCATCATACTTACAAATATATAACAGACATTCATTGGTTAATCACCTTCAATCTAGCTTGCTGATTGGTCAGTTTCGACCAATCAAATCACCCCCACGCGACAGATCTATTTTGGCGCCAACTAAGAGTTTATCCTGTCATGTGGTACAACAAAATTATAAAAAACAAAACACGAGTGTTTCTCTAAGACTCGTTCGTTTTCTTTACTCACTATCGCGTCTCAACTCCGCTGCCAAAATGTGACTCTTAAAAGAACTCCCGTCTTGACTAATGCAGTCAGACGTAAAATAACTTTACAACAATTCATGCAAGTATAATTCTGAACTTTTACCAACTTGTACAATACCCAATTCCAAACATGCAACAACTAATTCTTCTACAGTTTAATAATCAATTTATTCGTTATGAGCTTAGGTACAAATATTACTTAGTCTAAGAGACAACTCTGTCTAACCTTTCAGTTCACATGCATGTACATCAAATACTTAATAAATTCAATTATGTTTTGAATCATTATTTTTGTCTTTTATTAATTGTTGTGGATGGAAGATTATGAACACGCACAATTTTAAGCCTTCTGATCATTCAAACCTTTTGATATCTCAGCATCTTCACACAACCGCAACACTCTTATTAATATGGCAGTCTCTACAGGTTGTAATATATCTTTGAAGATCTTAAAAAAATAAAAATAAAAAAATGAAAATACAAGGATCTTGAAGTGAAAATCTAAAACAATGTGGCTCATGAGCACATCAATAATTCCAGTTGTAGTTGGAGCCTTCGGATTGATTAGAAAAGGTTCCGATATAAATATTGAAGGGATTCCTGGTAGCCTATGCCTTAAAGAAATGCAACAAAAAAAACCTACTCACAAGTATACATCACACATTGCGAAGAACTTTATCTATGTAAAATGTATGTGATCCTAGGTGCTTTTTTTTCACAAAAGTGATCTGTGGAAAATGTCATGAAGCCAAATCTGACTTTGGATTTCTGGTTGAGACTCTGAAGGAAACGTGTATACAACCGAAAACCAAGGAAATAATAAAAGAAATACAAGAAATTGTTCTTACGAGTACAGCCCACACCTTAAGGGTTTTATCTATATTAAATTTGTGTGTGTGTGTGTGTGTGTGTGTGTGTGTGTGTGTGTGTGTGTGTGTGTGAACTGGTCAATGGAATGTCATTTCTAACCTTAGGTCTCTGGTTGGGACCCGGAAAGAAATGTGTACAAACCAGAAATCAAAAGAAATGTAATAATAATAATATTGGCTGATAGTGCTTAATCAAAGAATGAAAATAAAGACAATATCGCTTTCACTTGTATTGTGTCATAACAGGGTGCTTTTTAAAAAATGTTAAAATTTGTATATTTCTGTTTATTTTATCTAACATTGAAGATGAGGGTGGGAACAATATTTTCAATAGATTATTTTACTTTGCTTTTATTTTAAGAAAGGTAAAAATGTCACGCAAAAGGAAAAAAAGTAGTTTATAGGAAAGCTACAGTAAATAATCGAACGTGCTAAAAAGTTATTTATAAAGTTACATGCTGGCGATTTCTCGCCGAACAAGGCTCCACGGTTGGGTAGATTAGTGAAGTCACTATAGTCCATGAAAATAATTAACTTTTTTTTTAATCCGACAATATTTCTTATTTTTTTTATAAACATTATTTTAGTGGTTACACGTGTTTAAGTAAACATCACTGTTTTTTTTTTTATAAAAAATGAAATTAATGTCCACCGGTGTAAATAATCGAAAGTCTTATTAAAGAAAAACTTCCTGTTAGGCCGGTACTACAAACACTAAAAATAACATTTTTATTAATAATTATTGTTATACGACGGATATGAAAGATAGCCAACATAAAAAAATATCCATGTCAAATACTGAAAATCATTTACACTGGATTGTTTATGTTAGCCCCTTTGATGTGTGGCTTCCGTGTGTGATATCCACGTCAATCTAATTTTTAAAAAATGCTATTTTTTTTTTTTAAGTACGTCGTAACGGAAGATGAAAAGTGAATAGTTCATAACGTACAGCGAAGGACAAAAAATTACAGTAGCAAAGGCTGGTCTTCATTCAAAAGATGACACTGTATATGGTAAGACTGGAAAAGAGTAGGCTAGAAATAACTGATTCGAACGAGTACTGCTCTCAATTAGGGTAATCGAAATTAATAGTCGAAGAAAAGCGTCCGAAATTAGTTAAGAGAAAGGGTGTAATATCACAACGGTAAAACTAGACTGACTGCATTTTTCTTCGAAATCCAGGCAAAAATTGTTAAAAATTATCACTCGTCGGCTTTTTCATCATCGGATTGTTTATTTCGGTTTTTACAGAATTCTCTTAATGAAAACAAATCACCGGAAGATTATAAAAGTTACCTTGAGGTGGTCTTTGATGAAAAAGTTTTTTTTTTTTTTTTTTTTTTTTTTAATTCTGGAAGGATTGAATTATGAAATTACCTGAAAAATGGCAGAAGATAGTCGATTGAAAAAGATAATGCGATACAATAACTGAATGAACATTTTTGGCATTCCGGAATAGATTTTTTTTTAATCATTTCACTCCCAAGCAAGGTGGAAATACCACTAGTACGCTGGGGGTTCAAGGGAGTGAAAGCGAGATAAAAGACTGAGTATAGGGAGGGTTGGGGAGAGGACAAAAGACGAAGGGGATTCAAGAAAATAGAAGATGGCGACTGACGTTGCATTTAAATTCTTGAAGATTGTACTTATCAGTGAAACAAGTAAACGGAAGGGAGATTCACTGGCGGGAGGTGCGAGAAAAGAAACTGCTGGAGTAGAAGTCACGGTTACATTTACATAATTCAACAGTAAAAGGGTGGGACCTAGATGTCAGTCTAGTGACACGTTTAAATTCATATAGTCTGGACACGAGTGAAAAAAAGCTCGTCAGGGCAGTTGCCATGAAAATATTTGTAGAAAAGACAGAGGGAAGCCACGTCACGTCGGTGAGAAAGTGAGTGAAGTCGAGATGCCAAGACAGGATCGATTACATTACAGATCCTTCGTTAGACGTTACATTTAATAATACAGTTATTTGCCTAACTTCCCCACTAAGGTAGAATGTAATTTTTTTTTTAATGTAGGGTGTCCATTCGCATGCATATGTATATAAACAAAGGATAAAAAAAATACTGTCCCCGTAACCACTGTCACGCTGACATCGATATTATATCGACCCTCTCTTAGTGCAACGAGGAAGGATGGGATTCCTTCACCCATCTCAAATGAGAAGAAAATCGATACTACGCTTTGATCCCAACCAAAAGGCCGATAAGCGATTTAACAATAAATGAGCAACAAATGCAAGTCCCGCTATATATTTACCGAACGCAACTTAGTTTGGCCCAAGTCTATAAATATAAAGAGTCCAGAGAACTCACTACATCAAGACTAGCTTATTAAACTCTGTTCCGCATTGAGATGTTTGCAAATATTTACTCAGCTAAACCATAGTTCGGTACATGATGATGCTGATGATAATGGGGCGCTTTGTGAGGAACGAACTCCTTATTCTAATAGAGGTCTGTGGAACTACTATGCAAAGTGCTACTAAGGCAAGTGTACGACACGCAAAATAAAAAAAAAGACGAGAATTATTTCGAGAAGAGCTGAATTCCAAGAGAATGAACAGTAAACACTTACCCTTGACTTGATCAGGAATGGAAGCAGCAGTGATGGAAGAAGACATAAGTAAAAAAACAAACAAACTAGGCGACAGAGCCCTGTCACGAGTTTACTGCAAAAAGTGGGTGACAGGGCAGAGTCGGTCGAAAATAGAGGTAAGTAGGTTTAACGCTATATAGTTGAGAACTGGCTAGAAGTGGGTGGAAGTCTGCAAGATTTTTTTTTTAAATATATATATATATATATATATATATATATATATATATATGACTTGAACAATGGCTACACTGTACATGAAATTTGGACAATTTACTAAAGGAAGTGTACGATCTATATAAAAACTCGCGGATGTGTGCATGTGTGTACTCGCATACAATAAACATTCCCCCTAAGGTATTCTGTATAAACACTTGTAGATGTATGCGTGTGTATTATTACTATAAACGTTATATTTAGAGGATATCTGAGTAGATATTTTATTTTTTTTAAAACAATGTAAATCTATGTCTACCAACCTTTGCTGACTGGAAGGCACATTTTTCTTAAGATTCTCGAATGCACAGGCGGGTAGTCGTAGATTTACATTGTTTTGAAAAAATAGAATATCTACTCAAATATCCTCAAAATATAACTTTTATAATAATAATGCATACACACAGATACACACACACAGATATATATATATATGTGTGTGTGTGTGTGTGTGTGTGTGTGTGTGTGTGTGTGTGTGTGTGTGTGTGTGTGGAGATTGAAAAGTAACGCCTTATTTTATGTATGATGCACTCTACACTCTTGGAAAAGATTATAGTTAGACGGGAGAGTCCATCATATATAAAATAGGAAGTTACTTTTCAATCACCCTATATATATATATATTTTAAGAAAAATGAATTTCCATGATGGCGTATATGATGAAGGAACGTGGTATAAAAAATGAACTAGCTGTGAACTCAGTTCAAATGCTTTTTATATATATATATATATTGTGTGTGTGTGTGTCATGAAAATTCGTTTCTTTGGTAATGATATTATTAGCAGTTTCCTAACATAGAAAATTTCGTCATTCATCAACCAAACAGTCAATGCTATTGTTGGTTGCAATTTATAAATTCTTTCTCTTAAAGCAATAATACACACTCACACACACACACGTGTGTGTGTGTAGATAGATAAAGAACAAGTTTAGGAAAATCTATGAAGAAGGTCATCGGACTAATGTGATGTTTACGTTGATGCAGATACGCATGTGTACAAAGGAGAGGTGACGATGAAATTTCAAATTATTTAATTAAAATTAAATATGTGTTTTGCATATATATATATTTTAGCCGATTTCATTTAGTGTCTGTTTTTCCTTTTTTTTTACAATTTTTGATATTAAATTTTTATCACATTTTTTTAATTAAATTTTATTTTTATAACTTTTGTTATTAAATTTTGATTTAAATTTTGATTTGTTTTTTTTTATCTTTATTCTGGTATTTTTTTTTTTTATTTAACTTTTTTTATTTTATTTTTATCAATTTCTCCTGCTAGAAAAGCTGGTTCCCTGTGTTTGTAGTTGACAATATTTCTCTTATAACCTCTTACACATTTATAATTCTATCATTCGCTCATGCATACATCTGGTTTAGTGCTTCTGCAATATATTTAGAAATCCTGGGTTAAATATATATAACTGTAATGTTATAGGTCTTGGGCCGGCACCACGACATTAGTCACTTTCCCACCACCATAACGTAGCTTCCGTGGGCCTTTTCGATAAATATTTTGATGGTAATTCTTCCTGATAAGCTTTCCTCTTTCATACAAAGATTTTATGAATTCAAGCGTACTATTAGATTGGCGGAAATGTCTCATCTTAAAGTTGAAATTTCTAGATGTAACCATAAGTTCTATGCTAGAAGTTTCTCTCGTACTTGCTTGTGGAACTCTTCCGGTTTCTTACTTTCCAGTCAACTTCGAAAGTTTCAATATAATGTCAATCATTATATTCTATCTTCTTAATTCTGCTTTTTTTTTATTGTTTTCTCTCCTTAATAATGCTTTCTTTTTATTATATTTTTCATACTCAGTAACCCTTTGCGTTTTAGTAACTTTATTGCCGTGCCTGGGGTGGAATGATATATATATATTATAATTATGAAAATGAAAACTTTAAAAAGGTTCATGGTAATAGTTTATTTCGTTACAATCGATCTCTCGGCTCTAAGTCATCAGACCGAAAAAATCTCTGACTATATCCCCTTTCGAATTATCCATACAAATAACCAAATAATTATATATATATATATATATATATAAAAGGGGTGTCCCAATAACTTGGACCGATTTTAAATGTAAATTAATTTTAAGCGTCTAATTTTTTTCTTACAGATTTAACAGCTTAAGTCTTTGGCAATTTCAACCATGGAAAGATTAACAATCAAACAACGTGTTAAAGTTATGGAAGCCTATTACGAAAATGGACGTGGTAAATTTGTAACATGTATGTAAGCTCAGAAATTTAAGCTGGTTTTCATCACCAATGAATGAGAAAACATGACGGAAAACCTACTTAACATTTGAACTAAACTAACAGCTTGTTCAGTGATTTTCTTTTTCATACCATATCTCTTCATGATGATGGCGATCATAGAAATTCGTTTCTTTGGTAATACTAATATCAGCCGTTTCCTTATATGGAGACATTCGACATTCATTGACTAAGCAGTCAGTGGTTTACGGCTACATTACGTTGAAACACCGGTTCCCGTACGATCACTGAAGTTAAGTAATGTCAAACCTGGTCAGCACCGAGATGAGTGGACGCTTGGGAATACCAAGTGCTGGATGCTTGGATGTGCGGGAGGTGTAATGGATAATGGCTCGGTATTGTTAATCGGAGAGTCGTGTTCGAATTCCATTTGGGTTCGTTATATTCGCTTACGCGCAAATACACTTGGGAAAGATATGGATTCACTTATATCACTAAATAATATATGTATACAAATAAATAAACAAAACATGATTTATTCAATGAAGAAGTGTAGCGGAAACACGGTGCTCTGGCATTTAATCAGTCGTGCCCACAAAAAATTTAAAAATAAAAACTCAATGATCTAACAGGTCAAAGGCAAGGTCAACACAAAACGAGGAATTCAAAATAAAATATTCTTATTCTTGGCAAATTAACAAAGAAAGAACTGCAAATTGTTAAAGTTGAATCAAGTTCTGTAGAAAACAAATGTCAGCAGATTTGGAACTCGAAATCTACTAATGAAAAAATGTTAAAATTAGATTGAACAAAAACTTTATATTGTAGTAGGATTAGGTAGTAGTAACACCATATGGAAATATACACTTTCCTTTTCACTAGGAGAGTGACAAAGAAAACACTCTCTCACACACACATTTCCTTTCCTTCTATTGTTCCTATCCTCGGTAACTGACAGAACCCGGTCATAGCTTATGTGGGTCAGTGAACGTCATGTAAAAAAAAAAAAAAAAAAAAAAAAAAAAAAAAAATCAACCAATGACAACACGTCCCGCCAAAAATCAAACGGAAAACACGGCTGTGTCAGGCCCAAGAAAAAGAAGGAAAAAAACACGTGCGCAGAAGTGGCAAATTGATTCGATGTAGCAGTTCGAGATGCAAGGATTGGAGATTCATCGGATGTTGTGTTTGACCGGAAGTGCAACTCCAGAAGAAAAAGATGAAGAAAAGGATGAATTCAACAAATCAATTTCTGTCAGCCAAAAACACACCGATCCTGGATGAACTCTCAAATCACAAAAAGGACTAAGATGATAGTCACCCACTTTAACCAAATGGAATTAACAATAAAATGGTACTATAGACAGTAAACTTTGGCCTTTACTTATGTATTGGTCCAACCGTCATCTCTATATACCATAATATAATGCTGCTGACGAGAAGACTGTAACGATCTGTGATTTACACAAAGTCGTTACTGTATACACAGAAGAAGGCTGAGAGGATGATGTTGATTACTAACCGGAACAGTTAATTCACACAAAGTAGATATCGGAAATGTTGACGGACAGTAGAAAAATACTGAATCAGTTGAGAATATGCCCAGAATCACCGGAACGGTCCATGTTCGAAAACTATGTAAACACAGTTGACATGCGCAGAAGTAATCAAGAACGGTCGATGTTCAAGGACTTTAAACAGAGTTAGTAGACATGCGCAGACGTTTAGACATATCAATGTTCGATGACGATAGACTGAGTCAATGGACATGTGCCGAAGAAGCCTAGAACAGCATGTTCAAAGAAGGTTACCTGGTCAGCAGATACGCGCGGAAGAAATCAGGAAAAGTCGATTTTCGAAGAAAGGTAAACTGTTTGCGTAGGAAATAATAATGTCCGCCAATGACGATCGTTGGGAGTACAAACTGCCAATGTGCTCGGGAGAGGATTGGTATACGATCACACGGTTACTTTAAGGGTAAGATGCCGAAGGTAAGATTGCACCAGTACGATTGCTTTGGGAGTAAGAGGCCGATGAAATCAGAAGATTGGTATGCGACAAGAAATGACTACTATACGTAAATAATACCAAAAAACGCTTGGTTGTATGCAGAAGATATCGAGGCAGCTGATGAGCGCAGAAAATCCTGGAACGAATGGTTCCTCACAGCAGGTGCAGGGATCGTGGACAAATGCTGAAGATACCGGAACGAGATTTCGTGGCTGTGAGCGCAGGTACCGTTGAGAAGCGCTGTAGATACCGGAACGAGAGGTTGTGCACTGGCACACGCAGTCAGGGGAAAGAAAACAAAACTATTTTTCTGAAGAGATGTTTTAAGAGAAAGTCTTTAGAAATTTCAACCGGAAACAGTACTAGCTGCTCGGCCAATGAATGCCAAATGTTTCCTTATAGGGAAACGGCTATTACCTTTTCAGGGTGGAGTTCTCTTCTCCGAACCGCTGCTTTCAGTTATTTAGCATAAAAAACTGGGATCTCTATAGCCTTGGTTGGCAAACAGTTTAGGAGAAAGAACATTCCGAAATTCAAACTTGCGATGACGGTGAAACCGATACAACTAGGTGGTGACAACTTTTTAATAATATCACGCCATGCAAAATAGTAATGCCACTAAGACCGAAGGTGTTACTAAGTGTGAAAGAATAAGAAAAAAAAAAGAAACGTTATTAAGTAGCGAGAACAATAGAAGAGTAATGAAGAAGGCAGTAGATAAGGCTTGACATTGATTTTCAATATTTTAAATGCAATGTTGGCTGGAAAGCATGAAACCAGAAGAGAGTTAGATGCCCTTAAAAGGACAAATGGTAATCGCATACAATGTATCAGTGGAAAGACAGTGTCTTATTCTTGAAAAGGATTCTCAAACAAAGCATGTCCACTGCGACAAGAAATCGAACCCGTATCCAAGCAGTCCGCACATGGGTTCGGCTGATACTGCAGAACCGCGTAGCAACCCGCGGGACATAGCGGTTAGAGATGTCCTACTACTAAAAGCATTGAATCGCACGGTAACCCGGCGAAAAATAATAGGAACCTTAAAGATTCCTACTAAGGATATGGGAAGACGGCATCATGCTGTTCCGAAGAACAGAGTCAATAAACAACCCCAAGCTCTCCTCGTGCGCCAACTGCGTAAGCAGAGTCACCGTATAGTATAGAGAGAAAACCTATCCTCTAAAGTATTTACCTTTGACTCCCCACTGAGTTACACGAGGTCAGTGTTTTAACGTGGGGACCCAAGTGTCGCCACTCGGGCCACTGGTCAAAACTGGTTTTAGCTGGTCATAGCTTGTCTAATCTAGTCTTAGCCGGTCATACCACCGCTACGGAACAGATGTTATGGAACAGGCAGCGGGGAAGAGGACAGCCACTGGCGTGGAACAGATACTACAACAGCTGCATCTCCTCCGACGGGAAAACCTATCCTCTAAAGTATTTACCCAATCTTCCCCACAAGGCGGGATGTGGCACAAGGGTGGTTTTTTAACGTGGGGCATTCTGAGCACGTAGACTCGGGTAAAAATTTCCCGTAGACCCCGAATACACGGAGTCGGGTTTGTCTACCTCCACAAACGAGACTGCCCCTCAACATTGCTTCTGGGGAAAGAGGAACCCAAACGAGGCTGAGAGGTCGACAAGAGAAAAATCCTCTAAGGTATTTATCCAACCTCCTTACAAGGCAGCATGTGGCACAAAGCCAGTTTTTAAAGTGGGGGTGTTCTAAAACTATAGGCTCGGGCAAAAATTGTAAACCTCGTAAAAGAGGCGATTTTTAGGGCTGTTGTTTTTATGGTATTAGGGGTGTTACGACATACGAGATTTGTAACAACTTCTAGTCATAATAAAAAAAATTACATTACTCAAGATTACAAACTATTCTACGAAAAGGACAATAGTATTTATATTATGTAACGATAAACTTTTTACTACTGCATTAGTTGTCTTTCAATTGTTCATTACTTTCTGGAAGGGAGTAAGTAAACTTTCGGACCACCCTGTACATCTGTGACGGATTTGCTTACAGACATTGCTCTATTAAAAATGTCTACTAATAAATTAAATTGGGTTTTACGGAATTAAAGAAAGTCAAACTACATAAGGAGGAAAAGAGTAGGAATGAAGCTTAATGTAAGTTTTTTTTTTAAATTAAAAAAACAAAAAAAAAACAACTTTTGTTTTATTCGCTCTTTAAAGACGAGTATAATCCCCTTTTTATTGCAAAAAAAAAAAAAAAAAGAAAACAAAAAACATTAGGTAATTTAGGAAAGTTAAAATACAAGCAAAAGCCTAATTGACAATTATTTCTAAATCGTTCACTAATTTTATTAACCTGATTCTTTCTTGCGTATTTTATTTTCTTGTAATCCTTATTCATTTATAAAATTTGTTTATGTCAACAAAAGGAATTTCCTTTATTTTTTTTCCAGGTCAAAATTTCTTTGTTTTTAAGTTACCATAAACAAATTCATACAAAAACAATCTTTCTCTTTTGCAGGACATCACGTACGCAAACAAAACCGCACGCATATTAGGTCCAAAACTATGGTAGCCGATTTGGAAAACCTTTACAGAATTTCTTAGTTTCGCTTTTATATTTAGAACAAGGCGACAAAGCAAAGAGTTATCTTAATTTTACTTTAATATTGGGGAAATATTTGCCATACGATTACGGTGAGACGTAGTAGCCAATTTAGTAGTACGTTTAAATTCACGTGGTCGAGGTACCAAGGAGGGGAACTAGTTAAAAACAACTGCCATGAAAATACTGATAGAAAAGAAAGAGGAAAGCCATATTACGGCGGTGGGAAAAGGGACTGATTCAGAGAGGCCAAGTCAGGACCGATAATATTACAGACCTTTTTCTTGATTTTGCCGAGAATCTCGCGATCTATAGCCAGGGTACCAAACTAGATATGGTTGCAATATTCAATGCACGGACAACGAATTCCCGGTTTACAACCACAACGTTTTGAAACACCGATTCCCGTGCGATCACCGGTTAAGTAACGCCGAACCTGGTCAGTACCCTGGGAATTGCGGAGGAGGATGCGAAAAAAAATGTTGTCCACTGCAAATTATTCATTATATCATATACAAGTACTTTACGAAAAAAAAAAAAAAAAAAACCCTAAAAAAGCCGATTACAGAAATTTTCAAGCTCAATTGAAGTTTATAGTTCGTAACATGCAATGAGATGAGGTAACATAAACCGTAGATTTGTCTGCTGAATATGATTACATGGTTACATAATTATAATAAAATCATTAAGTTTTTTTGTCAAAAGCATTTTATTTTTGGTCGTATATTAATTTAAAATATTCCTTTTTACAGGCTTTATTTTTGAAATGGAATAAGATCATTCTGAATTTCAGAATTTCGCTATTGCCCATCAAAATGACTGGCAGAAAGCCATCTAAAAGCAACAATGGAAAACAGGTGTAAACGAAATAGCTCCAGTTTGGTCAACTTAGAAAACTTTTCTGAAATACTCCCAATAACAAAAGGAGAAAATGAAAAATACCAAAGAAATCGAATACAGCATCAAAATTTATATTATTTGTTATGTAACTAAATACATAATTGTCAAGGTTTCCATAAAACTTGATATTTTCTGTAATAAATACTTTAATACTATTGTTATTATTTGACTTAAGTGTAAGGTAGTCCTATATTTATAATTCCTTATGACTAACTATGAAAAGAAATGTTAATCAAACTGCCTAAAACCTTTAGGCGCGTATTGCAGTAAAATTATCAAATGTCGAATACGCCCCACCTCCATCGAATACATCATATCTTGACTGCGACTTTTTGTCTTTGTTCGTTGTCACTGTCAAGGATATATGGATTTCAGTACCTGATCCAGAAATTCAACTCTTACCCATTAGCTGAAAACAACGGCCCGATGGACAACATAGAAGCCTTCTGAATCCAAGATCAGATCCTAAATTTGCAATTTTCTCATAAGCAGCATTATTTTGATTTAACTGTCTCCAGTCATTTCAGTTGGCCTAGCCTCATTAATATTATTACAACTAAACATTTTAAAATGTATCAGAGCCACAGTAATACGGCCATACGCAAGAAAAAAATGTTCTTGACAGGAGATAAGGTTCGCCTATAACACGGTTCATACTCCTTCCTCGTCTTTTGAACAGGAAGAGAGGTTTATCCCTTGTTTCCTGTTGATTGGGTTTCTGGTTCCTTCTAAAGTCTTCTCATTCTCTTTCACTCTCAGTAACCTCTTGCGTCTTAGTGGCATTATTGCCTTACTTGGAGTGATAGGATTTAAAAATAAAATAATGTTGCGCGGGCTGGTAGAAGGGATTGGCGCGATATTTGACGAAAAGTGCAGTCGGTGTCCCCGGAGGCATTGAGTGGAATCATAAAATGTAGGAGCAAGTCGGATGTGACGTGTTTACGAAATCAAGAGTGGCTAAAAGGACCGGAAGGGTTCTTGTCGTTACGAGGGAATAGAGTAGAAACAGTTTGGGGGAGGTGAAGTGCGTTGTCTAATTAGTAGAATTACGATGATACCTGGTGAATGGCTGTGCTAGGAAATCCCTGAGGCTGGATAAGTGGCTTGCTTATGAAAACAAAAGAGGTTTGGTGCTGAGTATCTTTGAAGGAGGTCACGTAAGAATGACTAAGACAACGCATCGTTGCAGATATATATATATAGATATATATATATTATATTATATTATATTTTATATATATATAACTGGTGGTACTCGCTTGGAAAAACCTTGGATAGTTCGACTTGTAGAACAAATCGGTACCCAAGGAAAAATGAGTAATAAAAAAAAAAAAGAAAAAAAAAAAAGAACCAAGAACATTAAACTAAGGCGAAAACAATCGTCCAGAGTTCAAGTTCAAAGTCCAAAGAAAAAAAAATTCCAAACGAGTAAAAGGCAACTACGTAAAGTGCTCAATACACGAAGTAGAACAAAACCTAAGATAACCTTAAGGAGCCAGACAAACCTACCTAGATTTCACCTAAACGGATAGTCAAGGCGATGTCAGCTGAAAAGAAAAATTATGTACAGTATTTACATTAGTCGGACTATTGTCCTCATCTTTGTCGCCATATTTGTCACAACGTTTCGGTCGTTGTACGCTCTGGCCTTCTTCAGGTGGTTGGAATTTCGAACTGAAACGTTGTGACAAATATGGCGACAAAGATGAGGACAATAGTCCGACTAATGTAAATACTGTACATAATACCTCATCTCAGAAATATAGACAGAGAAAAATTATGGAACAGAATTCATAGCTAAAACCAAAAACCATGACCATGTGACAAATAATAATAATAGTAATAAACTCAAACAACGGGGAGTATGGGTTACGTACTTTATTCAACAACAAAAATCCTACTCATTTTGAAATGGGAAATATTTTTAAAAAATGTTACAAATATAAAGCAGGTGACAAATTTTGTTCCCTATGCACGGAGGAAAAGTTAGCTATTGCTAGATATAAAGAACCCAATCATTTATTGAACCTAAAATCGGAAATTCTTAGATGTAGACATAGGAAACTCTGGTTATTAGAGTAGGGTTTTTTGTCAAGTGGTCATGGTTGTTTTTGGTTTAGCTATAAATTCTGTTCCATAATTTTCCTTTTCAGCCGGCATCGCCCTGACAATCCGTCTTACTCTTGCTGTCGAAAGTGCATTGGGTTTCTTTATTACTTTTACTGAAACCTTGTCGTCGTAAGTTGAATATTTGTTTGCTTTTGTGACCGTCTTTTGATGTCTATTGTTGTATCGTTTTTGGGAACTTTTTTGTGTTTGTGTGTTGTGGTGAGGCGACGAACAAACTGGCCGAGTCTCCCCAGCCAACTGTTAGTCAAACGGAGACGCCGTCTCCAAGTCGGTCTGCGGGAAATTCGAATAGGACAGAAAAAGATGCGGCCCATTATAACCAAATAGAGGAGGGTTACCGTGACTTTATCCAGGGTAATGAGTTACTATCCCCCCAGGCATTGAATGCGGTGACAATAAGGACCATCTCCCTTCTAACGTCTGATATCAAAACACGAAAATTGGTCGGCGTCAGCAGGGAGGCCGTTGAAGAGGCACTAAAATGTCTAAAAATAGTCCCGAAGATTTGATCAAAACGCTCAAATGCGATGTGGGACATACTGCCAGCTTCAGAAGAAGCGAAGTAATTAGCAGGAAGCATTTTGAGGACAAGAACACTACGTTTGCAAACTGAATACATGGGTACCCGTCGAACAAGAGTTACTTTACACGGTGTATCCATGGATATTAAAGATGATCACGTGGAAGCCTTCTTTGCCTTGTATGGCCAAGTATAGGAAGTAGCTCGGATACTAAGTAAAGCTGGTGTGCCCACTGGGGACATTTCAGTCCAAGTAATACTGGACAGGACAAAGTTGCAAGAAATTCCTGATATTTTAATGTGCAGAGGCAGGAAAATGTTGTTGTAGAGGGTAGAAGGCCGCACTTTTGGTTGTGCGACACCGCCGGTCACCTGGCCCAAATCTGTCCCGGTCGAAAACCAATGCCCAAACCAGCCACTACATCCTAGGTGGTAGTGGCGAAAGACAAGCCCTCCGAGTCCACTGACGGACCAGGTGAATGACGGTAGGTAGTAAAAAAATAGGTATAATGTTGTTACCCCTTCTCCCTCACCCCAGAAGGATGTTACGGGGGAAAAAGAACGAACACAGAAACAGTTGGAGGAGGGTAAAACCCAGCAGCAGCAGCAAAAGAGCAAAGGCCAAACACAGCAGCAGAAGCAATCCAAGGACGCTCCTCTTTAGGTATACCTCTGTCGATGGGAAGTCGACAGAGGATCCTAGAAATTTCCCCACAAGACCCCGGAGTGATTACGCTCATCCGTAACACGGGGGTGGGTAATTTAAATGTCTGGGATTACTTGGTAATCGCCAAAGAAGCCTTTCCCAACATTAGGATGGCCCAAACAATTGTGTGCTGGGAGGGACCCCGTTCGTCTCCACCCCTCTTTATATAGGGCACTTAAGTTAAGCTTCCCGACGGACGTCGGCGGTATTGTTAGGGATGGTCGAATTACGACCTATATCGGAACGGGAAGCATTGGACAATCCGTCGGTGTCTTGACCCCCATAGATTTCCGACCAGTCTGTGTTTAAGGGACGTAGGCTTAAATCATGTCTATCACGCTAGCCAGCCTGAATGTAAGGGGCTTGAGGGATCGAAGTAAGGCTGCTAGTCTTCGTGATCTCTTGTCCTTTGGCGTAGATGTAGCTGCGATCCGTATTTCCAGGGGTGTGATCACGCTGTTGAAAAAGGGCAAGGGTGTTGGGCGGGATTTAGATGATTACAGGCCCATAACTCAGCTAAACAGAGTTAAAGATTTTGGCCAAGATCCTGACGGAGATGTTGCAGTCAGTAGTCGCGAGCTTGTTTGGACCCGAGCAGACTAGTGCTGTGAGGGGACGAACAATTCAAAGCAACCTGCATCTAAACCGCACGATCATAGTGGGTGAGAGACGACAAGCGAGCCGCGCTGATCAATTTGGATCAGTCCAAGGCATTTGACAGGGTTGAGCATCAGTACCTGGCTGCTGCCCTGCAGGCCGCCAGATTCGAACCTGACTTCTGCAGGTGTATTAGCCTCCTGTATCGCTCTCCCAGTGCTGTGGTACAGGTGAACGGGAGGCGGTCGAACGATTTTGTGCCCACTGTCGCTCTTTATGCTTTGGCGTTGGAGCCCTTCCTTCGCCAGCTAAGGGACAGGGCGTACAGTCCGGCCCTACGCGGAATATCCGTTTTCCCTGGTAGTGCTCGAGCTAGGGTTTCTGCGTACGCCGATGACGTATCCATCTTCGTGTCGTGCCGCAGCTATATTAAGGTGGTGCAGAAGGCGCCTCGAAGGGGGTCGCGCTTCCGGGCCCTTCGGCTGGACTGATGAACCCGTCCGCATCCTTGGCGTGTGGTTCGGGCCCGGACTCCGGCTGAAGAAGAACTGGAAGTACAGGCAAAGGTCGGAGCGTCGGTTCGGACTTGGCTTCGAATGGGGTTGGCCTTAAAGCGTAGGGCTGAGGCGTCTGCCACTTACGTCTTGCCCCTTATCCTTTACTGCTTGGCTGTACTTCCTCTTTGCGGGAAACATATGGAGGTGATCGAGCGTTTGTTGATCACCCTCTTGTGGGGTGGTCGCAAGCATTGGGTCCGTAAAGAAACCTGTTACCAATGTCCGTGTCATGGTGGGCTGGGATTGCCACACCTGGCGAGCAATCGCCATGCCTCAAGCGCAGCGTTTTGACGGAAGACGATTTTGGCGCCGAATGTTAGGGACGCCTTCCCTAGCCTTACTATCACCCTCCCCCCATTTATTGGGGTAAGCGCCGTTGCGGTCGTGGAAGGTAATCGAGTTTCCTCAGAGAGTGTCGGTCGGCCTTGAAGGTCATTGCTCGGTCCAGTGACCTTTCTCGGCCTCGGAGACTATTGTTTCATGAATTAGTGGAGGGGGTCGCCAAGGATCCTCTGTGTGACAGGCTCGGCTTGTCGGCATCAGAGTTGCGCTCTTTTTGGTCTTGGGCGCCAGCAGCGGATTATCTCAGTAACCCGGAGTTTTCGCTTAGCTGGCGATTGATTCAGAACGTGCTACCTCTCAATGACGTACTTTTCAGATGGGGCCAGGCAGATTTGCTAGACTGTCATCGGTGTGACCTTTGTTTAGACGAAACGGCTTCGCACGCCTTCTACCAATGTCCTCAGGTGCGCTCTATGTGGGATTATGTCGGCGAGTTGACGGCTCGTATCGTTCCCTATCAGCTCGTATGCATCGATCTCGCGTACGCGTGTGACAATGTGTCGCCCCCGCTCTCCGGGGTAAAACGGATGGTGTTTTTTGCGTTGCTAGCCGTGGCAAGAATGGTCGTGTGGATGTCGCGAAAGGAGGGAATCTTGCGAAACGATCGTTATTCATATCAGGATCTTATTTTTTTTCTTTAAGCATCAGCTTAAGGTGAAAATCAGATCTGATCGAAAGCGTTTGATTTCGACATCTTTCAATGAAAGGTGGGTAACTGAGGCGAGCCTGGTTCGTGTGGACGGGCTAGCCTTGATTTTCTTTTTTTAAGTCCCATTAACGCAACGGGGCGGTTTCCTGTTGACCCCCCACCGGTTAAGTTAGACACTATTTTGTGTTCCTCGTCAATGTGAATAAGTTTTGTTTCCGGATTTTTCTTCTGTTATGATTCATGTCGAGATTACCAATCTCCACAGTTTGTTTTTGTCCCCTTTTTTGATCTCGGCTGGGTCAGCCTTTGATTTTCCCATTCCGTCATTTATTTTTCCCTCCCCATTCCATTAGCGAGGGTGCTTCTTGATTCTATCTATAGATAGAATGCAGCGGCCACTCTTATTATTTTGAGGGGTGGACGGTTCCTACTAACATTATTTCGTTTTGTCTAAAAGAGCCTCTGCGGCAAAGAGAAAGCGGGAGGAGGAAACCGAGGTAGAGGCCTCTTTGAGGCTTTCCAGTCAATCTCAACGGAGGCAGTAAGTTTTGTCACATGAAACGCTTGGTGAGCGTAACTACCGTTTGTACTGCAAATCAGTTTACACATATTCGTTGAAAAGTAAGAGGAAACTACCTAAACGTACGATTTTTGAATCAAGCACGGGCAACTAGTACGATATAAAAGAATTCTACCCATCTATTACTGAAAAAACCGCCAATGAAGCCTTACAGTTAGCTAAAGAATATATATCGATTTCTAGTGATAAAATTAGTCTTATTAAACATTGTCGTAAGTGGTTATTCCACAATGACGTGATATGGATTAAAAAAGGAGAAAAGAGTAACTGACAACCCTATGGAGCCCTGACGATCCGTTTAGGTGAAACATAGGTAGGTTTGCCTGGCTCCTTAGGATACCTATCTGTATTATATATATATATATATATTATATATATATATATATATATATATATATATATATATATATAAAAGAGAGAGGGAGTCAAGGAAAAGAGGAATCGAATAGTAGCTCAGATTGATGGAGCAGAGTTCGAATTCCAGACGAGCTCATTACATTCACATACGTGCTCAATCCCTCCAGCTATGAATAAATAGCAAGGCAGCCTTTGGTCGCGAACAGTCTGGGAGATGGACATTTGAATTCAAACCTGCGAGAGGGTCTTGTGGCAGAAAAAAATGTGACCGGTGGGGTGGGGGGGGATTTCAATAACTCAATAACTTAACGTGGTCAAAAAAAAAAAATACACTTTAAATTAAACAGTCTGAGAAGGCTCTCGACCCCCTTGCAAAGAATCAACGAGGCTTACTCCTGCACAATCCCTTCTTCGCATCTTTTTGAAATGAAAAATAAATAAATGGCAGACTTGCCTCCTTTGCCAAATAAGAGAAAGCAGAGTTTAGCCCTAGACTTTTCCAGGAAACCTAACAAGATCACCTAAACCACAACACAAATTCAGAAAAGAAATCTGCCGCATCTTTTTCACCAAGTGATAAAAAAATAACATCAGCTCAATAATGTAATTTCAAAATGTCTTAAATAATAGTTATATATGTAAATGATAAAGAATTGGAACCCTATGGACTTTCCGAATGCCAACTTTAACCGCGGTTAGAGCGTTCGGCAGATATTGTCTGATGTAGTACCCTAGGGTGAGGTTTTAGATCCATTAGTTTTAGCACTAAGCACTCGAAGGACAGCTTTTATCTTTGGACCCTGCGTAAAATGAACGCTGTCGCATGGTGCCCATTTTAAATGTCATTACTTTTCATTTCATCGATATATTTATCTATCTCATTTGTGTTGTGTGCGCACACCTGGGGACTTCTGTACAATTTCATTAGACATTGCACAGTGACAAAGAAATGGATATTGGACATACGGTATATACCCGTGTATAAGCCGATTTCTTGTATAGTGCGACACGTTAATTTTTTTTTTTTTTTTTTGCATGAATTTTAATTCCTCCAGAAAAATCTGTGTATAGTGCAACTGGTCACCGAAAAATGCAAGAGTTATAGTGCGAACCCCTAGCGTGAAAAAAAAAACTCGCACGATACTCTAGTATATACGGTACTTGAGTAGGCGAATAAATCTTTCAATATCTTGCCCCCACAGACAAATGCCCGAATCGATAAACTGAAGCATATTTTGTTCCAAGGGGGGTTCGGTTTCAGTTCACTTTATGCTGTATAAATCTTTAAAAAACTTTTCACTGGGTCTGCTGCTCCTTCGATGGCAAAAAACGGGTCAAGAGTCAATGAAACAGATTATCAGGTTCATGTTGTTGACTCTGTTCAGTTCAAGGAATTAAGTAACCGGATTTACCATGACACTAACGTGAGTGTCCGAGGTCCGAGATCGGAGTATCGCGAAGAGAAACTCGTTGGCGAACTTCATCGGCTTTGAGTGCAGTGTTGTCCGAAAGTTTTGTCACATCCCCCCTACATAATATAAATTCTATTTTCAAAGCTCTGTGGAATATTATCAAAGAGGGAGTTTCACATGAACAATACCAAAATACCCATCAGTTGGAGGACGCCGTTGGGAGAGCCTTTATAACAATCAACAAAGCACAGCTTCGTAAAATATCACACTGGACATGGCGCCGCATCATTTTGTGTCACGAAAATGAGGATGTTCCTACAGACCTACTCGATGTGCGACAGCGTCAATGAAAGTGAATATTATTTCTATTGTTCTCATTACTTTTTGGTAGGGGGTGACGAGACTTTAGGACCACCTTGTAGATCGATACATACAAGGAGAGCCGCCTTAGCGAACGCTAACATGAAGATGTGTCCAGCCTCTTATCGTACAAGAGGTATTTCTTGGGTGGCGATCAGTTCTTTGACGGCAATGAGTGTCCTTGTCTTCGTGGATCCTGGTGTCACAAAGGATAAAAGACCCCGCCTCATTAGATTTATGCACTCAACGATATCAGGGAGCGATCCCACTTTTTTCGGTAGACAGAGCTGCTTTTTTTTTTTTTTTTTTTTTTTTTAAACTTTTCGTCAGGTAGTTTTAGCGGATCAGGTGAACGCAGTACTTGTTTCAGAGATAGGTCGGACTGGTGAAAGTTCAGGTACTAGCAAGTTGGATGTTAATGCATTTCGGGATTTTATCAACAAGCCTGATCCTGTCGATCAGTTTAGAAATAAGCAAGCCCAAGAAGTAGTAGGGATTTTGACTTATAGGAGTGACTCGTATTAAGTGCTGCGGGCACATCAGCCCTGTTGTCCAGTGCGATTGAAAATTAACTATTTTATGTATTAGCAGCCAACCAGGATTCCTGACTTAACACTTTGTAACTATTTTCTTTGGGGTTGGTTAACGGAGCAAGTCTACTATAACAAACCAAGACGTTGGAAGAACGCAAGTATCGCCCTGGTTTGGGCTTGATTTTGTTTTACACCATATCAACCTCAATCGTTTATTTAATGCCGACAAGACTTTTATTGATGGTAATATTTTATTTATTTTCAAAATTTGCTAGTAATTGCGTTTTCAAAAATGTCTTGCTGGTATTAAAACCTTTTTTTTACACTTTCATAGTGTTTTGACCTCGGTTTAAGGGTTAACTATTTGCCCGAAGCTGGGACCCTAATAGGTGCTAGCACCCTGGAATACCAGCAATTAAGAGGTGGTTCCACGCTCCTCAAAACCTCCTGATCAGAGGCCTTGCTGTTGGATGTAGATTGTAGTCATATCCAAGACGGATATAGGGCTGGTATTTCACACACACACACGCCACCATATCTACGGATACACAAAACAAACACAATCGATCAGCAATAATGAATCTTCCAAGTCAGATTTTATGACGTCATAATCTGAAAATCAGAAGTGAATAGATCTTCAAATGATGCAAAAATGTTAAGTTAGTCATGTCGGACAACGAAGTTACGACAGAACTTCAGACAAGATGTTCAGAAGCACTGATTGCGTAGATTCTCCGCTCTGCAGTTTATCTGCGTATCTTAAAAAATCGGGATAACAGTTAAACTTTATTATTTCCCTTTACATGTTGAGGTAAAGTATTTGGGGACAAAACCTTTTCATAATTGTAATCCCTTTATTACAATAAAGCAAACATGAGAAAATTCGTTGTGGTGGAGAGAAAAACCCTTTTAGGACTACGGATCCGTACTTGACAGAAAGTTTCTAGTTTGGCCGGTAGTTCTGTCTTAATGTTTCACAGGAGAAAATATTAGAATGCATGCAATTGAAAGAAAGGGAGATAAATCCTTCAATTTAAGACTACTTACGCCACCCACAATATAACATGCGAGTATTTTTCATTCATTGACGATACGCCTGAACAAGGAAGACGAAATCGAATTCAAAGCCAGTAACGGACCTTAAAACAATCTCTTAAATATGAATCAGATAAACAGTTAATTCTGACGAACAAATTGGCTATTTATAATAGAGCCATGATATCACTAACACGAACGCTCATTCCTGATCCTCTGACAATACTTGATATTTCTTTTCTACCACCAAATACATTGCTAGCGGAGAAAATGATTAAATTTTATCGCGGAAGTAACAGTAAAAAAAAAAAAAAAAAAAAAAAAAAAAATCAGTGGGTAGCGATAAGAAAATCCGAAGACAAGAGTTTTCAAATACAGGGGGAAAAAAAAAAAAAAAAAAAAAAAAAATGGTCTTATTCACCCCGCTTCCGATATTCACTATGGAAAGTAAATTCTCAAGTCAAAAATAAGCGGGCAATAGGTAGTACAGGGTTATTAAAAAAAAATAAAAATAAAAAAATAACCAATTCCATGACGCATTGCTTCAGTTCTCAAGCATCGTTATGGAATGAGAGTGACCATTTGGAGGAGGAGTTTTGAATGGCTGCCACGCGGGCGGTGTAGTCGCCTCTTATCTCCGGCAACGTTCACTTGTTTGTTTACCCCCGTAATGGAGAGTCCTCAGCAAAAGGCGTTCTGCGTTCTAGAATTTGCGAAAACAAAATATGGTTGTCACGCTCTCAGGGCGCTTTTCGAAGGTAATTCGACATGAATCCGATTAATTAGACGGTGGTTTAAACAGTTTCAACAGAGTCGGTGTCCAGGACGACCACGAGTTGAGGAGGAACAATTGGCAAGAATCCGTGCTGAGCTTGAGGGGTGTCAACAGAAGTCCACAAATCGAGCTTGTGACCTCTCAATCCACTATCTGGCATGTGCTAAGACGTTTACAGTTGAAACCTTACAGACTACACGTTCAGGCACTTACCAAGACCTTGCCCGTTGTGCTTGGCCTGCAAGATCCCCAGACCTCACAGTGTGTGAATTTTCTTGTGAAGATAAGTAAAAGGTCGCGATTATGTTATACTTGTGACTTGGCTGGAGTTTTCTATTGTTTTTCCCTTATTAAAATATTGCGTAATGAAATCGGTTCATTTTATTAGCCCTATATATTGTCAGTTAGGGCATGACAATTCAATAGAGCAGAATAAGTGGAGGAATTAAAACTGAAGCATGGTAACCGGAACTTATAACGGAAACGTTTGAAATTATTTAAGAGAGAGACAGTTACAACTAGAACATCTTCCGGTCCCAAAACTAGGAGATTAGAATTGGTTAAAAAGTCAATTTGGCGCTTAACCACTGTCACTTTTTTTTTTAACATGACGCAGTTTCTCCCAAAATACATTTTCGAATCCATAGAGTAATGGAAAGCAATAACTCAAGCAATTAAGCACCTTATAAAGTCACAGGTTCTAGGAAACAGATTTGAATTTTCCTAAACGAGACACGATTTCATTGCAACTGTTCTGGAGTGATTAGTGTAATAATGGCAGACGATCCAGACATTTTTTGTTAAAAGAAATATTAAAAAGATGAGAACCAAATCGGAAAACCAGAAAAGGTCAAATAGTATTTGAAGCAATATACAAGAAACAGCAAGATCTTTAATTTCCGATGTGACAGAGTTCGTTCAGAATGGAGTGTACTATCGAAATGAGAACAGACTGTCAGGAAACCTAAAAAGATTGTCGAATCTAGAAGAAGAAAAAACTGAACATGCATGCCCCATCCAAACGGTAATTTTAATCAAAGCACGAGTTTACTAGTATAGGATATTGTAAACACACTCACACACCTAGGACAGTTTGGCCTTTATAAGAGATTCTAAACATTTTATCTTTCTTTTCTAAAAAAGAACAAATGTTTTGTGTGAAATGTTTCCGCCAGCATCGGAAGACTACAATCGTGTATGGGGTTCGTGGATGCGTGTTGAAAGGACAGTTTCTAGTTACTTTCTATTTGTGGAATACAAGGGTATGGAGAGAAGAGCGATATGTTGGCACGGTCGAGAAACTTGCGTAAGGAATAAGCCTCACCCCTGGCTTCCAATTCAAGCGTGGAAAAATGTCTTTAATAAACCTGCCTACCACATCGACTGAAAGTCCAGAACAAAGAAACGCTGTCGGCTAAAAGGGCAGAACGTCGTGACAATCTAGTTACAAGTTTGACAGTGTCAGGAAGATTTAGGCAGAGTCATCTTGATGACAAAGCTCGGACTGGAATACCTTACGTAATATGCAAAGCGCCAGCTAACGTCAGTCCGGCGAAATAAAGGATAAAAGCCATTTTAAGACGTGTGTAAGCTGGGCAATTGTCAGAGGCCACAAAATTCTTGGAGGTCCCCATACAGCCAAGTTCTGACCCCATGCGGGGGTGGGGGAGTTAACTATTTGCCTATCGCTGGTACCCTAACAGGTGCTACCACCAGGTCTCACGGTGGACCTGGAAACAGCAGCAATTAAGACGTGGTTCCAAGCTCCTCAAGACCTCCCGATCAGAGGCCTTGCTGCAGGATGTAGCTTATCGTCATACCATGGACGTTCCTCATTCAATGCGGTTTAGATATCGAAACAGTCGAGAAATATTTACGTTTCTACGTTAGCAGAAACGAAGATTACTTTTACGAGTGGAACGCTTAAGAGGAAACTTGATTAAATTCACATGCATTTCACTTTTCTCGTATATATGTGCAATGTTTGTTCAGAACATTGGCGATCATGGCCCCATTTCCTGTCCTTTGTAGCTCTTAATAAATTGTCTTTTTGTTGTCTCATATATAACACCAGACCTGGCAAAAAGGTGCAGGTGTGGTCATATTAAATTATTCCGATTACGTTAATAAAATTTCATGCATTTTGGAAGACACAAGTAAATTTCGGAAACTAAGTGATGTTTCTTGTGACTATACCTTGAAGACGGAAAATAGACTCAGTTATGTGCCATGAGTGATACACGCTTAGGCGATCATGTATCTTTCGATACATGACTGACGAGGCAGATTTTTTTCCCCGCAGTAGGTTGCCATTTCTTTCTGCGGTAGACCTGTTGCCATCCAAGGATATAGAACCCGATAGCACCTGCTATTTACCCATAGGAAGAGGATTCATACCTTTCCCAAGGGTATTAGAAACGTAAGTAAATGTAATGGATTAGACTGGAATTAGGCCTCGGCTCTCAGATTCCTCAATCTTAGTCGCTATCCATTACTCCGCCGTGCCTCTTTAGAGTACACAAGAGATTGTTAGAACTTCCTAAAAAAAATCTTCCTGTCCAAAGAGGTGTATAACAACATTCGGTCTGTTGGTTCTCAACGTCCAAGCATGTATGAGTTACCAAAAATTCAAAATGGATGTTCCACTTAATCTTATTTTGTTCATGGTGAGTTCTGCCAAGCATAGATTTTGGCTAAGTGGTTTAATGAGGTTCTGGATCCGGTATTAGTTTTCTATTTGGACTCTTGCGTGCCAGAATTTTCAATTTGCGAATGTATGCGCAAATTGCAATCCACGATTGACACCGAGCATACTGTCTTCTGATATATCTAGTTTGTTTACAAATGTCCTACTTGATGAAACCATGGATATTTGTGCAGACGTTTTGTATCGTATCCCCGTAAAGCCGCCAAAATTTCTCGAGATTTTCTTTGTTGAATTGAGATGGCTACTCCTTTAGACTTTAACAATTGCATACACCGACAGATAGATGGAGTTGCGATGGGTAGCCCGCTGGGACCTCTTATCGCCAACATCTTTGTTGGTTTTCACGAGAATTATTTGATTACATTTCTAAGCCTTATTGTTATTTCTGCTCTGTTGATAAGTTTACCTCATTCTCTTCACGTAATGAAGCGGAAGAATTCTTTCGATATTTAAACACTCCCCTCTATCTGAAATATACGAAGGAGTTGGAAGAGAATAATAAATTACCTTTCCTGGATGTGTTGGTTGAGAAAACTCCAGTCAGGTCTTATCAGTGTTTATAGGAAACCCACCTTTTCGGGCTTATACTTCAATTGGAAGTCGTTTGCTCCCAAAACCAGGAAAATCAATCTTGTCGATACTAACTCATCACACTTTAATGTTATGTTTGGAGTGCAAGCTTGACGCCAAGCTGAGGAAAATTAAACAGCTGTTCTTGGCGAATGGTTAACCTGAATGTTTTATTACAACTACCATTGAACGTAAAATTGCTAAGTGTAATGGAGTTAAAGTGTTTGGTCCATCCGATTGCCTTGTATATATAAAGACTACCTTGAATATCTTCTATCAGGCGGTGTTTCAATGCCGTATTGGTCTTTTTTTTTCTACCAGAAACTGTTGGAATATTTTTTCTACCAGAAGGGATTTTCCCTTTGCCCATAAAGATGTCTTGTCTGCCGATCAAAGTTTAGTTGTTTATCAATATAAAATGCACCTTTTAAAATTTGTAAGGAACAGATTTTCTCTGGTGTTTGAGATTATGTCTTCTCAAACATGTTCCTTCTTCTGATAAGTGTTCTACTATTAAGGCTACATTTCTTGAATTGTATAATGAATATGCTTCGCTTGCTGCTGAGCGAGATTTACTTGCTTGTCAAAGCGATCATTTTCAGACTATTAAATCGTTAATGTCAAGGGACGATATGTATATTACTAAGCCTGATAAAGGTTCTGTCGCTATCTTAAACAAGAGTCGTTGGATAAAATGACCAATATTTTAAATGATTCTTAGAAGTTTAAGGTGACCAGTCCTGCTGGTACATGTGACAATACTAGCAGGGTTGAAGCGAGAACACAGACGGTTGCTCTCAGTATACAAGAACAACCTTATCTCTAAGGATATCTAGAACAGGTTTAGACCTACAGGGTCTCAACGTCCTAGAATGTATGGACTGCTTAAGGTACATAAAAACGGTATGGTGGGATCCGTGCAACACTAGTTGGCCAAATGGTTGGCTGAACTACTCCAGCCAGTGTCATATCTTTTCAGCATACAATATTTCAAACTTTCCTTTTTTCAAATTTCATTAGAAACTTAGAGATTGAGTGTGAACAACTGATGGTGTCAGTTTGTATACTAATGTTCCTCTTAATGAGACCATTAACATGTTCTGATATTCTCTATAGAGGTAATTTGGGTCCGGCTAGCATTTCTGAAAAATCTGTTTTGAGAATGCATGCATCTAGCTACTAGAGGAGTTGAATTCAGTTTTAATGATATTATGTATGTTCAGACTGACAGTGTTGCTATGGGTAGTCCTTTGGGCCCTATTTTGGCCAGTATTTTCGGAGGTTATGAGCGATTTTGTTTGACAATGTCCATAAACCCTTACGTCTACACGAGGTATGGTGACACCTTCTCAATTTCCGATTCCGCCAGTAATGCTACCGATTTCTTTGGGGAACTTGATTCTCTCCATACATCCCTTCAGTTTACTATGGAGGTTGAGAGTGATAGAACATTGCCCCTTTTTGGACGTTCGCGTTGAGCGTAAGAATGAGGTATTCTATACCAGCGTCTTCCGCAAACCCACATTCACAGGCTTATATATAAATTGGAATTCTTTTTTCCCCTAAGGCCAGAAAAATTTATCTAATTTCGACCCTGATTCACTATGCTGTTCTCCCAGTTTGTTAGACCTTGCCAGTATCCAGAAATTTTTTTAAAGTAATGGATATCCCACCAATATCATCAAACGCGTTATAGACAGTAAGATCAAATGTTTTAGAGAACCAGTGGTTTTGGGACCTAGTCGGGTCCCTACTTATTTAGGGTTGCCTTGGCAGGAAGTATCAGCTGTTGCCCGACAGAATTTCAGCTTGTATTGTTTCATGGTACAATGCTTTTAAGTTGCGTATTGTTTTTCAAACAAAATCTGTGTTCCCTTCCTTCAATAAGAATCGTTTGTCCTATTTTCAGGAAAATTGAGTTGTATACAAATTCAAATGCCGATGCGAAGGGGTTTACATAGGACGAACCAATCTGAGGTTGGAAACGCGGATTTCGCAACCTGTTCCCGCCTATCTGCGTTCAAGTAGTTGAAGCCAAGTTTCAAGAACTACTCAAGCAGACGATTTGTCGATTGGGCAGTATTTGCAGGACAGTCCTGACTGCGCCGCTGAATATGAGGATACACGATTGTCTATTCTACATAGTGTTCGCTCGGTTTACCACCTCCGAGTCCTTGAGGCCCGGTATGTAAAATTTTACCAGCCGAGCCTGTGTAGATAAACGGAGCATTTCATGCGCTCCTTACGATTTATAGAGGGACTGTGAGTTTCTTTTTCTATTTTATACTGTTGTGGTACTTGTTAATCATTTTATTAGTTATTTACAATTAAAACTTATATTATTTTAATCGCTTTCCAACTTTCCCTCCTCTTTCGTTATTATTGTTGCGTCTTGATTGTTTTGTATTTCGCCAACGATTGCCTTTGAAAAAGCGTTGGCCGAAAGGACCCTATGGTAGAAAATTAGGTCAATCTTGTTATATATAACAGCCATTATGAATAACCTTCGATATGAGTGCTTCACGTCTTTGTTTCTTAGTCTTGGGTTATTCCGAATGGAGATTATTGGAATAGTTCATTTTTCTTACGAATTTGAGGAAGGATACAAAGAAGGCCGGGCGAAGATTCAATCCGCCTGTTTCGCCAGCCAGAAAAGAATACTCCAACTTCTCCCTCTAGGGTTCAGACACCTCTCTCTACAACCCATCCCCCCCCCAAATACTTTCCCTGGGGAGGCGATATTTGTCTGGTGGACAGACGGGCGCTTGAGAAGGACCTCTCTTTCCAGAAAAGGTCCTCTTGAGACCTTTATTTAAGCTGACGTCCGTCGACGGACGACCCCAGGAACTTCAACGATGCCCCTGAGGTCGTAACTATAGTTACAATATCAGGCACCAGAGCATGTAATTTCACCGCTGCGGCTAGAAGCTCATGATGGCTCAGGTAGAGCCTCTTGAGCTTCGAAAATTAGCAAAAATTGGCCAGAGAAGGCCCCAGTTTTACTTCACTTCTCGTTATATAAAAAAGATCCTGAAACTTTTCCCCACGGACTTTGGTGGTATTGTCACCAACGGACGGATTACATCCGACCTACAGAGTACTTGCCAAGGGCAATTCATCAGAGTCCTTTCTGCCGCAGATTTACGGACTGGCTGCGTCTAAGGGTCCTCTGAAAAATGAGTATCAAGCTGGCGTGCTTGAATGTGAAGGGCTTGAGGGATCGGGGTAAAGCTGCTTGCCTGCTTCGTAAGCTCTTGTCGTTCAGTGTTAATGTGGCCGCGATCGAGAAGTGTTGTGTGGCGACTGTTTATTACACATACGGAGACCGGCAGGCTAGAAGCGTTTCCTTGTTGATGAAGCGTACCCTGGGCTCAAGGCTGGACCATGTACCTGTCCACGCAGGCGTCCGGTTGATGGTGACCGGGATTGCTTTGAAAAAGTTGTTCGTTTCAGGTTGTTGCGATTTAAGTACCCAACGACCTCACAGCGAGTCCCGTTTTTCTGTCAGCTGGACCCGTTCCTGTTTGATCAGCTGATCCTAGATTTAATAGGGGACGAGAAAACCGTTTTGGTCCCAAAGTTAAATCGGGGTCGATGAGCTAGCGAGGAGTGTGATCGCAGCCTGGTAGATCTGATAGGCGACCATGTTCTGGTTGATAGATACCGGGTCGATCACCCGCTGGACAGGGGAGGGGGTATGGACATGCGTTCTTAAGTGGCTGTCGACCCGGGTGTTTAGGTACCAGGATAGAATGTTAGAGAGAAGGGTCGATCGCTACGTTCGGGAGGTAGATAACCCGGACTGATGCCGACTGTGGACGACCAAGGACATGTGCGAAGCGTTTCGGCAGTATTTCCCGAAGCGTTTTATCAAGGAAACTACGTTTCATAACTATTTGGGAAACTGTCTCGACTGAAGCGGCGAGCTGCGAGGATGAGATGACGGATGACAAAGTTCTTATTGTTGGTAATATTTTATTTATTTTCAAAAAATGTGCTAGTAATTGTGTTTTCTTCAAAAAAGCATTGCTGGTATTTTTTTTCTTCAAAAATCTATTGCTGGTATTAACCCCCCCCCTTTTTTTTTAACACTTTCATAGTGTTTTGACCCCCGGTTTAAGGGTTAACTATTTGCCCATAACCGGGACCCAAATAGGTGCTAGCACCCCGGGTGAGGGTGGACCTTGGAATACCAACAATTAAGAGGTGGTTCCACGCTCCACAAAACCTCCTGATCAGAGGCCCTGCTGTTGGATGTAGTTTATCGTCATACCCAGGACGGGTATCAGACTGATATTTCGCCTACCGCCACCATATCCACGAATACACAAAACAAAAGGAACACAATCGATCAGCAATAATGAATCTTCCAAGTCAGATTTTATGACGTCATAATCTGAAAATCATGAGTGAAAAGATCTTCAGATGATGCAAAAATGCTTAAGTTAGTCATGTCGGACAACGAAGTTACGACAGAACTTCAGACAAGATGTTCAGAAGCACTGATTACGTAGATTCTCCGCTCTGCAGTTTATCTGCGTATCTTAAAAAATCGGGATAAAAGTTAAACTTTATTATTTCCCTTTACATGTTGAGGTAAAGTATTTGGGGACAAAACCTTTTCATAATTGTAATCCCTTTATTACAATAAAGCAAACATGAGAAAATTCGTTGTGGTGGAGAGAAAAACCCTTTTGGGACTACGGATCCGTACTTGACAGAAAGTTTCTAGTGTGGCCGGTAGTTCTGTCTTCACAGAAGAAAATATTAGAATGCATGTAATTGAAAGAAAGGGAGATAAATCTTTCAATTTAAGACTACTTATGCAACCCACAATATAACATGCGAGTAGTTTTCCTTCCTTGACGATACGCCTAAACAAGGAAGACGAAATCGAATTCAAAGCCAGTAACGGACTTTAAGACAATCTCTTAAATATGAATCAGATCACTAACACTAATTCCTGATCCCCTGACAATAGTTGGTATTTCTTTTCTACCACCAGAAACATTGTTAGCACAGAAAATGATTAAATTTTATCGAGGAAGTAGCAGTAACATCAGTGGGTAATAAGAAAATCCGAAGACACGAATTTTCAAACATAGGGAATAAAAAAAAATGCTCTTATTCACCCCGCTTCCGATATTCACTATGGAAAGTAAATTCTCTAGTCAAAAATAAGCGGGCAATAGGTAGTACAGATTTATTTAAAAAAAAAAAGAACCAATTCCATTACGCATTGCTTCAGTCCTCAAGCATCGTTATGGAAGGAGTCGGTGACCATTTGGAAGAGGAGTTTAATAAGTTTTCAATGTCAGGCAAAGGGTCGCTGTAGTAGCGTCGTATCCCTGTCAACGTTCAGTTGTTTGTTTACACCGGAATGGCGAGTCCTCAGCAAAAGGCGTTCTGTGCTCCAGAGATCGCGAAAACAAATACGGTTGAAACTGTGCAGCGTGCTTTTCAAAGGCCATTCGGCATTAATCCGCCTTCTACGAACATTCTACAGCGGTTTAGTTTCAAGAGACTGGGTGTCAGTGTAAAGGAAAAGACCAGGACGACCACGTGGTTTCGGGAGAACAAGCGGCAAGAATCCGTGCTGCGTTTGAGGGGGTGGGGTCCACGGAAGTACACGAATCGACCTAGCCCTGAGCTTGCGACCTCTCCATCCATTATCTGGCGTGTGCTAAGAAGACGTCTACATGTGAAACCTTACATGACTACGCTTCGCTCAGGCACTTGCCAAGACCTTGTGCTTGGTCTGCGAGATCCCCAGATCTCACCGTGTGTGATTTTTTTTTTTCTTGCGTGGATATGTAAAAGGTCGCGTTTATGTTCCACTGCTACCCACTAACCTCGGTGACCTTAAACATCGAATAACAACAGTGATCAACTCGGTGGATCGTGATATGCTGATATACATGTGAGAGGAATTCTCTTAACGAATTGATTGGTTTGTCTTACGACATATCAATCTCAATTGGTTATTTAATCCCGACAAGACTTATTGCTGGTAGTATCCCCCCCACCCCCCAAAAAGTATATTGTTGCTAATATTTTTTTCAAAAATGTATTACTGGTAATGTATTGCTAATCAGTTTTTCTTCAAAAATATATTGCTGGTAATAATTTTTCGAAAAAGTATTGCTGGTGTTAAAACCTATTTTTATACTTTTATAGTGTTTTGACACCTTTTTTTTGGGGGGGGGGTATTTGCCCATAGCTGGCCTCGCAACAGCTGCTACCAACCATGGATCAGGGTGGACATGGGAACACCAGCAATTAAGTGGTGGTTCCACGCTCCTCAAAAGTTTGGCCTTGATAAGAGATTCTAAACATTTTATCTTTCTTTTCTAAAAAAGAAAAAATGTTTTGTGTGAAATGTTTCCGCCAGCGTCGAAAGACTGCAATCGTGTATGGGGTTCCTGAGTGCGTGTTGAAAGGACAGTTTCTAGTTACTTTCTATTTGTGGAATACAAGAGTATGGAGAGAAGAGCGATATGTTGGCACGGTCGAGAAACTTGCGTAAGGAATAACCCTCCCCCCGGCTTCCAATTCAAGCGTGGAAAAATGTCTTTTAGAAACCTGCCTACCACATCGACTGAAAAAAACAAAACAAAAAAAAACAAAAAAAACGCGGTCGGCTGAAAGGGCAGAACGTCGTGACAATCTAATTACAAGTTTGACAGTGTCAGGAACATTTAGGCAGCGTCATCTTTATGCTGATTAAAACCAGGACAGGAATACCTTACGTAATATGCAAGACGACAGCTACGTCAGTCCGATGAAATAAAAGAAAAGCCATCTTAAGACCTGGGTAAACTGGGCAATTACCAGAGGCCACAAAATCCTTGGAGGTCCCCCATACAGCCGAATTGTTCAGGAGACACTTTTTGGCGGAGTAGAAACGTATACGTGCTATCTCGCGAAAGGCCTGAAAGTCAGATCATTTGAGTTTGTAGTAGTAAGTAAAATTTAATAAAATAAGGTCATTTCTTTAACCACCCGAAAAGTATCACCGACTTATCTCCAACACTTCTAAATGGTTATTGTTATGGATTGGCCTGCTCAAAGCCCAGATCTCAATCCTATTGAAAATGTGGAATATTCTAGGAGAACGTTCGAAAACCAGAAATCCTAAAACAACCGAGCAATTATGGAATGCCCTTCGGGAAGAATGGAATAAGATCACCCAGCAAGAATTTGAAAATTTAATTTCCTCATGCAGTCAAAGATGTCAAAGTGTGATTGAAGCTAAAGGGCTTCACACTAAATATTAAATAATTCCAGTATTCTGTCATTTTTGATTATTCTGTCATTTTTGATTATTTTGTTATTTTTTCAACCGTTCTGATCATTTTGGCCGCCATGGGTTTTGCAGTAAATCACTAAATCATCCATAACTTTTGTATTACACCAAAATCTCAGAAAATAATATCGTATTTATTGTTTTAAAATTATAGAAAATAAAAACTTATACCTACTTTTCTGACGAAAACAATGCCGTTCTGAACATTTTGGCTGCAACTGTATAACAGGAAAAAAAAATCATATCACTCCAACCCCTCTAAATGTAACTGTAGAAATAAGATGGCTGCCCACTTAAGGGCAGGTGCCAACAAGTATGTGTTTATAAATTTGAAATACACAGAAATAAACCTAATAGTACTAATAAAAACGTTAATTTTTTACAGAATCCACACAAGGTAATTTCAAAAAGCGTTACTACAATCATTTAAGTAACTTTAAGCATGAAAATTTCAAAAACACAGCACTAGCCTGTTTACATACATATGGAATATTAAACAGGAAGATAGTATTGACCCCATCTTAAAATGGAAAATGCTAAAAAAGTGCCATAAGTATAAAGCAGGGAGGCAGGTATTGCTTATGTATGGAGGAAAAATTAGCAATAGCCACCTCCGATGAACCTAATAATTTATTAAATCAAAGATCCGTGATTATAAATAGGTGTAGGCATAGGAAATCCTGGTTATTGGAAGAGGCTATGTTTTTTTTTTCGAGGGGCGGGGCTCCCTATTTAAGGTACTGGACGATTTATTTTGCCCTGTTCGGATGCTTCTAATTCTTTTTTTTTCTAGTTTTTTTTTCTCCCTCGGGTACCAATTTCTTTTGATAGACTTACAAATTGTGCTATCCGAGGTTTTTTTTCCAACCGAGTATTACTAGTAGTTTAACTTTATGCAATAACTGAACAGAATTAATTTCATGAGATTAAAAATATCTTTTTTCATGTCATGTTTGTCCTGCAATGTTGTACCGTCGTTCATTAGAGGTAGGTTATTGAAAATTAAAATCAGTTCCTTATCTGTCGAGCAAGCTTTTATTAGACACGAGTTGGACAAACTGTTTGATTTTTCTTATTCATATTTACGCTAGTTTCGTTTCTTTTTTTTTTTGTATTTTTTTCTTAAACGAAAATCGAAGCAAATCTCGTTATTTGTCCAGTAACAAAGTACAATTGGAAAAATCAGTTGGAGAGAATAATATTTAAACAGCCTCGTCTCTAGAAGGTTCTAAATTGACGATGGTAATTCCAGTTAATTTTCAATTATTCCAACGTCACCGACTGAGATTGAACTAAACGGTTCTTTTTCGTGGACTGGATTTTTGCATTTCACCTAAACTTTC
>OZ038485.1:95047950-95185450 GCA_964036315.1 Acanthosepion esculentum | reverse complement strand
AATAGCGTATGTAATATTCACATACGTGTCGTATTATAAAATACAAACACAGCGAATATCTTCTCCATTGTTTACGATTGTAAGGTGTTTAGCCGATTCTTGTTTGGTTGTTTATGGCTGTACGCATTTACGCAACGAGTATAGCGTTACTAACGATTATTTACTTTTACTTATTTAACTAGAAGAGGAGATAGAGGAAAAGAGGTTAGTCTATTGTAATTTGGTCTCATAGCTTAAAACCACCCCTATCGGGCGGCATTTAAACTAGCTCTTGCTGAGGGCTCTCGATTGGACCTTCGGCTTGTTCAGGAGTTTGAAAGTCCCTACGTCTTTGCAGATTCTCAGCATTGGAAACTCTCCTGGCAGCCGTTTGATCAGAGTCTTCGTTTGCATGGGACTTTTCCTCGCTAAAGCTTTGTTTCTTTTGATTGCAATCTGGTCCTCTGTTGGCGAAGATCTTTTTGTGGGGGCATACGGTTGCCGTATGCGATAGGCAACAATAAACTACAGCAGAACTCAAAATTGATCGCTGCATTTAAGTATTGAATTAATATTTAAGCTCAACTTTAAAAAGAAAAAAAGTTGAGCAATAATTCTTATGTTGCCACTTAATGTACGTCGGTCCTTACTTTCCGTACAATTTTTATTTCATTGGTGACTTTCGTTGGATTTTGCAATTAATTTCGATTCTTCCAAATTTCAAAATGTATAAAAATTGTTATTGTACAAAAAATTTTCACAGTAATAAAAACTTGGAAATCCCAAATTTCAGGATTCCGACCTGGAATATTTTAATTTGTTCACGGAGTCTGCGTGATTCCAAAAATGGTATATGTTGGGCTACAGCCTCTGGGAACAAAGTTGAAATAGTGTTACTCTGACATTCGCATTTATTTGTATAGATAAATTGTTACTGATTCAAAGGCTTTAAATTATGTTGTGTGTTCGCTAAACAATTATTTTGATACGGACAAGTTAAAAAGGAAGGTTCAAGTGGGTTAAATTTGTGCTTTCAGTGCGAGAGACATCGTATATTTTACGTTTTCACTGGAAAGGTTTTAATATTAAGTTCTTTTTTTTCTTTGGAGATTTTTGGAGAGTGAATCAAATAGAAACTAAGACAAATAAAAACATTGTGACAGTCCGGATGTGACCAATGGTCTAATTCTGAGATGACTGGGTCAGTAAATATGCACGACTAAGCTCAGGTTTTCCTTGGCACATATTTTAAGAGTAAAAGTTTACAGTTGTCGGCTTTATTACATCAAGTTTAACTGAGAAATTAAGTACCGTATATACTCGTATGATAATTTTATGTATAGTGATAGCCCTCAAATTTTGGGGCATGAATATATTATCTCCAGAAAATGTTTTTTTACCTATGTATAGTACAACTAGTAACAAACCCCCCCCCCCATCAAAAAAATGCATGATTGTTAGCTTTCAATAAAAATAAGAAATAAGAGTTAGTCTAAGAGCTAACAATTATATCACCTCGATGTGCCCATATTTGAATATACGATTCAAATATGTGTCGTTACTTGACAACGTTAGCGATCATAGCTCTCCAATTTCCCGCCCTTTGTAACTCTTAAGGAGTTTTTTGTTATCTCTCCTGAACATTGTCCCACCATCCATTTACATTGGTCCGTAGGTTAGACATGGTTTTCCTGTCCCTCTTGACAGGAATCAGTCCTGTGGGCATCAATTTTTCTAAGCGCTTTCCTTATGTGAACTAGAGATTTCAACAGTCTCCCTGATATTAAGAATTAGTTTCATTTTTGTTTCTATTTTCTTTAAAACTTCGCTGCACGTGTATTCAGTCCATGATATTCTCAGCATCCCGCTGTAGAACCACATTTTTTTCATCCGAGAAGAGATGGTCCCGTATTAACAATACATTACAGTTCAGTTTTCAATTGAATTTTCCACGATATAGAGAGATACCAGAAGAATAGTTTTTTTCCTTTCCCCACAAAGAAAAAAAATTCAACTCGTAATAATGCTTTTAAAAACACGTTCTAAGCGCTCTTCAGTAAATTCAGAAGAGGAGGTAAATATAGCAGATTCCTGTTAAAAAGAATTACCCAGGATAAAGAGAATTTGCAACCCAACGAGTTCCAAAGGACGAATGGAAGCGAACGCGCCTAGTCGGCAGTGTTCTTTATCAACGTAAACTACATCTGGAAGCAAGACATAAAAAAGTTCCCTTTCTGTAGGCTTGGAGCGTTTTGGTAAAGCCAAGTGAGATAACCCACATTTATTCCAAGAATTGTTGTACAGCATTTCATTTTCTTAATTAGTCTTTGATCTTTTAGTATTAAAAAGTAAGGTACCATAATTTCTAGAAAATTACGCTTTTTTTTTCAACTATAAATTACAGATAGTAGGGATGTGTATTATAAATAGTTGTAAACAAAAATATTTTTTTCATTGATTTATAATACGTACTTGTTTAAAAAAAAAAAAAAAAAAAGTAGATATCCCAATTTTCATTTTTAAATCCAATAATAATTGCAATATTTTGTCAATTTTATCAGTAACCACATTTTTTTTATTTGTGGGGTGAAAAAAAGTTGATCGTCTTTCTTTCATAAATTCAACTAAACTTTGTTCCATATCTGGATATCGAGCTTTTCTTCCTCTACCTATAGCTTTGACACGTGATTTACACTCAAGTTCATTTTATTCTTTCTCCATAAACGTATGTTAGCCTCATTCAACTCATTCTCTAGTTGCAACTCCGGTTCCTCTTTCTGCTAATTCTGTTATTTTTTGTTTAAAATTTGCACCATAACTCGCACGTTTTGACGACATTTTGGCGGTAAAATAAAATGTTATATTTATCGGGAAAACCGCATGATAATTTTCGTTATTTTAGCCGCTTAGTTTCAATTTTTATTCTTACTGTCAAGGTCGACAAAATGTCGACGTGATTTTTTTTTTTTTTTTTTTACAAAATTTATAGATGCGTATTATGCATAGGGATAGATACATTTAATTTTGGGGTCATTTGTTGGGATGGTGCGTATTATTTCCAAGAAATTACGGTAATTTGTAATGAAATTGTTACGGATAGAATAAAGACATTCTAGTAAGATCGGGCTTTCTTTATTATTATTATAATTATTTATTAATTGCCCCTTAGCAGCTTAAAGAAATAGATGAACGTTACGTTCGAGTTGACCACAAAGCCATCGATTGAGAAGTCAGATCAAAAGAATCAATAGTCAGGACTTCCTATGGTGACTACAATGAGTAATAGTACAGTGTAACCCGGATATAAGAGAAACCCGGATATAAGACTTCTCCGGTCTCGACAACTCTTATATCAGAGTTACTGTATTTATCGATAGCTACACTTTATCAGTGTTGAGGATGTTAAATATGGATTGGAATAAAACAGTAGGAAAAAAGTAGCAAAGCTAGAAAGTAAAATAAAACTAAATAAGAAATCATCTTACCAGCCAATAGTTTAGAGGTTCATTTTCAAAAGGTCAAGCACTAAAGCGGAGGCCAATAAGAGTTCTTTTGATTGATCCATTGCCACTTTCGTTAGCACGCTTGAAAGTTCCAGTTTTACGTGGCAATATTCCTCAAATCCAGCTGAAAGACGTCATCTCACTGTGTTACTGACCGTCCTTCCAAATATAGAAAATAAAGTTTTTCCATTATTGCCGAAATTAGATATTTTGTAACAAACAGACGACTGTTCTTGCAACAAAACAGCTACATTCAAATTTCAACGTTCTAAGCTCCGTCCTTGGGAACAAAAAGATAATTGGCCTCCTCTGAATGTAAAAAGGAGGGGATTCTTATTTACTAAGCGTAGCTTAGATGCTTCAGAAAGACGGAAGTATGGAGCACCTAGTGAGGATCAAACTCACTTAGACATAGGGAGAAAGGCTTGCTGGCCATTACACCACGTCGAAGTGTCCAATAAGGGATGCTTTTTCGTGCTAAACTGGTTCTCGTCCTCTTTTGAGATTTATACAAATAATATGACGATTTACTAACCGTAGCTTGGATACAGCACACGGCGTTGAACACCCAGTGAGGATCAAACTCACTAGTAATGTATCTAGCGAGACAGGCTTGTTAACCATTACACCATGTCGAAGTGGTCACTTGAACATTAAATATGATTTTCTAAGTGTAGCTTAGATGAGGTCGAAAGTACAGTGACATCTAGTGAGGATCTAACGTAATACGCAGCCGTAATTGTTCTAGCGATACGAACATGTTGAGTACGTCGAGGCGCCCCACAGACATTAAATATGAACACCATTCAAAAGACAAGTGGATTTTGCCTCCGATGTATTTTAGGATTCTTCCATTTTATTTGTAGGAGAATGGGGTATTATCAAGTGATTTTATTTGTTCGTCTTTGTTGAGTTATTAACCTGTTCTGTGTCACAGACAATATAACACGTGTTGTAGTGGGGCAGGCCGATTTTGGAACCGTGGGATTGCACTCAATTTGAAATATTTTGCTTTTTAAAAAAAATAATTAAAATTTATTGTACTATTATTTAACATAGAAAATACTCCCACTATTTTAAAAACAATTTAATTATTAAAATAACAAAAACTTATTTAATAAAAATGCAATATTGTTTTTTGCGTACATCTTTTCTTTAAATTTTTATATTTCGAAATTGAATGAAACGTAGAGTTTGTAAATCTCGATAAAAATGTTAGCGATAATTTCAAAAATACTAAATACTCTAAGGATTTTAACAAGCGTCAGCGTATTGCAAAAAATTCTTGTTCATTAAAATATTTTAAGACCTTTAGATATACAGTGTAACCCAGATATAAGAGAGTTGTCGGGACCGGATATTAAGTATCTTATATCCGGGTTTCTCTTATATCCGGGTTTTGTCTATTTTGTTTAGGTAAGTATGGCTCTAATTTGAGACCAGAGAAAATTTCTCTTATATCCGGGTTTCTCTTATATCCCGGTTACACTGTACATTGCATTTATTAGATACTAGCAGAGGTGTCCAGCATTGCCCGGAAACTAATTTTGTCCAAATAAAAAGTCAACCAGACAGACACTTATTTTACTAGGTATGTCCAATTTTGACCTTTTTAGCGGGTTTTTTTTAGTTGTTTTTTTGTCAGTTGAAAGACACATTAATTTCGAAATTCTTGTAAAAATTAACTACTTGTTGGATTTTAATGAAAACTTCAGAACTTATTCAGAAATGAATGAACTTAATTTAGAAATGTTTGTCTCTTTGAAAGTCATGGTATAAATATTTTTTTTTATATCTGTTACCCCCCTCGAACTTAATTTTATGAAAACACAAAAAAAAATTTATTTGCAACCTCAATTTTTTTTTTTAATTAAATGCACAAAACTCTGAAAAATCTAAATCATCGATTTTTTTGTTAAAAAAATGTCCGAAATTGTCCAAACTTTTACCTCAATTGTAAAAATACAAAACCCAATAAAACTAAGACAATATTTAATTAAGAAAGTTTTTAATGGCTTTTCTGAATAATATATACGAAGGTAATTATTATCTGAAAGAAAAAAAATTTTTTGATGAACAATAAATTTTTACATTAATTTTCTTTTTTTTTTCAATTTTAAATACACAATATGACAAAAGGTTGTTATATATTTATACATTAAGTTCTTTCTGCAACCTTATGGAAATGATATATTATGTTCTCTACTTTTTAAAGATCATAAATTTGAAAGCTTATTAAAATCTGACAACCATAATTATTTTAAAAATAATTTTTAATATTCCAAAATTGTATTTAAAATCGTCTACAACGAAAGTACGGATGCACATTGTTGAAATAATGTCACATGAGTAGTTTCCTTTGATAGAAGCAAGTTTTTTTTTACTTCAGAAATGGCTTTGTAACAAGAAAACAACGCTTGTCAAGTTTTCTGAATATCGTCGTATTATTTTCAATTTTTTTCTTTTTCTATTCAAATATAATCGAATAGTGGGATAAAAGAAAATATCGACTATTTACAATTACAAAAAAAAAAAAAAACGCCCTTGGAAGTCCACCCAAATTTTCAAGTTTGAAATCGAATGCATAAATTCATTGTACATTACTTTGGAATTATTATCCACATGACAAATTATCAATTAAAACGATTTTTGGAGTTTAAATTTTCTGGAGTTAGCTCGCTACTACTCAAACTAAAAAATACTTGTCGAGTCAAAACAAAACCAACATAGCTGCTATTAGCATGTTAATTTTATTAATAAATAAAATAAAACTCATATTACTGCCATATAATTATTAATAAATAGAAAAAAATCTGCCTTAATAAAAAAGAAATAAAATCTCATTTCATTAAGTTAACCCGTTTCAATTAATGGTGTTTCATGTAATTTTTATATTCTCAGAAAAATATTTCATGACTGAAATAATAAACCTCAATTTAAAAAAATGTATTTTTTTTACTGTTTTATTTTTACTTGTAAAATTTGATTTTCTTTCATAATTTAAATGTTATTTTCAGTGCAGAATTCTTCCTCAAACGTAAGGTAAAAAAAAAAAAAAAAAAAAAAATTTGAAAGTGAATTTTTAAAAAAAAAATCTACTAACCAGATTCACTTAAAATTAGAACGAATTATATCACTTTGGCGGTACCGTACAATAAATTTCAGTACCGTAAGTTGTGAATATATTGACGTACATCAATCAACGCCTGTGAAAATAGACTACCCTGGTGGGAAATATCTCTCTTAAAAAATTTTCTGCTAAAAATGTAAGTAATGTTTCTTTCAAATTACATTAAGTATACTTTTGAGTTTAATCATTCTAAATTTCCTAAGATAACAAAAGAAAAAGGTGTAATTTATTTTTCATGATTTTTTAACTAACAAACTATGATCTTTCCGACAGAAATGTCGATAAGTTCGATTTTACGAAATTTTTTGACTCGAAAAAAAACAAGATTTTTAATAAAATTTTTAACATTTATAGGAAGGATTAAAAAATCTGAAAAAATATTCAGAAAATACTTTGGTCTTTCCTCTTTAATAACAACATAAATATTTAAACCTTAAAAATTGTTTTATCAATTTGGGGACCTTTTGTCGTCAAGGTATACCACTTTTTAGCGAAATATTGGACATACCTATATTTTACTTGTATAGATTATTAAAATGACTCAAATTTCGGCTTCATCTGTTACGTTCGCTGTCAAACAAATGTCCCTGTGAAAAATCATGCATCAGTCTCATACTTCACCCCACCTCTGGGTTAAATAGTAAGCTTGAACGATGTCAACCACTCTAAGAAAAGGAAAAACTCTGGACGCTATTACATTTTCGCACTCCCCAATGATTTTTGTCTTCAGTTCTTTTTTAGTTAAAAAAACAAAACAAAAAACAAATACGAATAAATTTCCATTTTTTCTTAATTTGTTTTATAATTTGCGGATTTTAATTTTAAATAATACATTTCATTATCTTTCTGACTTTCTTTTTAGAAACTTTTGACAGCAGAAACACATTTATTGCTAGGGTTTGTAAATTAAATTTAATGATTAATAATTGCAACAGTCCAACAATTGTTATTTTAAATTAAATTTATGGGGTTAAACTTTTTAAAAAGACTGTTTTAAAAATAAATTTCTTTTCATTTTATAAATTTATCTGGTTGTGTCTTACTTTTTAGCGGGTGTGCGGAAGTGTAACAGCGCCAAACTCTGAATTCCAAACTGTTGAGAAGGAAACAGGAAAGTACAGAATAAATCACCACCCACAAGGCCGCGTAATCGCTTTTGAACTCTGTCAAGACTGGGCAGCACCAGCCCAGATATAGCAGCAATACTTATTCTTGGTCTCTGGTAAAGACTTAGATATTTTATGGAGTGACAAAAGGAACTAACCATTCTTTCAGCATCTTTAGCGATGACACCGAATATATGCGTTCCATTTGAGGTCAGATTGATTGATTCATTTAGTCATTCATTTTGTACGGTTTATCAACCCTTTGCAGGTTATTTAAAGCCATAAAATATTTTTTAGATGGAAAGAATTTTTTTAGATAATGATGATTTAGTGATACAAGTCTTACTAATCAACCCATAGGTAGGGGGATAATATGTTGAGGCCATTTATAACTGTTGTAGTATACCTACGGAAGATAATGGATATGTCCCCATTCACATAAATACAATAGTAAATACTGTATGTTGGTCTGCAGTTAAAGATTCGTCTCTAGCTGCGCTGGTCAAACTCTCTGCCTCCGAGTATGGAGGATCCCCAGACGAGGTTATGTCGAAGAGCAGAGTCTCGTCTCGGGAAACAGCTACCCGACCCCGTTTTAGATGGGGTCTACGGGGAAATTTTGGCCGAGCCTACGGTCTCGGATACCCTACATTAAATAGGCCTTGTGCCACATCTGACCACGTGGGGCGGTTGGTAGATATCCTAGAGTTGAAGATTCGTCTCCAGCTGTGCTGGTCAAACTCTCTGCCTCCGGGTAGAAAGGATCCCCAGAATTTTTGGCCATTAAATTCGTCCTTGTGCCGCATCTGACCGCGTGGGGCGGTTGGTAGATATCCTAGAGTTGGAAATTCATTGTGGAATTCACTTGACTCATATCTAGCAGTTGACTACTTCTTCAACGCACCTCTGGCGAATCTTATATGTGTTGTTCTTGTCCTAAGTATTATCGTTCGTTACCAACCTTCGTTTGATTATTTTATTCAGTAGCCTTTTCTAGGTTACAATAATAATAATAGAAACTGACGGTTTTACTCTATTGAGTATTGCGTTTACGATTTTCCAGAACTGGAAGGATTCAAGCTTTTTGTTTTCCACTTTAGCTTCAACTGGCTGCACATAGCTGCTCTTTGTATTTTGCAGGATTCTTTTGCAGTGATTGTGCGCTGTTTGTGAATGAGGCAAGGGTTATGCTACAGTCCAGTGGTTCCCAAACGGTGCGGCACGCCTTATAGGTGCGGCGGAAGAGGATAGCAAGCGAGGCGGAATGATTGAAAGACAAACAAAGATTTAGAAACAGTTTCCAAAAAATTCATATGCCAAACACGATTTCAAAATTTAAAATATTATTATGGATTACTTGTAATTGCATGCAAGAGTCCAAGTATAAATAGTCACAAATAATTATTGACCGATTTTATCATTGTGATATTTCTGCATTATATCAAGAATACAGTAACTAGGGTTCGTAAATTGGAGGAGACAGTTATCAATGATAATGTTCGAGCTTCGTATATGTGGTTATCTCCCTTTAATCTGCTGTCTATTTTTTTAATTTTTTTTTATCACATGAAATTTGGTGAGGGACGAGCAAATTTTAATTCCGAAAATGCGGCCCAGAGAAAAAAAAAATTGGAAACTACTGTGCTACACTGTCTCCCCCCGATAAAGGTGGCAGTAGTTGTTACAGTGATGAGTGACCGCGCTAATGTTTTAAAATGTCTAAAACTTTTATTTAAATACGTAATTCTTTTTCATGGTTTAGCTATAGGCTATTATCTCACAAATCTAGATACATTCAAAAAATTTGCTAAAAAAAAAAATTATACATGATGAAAAATACCCAAAACATATGTATTGGCGTAAGGCTTAGGGGTTAAAATGAACACATTATCAGAAGAGTTACCTTTAATAAATTTTAAATTTATTGGCAATTTTTTTTTATATTTTCTCAACAAGCGTCTTCATAAGTAAAACTATAAAGCTGAACTATCAAAATTTTAATAAAATATTAGACAGCTTAAAATATTTTCTTAAATTTTTAAGATTGCGGTTAGTTCAAAAATTAAATAAAAAGGCGTTCACGTTGTATTCAAGTCATTTTTCTGTTCTGTCCCCTTTATTTAAATTTCCCAAACATCGGGCTGTTAATAAATTGCTCAACATTTCAGAAAACACCCAATTAGTGTTACAAATGCTTTTCTACGATATTTTAAACTAAAAATAAATAATATTTGTTTCAAAAAAGATTAATTAAACTTTAAATCGGTTAATTTTCCTCAAATAATGTTTTCAGAAAAGTATATTTTATTTTTGAGAGATTTTTTTTAATAAAGAGCATTAGTTTGTGTTGACAGATCTATCAATATGGACGCATTTAAAAACTTGACTTACAAGAAGAAAAGAAGGTTAAATCAAGTTAAATTCGGTTTGAAATACACAAAGTATTTTGCTTATTGGGAATATAACATTGAATCTCTTAGTTTGAAATTAAAGCTTCAGGAAAAATTTTCATTTGTTAAAATGCATTTTAAACTTAGGTACCGTTTTTTCCTTTTACTTTTTGGATATACTTAAATAAAACGAAAAATTAACTTTGTAGTATTGAATGCAAATGAGGTACTGCTATAAAAGCAGTACGCCACAGCGAATGCTAGTCGAGCTACCATCTGTTGGTGGCTTTCCCTCCGAAAGAATTGGCAGAAGAAGAAGAAGAAGAAGAAGAAGAGGAGGAGGATTAGGATTAGGGGATGGATGTTGCAAATGTAGTAACTATTCCGTGCCGGATGGCTTCTCTCCTTCCTTGCTCCCCCCACCCTTCCCCACCGTTGGGTGACATCTATTGCGTAGCAGTGGTATGACCGAATATGACTAACTCAGACAAGCTATGACCAGTTTAGACAAGCGGCCAGAGTAGAAACACTCAGGTCCCCACGTTAAAAACCTGACACTGTTGGGGGGGGGGGGTATTATTTAGTTGAGAGTTATCTCCCTTGTATTAACGGAAGATTTCATATGACAACTCTACCAGTTAATTATTTCGAATAGACTATTTTGGCGGTCCCAGTGAAATAGACTCCAAGGCTATTTTGCCGGTGTATAAATAGTATTTTAGAACTAAGTATATAGTATATTTGAGGTCGTCAGAGCAATGGTTGTATGAGCTGTGTAGGCAGGACTTGAACAACAATAAAATGGATTCTGTGGTCTGTGACTATTAATACCTGAAGTCTATTGGCAAGAGAACCATGCCAAAGGGAAAGATTTGGAATTTGCATAGACTGTTATGCTTGAAGTTAGGTACCTCTACGATATCGCTAAAAAAATGGCATAAGCATGATTAAAAAGACGCCAAACTTGATGAAAACAAAATTTTATCTTTTAAATGCTTATATTATGTGGAAGAGGAAAGAACAAAGTTTTTTTTCATTATTTTTAAAAAAATTTTCCTTCTTTTTAGAATATTCTAAATTTTGATTAAAAAACTTTGTTTATCTTTGTGTCACGGTCACCAGTGAAATAACATATACAATTTTTATCACTTTTTTTTTGTATGACACACATTATTTTTGGAAATCTTGCAAAAATGAAAATAATTGTCGGATCTTAATGAAACTTTCAGAAAGTATTCACAGATGATCGAAATTATTATAAATATGTTTTTTTTTATTATAGTCATGGCAGAAATATTTTTTTTATATTTATTATCCCCCCACCATAACTAATTTTATGAAAACTAGAAATTCGCTCGCATCGGATTTAGTTATTACAATAGTTAAAAGCACAAGGCTTTGAAGAATGCAAATCACGTTTTGTTTTTTTTGTAATAACTCCACTTGTACCTGAAAAATAGCTTTGAACTGTAATATACAAAACTCAATAAAACAAATATATTATTTAATTTCAAATGCTTTTATTTGCTTTTAGTTGTTTGTATTAATATGGACAATATTTTCTGAAAGCAAAAAATTTTTCCGATGAATAATAAATTTTTTATTCAGTTATTTCTTAATTATTTAACTATAATACATTTTTTACATTAAGTTGGTAAAATATTTTAAAATTACTTACAAGCCGCGTCGGATTTTCTAAATGCCCTTATGATATAGATCTTGTTTTAGTGCTTTATAAATTGTATCGTTTTGACTACTCCGAACTCCACACGTACTTAAAAAATGTAATTTTGTCTTAAAAAAAAAAGTTAAAACGGTTGTTATTAAAATGTATGAGAGGTAACAAAAGTATAAAAGGTCATGTGACTTGAGTTTAAATGGCGTTAAAAATTCTTAGCGAGACAAATGTTGTGTATTTTGAATTAGCGGTTTTTACTCATTACAAAAATTTGAACATCATCCTAAGCCATTTTCACCATCAACATTACTACATTTTTAAAAATACCATTTATTTCATTTATCATTTTACATATTTCATTGCAATTTCAATGTTTTGAAGTTGTTTTACAGCTTTCACTTTTTTTCTTTCAGTGAGCCGTCTGTCAATTTTTCAATTACGATTCATTTTCATACTGTACCATTTGATTTATTTTTAATTTTTTTATATAGCTACTTTTTCAATATATTTCTTGAATTTGTGAAATTCTTTTTATAGATTTTTTAATTCATGTATATTTTTTTTTGTTATGAAATAAGAAAGATAACATATCCAACCGAGCACTGAAATTTGGCGCACTCAGATATTTTTCGACAATTTTTTTTTTCTTTTTTTATATTTTTTGATTTAGTTTTAATAGTCTTCATTGAGATTTTAATTCATTTCATTTACATATTTTTCATATAAATAAGAAAAAGAAAAGAAAATTACCTAGCAATAGCTGATATTATTTAATTTTTGTCATCATTTATTTATCAAAATACTATATAAATTTACAATTTTTTTTTTTTTTTTTTTGCTCCTTATTAGTTTGTTTCATTTCTAGACATAAAGAACAACATATAACTATCTCGGTGATCATTGTGAATTCAAACAAACTATCCAGTATTGCCTCCGAGTCCTTGGTACATTCTGTCTACAGCTCATAAAAATTCATTGTCATCACCCTGCTCAAAATGTGTTAAAAAACAAAAATACATCAAGCCATTTCTCAAACTTAAATTATAAAAAGAAAAAAAGAAAAAATTGGGTTTTTTTACAAGGTGGTGACAACTTGTTATTGTTGGCTGGCTGGCCCTTGACCCAGCAATGTCGAAGTCATTTTTTGGGGCTTAATTTCAACACTGTTTTCCTCAATGCTGATTTCAAATAAAAAAACATGCAAAAAAAAAAAAAAAAAACTGGTTTCTAATGTTCAGATATAGTAATTTTAACTATTTTTTTTTCATATTTTATGCCCAGAAAAAAATTTTTATAATCATTTTCATTTCACCAACCAATTTCACTCAGAAATGAAAGAGCATTCTTTGCTTTCAGGAAATACTTAGTTTCATGGAGTGCAGATCAAAAGTTTCCTTGATATTTTGTTCAGATGATGACATAAGTTATTTTTCAATATTTATTTCAGGGCAAATAGGCTGCAGAGTGTAACAAAATAACTATTGATATGTTTGTGATGATTTTTACTTAGGATAGAAATGTTTTACCAAGCAGATATGTATTGACTTTAGGAGGCTACCGTGACGTCATTTACGTCCTTCCGTATGATCATTCGGATCTCACGTTAGCTGACGATATGTGATGACAACACATCACTCATTGCCTGTCAATAGCGAAAGATGTTAAGATCGCCTCCCTTTATTTTAAACCACATTTTTTTTCGAAGAAAGTAAGTAAAAGTTTCCTTAGAAATATATTAAATAATCTTTAAATTAGATAATTTTCGTTAAAAAAATTTTGAACAACCTATAATTTATTTTTAAAAGAAATTTAAACTCGGATTTTAACTTAGTTTAAAAAATTTTAAAAATATGGCTGATATCGATTTTTTTTCGATAATTTTGCTGAAAAAAAAAAACAAGATTTTTAACTAAAATTTCGGACATGCTAAGAATGAGTAAAAAAAATTTAAAAATACTCAAAAAATATTTCGGTATTTCTTCTTAATAATGATATATATCCTTAAGCAGATAAAATTTTTTTTCGTCAAATTTAAGGCCTTTCTTGTCAAGCTATACTGATTTGTTTACATTTCGTGGAGGTACCTACTTGAAGTGCTTAAAATATTCAGAGACTCCTATATTTCTTTTAATAATTGATGATGAATTAAAATGAGTTTGTGTTTTAAGTTTTAACAATTGATGGTGGAATTTTTTTTTAATTGCCTTAACAATTGATGGTGAAAATAAATAAACTTCTGTGTTCTTACTTTTAATGCTGCTGCAGCAGCAGCAGCAGCAGCAGCAGCAGCAGCAGCAACAACAACAATAATAATAACAACAACAACAACAACAACAACAACAATAACAATAATAATAATAATAATAGCAGCAGCAGTAGCAACATAGCCTGGAGGTATGTAAAAGTATGTTTGCCTTTTTCCCCCGGGACTGACAGAATCAACACCACCAGTGGTGTCGGCAAAATATCCTTATAACCATATCTAGTTGAGAGTTATCTCCCTTGTATTGGCGGAAGACTCCCATGTTAAAATTAAAAGTTTTAATAAGAATTTACAAGGTTTCGGAAAGAAAGAGGCTTAAGTACATTCATATAAAAATAATTGTTTATTTTGCTACATATTTCCCAGTATATATCATATTGAAACACAATTTAAGCCCCATTAAATAATGTATCGTTTGACTAGATTTCATTTTTTTTTTCGAATACATGTTCACCTGAAGGACATTACTAAGCGCTTTTACTTTATTTTTGATAAGATGAAATAAGTTACTTTTCTATTAGAACCGAGGTCGTTGGTGCTATGTTAAGCGTCGGATTCCAGCGTCAGATGAAATACTTACAAACTAGTACGGCATGTGTAAGGGAATGAGAGATCTTTATTCACGATTCGGGTACAATCATTTTTCAGATACCGTTTTCTAAGGGGGCGATGCGTGAAAACAGGAACAGAGAACAGCTAGATGAAGGGGGACGACTTAATAATACAACATCTCTCTTCTCAAGAGGAGTTGAAGGGATTGGGTGTGGTGATTTTTATGTTTTTGACAGGGGGTGTATCCGAGAATAGACTCTAAAAAATGTATGCGCTTTTTACTAGTTCCAACCATTGTGTATATATATAACCCGAGCCTTGTGAGTGAAATTGGGTAGACGGAACTCTTGTAAGCTGTCGATAACTGTGCTAGCACGAAGCCACAAGTCATCGTGGCCGAGGGCTTGACCGTGCTGGCTTTGTTCAAATTGTTGACAACGCTAGATAACACGCTCTCTCCCAGAATCTGTAAGTAAGATCTGCTCAGCATAGTTGCAGTATAAACCACAGGTGGGCTCTGTGGATATTGAGTAAACACAAATGTGCCTGAGCGAGCGTCTGCAATAGGGATTGACTAGCCGACCTAGTAGACTGGTATCCTCGAATACGAATGTCCAGCTATTATATATATATATATATATATATATATATATATATATATATATTTGTTTACCTTTTTTCTTTCTTTTAGTGTGGAGTGAATACAGGTTACATGTCTGTTATTTGTTTGGGTTTGCATTACCTCCTCATCCGTAGTAGGAACACTGGTGGTTAGATGGATCGAAGTGAGTAAGCTCCTGGATGTTGGGTACATTTGGATGTGAAATCCTGGATATGGGGTACATTTGTGTCAGGATCCATGCTAAAATCAAAACTTTTCCCAGTACCTCTAATGTGGCGTCTGTTCCATCTAAACGTATTACCATCATGCGACTTTACTATGAGAGTGCGATCATCAATCTTACTCGCTATCTGGCCAGGCTTCCATAACTTGCTGTCTTGTTGAAAGCTGATGTTTTCTTTTTCTTATAGTTGGGGCTGTAGTCGGCAGGACTTGTATATTTTCTGCCCTTCCGTGTCTATATTAGTAATTTTGGCCCTTTATGGTCTATGAATTCGGGCTTCAGCTGTCCGGGAAGTACAGGGTGTACTGATCGAAGTTGGCTGTCCTGAAAGAGCTCTGCAGTGGAGTCACTGGTTGGGGGTATTACGTTACTCAAGTATGCGGAAATCTAGGTTGCCATTTGCCTCCTGGAAGATCTTAACTATCCGTTCAGCCAGTTCGTTGGATTGAGTGTATCTTGGGCTAAATGTATTGTGCACAGTAATATTCCTATGAGAACTTGACAAACTCAGTGGAGCTAAATTGGGGCCCATTGTCAGAGACAACTTTCTTTGGTATACCATACCGGCAGAAAATAGACGTCAAGTGTCTGATGATTATTCTGCTACTGATGGAGTGCACCCGTGCTACTTCGAAGTACCGGCTATAGTAGTTCACAACCAATAAGGTGTCTTTCCCGTCTCATTCAAATAGATCAGTGGCTACTGTTTGCCAAGTGTAGTCAGGGACTGGGTACGGTTGTAGGGGTTCTCTTTGATTGGAATTCTGCAGAGCCATACAGTCGAGACCCTTTAATACAAAGTTATGTATGCCAGCAGAGATCCCAGGTCGAAATAGTATAAAGCGAGCTTTTTTCAGGGTCCTCTCGATGCCAGTATGCCCTGTGTGTAACCGTTCTAACATGTGTGTCTGAATTGCTTTCGGAATCAGGATTTTCTTGCTTTTGAGTATTGAGTGGTTCTAGTATTCTATGACCTGTCATGATTTTCTTTGCAGAGGCCACCCATTTTGGATAGCCTTCATAAGGACTTGGAGTCCAAGGTCACGTTGGGTAGCAGTTTTTATTTCCTCTGTGTTTTGATTACAGACTCGTAGTCACTTCATTATCGTGCGTATGTGGTTCTCAATTCCTTTGATGTGCTCCTGGTAAAGATTTAGTAGAAACTTTCTTGATAAAGCATTAGCTACAGGTATCTTGTTTCCTGGGACATGTATATCTAGGTTGTAGTCGCCTAGCTGGGGCAGCAGCCGATGGGGGTTGGGGGGGGGGGCAGAATGAAGGGTTTTTGAAGATCAGTACTAAGGGTTTGTGGTCAGACTATGGTGATATTGCGGCCATATATCTCGTGGGGGAATCTTTTGCACCCGAACAGAATGGCAAAAAGTTCTTTCTCAATCTGTGCATAGTTTCTCTCACTTTGAGCGATTTTGATGAGTATGTGATCGGTTTGCCTCTCCTGTAGGAGTATGTCACCTAAGTCATTTTTAGAGGCGTCGACTTTGAAAGTTGTTAGTCTGAAGAGTCAAAATAGGTAAGGGCACGACTTTGGATTGAAGTCAGGATTGCATTTACTCTTTCAAAGGTCCCAGCTTGGGGGTCGCCCCATGTGAAGTAGGTGTCATTTCCTAGTAGTTGGCGCATAGGGCTGATGGTCTCAGATAGGTTGGGAGCGAACTTTGATAAATAATTGATCATTCCAAGTATGGTCTCCAGTTCTGCTTTATTGGTAGGTGCTGGCATATCTCGTATAGCTGAAACCTTGTCAGGGTCTGGTTTGATTTCTTCAGGGGTTAGTATGTGCCCAAAGTATTTAACTTTAGGAATTGCAACTTGTAGTTTGTCGTCATTCAGTTTAATCCCTGTCTTGCTCTTTCTATGACATTGATGAGGGCTTTGTCGTATTCAGCTCGGTTCTTACCAAATAGCAACATGCCAGCTACCAAAGTGATGACGCTTGGGATATTTTCAAAGATTTCATCCATCTTTCTTTGGAAGTCGTCTTGGGATGAATTCAGATCGAATAGCAAGCGGAGGGGTCTCTGTACCTCGCAAACGATGTGTTAAATGATGTGAGGTATGAGGACTCAGTGTTTAGTGGGGTATAGTCCAATATCCATATGTCAAGTTTGGCGAAAACCTTTGCTCCGGTCAGTAGGTGGAGTACATCCTCAAGGGTTGTGTTGGCCTTTGAATGGCCCTCTTTAGGTACCGGGGATCAAGGGAAATCCTAAGCTTCTTTCTCTACAACTAATCGGGAATCCACACCCACTGTGTCGGTTCTATGAACTTAATGGTGCCTATATCTTCCACTCGTGCCAGTTCTTCAGAGAGTTTTTGGTGTAGAGTTAGAGGTACTTTTCAAGGAGAGTGTACAACAAGGTGAGCTTTTGGGTCAATTCAGCTACAGCGTTTCCCGAGGAACTTTCCCATGCTTTCAAAGACATCTTTGTACTTCGATAGAATTTTACTCTTGGTCAGGCCTTCTTTAAGTGTATGGAGCTGATCGGGTTGGGGGTCAGACTAGCGCTTATATATTAATTTGATGGGTCCGAAGTCAGTGCTACTCCTCAAACCCAGTATAGCAAATGAATTAGTTTCGATAATGTGATAATCAACATCAATTTTGTCTTACTTCGCAGGTGACACCATCCTAATGTTGCTATTGGTCGATGGTCTAGCATTGCTGGGAATGATGCGTGTTTTCCCATTCAGGCATAATGTATCGTACACTCGTTTCGGTAATATATTTACCTGAGAGCCTGTGTCAATCTTGAGTTTCACGGCTCTCGTTTCAGGGCCGGTTTGTATCTGTAGGGTGCAGAATGCTTGGTCACCCTTGGTCGTTTTTTATTCAAGGTTATGTACTGAGAATTGTTCGTCCAAGTTACCACTGTTTTAGTTCTGGTGGGGCTCACTTCGTTCCTGGAGTTTCATCAGGCGTACTGACCTGCATACTTTTGCGAAGTGGTTATACCTTTAACATTTCAAGCATTGTTTTCCTCTCGCGGGGCAGATCGAACACCCATCACGTAAGTATCCACAGCGAAGGCAAAACAGTTCTGTCCCTTCGTGGTTTGAGGTTTTTTCCTTCTTGTTTTTCTCTTACGTTCAAGCGACTCCTGGTAATGTCACTGATTTCATTCCTCTTTAGTTTGTAAGTGTGCCTTAGCGTGCCGTTGTCTGATATTGCGTCAACTTCATTTTTCATAATCTTGAGTTGTTGCTGGTTGATTATATTCGTACGTTTGGACGCTTTGTATCTCTTTGTCCAAATTCCCTGTGCCGTGCCAGAAGATATTTCCCGTCAGAGTCCATCTTAAACATCTACAAATCTACCATTCGCCCTTGCATTGAATACTGTTGCCATATCTGGTCTGGTGCACCTGCCGTTCATCTGGAGGTTCTCGACAAGATCAAAAGAAGGATCTGTAATGTAATCGGTCCGGAATTGGCTTCTCGACTCCAGACACTTTCTAATAAACGTGATGTGGCTTCCCTCTGTCTTTTTTTCTATAAATATTTTTATGGCTACTGCTCTGCCAAGCATTTTTCCTTGATGCCCCAACTACATAAATTTAAGCGTGCTACTAGATTGGCATTTAGGTCCCACCCTTTTACTGTTGAAATAGTTAAATGTAACCGCTACTTCTATTCCAACAGTTTCTTTCCTCGCACTTATCGACATTGGAACTCCCTTCCTCTAACTTGCTTCCCTGATAACTACAATCTCCAAAAATCTAAATGCAATGTCAATCGCTATCTTCTGTTGCTTTGATCCCTGTCTTTTTTTCCTTTCCTCAATCCCCACTAAATCCACTCTTTTCCTTTTCACTCTCCGTAACCCTCTGCGTGCAAGTAGCACTCCTGCCTTGCTTGGGGTGAAATGCTTTAAAAAAAAATAGTCAGTTCCTTGCCTTCGTTGAAGAGTCTCTTAAGTACCTTGTCTGAGTTAATGCCAAAGACGAACTGGTCTCTATCTCATCCGGGTTCTGATATTCACAGTCCTTCACTAACGTTCTTATCCTCGTTACATACTGTTCTATAGTGTCTCTTCCTTGCATTGTGCTACGTAGTTTGTATTGTATAAATCTGGGTTTCAGCCTAGGCTGTGAGTATTTACTGAAGCGTTCGAAGCGAAAGCTGAGTCTATCTCTTTCGCCCGGTGTCATATCAGACAACATGTCGTAAATTTCTCTTCTCTTTTCGCCTACCCAACTTAGGGATCCTAGGAACATGAGTTATACAGTTGTCTGGGCTTTTCGCCTGGTTTCTGGCAGATTATTGCTTTCCCAATTCATAGTCGGTGTAGCTAATCTCGTAAGTTCCACCATTTGTTACTTCTGTGTTCTTCGAAGGTTTCACATGTGCGTTGTATAAGGGGTTCATTTTACTCTGACACCTAATTATATAATTGTATAAGGGAGTTCATTTTACTCTGACACCTAATTATATAATTGTATAAGGGAGCTCATTTTACTCTGACACTTAGTTATATAATTGTATAAGGGAGTTCATTTTACTCTGACACTTAATTATATAATTGTATAAGGGAGTTCATTTTACTCTGACACCTAATTATATAATTGTATAAGGGGTTCATTTTACTCTGACATCTATGTTAGGATGAGGCACGGTGGAGCAATGGATCGTGGCTCGCATTGAGGAATCGGAGAGCCGAGTTCGAATTCTAGTCAGATCCATTACATTACATTACTTACGTGCTAATACCCTTGGGAAAGGTATGAATCCTCTTCTTCTCCCTCCCAGCTAAACAGACCGGATTCTATATTGGATGGCAGCTGGTCTACCGCTGAAAGAAACGGCAACATCAGTCATGTATAGAAAGATACATGATCACCTAAGCGTGTATCACGCATGTCACTGAATTATGTTAAGCGTCAGATGAAATACTTACAAGCAACTAGAACGACATATGTAAGGGAATAAGGGGTCTTTATTCACGAGCCGAGTACAATATCATGGATAATCCATCGGATACCGTTTTCTAAGGAAGCGCATTCGTGAAAACAGGAAAAAGGGACAGCTAGATAAAAGAGCGACAACTTGAAAATACAACAAGTATAATTCTGTGTGTTCCTTCCTTCCTTATTTAGCTCGTACGTTATACGCTACGCCCTGAATAATGGACTATTCAATTTTGGTCGCGATGAAAGTATGGGGAAATTAGCGACTCGCCGTAACGGAGGTACAAAGGACGAGACAAATGAACGGTTTAAAAAGCATTCTTTTATATAAGTAATATATTATACAACGAAAATAAGAAGAGAAAATTACTAAACGTATTCCTTTAGCAATCAATGTCATGTCATCGAGGACGAAGCCCAGATACATGTATCCGCTTGAAACTGATTGAAACACTTACCTGAAGTTGATCATATCTCTTCTTCCGATGGCTGCTTGTCGATGTATTATTCAAATTTACTCGTGGCCAGCATCATATGTTCTTTGGGGTAGGCAAAAATACGTCCTTCCACCTCGGTCAAATCCATTTGGCGCTTAAATTTGGGTCTTACCCATTATCATCAGATAAATGGACTTAGCAACCCACTTATCAACCAAGGGGAGATAACCTATATTTTTCAGAAAAGACATCTCAAAAATGCTGTTCGATTTCAGTGAGTAAAAGAACAGGAACACCGTGAAATTTTGACGGGTACTATTAGTAGTCATAATTCTCTCTTAAAACCATACCTTCCTGTGCTGACAGAAGTTTAAACTGACACGTTTTTCTCTATATATCTAAGCAAATTACCAAAATATAATTTTGGAAAGTAAAAAGTTCACCGAAATATGTTGTAATATTTTCAAGTTTTTTTTTGGGTGGGGGGTGACAAAAACAAAAAAAACTTTAACCAAAATGGTCACAATATATGAAAAAAAATTGCATTGAATTATAGATTGGAGATACCAAAATCAAACCAGTACAATTTAAATATGCTGGAATTATTTTAACAGAAAACATAAAGTGTGACGGCGAAATCTGAAGGCGCATTGGGATCGTGAAAGATGCCTTCCAAAAGCCGAGCAAAGTATTAAGAAACAGAAAACCGTTAGAAACAAAGTACTGAACTGTTATGTAGTATCAGTCCTCTTATATAGCAGTGAAATCTTAACAATCTCCTTCACCGATGAAGAAGAGACTTGAAGCAAATATTCTACAGAATGATGTTGAGAATGCAACTAATAGAACATTTTCTAGAGAAAATGGAAACAAAAAGGAAACTTATACTTAACATCAGGAAGAGAGTTTTTCTTGGGTACATGATGTGGAAGGAGAGTTTCAGTGATTTGATACTTACATGACAGCATTGCATTTATTTACCAAAATACAAAGGTAGGAAAGCAAACAATGGTGTGTTGTTTTATTGCGTGGGACCAAGGAAAATAATGCGTAATTGGTGTGGAGATGTACACACCTCTCCAGAAGAGGACTTGGACTCATCCAAATAAATATCGACTGACTCTGAGAATTGTCAGCAGAAGGAGTAAACAAGTAGAGAGTTAGAGATCTAGCTTATCTGCTTACTACCTGTTTCAGAAAGACTACATTGACATTCTATTTCTTGATTGTGTTATGTTCCTTCAATACAATGAAGACATAATAATAACCTACCTAGCAAGCTGGGGTAAATAGATGGTAAGAGAAATAACGAAAAGACAAAATTTATTAAGAGCTACAAGGACAGCAAATTGTGGAGAGCCATGATTGCCTACATCATGAAGGGTCACAACACATAAAGAGAAAGAAAAGAACATTAATTTCTTGGCAGATCTATTATCCCAATGTAGGATACTTAAGATCAAAATAAAAGTGTAAGGAAACTGAAACCAACTAGACACGTGTCCAATACATCTAAAAAAAAATAAAAAATCTTAAATTTAAAATTTCTGTTTCCTATCAGTGCATAATTATTGTTAACTATGTTGATTCTTGTGATCCTTCCTAGGACTGAATTCACCATCCTTGGCTAACAAATTTCTGAGGATATTAGACACCCACTCCTCAGCTTAACTTTTATCACTCTGTATTGGATTTCATTTGCTGTACTAAAAAGTTTATTCTGCCACTGATGGTGACTCTGATCTCTGAACAATAATGTTTGAATTTTATAGTTGTGTTGTCATATCCTGCTATGGCAACAAAAAAACAACTTTGAGTGAAATTAACAGGTAAGGATACTGCAATTGAGAGGCCTTGAAAAAGAATGCAATGGAATGGGAAGTCATATTAATAATGCACAGTGCTAAAGGTTTTAATGGATGTGTTCTAAGCAGAGGCAGTAGCTTGTCTTCCTTCCTGCCAAATTGGATTTAAGCTTTAGGAATTGTTTGTTTACTGAAATTTCTCAAGAGTACATTTTTCTAGTTGTCTGGTAAAACGCTGTCACTCAGTTTATTGAGCAACAGTCTGCTTTAGCAATTATAACCAACACTTGCATTTTTATGAATCCCCCCCCTCTCTTTCCTACATGTGTATAATTCCATCAACAAAAACATTGGTTTGATGAAGTCCTTTTTGAGGATGAAACATGTTGCACATTTTTTTTTCCATTTTGCTATTCATTGGACTAAAAAAAATTTTATATGTAGAAATTCATATATTATATTCTCCCAAAGAACATTCAGTCTATAAGTCTACCATTCGCCCTTGCATGGAGTATTGCTGCCATTTATGGTCTGGGGCCCCTGCGTGTTGCCTCAGGGTTCTTGATAAGATCCAGAGACGGATATGCAATGTGATTGGCCCTGATCTGTCATCTTGTCTGCAGTCGCTCTCTCACAGACGCGATGTTGCATCGCTCTGCCTTTTCTACAAGTACTTCCACGGTAATTGCTCTGATGAGTTGCTTTCGCTTGTCCCTAAGCCTCGTGAATTTAAGCGTCCTACGAGGCTGGCATCCCGTTCCCACCCCTTCACCGTTGAAACTGTTAGATGTAGACGTCTCTTCTACTCCAATAGCTTCATGTCTCGCACATCTCGCCTATGGAACTCCCTTCCCTATTACTGTTTCCCTGACAAATACAATCTCCAACGGTTTAAGTGTAGCGTCAATCGTCATCTCCAATTGCCTTGATCTATCCACTTCCCTTCTCCACTTCCTGACATCTTTCATTCCTATCTGCTCTCGCTCTATATCTTCCGTAACCCCCTTGCCTTGATCGACCCTCCATCCTTCTCTTTCTCCACATCCCTTCCTTTACCACTCCTATCTGCTCTTCCTCCAACCCTTCTGTAACCCCATGCGTGATAGTGGCCACCGGCCTTGCTTGGGGTGATACGCTTAAAAAAATAAAAAATAAAAACAATAAAAACAGGTAATATTTCACAAAAAAAAAAAAAAAAAAAAAAAAAGTTTTTTTTTTTTAAATAAAGAAAAAAAATTAGATTAAATTATGAATTGTTTATTAAACAATATATACAAATTTTTGCAAAATGTTTGTATTTTTTTATTTAATCAGTTAAAGGTATAATGAACATGATTTATATAAAATCAATCTGGAGACAAGACACAAAAGTTTAGATCTTTGACAATTGACAGCAACTGTTGTATTAGGATTTTATTAGTGAAGATCTGGCTTGGGCACAAAGGTCATACCAAAAGCTTACAATTTCAGCAGTTAGAGAGTTTTAATATTACTTAATACTAGCAGTAAATAAACGTGAGTATCTCTTAATTCAGTTTCAGGTAACTTTCATTATTTCAACTATTTAGTGTGTGTAGACTTTTCCAGAACATATATAAAAATGCATAGTTAGAGATATGGGCTTGAAGAACAAAAAACTTTTTTTATATAGGGTTTGGTTTGTTTATATTGTTCAGCATATCAACACCTCCATGGGTTATTTAATGCCAAAATCTAAATATTTTGTACACAATTTTATGCTTTCAAATACAGATATTTTATACATAATTTTATACTTTCATGGCATGATTTTAGATATATAGTTTGTAGATAATAAAATGTATTGTTGGCAATTTCACTACAAAAATGTATTGCTGGTAATTTTACTATAAAAATGTATTTTTATACTTTTTTAGTGTTGTATTGATTGTCATTTTGCTATAAAATGTATTGTTGGTCATTTTTTTCATAAAAATGCATTGCTACTAATTTTACTATAAAATGTATTGTTGGTCATATTATTATAAAAATGTATTGCTGCTAAAATTACTATAAAATGCATTTATTTTACTATAAAATATGTTGTTGGTCATTTTATTATAGAATTTATAAAATGTACCATTGATTTTTGTTTGGGGAGGTTCACTATTTGCCCCTCGCTGGGACCCTAACCAGTGCTACCACTCCGGGTCAGGGTGGACCTGGGGGCAACAGCAATTAAGAGGTGGTTCCATGCTTCTCAACAACTCCAATCTCCTGATCAGAGGCCTTGCTGCTGGATGTAGTTTATCATCATACCCAGGACCTTTGATGGTGGAGGCAAGGATTAGTACATAAAAAAAGACCAAAATAAATAGATTGCATCAGTATTTTCAAGTCCAGTCGACACACAGTAATGAAAATGCTCACATATTATTCAAAACAAGGGCCCAATTATATCTGATGAAAAAAGAAAAATCAGAAAGTTCTAGCAAGGAAGAACATCGTTTATGTTTGATGGGTGGCAGAAATAGCCAGGAAGCATTTGCTGACCACCCAAGATGAAACGAGAGTTTGTTTTGATTTAGCAGACGATAACAAAAAAGAATTGGCTGGTGGGCCCCCAGAGTTGAAAACTTGTACACAGTATGATTTAAGTTTGTTGAAGGATTTTATTTGGCAGCCATTTGAGTCGATGTTACAGAACCTGCTGTATTGGTTGTTTTGACACAAAAGTCTGCTCAAAGTTTGTTTTTTTAAAACTAAAATTAATTCAATTTTCATGATATGGCCAATTCAGGAATTGCCGATTTAAACCTCATGACAAATTGATTTTTATGAATTTGGAATTTCTACTAATTAATCTTAAAGGCAATATTCAGATATGACATATATATTAAAGATTTGCTTTCCATTCAAATCTTTAGGATAAAAGGTGTGTGTATGTAATGTTTTTTTATAAACAAAAGCCATTCCCAAAGGACTGCCAGGACAATACAGATAAAATAATGTTTGTATGCTGTATAAGCGTACCTGAAACAAAAGTCAAGATGATAAAACAAAGTGGAAAATTTTATTAAAGATGCGTTTCACTGGAGAAGTGTATGCTCTCTTTGGCGTTTTCATGTTAAAATGAAAGAAAAACAAAACTGTGTGTGAGGAAAACACCTTAAGATTTCAGAGGATAAAAAAAAATCAAAAAAGAATCTATGATGTGTATATACATGCATATGTATATATCAATAGGCATGTATATGTTGTACATGTATATACAAGTATGCAAAAAAAAAGAAATAAATGTCTATGTATGTGCCTGGGTGGATGCGGATGTATGTACACACATGTGCAAGTGTTTGTATATGTGTACACACACACATAAATAAATATATGATGGACTCTCCTGCCAAAGGTCGACATATGAGGTTCCGACAACTACAAACTAATTATCTGTATGCCTATGACGGGCATGACTTTTAAGACCAGCTCGAGAATTGAACAAAAGACCACAAACAGTAGAGGAGAATGTATTGTATCGAAGTGCAGCGGGAACACCGTTAGTTGTCTTATTTTGCTTTCGTGTTTCACGCAGATATATTCATATATCAAAACTTACACACATATTTTTAAATCTTTATATATATTTATATTTATATCTATTTAAATTTTTCCTTAAATTTCACAGTCAATGTTTAACGTTAGGTGATGACTTAAGTGTTTAAATATCAAAACAAATGTTTTTAATTTTAACATTTTACTTTCAATATTGATAGTTAAAGAGTAATATATTTAAATTTAAATTAATTTATCAATTTAAACTAAAATTACTTCCAGATGACTAAAAAAAAAGCATAAAAATTCCAATCTCACAATTCTAATTAAAGAATATTAAGAGAAAATAAGATAAAACATTAATAAAATAACTTTAAGTCCTTCCCTTAGAATACTTTCTATATATATATATATACATATATACATACATACATACACACACAAAAAAGATTTATAACCATAAATACCTACACCTGCATATGTATTTATATTACTATTTTACATATATTCACACATATTACATATATGAACTCACAAATACTTACATTTATATATACACATATCTACATACACAGACCACATGCAATCCTATATACATGACACAATATATATATATATATATACACATATATATACACACACACATACATACATATATATACGCACACACACATATACATATATATATACAAACAGACCTACCCAAACCCACGAATACACCTATAGACACACACACACACACATCTTACATATTCGCCTACTATACATATATACATATATATGCACACATATATCTCTATACAAATGCATATACATATACACACAAAACCACATATCAATGTTCAAGTTCATCTACATATTTGTATACACACAATTATGTGTCCACATCCATGTGTGCATATAATCATTTCCAAAACCAAAAGTACCATATTTTCCCTTTCTACATAGTTATTTCTAAATATATTTAGTTAGATTGAGGTGGTTTTTATGTCTACATCTAAAAATTAATTTGTTATGTTGATTCAGTAATATATCCGGATCTTTGTTTTATCATTAGGATTTTCTCTTTTATACACAAGTCACATCGGTCTCTGAAATTTATTGGAGTTCTGGCTCTCGAGATGATTTTCCATTTTACTTGTGGGGTTATGCCGCTCTCCAACAAATCCCAATAATGTTTCGACAGTGCCGTTTGGTGTTTTTTTTAGATCTATTTGTGAAGGACTGGCGATGGTTATAAAAACGTTGCTTCCAATTTCCCGCCGATATTGCTATATATATCTTTTTCTGTTCAATATTCTCCTTGGGGAAAATTGTAGCTTCATATATCACATTTTCTGCCATGCATATTCCTTCAACTGGACAATCGGATCCTGTCCTGCAATTACAGGTAGATGTTTTCTTTTCGTTTGCATTACGATCCTTTTGTAGTTGATTATTATGAAATTCTCTCATAATTTTGCTATTGTGAGCGCTAATAATTTTTTCAACATTGCTCATGCAAGAATAACTAATTTTTAAATTCATTTTGTTGAACATTTTTTTTCAATAGTTCATTTTTACTAAAATGTTTGTCTATTAGTTTTAGGAAGTATTTCCCTATATTAATACTAGAAAGTCTACAAAAGGCGGGTTGAACCATATAATCTTCCTTTTCCTATTTTTGGACTTAGTGGATGTGTTATTAATAATAGATTTATCTATATAATTTAGTGTTTGTTTAAATTTACTTTTTAATAGGGCTTGATTATATGTTGATTTTTATTTTGGTTAAAAATGGTTTTACTAGAAGACAGTTTGTTTATTCTTGTATTTACAGTATTTGGAATTTGGTTTATAATTGCTTTCGGATGGTTTAAGTGGATATTTGTGTATATGGGCGATTGGTTTTCCTTTTGGAAGGGTTTATAAGTGTTATTGTTGAGATTAAATGTAACGTCTAGAAAATTTACTATTTTTAGGTTGGAGGAAATTTCGATTTTAAATCCTAGAAATTTGAAGGCCTTAATTATTTTCTTCTGTAGTTGGGATGTTAAAGGACCATTGGTATTAGGTATAACAATAAGTCCATCATCCCTGTATAGCCCTACATTTTGGGGGTTAAGGAATCTGCTCAGGATATCTAAAGTGTATATAGCTATTAAGTCTGCTATTTGAGCTGAGTCAAATGCTCCCATTGAGACATTGAAGTTGTGTCTTTTTTTTAATCCAAGTAGTGTCATTAAGTCTTAGTATAGACTGTCTAGAGTCCATTATGATTTTTATTTCTTCGTCAATAATTTCAGTATAATTTTTAGCAAAACTTAAGCTATTTTCTAATAAATCTTTAGAAATGGAGGGTGGATAGAAATCGATAATATCTAATTGGATAAAAGTGGCTTTATTTTTAGAATTTAGATTTTGGAACCAATTAATGGCGTCAGACGAATCTTTCCAAAGGTTTAAGGGGTATTTTTCTGATATAGATGTGTTTATTCTTTTTAGGATGTTTTTAGAAATTATTCCTAATTCTGATTTGGAGGGATTTATTAGTCTGGAATGTAGATTATTCTGAAAGTTAGCTTTATGGTTTTTAAAAAGTAGGTAGGCGTCTTTTAAATGAGTTGTACCCATTCTATCAGCAATAATTATATTTAAATGCGAATTTAGCAGGTTCTCTGTGTATGGGGGATAGGTGCCTGGAGTTATTATCATTTTTATAAGAATTAGAGACTTTATTCAGAATCAGATGGTTGTATTCAGAAGGATTAATCTTGTAGATATTTTGGGATTTATCAGCTCTGATGCATAGTTTTTTTTGAGCTTTTGATATTTGTAATGTCTTTTTTAAGTTTGGATTGGAATGGGTTGTATTTCTTTCAAAAAGATATTTTATTGATTAAATTAAGTCATGTTCAAAGGGTTCCAATAATTTATTGCTGGGTGGAGTATTTTGAGATTTCAAGTAAAAAGCGTCATTAAGGTTTGTAGGTTTGTTTTGGGGATTAAAATGGAAGTAAATTTTCCACCTCATTCTTTTGATGAGGTCAATTATTTTTTCCGTCAAAGAAATGGTGAAAGATTCAACAGAAGATTAAGAAATGTTTTTGAGTGAGTAATCCAGTGTAAATTTATCCATTTTATGTTGGAAGTGTGGATCCTTATGGTAATACGATGGGAGGTAATCCAATACACACACACACATATATATATATATATATATATATATATATATATATATATATTCTACTGGAGAAGTGTGTCGTTAATAAAATTTTATGCTTTATCTCAGATATATATATATATTTATTGTGTGTATTTTGGCCGCATGTTTTCACTGAAGCAATATATTTATACTTTAAGACTATATATATATATATTTATACTTTAAGACTATATATATATTTATACTTTAAGACTATATTTCTTCATATATATATATATATATATATAGGAATCCCTTGATTAGTGTGGCTAATCTGTACATTGGTAACTATAAAAAAAATCAATTTTCAATTACTATACTTAAACTGAAGAATGTTTTACCGCACTCATTAAGTATTATATATGCTCTAATCAAATTTTGGTATGTAAAAATTTTAGTGCACTAATCGAAAACACTTTGAGGGATGTCTATATATATCTCCTAGATTTAAAATCCTACAATACCAAACAGTTCTAATATAGATAAAACAAACAAGCAGACAGACAGACACTCTCCATGTCTGGACATCAGGTGATAAGCTAGGGTAATTAATTTGATTAATGATACTCACTTATCTTCAGAGATCTCAAGGCATTTTCCTCACACACACTTTTGTCTTTCTTTCATTTTAACCTGAAGACACTAAAGAGAGAATAACCTTCTACTGGTGAAATGTGTTGTTAATAAAATTTTACACTTTGTCTTATAAATATATATATATGTGTGTGTGTGTGTGTATTTTGGCCCCATGTTTTCATTGAGGCAAGTTCCGTTGAATAATTTAGATGGGTTTTGTCTGTTTATTTTCAATAGGATCCATTCAAAAGAAGAGAGAAAATTACCGTTTCCAAAGACAAAATTGGTATGTCCATCTGAAAGTTACAATTTTACAAGTGCATGTTTACTAGTGGTCCTCACTCAGCATGTAAAATTATAAATTTCAGATGAACATAGCAATTTTGTTTTTGGAAATAAGGAACACTACATTTTTGTCTCAAAAAACACACCCTGAGGATGATATTGTGTTAATTGTCGAAAGGACTCGGAACAAAACAATATGTATGCAGGAATTTTCTCTCTTCTTTTAATACCAACACCAGAAAGAATATGAACGGATCCTGTTGAAAATAAGCAGATAAAACTTGTCTAAATTATTCAATGAAACTTGCCTATCTGTGTATATAAATATATACACACAAACACACACACATTGAACTTAAAACATTGGAAGATATATTGATCCAGTTTCAAGAAATATCAGCATTCAGGATTCCGTAAGGGAGAGAGGTATAAAATTTGTTCATTTTTCCACATGTACCCAACGGTTGATTATAATCAACTGTTATTAGACATAAACTGCAAAGCATCCAAGGCAGCAAACATTTTCTCCCCGGATCTCAGCAAGTCGAATTATGTAAAAAATATTGGTGTGGTGATGCATTTTGACTGTACATTTATGACTATTTCGAGTGGTAATCTGATCTTTCGCATTCTCTCTCCACATACTGCATAGGAGCAATCTCTTATTTCTTTCTTTTATATTTAAAAATGAGTCTACAGTTCAAACACTTATCAGAAAACGTTCAACTCTAAAACTTGACTACAAAAGCAGTCAGAACAAAAAGAGAAATCCTTTTTAATTGGGGGGGGATGATCTCATGAGGTTGACTTCCTAATCAAAATTTCTGTTTTTGGTTTATTAAAGCATATAAGAATCGGTAAGGATATCATTTATTTTGGGGGGGGGTTCTTTTACACCTTACCAACACTTTGTGATTGATTGATTCATTCAAGAAGTGTAAAAATTCAAGAGTTATAAGAATTTTTGGGGGAGAGATAATGATTTACTGATACACGTTTTACTAATTAACCCATAGTTCAGAGGAGAATAGGTGAATTCATACCTTTCCCAAGAGTATTTACACCTAAGTTAATATAAAGAACCCAACTGGAATTGGAACTTGGCTCTCCAATTAACAATTCTGAGCTAGTATCCATTCTACCGCCCGCACACCCAAGCTTCCAAAGCAGTCATTCATCTAGGTACTGACCAGGCTTGACATTGCTTAACTTCGGTGATCGCACAGGGAACCGATGTTTGAACGTGATGTGGCCATATAGGGTTATTTAACCCTTTAGCAATTCAACCTGCCCAAGCCTTCCCTGTAAATGTCAGCTCTCAAGGTTCAACCTTGCATAGCCAGTCCCATGTACAATCTGCCATAATATATGACATTGTGAATAATGCAGGCAGTCCCCCACAAACAGTGAGACCTGGGGGGGGGGGCTGATATTTATGAGGTGGTTAAAGGGTTAAAGCTGAAACATTTTTTGCATTGTAAAAATATTTCTTTCTTTTTGAGTGAATATTGCATTAACAGTTTCTTTTGAAGACAACACCTTTTCAAGATACAAGCCCTACTATTTAACCCATAACTGGAGGGGAAGAATATGCAGATTCATACCTTTTCCTAAGGTATTTGTGGATAGGTAAATGAAAGCTACTTGACTAGAATTTGAACTCGGCTCTCCGATTTCTCATTCCAATCTGTTATCCATTACACCACCTGCACATAACCAAGCTCACAGCACCCGGCATTCCCAAGTGGTCACCCATCTAAGTACTGACCAGGCTCAATATTGCTCAACTTTGGTTATCAGATGAGAACCCTTGTTTCAATGTGATATGGTTGTAAGCCCTTCAAGTAAGGAGAGTAGATAAAGAAGGAATAAACAAACTGGTTTATTGCGTTATGGCACAGTGACATCTTTTATAATTATTGTTATCTCAAATATTATTAAATGCAGACAGATAAAAATTATCTTCTGCCTGTGTCATTTAAGTAGCCACCAAAAATAATTTTTGTTCATATAAATTGATTACTTTTTCTTTTTTGATTTCCTGAAACCATTCCAAGAGTTCTTCAGATTAAGGATCCCATTGTTTTCATTGCTTTTACTGTTACCATGATTCAGCTGATCCACTCCAATAGGAAGAATGTGATCATAGGTTCAAATAATTGCCCACAAATCAGAGAATTTATCTTTAGTGAAAATCTTTAAAATATTTTATACAGATTCTAAAGATCTTCTTTTGAGTAGGGAATTTAATTAATGCTATAGAAAAAAACAGACATATTTATTAAAAAGAGGAAAATGAACGAACTATTATAATACTGTGTGTCCCTTACTTCTTTAGTTAGCATGTACATTACATGCTTGCAACATCTCACAAATAGTGGATTATTCCACTTTGATTGTGTGGAAAGACAGAAAAGACATATCAGAGACACTACTTGGATTCAGTGAAAGGAAAGAAGGAAGGGAAAAGGAAGAAACGTTGTGTTAATACCTCATAAATAATAGATTATTCCACTTTGATTGTGTGGAAAGACAGAAAAGACATCAGAGATGCTACTTGGTTTCAGTGAGAAAATGAATGAAAGAAAGAAGAGAAGAGAAAGAAAAGAGAAAGAGAAGAGAAAGAAAAGAGAAGAGAAAGAGAAAGAAAAGAGAAGAGAAAGAGAAGAGAAGAGAAAGAAAAGGGAAGAGAAAGAGAAGAGAAGAGAAAGAAAAGAGAAGAGAAAGAAAAGAGAAGAGAAAGAAAAGAGAAGAGAAAGAAAAGAGAAGAGAAAGAAAAGAGAAGAGAAAGAAAAGGGAAGAGAAAGAGAAGAGAAAGAAAAGAGAAGAGAAAGAAAAGGGAAGAGAAAGAAAAGGGAAGAGAAAGAAAAGGGAAGAGAAAGAAAAGGGAAGAGAAAGAAAAGGGAAGAGAAAGAGAAGAGAAGAGAAAGAGAAGAGAAAGAAAAGAGAAGAGAAAGAAAAGAGAAGAAAAAGAAAAGAGAAAGAGAAGAGAAAGAAAAGAGAAGAGAAAGAAAAGAGAAAAGGAAGAAAAGAGAAGAGAAAGAAACATCCTGTTAATACTTCATAAGTAATGGATTATTCAATTTTGATTGTGTGGAAAGACAGAAAAGATATCAGAGATGCTACTTGGTTTCAGTGAGGAAATGAAAGGAAGGAAGAAAAGAAGGAATGGAAAAGGAAGAAATGTCCTGTTATACCTCATAAATAATGAACTGTTCTTTCCATTTTCATCATGAAAGAAAAATGGAACACATGAAGACATATCAAAAGATACTATTTCAGTGAGAAAAGAAAGAAAACAAAAATCCAGACAGAAAAGCCACAGATACTACTAGTTAATGGTAATTTGAAAAACAAATATATTAAGAAAGGCGGAAAGAGAAGAAAAAAAGAGAAAGATGACTGGTTCGTGCTCCTCCCTCTCTCATCAGAGCTCAATCGAAGAAAAATAAAATAGCTGTACACCACATCTTTTTTAATAAATATGTCTGTTTTTATTACATTACTTAGATTCTATTCTCATTATCCAGCAACACGTTATCAACTCAAGACAGTTGAAAACATAACAGCTTTGACACAAGAAACTGCTAACCCAACTATATCTTTCTTTTTTCTCTTTTTAATTTCTATTTTCATTTATCTGCAATGATGAAGAGTTGGACATTTGGTGGAAATAAGTTTAGAGTTTTGTACATCTTAACTCATTTTGAGTTAAGAAGTAAACAAAAATCAGTGGAAGTGGGAAAAAAAAAAATACCCCCCCCCCCCCAAAAAAAACCCCTGAATGTTCAGCCAAAGAAATGGCACGTCACCTGGTGCTGGTTTTAATCCCCAAATTGAACAATTCAGATGTCTTTTCAAAAACGTGTTAATACGAGAGGAAAATTTTCTGTTACCATGTAGTCATCTTGAAAAACAACGACAATGTTGATCTCAAACTCTGCAAAAAGATGGAAAAAAATTAAGGATAATTGTGTTCAATTCAATGAATAAAAAACAAAATTGCAAAGAAAAAAAAAGGACAAACTAATATTAGGTTGGTATAAAAATAACTGATTTTTCATTATTTTAAACTTTTGACTTTCCTTTTAAAATAAACTAAATTCACATAAAAAAAAATTTTAAATGTAAATTTTGTTCCGTCAATTTTTCTTAATGCATTTATTTTCAATGTTTATTTTTGTTCGTCATAGATGGAAAAGAAATCAAATTAAAACCATTTCATTGCAGGCCTTCCAAAAGGGATTTAAAGCTTCCAATATCATCAAGAAATGAAAAATTTCCATCCAACATTGATTAATCAAAAAGGATTAGTTCTTCTCCATAACAACCTCTGATGACATGTTTTGCAAATGACTATGCAGAAATTGGATAAACTTTACCTCTTGCCAATTACACATCAAACCTATCTCCAACCAATTTTTTCAAGCACACTGACAAGTTCTTGAAAGAGACTATCTTCAACAATCAAATAGCAGCTTAAAAATAGCCTTTAAAGAATTTCATTAGCAAACAAGGATTCCAGAATTTTATGCAACCAGAATTTCTTGTTGGCAACTATATATATATATATATATATATATATCTAATGGTTGCTATTTTATTTAATAAATTTTCTTCTAAGCCGGCATATACTGCTTTAAAGTTAACAAATAAAAACTTCAATTACTTTTTCACCATCTTAATACTTTAGAAAAGCTTTTGACTTATTGTCAGTGAATAAAAGGTTTGGAATTTATTTTGTTGGTGCAAAAATAATTGCAATTTTTTGTTATTTCCAACTTTGATGCTTGTTTTGAAATAAACTATTATTTAACTATGTCCATGAAATACGACATTTGCTTAATTCTTTGTTGTTTATTTTACACTGTCAAAGTATATATATATATATATATATATATATATATATATATATAGCTGATGCAAAAAAATGACTGTTTTTGTTATTTTCAACTTTGATGCTTATTTAACTAAGTTTATTTCAAAATATGTTCATGTAATAGAACCTTTTCAAGCACAAATTGCACTCTCTTGATTTTAAGCTAATGATTGTTTTTACTGCTTATTGTTGTTGATTTTAAGCCGTTAAAATAAAAGATAGAAAAAAACACAGTCAAGCGATTTTCTTGTAAGAGTTTAAACTGGAATGTAAGGCAGCAGAAGTTGCTTGCAATATCAACCAAGCATTTGGTCAGGTGGCAGTCAACAATCAAGACAGCTTGACATTGGTTCCAAACCTTTTTTTTTAATAGTGATGAGAGCCCTGAAAAGGAAGCGCATTGTGAACATCCTCCTGGAAATGATGGTCATTACTGAAGCAGACCCATGCCAAATAACTTAAGGCAAATAAGCTAGGCTACTTAGGGAAATGGTGCCTTAGTCTCCTTCAAAGTATTCTTCATTGGGGCCTGATTGAGTTATTTATGCATTTTCACCACCTTGCAAAACAATCTGTGAAGTCACCATAATTGGCCCTGTTGCATTCTCAATTTCGCCCACTATCTGAAATCTTTTCCTTTTCAACAACAATTTTAGCGATGGTGAAAATCAGAAGCTGCAGGGAGCTAAATCTTGACTGTGGGGGTGGGGGTTTGAGTGAACTGGGTGATGCAAGGTTCTGCCTCCAAAAGACTGCACAATGCATAAAGTATGTGCAGCTGAGATATTCAAAGTTGATGGATACTTTCCAGACAGCCTTTGGAAGTCCCACATCTAATTCTTGTACAATCACCAATTTCCTTTGCTGTCCATTCAACATTTTCAAGCGTTCTGTTTATTGAAATGCCTTCCTGGATGTGGATTGCTCCCAATGGATTCCCAACTACGTTTGAAGTGTTGCTTTATTCTTTAAAGCAGTTTCAGGTTATTGCCCTAAAAACAATTCTGCTACGATGTGATGTTTTTGCTGTGCTAACATAACAATAAACACCCAGTCTACATAAAAAATTCTGTGACTTCCATTAGTCCACCTGTCACACACTCTAACATACCCATATATTGACCGATCAAAACCAAATTTCGGGGAGAAGTGCAAATAGGTAAGTGGGTAAAAAAAAAAAAAAAAATTAGAGTTTTATTATTTAACATAGAAAATACTCCCACTATTTTAATAACAATATAATTATTAAAATAACAAATACTTATTTAATAAAAATGTAATATTTTCTTTTGCATATCTTTAAGTTTTTATATATACAAAGATCCAGTTTCCAGTTCGTCCTGAATTTGCAAGAACTATAAATATATCACAAGGCTAAATGCTTCAAAAAGTTAGAATTTGGCTCCAGAAAGAAACAGTTATACAATGCCAGATTTATGTTGCATGCTCAAGAGTAAGAAATTATAAGAATTTATTCTTTGCTGTTAAAAAGAAAAAACAAAAATTTTCTTAAAAAATATCATTTACAATTAAGTCCTATAAGATTAAATGAAAAAAATTATTAAACTGCAAAGTGGAGTTTTTGTCAAAGTATTTTCCCAAACAAATCAGCTTATTCAAATTGAAAAATAGTGAAAAGAAACTGTCTTGTTTCTGTAACTCCTTCTGGGCAAGGCTTAGAAGTTTTTGAATGAATTTCGTACAATCATAAAGACAAGATATTTAATTACTGGGTTACTTTCATAAGGTTCTACTGCTATACATGTGCTATCTTCATAGGCAAAAGAAAATCAGGTTTTGTGTTTTACGGAAGATTAATAAAGAATCTTCTATGTTAAATTTCTATAATAAAAATATTTCTTTGGTGGATGTTAATTCTTAAAACTTATAAAAGTAGGCATCCGTTTATCTCACAAGGTAAAAGTAATGCCCTTTTTGGTCAAAATCCAGGCCTTTGGTGGTGAAATTAGAGTGACCACTCCAGGGCGCAGGTCTGGGCATTGGTATATGGAGACCATGCACTGCTTAGACTAAATGCTTCCCTATTCCTTCTTGGCTGTACCAACAAGATCAAAAGGAATACAGGGCATTTGGCTTGGCTGCAAGAGATGCCGGAAGTATGTCAGTGTTGACAGCCAGCCGCCTTCAGGGCTCCACTCCAGGTTTTCTGTTTGGATTTATTTCCATAGCCTTTTCCGTACGCAAGAATTGCACTGCATTTAAATACAGTCAATGAGAAGAAGAAACTGGTGTAGATAACATGCAGAAAATAACATTGTCATATTAGCTAACTTTTAATAAGACTTAGAATAAAGTATGAAAAAGTTTGCATACCAATTTTAAAGTTACTAGTTGTCAATGTTGGACAGGTGAAGAGCCTAGGAAAGATCATGTAGATAGGTATTGACAAGTTTCTACAGACATCTCCTTCAGCAAGTTGAATGTTTTGAATTTCAGTAACTGGATTAAAAGAGAAACAAAATAAAAAAAATAAATAGTAATAATAGAAAGAAAAATACAAAAACCATAACATACACCAAAAATAGACCATAAAATACACATATACAAAACAGATTATGACAAATTTTTTTCTGGTTTGCTTTGTGGCTGAGATGGTTGTATATACTTCTTGTTGGCAGGAGTAACTGGGGTCCATGCAAATGTAAGAAGCTAAGAATTTTACATGCTGATATTCAAAGCAGGCAGACTTTTAACATTTAGATTTTTAAATAGGGTAAAGCCTCAGAAAAAACAGCATGGTCTTCTTAACCCCACTTTGTCTTTGTGCTAGATTATGCTATATCCAGTGGTTCCCAACTATTTTTTGGCTATGCCCCACCTAAGCATCTCTAAAATCCTGATTCTCGAATTGGCCCCTTAAAAAACAAATTGTCCCACTTTGGAGACCACGGTGCTAATGTATATAAAAATTATTTTTCAGAAGTTGCAAGTGAAAGAGATGAGATTAATGAGAGCAGGGGGAGAAAGAGATGAGATTAATGAGAGCAGGGGGGAGAAAGAGATGAGATTAATGAGAGCAGGGGGGGAGAAAGAGATGAGATTAATGAGAGCAGGGGGAGAAAGAAACGAGAAGAGTCGGGGAAAAGAGAGAAAGAAACGAGAGGATGCAGAGAAAAGAGAAAGAAAGAGGAGGCAGAGAAAAGAGAAAAATGGGAGCTAGTAGGGAAGGGGGAGAGAGAGAAAGAAATGAGGGGAGGGGAGAGAGAAAGAAATGAGGGGAGCGGAAGAGAGAGAGAGAAAGAAATGAGGGGAGAGAGAGAGAGAAAGAAATGAGGGGAGAGAGAGAGAGAAAGAAATGAGGGGCGCGGGAGAGAGAGAGAGAAAGAAATGAGGGGCGCGGGAGAGAGAGAGAGAAAGAAATGAGGGGCGCGGGAGAGAAAGAAATGAGGGGCGCGGGAGAGAGAGAGAGAAAGAAATGAGGGGCGCGGGAGAGAGAGAGAAAGAAATGAGGGGAGCGGGAGAGAGAGAAAGAAATGAGGGGAGCGGGAGAGAGAGAAAGAAATGAGGGGCGCGGGAGAGAGAGAGAAAGAAATGAGGGGAGGGGGAGAGAGAAAGAAATGAGGCAGGCAGAGAAATAGAAAGAAATGAGGCAGGCAGAGAAATAGAGAAAAAAATAAGAGCAGTTCTTAGAGAATTACATCAATCTTGTAATTAAAAAGCAGCATAAAAGACAATTTGATTTTCCCTTACAAGCGCTTTTTATTACATAACTTAATATAACCATTTACCAATTTTGTTTGCAAGAAAAAAAAGATTTTTCTTATGATCTTCCACAAGATCTCAATAGTTTCTAATGCGATCGCCATTCATCCCAAGATGAAAATTTCTTACCTTCCTTGGCATAACCTTCCGCACAGCCACAGGTCTCCACCCGAACCAACTGGACTTCAATTGATTTGATTGGAGTCTCACAATATTCTACCACCAACTGAAACAGAAATAACAAAAAAAAAAAAATCATACTACATTAGAATAGTCATTGTGTAGTGGTTAGAAGTTTGAGAGTCAATCTCTATTATGATGTGTTTCAGAAATAGGATTTTATATCAGAAATTAATCTTTGTACCATCTAATGGAACAGTTATCTTCATATATAAAACCCAATGTGTGTGTGTGTGTGTGTGTGTGTGTATATATATATATATATATATATATATATATCATTCATACAAAAAACAGATTAGTGAAGTTAATGATATAAATGGCGAGAATACATCTTCACAAACAAATTTATTAAAATTACATTAATCCATGAATCTCTAGATGAATGCTTTTAATAAATTCGAGCTGTATAAGGTCTCTTTTTGCTAGTACTTTCATCTGTTCATACAGACATCATCAGGCATGGAAATTGATTTGATTTTTTTAGTACATCCAGGTAATAACGGGACACAAAAGATTAGATGTGAATCAAAATGTTTTTTTCAGAAATGTGTTATTGTTAACGGTAAGAAATTTTGGAGTGTACGGTCGTAATGCTAAGGTTGAATTTTTTGAAAATTTAAAATTTATATCATTAACTTCACTAATCTGTTTTTTAGTATGAATGATTCATGTAATATAAATTGAACTTCACCACATATTTGATTTAAAAAGAACTGATCCGACGTGCAACTTTCAGGATAATAGCTGCAACATTGCTCTATTTATTGAACAATTTAGTTCATGCCACATCGACTGAAAAATACTACTACAACAAAAGAATTCTCCAATTACCATATTAGTAAAAAAAACGCACTCTCTTTTAAAATAGATTTTGTTGCTTTGAAATAGATATACTTGAATCTTGACTCACCAAGGCTAAGTCTGACCCCCAGAGTCACCAATGAGATTATATATATATATATATATATATATATATATATATATATATATATATATATATGTATGTATATAATGTATTAAGGAAAAAGACATGTTAATTCTACAGGTTAATTATGAGAAATTTTTACACACACAAAATCAAATGGATAAATATAGGTAAATGTACAAGCAAGCATTCATATATATATATATGTGTGTGTGTGAGATGCTAGACAATTTTTCTCAACAGTATCTAACACAAGTCTACCATTTTTTCATTCATTGAATATTGCTGTCACACCAGGTCTGGTGCTTCTGCTATATATTTAGAGATTCTTGATAAAATCCAAAGAAGAATCTGCCATATTATTGGTCCTGACCTGGCATCTTGGCTTCAGTTGCTTTCCTGTCCAAGTAATGTAGCTTCTCTGTGCCTTTTTTTAATATTTTCATGGTAATTATTTTGATGAAATTTCGTCTATTGTAGCTAGACTTTATAAATTTAAGAGCATTACTATATTGGTGGCATGGTCTCATTATTTCGTAGCTGAAGTGGCTAGATGTAACCATAAGTTTTATGCTAACAGTTTCTTCTCCTGCACTTCTCACTTGTGGAATTCTCTTCTGACTTCCTACTTCCCAACCAGTCAGAAAATATGTGTCTTCTGACAAGGTTTCTCAAATATTCAAGCTGGTAAATGTAATTAAAGAAACAGAGCATATACTCGAATATGAGTATCCATCTAAAATAAAGTTTAAGCAAAACAAATTAATATATATATATATATATATATATATAAACCAACCAATAACTGACAGTTTTTAGCAGAAGTGAACAATATTCCCATTCAGTTCTTTCAGAAATGCTTTTAAGATATATGGAGGTGTGGAGCTACAATGTTGGAAGTGCTCAGATTATTTGAAGTAAGGAATCCTTGTCGATGTTCAACATCTTTCTTTCTGTTTTATTCCTGAGTAAAATCAGAGAAAAATAAATCATTGTATTTTTTACAATCTTCATAAACACTTAAGAACTTTGAAGACTTTTTAAATTCATAACAATTTTTAAGTAACATTTTGTTCTGTGTTGATGGAACTTTTGCTACTTCCATGGAAAATGCTCAGACAAACTCCCTTCTTTAGTGCCATCAGCTCAGACCTTTGTTGCCAAGACCCATCTTGTTATGTCCACAGGCTTATGTATTCAATTGGTAAGAAGGATGTTCCATACAGAAAGCTTCTTCCCCAAGAACTGCTACTTTGTGGAGATGCTTCCCTAAATACTACAATCTTAATCTCTTCATGTCAAGGGTCAGTCGTTATCTATCCTCCATATCCTCATAGTCTTTACTTCCTATTTCCTCTTCTGTTTATATCACAAACCTCTTTCAGTAACACTACCTTGAGTGGTTCTTGGACCTTGTATTGGATGAACTTTAATGAAAAAAAAAAAAAACTCAAATTTACAGTGCAAAATATATAGTTATGTAATATCAGTCCTCCTATATAGCAGCGAATGTTGGACAATCTCCTCACAGAAGAAGAGAGTTTAAACAACAGAAATGTGATTCTACAGAAGGATACTGAGAATAACATGGACCGAACATGTAAGCCATGATAAAGTTCTAAAGAGAATGGAAACAAAAAGGACACTTATACTTAACATCAGGAGGAAATAGTTGAAATTTCTAAGGCACATCATGAGGAAAGCGGGCTTGGAAAATTTGACACACACGAGAGATTGAAGGCAAGAGGGACAGCTGTTATATGCTCCGGCCTTCTTCAAGTGATATTAGTTGGAATTTTTTAACCGAATCCTTGTCTATGTTCCATGCCTTTGGATATTGCAGTTTCAGTTGATTTTCCTTGGTAACTCAACTCTTCCAGTTTTTGTTCCCCCTGCTGTAGCTAGGTATTGAACTCAAAACTCTTTTGCATCACTCAACCAACACTTTTATCCAATGAGCCATGTGGATAAAAGTGTTGGTTGAGTGATTCAAGTGATTGAAGCTGAGATGCCACATCAAGACTGATAATATTTCAGATTTTTCTTTGAATTTTGTCAAAAATACATAATGGAAACCCCAAACCAGATATATTAACAATATTCAATGCACGAACGAATAGCAGACTTTTAAATATAAAAGGAAGTGAATTTTTGGGATTTATAAACCTAATGTCTAAACAACCATTTTTTAGCAGAGCTCATATTATAATTTTACTTGCACTAAATTTTTGTAGTGCACCAGATAAGAAGGCTCTGCAGTAGACAAAAAGATTTGTTCTTTCGAATTTTTGCTGGATTCGAACTCCCATACTTCTCATACAATATGTATTTTATTATAATTCTGCATGTCTCTCCCTTAGACCCTTGGCATGTCCCTCCCTTAGGCCCATACCTCATAAATAATGGACTATTCCATTTTAGTCACATGGAAAGACAGAAAAGACATACCAGGCACGTTACATGGTTTCAGTGAAGGAAAGAAAAAAAAAAAAAGAAAGAAAGGAAGATAAAAGTGTTTAACATCTCCCACCAATACCTCATAACTAACGAACTATTCCATTTTGATTGTGTGGAAAGATGGAAAAGACATATCAAGGACACTACTTGGTTTCAGTGAGAAAATGAAAGAAAAAAAAAAGACAGAAGAGGCAATAGCACTCACGTGTGTGACATCAGTTTCAGTGACCTGGAAAAAGTTGTTATTTTCAAATCTTTTCATTTGCACCCCCATACTTCTTTAAATAACAACCAGCATTCATATTTATAATTGCTGTTGCAATATTTTGATAAAGTTGTTAAGCTCAAATATTTAACAGTGTGATAGAGGAATTTCTAAAATATTTTTTGTTGTAGAACTTGCCATGAGCTTATTGAATCATTAACTTAATTAAGAGTCATCAGAAAATTCAAATAGGAAAACAGTGAAATTTTCATGGGTCTTTCTAGTGATATACATTTTGTAAAAAAAAATATTTGCTTATGTTGAGTATTGACTCAATTTCATGATCTGAAGAATTTGATCGAAAGTGATTGCAAGCGTTGAAATTAAAACAAATATTACATCTGATGGGTGCTCGCTATTCGCATGTTAATGACATTAATAATAGGTCATTTTTTTTTTTATATAGTTAGGGAAAGAAACCGATTTGAATAGGATCAACACAGAGAAGCACAACAAAATCAAAAAAAAAAAAAATGACAAATATGAAGAAAATTGTGCCAGGTGTTTTTCCACAAATGGCTGTAGCATGCACATTTAGAAATAAAATAGAAAGGTACTCACTTCACCTGTTAGTGGTTTTGTGATACAAACAGATAATGAATCCAAGACACCAGTAACTTTAAATTTAGGCACATGCTTTTCCTGTAAATGGAGAAATAGAAATAAATGACTGATCAGGTTTAGAAGAGAAAATCATATATAAAGCAGAAATGAGATTATGCTACTGACAAGATGATCAGTGTTACTTTTAAATCTTTACTAGGTGAAGGTATACTTTTGGCTGCATCTTAAACATATATACACAATTTGAGATTGTGTGTTTATATACATATATATATATACATATATATCTGTGTGTGTGTGTTTCTCTAAATATATAATTATCGCAACACCATGTTTCAAAACGGAAACCTCAATTTAACTGAATTTAAATTGAGGTTTCAGTTTTGAAACATGGGAATTTCGCCGTTGCGTTGATTATATATTTAAAAAAAAAAGCAATTATAATATTATGCTCTGCTGTTGTATCGAGCACTGTTTTTTAAAAATAAAAATAAATACTAAGAACTCTGAATTATAAATCTCATTGTTCTTTCCTACTATTTTAAAATATATATATATATATATATATAGTGCGATGGGTAAATTGTCACCATTTCATATTTTTAATTTTGTGCATGCAAATTGTTTTTGATTTTGTCATCTGCACAGTATAGTAGGGTCAGTCGGGCACTATCCATGAGAAAAAGAGCACCATGACACAATTCACTCTGCTAAACATTTGTAAACGACATGCTTTACTGCTTGGCATTCACATCGGAAGCTACAATACGAGCATTTCAGAGTGTTTGGGTGTCAATCTGATGACAGTGCAGAGAATTCGGAAAGAGTTGGATGAGTCTAATTGTGATTAAAAAGGTATGGCAGATCAGAAAACTCATAGAGATCATTCTGATAAGAAAGGAACTTCCGAATTTGTTAGTGAGGATCTCAGACTCAACACGGAGACCTATATCAAGACTGTGTCTGGAATTGAAACTCTGCACCATGCCACACAAGCAGGAGAACCCAGTCATGGCTGTCAGACAATTTCTGCAACCACATCACCCCTTACATCTGGCTACTTGACTCCCCAGACTGCAATCCCCTTGATTATTATGTGTTGGGAGCAGTTGGGCAATAGACCAATAAAACTCCTTGTAACACCAAAGATGAACTGAAGGCATGGATTTTGGTAGCATTCACCAACTTAAATAAGACCATCCAGAAGAAATGCAGGTGATTCCGAAGCCAACTAGAGACCGTTGTTGAAGCCAATGGCGATTTTATTGAATAAATTTACTCTAATATTTTGAGATATTTTTGTGAAATTTTGGTAAATATATCTGTTAAAATGATATGTCTGTGTTATTTTCATTTTTGCATAAATTAGATGAAAATTTATTGATCTCATCCTGCATATTATAAAATATAGTTTTAAGCTATGGAATATTTATTGGTTAATGTGCTCAATATCAAGGATAGAGCAGATGTAAATATAAAAGTGGACAGTGATGTCAACACCCTGAAGTGACAGTCAGTTTCATGCTAAATGCAATTGTCAGCCCTGACAATTATATTTAGCTTGAAAGAGATTGTCACCACTTTGTGTTGACTTCAATGACCATTATATATATATATATATATATATATATATATATATTTAGGCAGCATGTCTTCATTTAAGCATGTTTGGTTGAATAATCTAGACATACGTTTTTTTATTTTTATTTTAATCCTCTCAAATTTATGGAACAACTTCTTAGTCCTTTTACAAAACTGAGTAAGAAAGATGATAGTTTTGGTTATTTCTTTCACTTTTCCAAGTACTTCCAATCTCATCCAAGATCATTTTCAGGAGTGAATTGCAAGACAAAAATTAATGTAATTGATAGTAGCGAATTTTTTTTCTAAATGTGCATAAAACACACTTCGTTCTAGTCAATTTACATAAAGAATAAGTAAGGGAGATAACTTAGTTTAAAATTTTTATTGTTAATGTTTTAAAAATACTCAACCTGCATTCCTTTTAAAAAAAACTTTTACGATTTGAGCATCCCAAAACTTTGCTTTTATAGACATTTTAAAACATTTCTTAGTATAATCATAATTAATTTTATTTAGAGTTGGTTTCGTTTTTTTATATAGAATTATATTTAGAAAATAGTATGACACACTGGAAAAAACATTTTTCCAATTTGTCATACTATTTTTCTAAATACTCTTTGTTGATATATAAAATTATACAAAATTATATATCATTATATCATAGAATTATATATGTATTTTAGACAAATTTGCAAAAACATTGCTTTTCTAGACATTTTAATTTTATTTAGTGTTGGTTTCATTTGTACATAGAATTATATATATATATATATATATATATATACATACACGCATACACACACACAAGATATTGCCCATTGAGTAATTGTGTTAATAAATTAGTACTTGATGTAATATAACAGAGCTAGTAAGTATACATTAATAATTATCTATATTAATCATTACAGATAAAAACCAGAAGTTCTTAAAGAGGATTGTGGAGACTCATCACAGTGCATGGAAGACGGATGGAACTCCCTTCAGGACACCATCTATAATGCTGCAATCTTGCACTATGGAAAGAAGGTACGCAAGAACAAAGACTGGTTTGAGGCTAACATCTCCACATTAGAACCAGTCATCAAAGCTAAGACCAGTCAGTTATGTGTCATGCAGGATACACACTTAGGCGATCATGTATCTTTCAATACGTTACTGATGAGGCAGATTTTTTTCCTGCAGCTGCCATTTCTTTCTGCAGTAGCCCAGTTGCCATCCAAGGCTATAGAACCCAGTCTGTCCTGCTATTTAGAAGAGGATTCAGACCTTACTGCCAATCTAGTCAGTTATGTGCCATGTGTGATACATGCTTAGGTGATCATGTATCTTTCGATAGATGACTGACAAGGCAGATTTTTTTCCTGCAGTAGGTTGCCATTTCTTTCTGTGGTAGCCCACTTGCCATCCAAAGCTATAGAATCTGTCCTGTTATTTAACCATAGCTAGGGGGGAGAAGAAGAGGATTCATATCTTTCCTAAGGGTATTAGCACATAATGAATGTAATAGATTTGGTTGGAAAAAGCTAAGAGCAGTGTATTAATTAGATACAAGTGTAACTCTAGCCAACAAAATCTACAGGCTCTGTAAGTTGCTTGTAGCAAGGCCCAGCAAACTCCATGTCATTGTGCAAATGACTACTGGCTCCATCTGTCAGATAGCATCCAACAGGCTTCAATCAACAGCAACATACAGAACATATCCGAGGGCAATTAAACAAACAACTGGCAAACCAACAGAGAAGTTTAGGTCCCTGTAATCAATGATGGAGAAATTAACTACGGAAAAAGACAAACAAAGGGAATGATGGGCAGAGCCCTAACTAGAAATTTACATAAGAGAAAATTCCATCACTAAAGAAGCTGGAAGAGTTTGATTCTGAGCCTACAATGGAAGAGCTTAACAAAGCCATTGATGTTCTAGCTTTGTAGTAAAGCATCAGCTCAGTGCCATATACCCTCATGACATAAGCAATCATGGCTCTCCACAATTTTTGTAGCTCTTAATAAATTTTGTCTTTATGTTATCTTTCCTAAACCTTGCTAAACCATCCATTTACTCAAACTCACTAGGTAGGTTATATGTTGTTTTTTACTGTCTCTCGTTTGCCTTCAATCTGTCCTGTGAGTATCATTATCCAAGCCTTCTTTCCTCGTTATGTGCTAGAGAAATTTCAATTATCTCTTCCTATGTCTTTTTTGTTTGCATTTTCTCTAAAGCTTTATCATTGCTCACATATTCAGTATTCTCAGCATCCTTCTGTAGAACCACATTTCTGTTGCTTCACGTCTCTTCTTCATCTGTGAGGAGATTGTCAAGCATTTGTTGCCATATAAGAGGACTGATAATACATATTACATTTCAGTACTCTTTTCTTTGTTTTGGATAAATTTTTTATGCCTTGTAATACTCTGCGTCGTTTTTGGAAGGCATCTTTCACTATCCCAATATGCCTTCAGATTTCAGTCTTGTACTTTCTGTTCTCTGTTAAGACATTTCCCAGATATTTAAACTCTTCTCAAAATATCACAAAATCTCCCAATTTATTATCTTCTAATAACAAGAATTGTACTCACCCCTCCTTTAATATTTGTTAATGTATCGGGGCTGATTGTGAAAGGGACCGCTTTTGTCACTGCATGTTCTTCTTGTTCCTAAAACAGAAATATAGCCGATACATTTTTAACCGGAAGACATTATTTCCAAATTTTTCAACAGCTGAAAAGTATTATTACATAACATCAGATAGTCTTTCTTATTTACTGAGAGTTTCTATTGGGATTCAACAATCTTTATATATATATATATATATATAAATATATATATTAAAAAAAGACTATATGAAAAAAACTTGCATAAAATATATAGACAACGCTTATCTATATTATTTAAATATATATATATATATATATATATATATATGTATGCGTGTGTGTGTGTGTGTGTCTGAATAAAGACAAAAGGAAAACTTATCTTAGCCAACAAATTTCATTCTCTGAGGGACTTTATCAAGGTAAATGCAAGGATTTTATTTTGTAACGTGTTTATATACAAGAGCAAAAATGTTATTGATTTTTCAAAATTTTTAAATTTAAGAATGCTCATAAATATTCATGAGGTTAGGCAAAAAGTCAGGCATTATGACTAACATAAAAATTAAGTGATACAAAAAAGAATTTCTGGACATTACATAACATAAAATTAAATGAGGTAGGGGCTTAACAGTTGTAAAAGAAAAAATATATATTTTTGTCAAGATTTACTAAATAAAAAAAAAAACTTCAAATGTAATTTAATTAATTTATGATAAAGTCCTGAAAGTTTCATTAAAATCTAACAATAATCTGACTTTTGCAAGATTTTTAACCAAAAAACCCAAGGTTCTAAAAAGGAAAAAAAAAAAACATTTTTCCATCAAAAAATCCTTTGAACTTTAATCTTTTAATAACACAATGGTTAAGATTTTGTTTTATGTTTTGTGCAGTTTTTTATTTTTTTCCTGTATCGTCTTTTTTAGTGAATTTTTGGAGGTACCTAATAATATATACATTAATAAAAGTTCAATTAGTGCAAATTTCAAAATTTGTTTGGAGCCTATGATTAGCATTTCTTATGTAGAGTATAAATATAGTACTTGTTAATAACTCGATAGATTTATCTGACTTTGATGACCAGTATGTATGCAAAACTTTGAAGTCAATAGAAAGATAAATTGGTTGAACTTTTATTAATTTTATTATTGTCACTCTAGTTAAACACTTTCTTGAAAAAATTCTGTTTGCCTTGAAATATGGTAAATTCTAGTAATTTTACATATTTAAAAACAAATTAACTTTACCTTGTATTCAACAATGAATTCACAAGTCTTTTGGAGGTCTTTACTAAGCAGGGATCTTTTCACTTCAGCTTTGATGATATACTAGTAAAAAAAAAAAAATAATATATATAAACAAAATAAGCCTTTTAAAATAGAATGGTTGTCTTCTAAAATAGTAGCATATCAGAATTCTATCACAATAATATGAATCAGTACAATTGAAAAGCTCAAAAAACTTTTCTAGAAAACGTTGATAACAATCAGTATTATTTAGATCAATGTTTCTCTTCAGTGCACACATTTTTTTTAATTATTTCACCCCAAGCAAGGCAGTAATGCCACTAGTGCACAGGGGGTTACAGGGAGTGAAAGTGAAAGAGAAGACTGAGAATAGGAAGCACTGAGGAAAGGAAAAAAGATGAATGGGATTCAAGATGACGAAAGATAGTGATTGATGTTGCATTTAAATTTTTATAGATTATCATTATCAGGGAAGCAAGTAAACAAAAGGGAGTTACAAAAGATGGAAGTATGACAAAAGAAACTGTTCGTGGTTGTATTTAGCTATTTTAACAGTAAAAGGGTGGGACCTAGATGCCAAGCTTGTAGCACGCTTAAATTCATGTAGTCAGGGCACCATGGAAAAAAGCTTGTCAGAGCAGTTGCCATGAAAATATTTGTAGAAACAACAGGGAAGCTGCATTGGTGAGAAAGTGACTGAAGTGATGTGTGGTCAGGATCAATTACATTACAGATCCTTCTTTGCATTTAGTCAAGAATCTTGAGATTCTATAACTAAAAATCTGGAGTGCACTTTAAATATTAATAAGGAAATATTAGTCATGAAATTCGAAAATGTGAAATTTTAGTTTAGCATTCACAAAGAAGATTAGTGGTACAATTTTTATTTAAAGGGATTTATGAAGAATTTGCAAATTTTCTTTGCCAATAATGACCAATTTAAATCCATTGAGAAAAGGGACATGGCTAAGTTTCAGGACACATTAGGGCAAAGAAATACTGATTTAGATACTCATTTGCAAAGAGATATACAAAAATTAACAATCAAATCTTGAAACCTAAAAATGGATGTTTATGAAAATATTTTTGCAAAGCTGCAGAATTTTAGGAAGACCTAAGAGAAAAGAATTCTGAGATATTAAAGAATTTATTTTTTTTAAGTTTGTATGTTAACTCTTTAAAGTCATTTAAAAAATGCAAATGAAAACAAAAAAATAATTATAATCTCTAAGAAGTTTTGTCATTTTTAAATTTTGACTGATTCTTGTCATATTCTTTTTACGTTTTTTTTTTTTATCAAACATCCACATTATTTTACCTTCTACAACACAAACTTGAGAAAGGCATGAATCCGTTTCTTCGCTTCTTAATAAAGGGCTAGATTGCACTAAGCTTGAATGGCAACTAGTCTAGGAAAAAAAAAAAAACTGAGTTTCAAATTGTGGCAAAGACAATGGGAAACCAGTCCACTATTTTTCCCAGAACACATGGCACTTTATAGATAAAAAAAAAGAAATCAAAAGTCAAGACTGCCATGCCCTGAAAAAATGTACCATTTTAGAATAGAACTAGACCACCCATAAACTCATTAGGTTCCTTTTATAAACAGTTCTTGAAACAAATGGCTTTTCCATTCAAGTAACAATAACCCCAAATACTGAATTTACTATTAAAGATGTCATAAAAACTGAAAAACAGCCATAGCTCAAAAATCCCTTGCTGTAATTTTAATGAAATTTGACACTGCGCTTGATAGGTATTCAAGGTATAATATGTTTCTTAATTGATTGGGGCATTATGTATCGTTTAAGCTGTATCTTGGAAATACTCATACATACATACATATTGTATAGCTGGCCACTCGCATTCAAGGATACCTGTCCATTAGGGTGGCTAGCCAATCCCTATTGCAGACGTTGGTCAGACACATTTTGTGTTTCTTCAACACCCACAGAGCCCACCTGTGGTTTGTGCTAAAACTATGCTGAGCAGACCTTAGTTACAGTTTCTGGGAAAGAGCATGTTATCTAGTGTGATCAACAATTTGAACAAAGCCAGCATACTCATGCCCTCACTCACGATGACTTCATGCTAGCACAGCTATCAATGGGCCCCCCAAGAGTTCTGTCTACCCAATTTCAGTCACAAGGCTTGGGTCAACCCACGGTATGGTTTTCAGGCACTTTCCAAAGGTGTCGCACTCTGGGATCGACACCTCCACTCAAATAAAATCAGGAAGTCTCCTTTCTGACAAATTGACGATGGTGAGATTTGAACCCAGGTCTCATGGTCAGAAAGTGAATGTCCTAACCACTCAGCCACATGTCCATACATATATACATGATTACAAAATTACAGTTTTATCATTATAAAAATGGTTCTTTCTTAGGTGCCACATGTGATGCATGCTTCATGTCTCTCTTTGATTTATGACTGACTCTTGCAATAGGTTGACATTACATTCTGCAAAAGACTGGTTGCCAACCAAGGCTATAGGAGCGAGTCAGTCCTACTTAAGCTATAGCTGGGGGAGAAGGGATGGATTCATACCTTTTCCCCAAGGGTATTTGCATGTAAGCAAATGTAACAAACTTGACTGGAATTTGAACTCAGCTCTCTGATTTCTCATTCTGAGCCATTATCCATCACATGACCCACTCATTCAAGCTTACAGCACCTGGTATCCCCTAGCAGTCACCCATCTAGATCGTGACCAGGCTCGACTTTGCTTAATTTCGGTGATCAGACAAGAACCGGCGTTTCAACAGAATGGTAATAAAATTATAAATATTACTTTTATCTTTTCACAATAGCAATAACAAAGATAGCGTAAAGCCAAAAATGTTGTCAGTCAGTGGAGGTCTGAAAGGAACGACATTTAAGGCAAAGCAGTCTTTGCAAAAAAAAAAAAAGTGCTCAATATCAGAGATCAATCATTAATAGGATTAATTCAAATATTTATCAAATTTTAATGATTTCACTAAATTTTTTTTTGTAATTCACTTTTATTAACATAAATAGTTAGTCCTATTCTAGTAAAATTTATAACACATAAAAAGCAAAAAACAAAAATAAAAAAAAATACAATCAAAACAAAAACATAAAAGTTGCCTTACCTGGATGCTGACATAAACACCATGGTAGGTTTCATATAATATTCGGTACATTTTGGGCTTCAGTGGAATCTCAAAAGGCAATTTAGTCTTGCCAGCAGGTATTTTGCCTGGTTTAGCTACATCCACCAAATACTGCAGTAAAGTGATTGGCTGAAAAAAGAAAAAGAAAATGGAAGCCAATGGTAGCTAATCAGTACTAGGTTAATTTGCAGTATAACACCTGCACTCAGTTCGCATTAAAAATTTCCAGAATTCTTACATTTATGTGTAATTGTACATGCTCCATTTGAATCTGGCTTGATAAATTTGATAAAATTTACCGTTTTGGAGTTATCGACAGTGAAATTTCAGATTCATTTGTGTCACGGGCAGACATTACTGGTGTTGTTTGCATACATTCACTGCAGAATAGCTATCAGTATAGGTATCATTGCGCAAACTGAGCATGTCTCCATAAATAGTTCTTGTGCGCAGTAACTGAGACAAATTTAGACAAGAAAGATCAGTTTCGAGCTTAGCTTACCACAGCGAGTGTATGCAAACAACGTGAGTAATGGCGGTCGCCAACGACGCGGTTGAATCCAAACTTTCACTGATGATAACTCCAAAACGGTAGATTTTATCAAATTTTTCAAGCCAGATTCGAATGGAGCATGTAGAATTACACATAAATCTAAGTATTTTGGAAATTTTTAATACGGACTGTGGGTGTTACACATTAACCCAGTATTATACCCAACTCTTTACCAAGAGACATTTTTAATTTACTAATTTAAAAAAAAAAAAATCATAAAAAATCCTCTTATAACTGTGCTTGTCCTTCCTTGTGTTAGTTCACACACTAGTATACCCTGCCAACGCCACATAAATAATGGAGTACTTCATGTTTTGATTGTGTGGAAGGAGAGCAAAAAATATTATTTGATTTCAATGAGAAAAAGAAAGAAGTAAAGATAGAAGTGGAGAGAAAGAGAATCAGATTAAGCCAATAAGAACAGATACTCCACTTTGACCTCACCCAAAGGGTCGAGAAGTGATGGTGATTGTGATAAGATGCACCTTTTTTCAGACACAATATCGAATGATAGAAAAGCAATCAACAAAAATCCCGTTTCCATATTTTAAATAAAATAACATCATCTGCTGAATTATTTTTAAGTTATTACTAAGAGAAATTTTTGTAAGATGGGAATTTAGTTAGAAAGAAAGAAGGAAAGAAGAGGAGATAAAAGTGTTTAATGTCTCCTACATCACCTCATAAATAATGGACTATTCTGGGGAAAAGACACTACTTGATTTCAGTGAGAAAATGAAAGAATGAAGGGAAGATAGGCGTTTAATGTCTGCTTCAGTTAAATGGAAAAAATTTGTCAATTTCAAATTTTTTCACTTGTACCCACTTCTTAAAATAGCATCCAACATTCATATTTATGATTGTTATTGCAATATTTTGTTAAAGTTGTTAAGCTCAAATATTTAATGATGTGACAGGGGGAATTTTATTGTCTTAGAACTTATTCTATTATTAACTTGATAGTTAAGAATTAAGATTCATTAGAAAATTTAAATAGGAAAACAGTGAAATTTTTACAGGTCTTTCTAGTATAAATAAATAACAGCATGTTTTATAATGTATAGTATTTTTATCTTTATATTGGATCAGATTATATACTATAAGCAGATATATAAATCACTACCAGGTAATCTATATTTGTAACTTGTGTTTGAGATTTTACACACTTAATTAGATATAGAGTTAATGGTAGGAATAACAAAGTATAGATTAGTGACCATTGAGATTCAGGAGTACATCACTCACCTTAACGGAATTGTAAAAGGCCTCAAACAGGCCGACACTTTTGGGGCTAAGTTGAAGATTGACTGCACCATCTACAGTGAGGGTGATCCCTTGGTGTTGCATTTCAGATTTGCTCTGTATAATCACGACACCTGACACAACATCCTGGAATAATCAACCCAATTACAAACAATTTAGTTATGGAATTTAAAAATAAAATTATATATATATATATATATATATATATATATATATATAGAGAGAGAGAGAGAGAGAGAGAGAGAGAGAGAGAGAGAGAGAGAGAAACGAGAATATAGTTAAATACATAGTAACAGAAAATTTGAAATTTTTGCTTGTTGCATTAGAAAACAGGTGGTAATAGTTAAGCATAGTATATTTGGGCAATAATTGCATGTTTAAACATGTCCTATTAACCAGAACAGACAGGTTAACTCTGTGGTGAATCTTTGGTGTTGAGAAACTTGGAAAGGAAATTATGAGCTGTGTTTGAAGGACTTTGGACCAGAACTTCGCTAATGCAAATGCAAAAGAACAATTAAAAATTCTCAAAGCTCTTCATATCAAAGGACAGCAACTTACTGTCAATAAAATCTGATTCAATCCAGGCACACAAGTGTTAAAATTCTTTTGAATGTTAAGATCAGTTTAGCCAGATGACACTAAAATCTGTTCTATAATCACAGTATATTAAACCTACATTCATTTCAAATTTTTGGACCATTGAAAAATGCTACATTGGCTATAACTTGATTTTTTAACTTCTTTCCTTGAAAATGATCAATGACAGACTATCAGTATGTGGTCAAGTTTAAGTGTCCAATCAGATAAAATCTTTACACAATTGGCAACAACCATACAGAGTTTAAAGTCAACATCACAGTAAAGTGGTGACTCCCATGATTTCCTATATATTTATTTCTATTGTTCAATTTCCCTGCTTCTGATAATCACAGCAAACCTGTTTTTCTTTAATTATTCCATTATTTCTTGTTGCAACTTTATTGATGGTCATCTAGCAATGCAAGAATTTTAAATGGATCCTGAAAAGACAGAATACCAAGATATTACCAATTCTCATTTCATGATCATTACTAAATCAATGAGGTTTTTTTTTATTACATCACACATCCAATTACGAATGCACCATTTTATTAGGCATATGCAAACGTTTCCAGCAAAAACAAAAAAAAAGATTTAATTTATATTTAGCTTTTAAAAAAGTTTCAAAAGCTAAATATAATTTTAAATCTTTTTTTTTTTTGGTGGTGGCGGGGGAATTTTCCACACACTTAATATTTACCATATTTTGCTGCATATAAGACACATTTTTTCCCTATAAAATATCTCCAAATTTTGAAGGAAAAATTTGGAAGAGGTGTCTTATAAGCAACAAAATATGATAAATCTTTTTTTGTTTTTATAAATTTAGCTGAAATTTTTGATACAGAGACAAGCATGGTTTCAGAAAATAAACCGTGAAGAAAAATGGGGTGCAATTTAATCCTTTAAAAGTACTTACTAAGTTCAGAATAGGTTGAAATAAAAGAGTGGGTTTTGGAAAATTCATTTAAAATTTATTTGTTTTTAAGACAAAAAAAGAAGAGTGATGAAGTTGGAATAAACAGAGTGGGGAAAAATTACTAAAAAGAACTATTCATGATGAAAAAATGCCCAAAACACAAAAAAAAAATTTTAGCACCAAAATCTTTGTGTTATTAAGAGTAAAGATCAAAGAATTTTTTTATGTAAAAGTTACTTTTTTATTTTTTCTAGAACTATGGAAATTTTGGTTACACAATCTTGTTTTTTTTTTTGGCATCAAAGTGAGACCTTAAATTTGCACAGGAAATTCGAGCATTTTTCTTTTATCAGTGAAAATGAATTGATTTGAAAATTCTAGCAAAAATGTTTGATTTTAATGAAACTTTCAGGACTTATTCACAAATAAATGACTTGTTTTTATTTAATCATTTCTTTTAAAAAAAATTTTTTTTTTTAATTTGTACCCCCTACATACACACTCATTTAATTTTTATGAATTTTTGATAAATTCTTTTTTGTATCAGATAATGTTTATATATGTTTTTATAAGGAAAAGTCCTCATCAAAATCTTTTGGTCAAACAGGAACCACAGTTATAGAAAATCTGCCCTGAAATGTAAAATAAAAAATGTGATAAAACTAAAACATTTTTAATTAGAAAAGCGTTTAATTGTTTCTGTGAATGAAATATATTATGGCTATTACTGTCTTAAGAAAATAAATTTATCTAGGATGAATATTTGATTTTTAAGAGATTTTTAAAGCAACTTAAATTCTGTCATCAATTAAAATGGTGAATCAGTGGATAAATTGACTGTGACAAATATTGAAAACATTTTAAGGACTTACTGAAATGCCTTAAATTACTTCACTTTTTTATAGATTAGCTTCAGGCTATTATCTTTCAATTAGAATAAAAAAGGAGACATTTGAATTATCTTAAATGTATTTTTAAGGATTTTTATAGTTCAAATTTCTGGTGGTACCTAAATAATATCATTAATTAGAAAATCAATAAATAAAATTTACTTTAAAAGGAGGAAATAGTATATTTATTTATTTTGTTATATTTTTCATTTTTATTGACACTTCCTTGATCTAACACACAAGCACACAACAGAAATGGCAGACAGGCTTGATGATTTATTTGTATAGTCTGTGATTAACTGGAGCAAAGGATGGCTTGTTAAGTTTAATGCCCCCAAAACTAAACTGCTTTCATCTGAGAGACCCCTTTCTGCTTTCCATCAACATCACTGATGCTAACCTCCAGGAGAGTGACTCGTTGTGCCTTCTCAGGTTAAAGTTCTTGGCTGACATAAAGTGGAAAGACTATATTAAATCCATTGCTAGATAAGTTGCTAAGAAAGTCGGTTCACTGTGTTATACTAGACAATTTTTCTCTCCAGAATCTATCTTGTATATCTAAGTCTACCATTTGTCCATGCTCAGAATATTGTTGTTACATATGATCTGGAGATTCTTGATAAAATTCAAAGAAGCAGCAGCAATATTATTGGTCCTGTCCTGGCATATCAGATTCAGTTAATTTCCCACTGATGTAAAGTTGCCTCCCTATGCCTACAAATACTTTCATGGCAATTATTCGGATGAGCTTTTTGCTATGGTACAAAGACTTTATGAATTTAAATACAATACTAGACTGGTGATGAGGTCTCGTTAATTTACAGTTAAGTTGTAACCATAAGTTCTATGCTAACAGTTTCTTTTCTTGCACTTGAGCAACTCTTTTGGCTCCATGCTTTCCAGTCAACTTTAATCTTCAAAAATTTCAATGCAATGCCAATCACTATCTACTGTCCTCCTGATTACTCTTCCTTTGTTCCCACTCCTTAGTAATGTTTCTGTTTTCTAATTCTTCCAAACCTCAGTAACCCCTTGCATCTTAGTGGCTCTACTGCCTTGCTTGGGGTGAACTCACTTAAAAAAAAAAAACCCCCAAAAAAAACCCCCAAAAAAAAACCATCAAAATACAAAGTAAGGTTGTTTTTTTGTTTTTTTTTAAACAAACAACATCCTTAAAGAATATTTGCCTACAAAAATGGATTTTTTTAAAATGATCATGACTTTTTTTTTTTCTTGTCAACAATTTTATAAAATAGTTCCTGGTCTTATATTTCCAACATAGAAAGTTGGCCGATGAAATTTTCTTCTATGTGCCATGTCCCTTCAGGATGTTGGCGATTATGGCTCTCCACAATTTTCTGACCTTTGTAGCATTTAATAACTTTTCTCTTTTTGCCAACTCTCCCAAACACAGATCCACCATCCATTCACTCAAGCTTGCTAGGTAGGCTTGGTGTTGCTTTCCCTTGGCCTCTCATCTTCAATCTGTCCTGTGAGTATCAAATTTTGAAAGCCCTCTTTCCTCATTATGTGCCAGAGAAATTTCAACTGCCTCCTTCTAATGTTAACCTTAAGTGTTCTTTTTGTTGCCATTGTCTCTAGAACTTCATCGTTGCTTACATGTTTGGTCCATGGTATTTTCAGCCTCCTTCTGTAGAACAACATTTCTGTTGCTTCAAGTCTCTTCTTCATCCGTGAAGCAATTGCCTAGCATTCACCGCCATATAGGAAGACTGATTTACATATGTGAAAAGTATTAATCCTTTATTGTAAATCATACTGAAGTCATCAAGAACAGGATTAGTCCTTACCAAGTGGTTGAAATTATTTTATTTTGCATTTTTTTAATTTTTTTTACATAGTTTTTTCCCCATCAACACTAAGAAACATTTGTGTATCAAGATTAGCATCTGAAACAATTTCTGCATACCAAACACTGACTTACGTCCCTTTTTTATTAAGATAACCTCATATTCTGAGCCCTTAGTATGTTGAAGTGAGTGTGAAATAATAATAATAATTCCCTTCACCCACTCACTTCAAATTCAAAGATCTGAGGAAGAAGGAAATAAGTTTGTGAGCCTATCTGAGATTTTTGCCTCTCGCAGAAATTAACCGGTGAGTTGAGGAAGAAGGAGAATTGTTTTCAGACCAATGAAAACCTTGCCTTCACATGATAAATTAGACAGTCAGCAGAGAAGTAGAAAAAAAAGAAAGTAGCGATCCTATGCGAAATTCTTTTTGATATAAAATGAAGAGAAAAAAGAATTTTTAAAATAAGGAGAAAAATTAAATTAATCAGACGATGTCCCACGACATTATCATGTACAGTAAAATGCAGTATTTGTTCACCAGAAAACGTTTAGAGAACAATAACATAAAATTAAATTTTAAAAAATACAGTGTGGCAACTGACAAGAATTATTTAAACCCTTAAAAAGCTAAGATGAATGAATTGAATGTAAAAATTGTAAATCGTAAATGAAAAAAAATGTTCCCAAAAGTCAAAACAAGAAAACAAAACAAGAACATTTTTTTCCTTTATTGCTTCTGTGAATTTAAATGACTGAAAATATCTTCCCATGTAAAGTAAAATAGACCGATGTATTTTTCTTAAAAAAAAAAAAAAAGTCTTAACTTTTTAATTTTTACAATAAGGGGAAAATAGTTGAAAAATCATGTGGTCTTTTATTTTTTCGAATGCATGAAATAATAAAATTGAAACACATTCAAAGACGGACTCAGAATGCGAGGCTAGGTAAAAAAAAAATTAAGTGAAATAAGGGAGGTATGTCCACGTTTTATATGCAGAAACTGTTTGAAACGCTAAACTTAACGATATAAGATTTCTTTATATCAAAACTCAAAAGTGAAATTTATTTCTAATGAAGTTAAAAAATAAACATACGTCAACGCCCATTTCAGTCATATGATTCACAAATGTTATTAAATAATTGATTTTATCCACAAAGTGAAATAATTTCCTGGAAATCACAAGACTCCATATTATTTTTATTATTTCAAAATCTAATCGAACGTTATTAAAAAAAAATTAATTAAACACTCAGTTAATATTTCATGGGTTCACTTCAAATCAATCCTGAATTACAGGTCATTTTCTCAAATAACACACGAAGTATTCAATGAAAGATTAAACGACTTTTTACAAATTAATATAAAAAAAAATGCCATTTAATAATTAAAATGTTAAAAGCTACTTACTCCTTCTCTATAAACTTTATTTACGCGTTTTAATTTTATGTCAAGTAGAGTCGACATTTTCCCGTGTTGATGTTTTCAATCAATCCTGAATGGATTCAAACCAGCCGCTTAGAGTCTTTTTAAAAAAAATTCAGTCAAATTTACCGAATGAAAATGAAATAAAATATATTACATTGTTCTAAATCTTTCTTTATTTAACCATCAAATAATAATTAAAGATATTTGACGCTATCTGAATTTATTTATTATTATCTTTTATAAAATCGCAAGCGACGTAAACGGACAACCCGGCATTTTAAGTCTACGTGAGTTACTTCCCTTGCATTCTGTAGCATCAGGAATCATCAAATTTGTCTTGTTAACCATTACTATTGTGTAGTAGAGAGTTTGATTTTCACTAGATGGCCCCGCTTGTGGTTTTGTACTAAACTTAACTGAGTAAATAACATCGTGAGTTATTGATGTTGTGCTGAAAAGTTCTTGGCCTGTCCAAACATCAGAATAAATCTGTTCTTGGTCAGTCCGAGAAGTTTTTAGCGCCTCTTCATCAAACTAAGTTTGAATTTATTTTAGACAGGTGACACCAGACCTTCTTAACCAGATTAGACGATGGTTTCTCCTACAAAGGGGGGGGGGCACAGATTTGAGAGTCTCTTGAATGCGGTGTCTGGCTATTGTAATTCATACTTTAAAAAGGCAAACAGGGCATCTACTCAAACATGGATATCTACAAAATAACGTTTGAAGTAGAGGAATTAATTAGGGAATAGATTAGGTCATCATTTGATCATTGAGTTTACAGGTTCGATTCCTGTCGAAGAAGCACATATTTTCTATGAAATTTCTCGAACATTCAGACCAGTAAATCTACTGTTTATTAAAAAAAAAAACAGTGCATTTACTTAAAAAAATTGCATCTATTAAAATAACGTATAAACAGAAAATATATGTGTGTGTGTGTCCCTATAGGAAAAAAACTATGACAAAATGGAAAAGCTCTTTGTGTGACATGTTTCATTGACCGAAAGTGTTAATCAGACTAAATGTTTGTGTAGTGAGTGTGAAATAATAATAACTCCCTGTACCCACTCTGTTCAAATTCAGAAGACTGAAGGAGGAAATAAATTAGCGAGCCTATGTGAGATTTTAGCATCCCACAACCACTTTCTTGTCACTGTTGATTTTTGTGCAAATCTGTACAAAAAGCGAATCACAAAGCTTATCCAGCTTCATACATATTTTCAGAAAACCTCAACTTCTATTTGGTCAGTTAATATTTAATTCATGTTCTCAACTACGTCCAAACAACATTGACTTAGTTCTTGACCTGACTAAAAAACATTCCGCCATATTCTGTCTATGCCTTTTGGAGGTGATCACGTGATTAAGTTGATTATAAATACCAGACATGAGTTCGTTCTTCCTCTCGCTACTAAAATGTAGTTGTAAAAGAAATCGTGTCTCGACCCCTTGCTGGCGGACGCTATGAAAACACCTCATTACAGAAAATATTCTTTGTTGGTTATAAAACTGTTTTGTGTTTCTTCTTCTAGTTTCTCTTGTTGCTTTTGTGTTTGCTTACATATTCATAAAGTAAAAAAATGTACGGGTTGATTTAGGCTGTCAATACGACTACAAGATTTTTGCCCTTCACAGAAAATAACCAGTGATCTGAGGAAGAGGAAAGAAGATAGCGAGCCGGTGCAAAATTATTTTTGATATAAAATAAAAATCAAAATGAAATGAACCAGAGAAGAGTGTCTGGAGTCACGTGAAAGGTCTAGTTTCTGTTTATTGCGACCAGTGTTGAAGTACTTGCCAGTGTAAAATTGCTTGCCAATTTCATTATTGGCCTCTAACCAGCACATGGCATTTCAAAGAATTATCTCTTAACAATTCAAGAAAGCTAAGTATTTCAAACTATGTCACTTTGTCTACTTTTGGACGTATGCAACCGTATATCCCTTTGGTGAACAACAAATTCTCTTACCATTTTTTAATATTATTTTGTGTCGGATCATTTGTGTTCTATGAACATTCTCCCTTCATGACAATTCATTAAAACTACAGGCTTTAAGAATTCCGATTTACTTTCCTGGGATCAGCTATTTGTAGCGTGTACATTTATGAATAAATTCCTTATCTTGTTTTGTTAAAATTACCCATGTGTTTTCTCACTGTTATCATCCTTCATCCATCTTCTTGGCGTGGGTAAATCAACTGTTCATTTTAACCCCTAAGCCCCACGCCACTATATACATTCTTGATGTATCAAAATTTATATATTGTTTTCCCACATGTGCATGTGATATGTTGTGATTGCACGAGTTTTCTTAACAGGAGATAGTGCAGTGATACTATTGCCTTTGTTGTGGAGTGATTAGTTTGTTTAAATAAAAATGTAGATCAGAAGGTATTATTTTTTGTTGGGTGAATGAAAACATCTCCACAAACATTTTAATCTACTTGTATGGACAAGGCTGTTAAACACCACAAATATAAGACAACAATATTTTTTAAATAAATAATAAAAGCTAAAAAGCATTTATATTACAATAATATACAAAGTTGAATGATGAAATGACTCGGGGAATTTACTGAGTTGCAAAATTTAAAGTTGATATTTTATACACAAAAGTATTTTTTATGGTAAGTAAAAATGTGTCTTTGTTTATTGTGTTTAAAGTGTATACAAATAATACAGGATTTGTAATGAATAAATCAGTTTGGAGTCAAACAAATTGTTTTTAAACAAATCTTTTTATTTAAGAATTTTAATATTAAGAATGCAGTAGAAGTTGTCTACCTTTGTCTGTTAAATTATTTCTTTCGTCAGAGTTTAAAAAGTAAAATGCTTTTTATAAGATAATAGTTTAAAATTACTTGACGAAAATAGATTCCAGTTGAAAGGAAAGTTTTCAAAGAAGAAAGTGTTGTTCTTCCACAAAAAGTTCGTCGTAGATAATTTTTGAAAGTTTGTTGAGTGAGAGAAAATTTGAATATAAGTTGAAGATCAAAGTTGCGATTCGTGTTTAAAGAGTGTCGCAGTTAGCTCCTCCTCAGTTCTTTAATCCTTCAACAGGGGTCTCTCTCCCCTAGCTATAAATACTGGCTGACCCTTCTCTCTCTCTCTTTTTCGACTTAGGCCTTGGGCCGCTACCTCGCGCGGAGGCGAGGTAAAATCTCTCTTTTTCCACTTAGGCCAATATGTGACCTCTCACAGATACAGCGTTTCCCAAATTCTGGGAACGCGCTAAGGACAATACACGTATGTACGAACACTTACAACACACACATACATAATTTCTCCATACAAACAATATGTAACAGTTCATGTCTTTGTTTAACTTGTTTTGTTATTAATATATTTGTTTACCCATGTATATCGGTCTTGTTTGTTTTCTTTGTCTTCTTTTGACTTAATTAAAGTCTGTCATTCCCATGTAGCTGGACCGGCCAGCAGGAAATGTTAACCTTCTGATATCTCTTCACATCTTCACCCCGCACGGTCCGCTACAAGAGAAACTTTTAAACTTGATACTTCTGAGTTGATGTGATATAAATTATCGATAATTCCTTACCGAGCAATCTGTTGAATAAAAATGTGCCGAGAGTGAGTTTTGAGATCTGTGAGATCTCAAGCTAAAATTGCAAGAAAAATTATTACTGATGAAAGATTTCACTGCTGGAAACAAATATTAAACAAGAATATGATGAGTTAGAAAGGCATTCGGTAGCAGCATAAGTTGTAGTTAAATTCTCATTGTCTCACGATATTTATTGTAAAAAATTACAATTATGGCACAAGGCCAAAAAGGGGGGAATGTGTTGAGGCTTCCGCTCGCGTTGCTGTATTTATTTTGTTTTAGGTCACGTGACCGGCTCCAGATCTTGTTAAAAAAATCTTGGCAGCAAACGAGATTGCGTAGGCATTGTACACATTTTTACATTTAACAACCAATCAACAGTCAGACATAAATAGAAACTTCTGTGATCCACTTTTTGCACAAAATCAATCGTCGAAAGAAACTATTACAAAGAAAATGTATTGAAATCTTTTTCGACCAATAGTATTCGCTGAATTGAAAATAATAATAATAATAATAACAATCAAATGGAAACAGTATGCTAAACCTTGAATACAATATGGCATGTGCCTTGTTGGGAGCTAGAAAGTGTCCAAAGGGGGAATGAGGCACTTTGTGTCCCTACAACATGATGCAGTTAAAGGGTGAAAGGAGAGAGAGGGAGTTTGTACCCTTTCCTTTTATAATGCTTTTTACAATGCTACTTTCTAAGTTTCCTGTCAGACAAGGTGAGGTAATCGCCCGCATATAATTTGGTTATTAAAATATTTTTTTTGCAATGGCCTTTTTTTTTTGTTCCAAAATAAAATATTTTTTTCTTTCTGAGAGAAGAAAGTACATCCTCTTTATTACCCTGAACATTAACAAAGGCGTAAAAAAACAAGTCTCTCAACTACAAACATTTATTACAAAACATATTTAAAACTGTAGGGATTTAAATAAAACTCCCTACTTAGCGAGCATATAAGTGAGGTGAATTAATGCCCTTGGCAATGTAGGAACAACCGAGATGGATTAAGGCCCTTGCCACAGTTAGCTACCAGTCTGGTCCTGAGAAAAGGTTAGAGCAACACATGCTATAACCAATGTCCACACCAGAGGGAATAAAAAATATTCTTAGATAGTAGTTGACAACCTCTCTTCACCTTAGCTCAAAAGGTAGTAATCTTGTAAAGTGCAAACCTCATTGACTGTAAGTAACATGTTTATGTCATGTTATATATTTGTTTTGCATTGTTGCATTTAATAAAAACGGTAAACATATTTTGGCACCCTTCTTTTCATTTCTCTTTTTAGTACTTTGTATTTATTCTTGTTTGGGAGCTCCTTGAGGTAGGAAGCCATTATAAAATAACAACTCAACAAAACAATATAACTAAATAAAATATTTTAGAAGATGGGTTTGCACACAAATTCCCTTTTGTACACCTTAAGAATCAAAGCTTGATAAAAAAAAGTACACAAGTGATTTTTAAAGATTACAAAACAATATTAAAAAATAAAAATAAAAAACTTTAAGAAGATAATACAAAATTTGAATAAGACATCTTTTAAAAAGAAAGGTGCACCCACCTAATAGTAAGACAAAAAAATTCACAAAACAAAGTAAGCATTAGCAATTTCAAACAACAGATGTAGTGGGGACTTTTTATAATTTATCTCTTTATAGAACATTTCTATTAACAGGTTTCTGTTCCCTTTTACATATGTTTCTCGGGTGGCGGCCAAAAATTGATTTCCCCACTGGGTCCTTATTCTGCCTTCAAGATGAAATTCTTGTATCACTTCATCTTGTGGCTTGGTTGAAACCTTTGGTTCTTCTTTAAAAATTTGATTTTCTCCCTTGGAAATCTGATTATCTTCTTCATTGAATTTTGAACACCTTCGGAATCTTATCTGCTGGTTCTCCTCTTTTTATAACAATTGAAAAGACTCCAGGCAGATCTGTAGCGGACCGTGGGGTGAAGATATGAAGAGATATCAGAAGGTTAAAATTTCCTGCTAGCAGGTCCAACTTCATGAGAATGTTGGACTTTAATTAAGTCCAAAGAAGACAAAGAAAACAAACAAGACCGATATATATGGGTAAACAAATATATATTTATAACAAGTTACACAAAGACATGAACAGTTACATAGTGTTTGTATGGAGAAATTATGTGTGTGTGTTGTGAGTGTTCGTACATACGTGTATTGTTCTTAGCGTGTTCCCAGAATTTGGGAAACGCTGTATCTGTGAGAGTTCACATATTGGTGTTAGTTGAAAAGAGACATTTACCTCACCTCCGCATGAGGTGACGGCCCAAGGCCTAAGTGGAAAAAAAAAGGTCGAGGCGAAGGGTCAGCCATTATTTATAGCCAGGGGAGAGAGACCCCTGTTGAAGGATTAAGGAACTCCGACAGATCTTAACTTCAAATTCACATGGACACGCCTTTGATTGGATAATAAATAGAAATAGCATGTATTTTTAAAATTAAAAAATTAATTTAAAACAATGCACCTTCATCAAAATATTTTTGATACTTCTTTAACAACCAATTCTAAAAATGGAAATTTTTACAAATACAAATGTAACAATCTGGTTTTCTTTAAAATACACTTCTCTAAAAAGTATAAGACAAACGTATGATTATAATATTAATTTATTTGTTTATTTACACTTTTTTTATTAATTATTTTGTATTATTTTGTATTATTGACTAATAAAAATTTTGATATATTTACTTACCTCTTATTGTTTGGAGATGTACAGGTTGTTTTTTTAAGGAGGTGTTTATGGTAACAGACAAGTATGGCAATGACCCGACAAAGGGAAACTTGTGTGGGATTATCCTACTTGACGGTCCTGCCAATGACCACTAGATAATTTTCCCAAAATAGTGTATAAAAAAGAATGCAAAAGTCAAATCCACAGTATACTTTAGATGTGTCTTGTTCTGTTCTAGGGGACCTTTTAATCCACAGTTACCCTCGTGCTACATTGAATATTACACAGAAAAGTACATAGTATGTAATTTCCTAAGCTTACTTGACTACACATGGGCATATCTAATAATTCTAACAAACCAACAAATGAAGAAATCATTTTAAATGTAAACCTCTCACAATCTTTCATAAAAATTTCACACACATATATTTACCCAGTTTCCTTACCATTGCTGGATGTGACACAATTCGTTTTAACGTCGGGAGCAACATACATATACTTAATCATATGTCCCAAGGACAAGAATTGATTTTTGCCCAGCACCCACAACCACTGTCATGCTAGGATCAGTATTACACTGACTCAACCCTTTTAGTGCAATGAGGAAGGTGCTGCCGCAGAAATCCCTGGGACTGAACAACTTCTCCCATCTAAAATGTGGAGAAACATAGTTCCACTTACAGCACAGGAGGTGTTAACTATACATAAGTAAGCCCTCACCGACAATGGTTAACTTGTGGGAGAATGAAAATAAACTAATAAATAAAATAATAATAATAAAATAAAAAATTTAATTTTCCCATGATGCAAAAGGAAACCAAAAGGGTTTCCAATGACGCGTGAATTTTATGATCCCACTTCCGAAAAGAAGATGATAATTCTCTTCTCATTTTCCAACCATTGAGTTCAGATATGTTGGTAGCAGTCCCAATGAGGGGCAGATACGGTCACCCTCACTCAGCGTCGGGCTGACATGAGGTTGACCATTCTCTATACCTCCGCATCTTGTACCTATATGCGTCAATAAACATTGACCATTCATTTCTAATCAAAACTTCGTTTTGTTTATTGTGGTCCACCAACATTCAACTTCTGTTGTTAGTGGCACAAAGTCAAATACCAACCTTCTACAAACATCTGAACAAAGAAGTCTTCATTCATCCTTTTTATATTCTTTCCATTTAGATAACTCAGCCAATAAATAAAATCTACTGTTGTTAATTGTGCAGAATTGTTTATATAAACATTCTGATTTTCTTGCTTGAACTCCATTGTGTCCATTCTTCTATCAACAAATAAACCACAACATCTGCATTGAATCCCATTCTACTTCAAAATTGGTGCTGCTCATGTTAATGCATTATACAGTATTCACTGCATTCAATGAGGTATGTTCATTACTAACCAACAAACATACTATTATTAATACAGTGAGATTATCTCCCCTTGTCTACCAGGAAACTTCTAATGCCTGCTAGGTGGTGTTATATAAAGCAGTATAAAAGACAAGTGTGTTTAAACGCTCTCTCTGGTCTTTCTCTCTTTAATCACACGATTAAATTTTTGAAGATTGTAGTTATCAGGGAAGCAGTGAAACGGAAGAGAGTTCTACGGGTAGGAAGTGCAAGAAAAGAAACTGTTGGAGTAAAAGTGCCAGTTGCATTTAGCTATTTCAACAGTAAACAGGTTGGACCTAGTTGTCAATCTAATAGCATGTTTACTTGACCTGATGGAAGCTGCCAAAGAAAATGGTATTGTATTCAACAACACTAAATGCAACATCAAGTCAAAATTCATAATATCCTTTGATGCATTATGTGATGAAAAAGGGAAATACAGCCAGATACTCAAAAAGTAGCGGACATAAAAGTTCTCAAGTCTCCCACTAATGAAACTGAGCCACATGTGCTTGGAATGGTGACATATATGGGCCCATTCATATCACAACTATCAGAGCACACAGCTGGTCCTCGTGACCAAAGACAAAAAGACAGTGCAGACAAAGAGGCCTGTGAGTTCCTTTCAACAAAGAGGTAACCCTGGCATATTTCAATCCAACAAAGTCAACAACTTTCCAAGTTGACGCCTCTAGCAGAGAGCTTGGAGCAGCACTCATACAAGTCTGTTACCTTTGCGTCCAAGACACATCAGCTGGATAAACGTATGCAAATACAGAATGGGGGGGTGCTAGCAGTTGTGTCTAGATGCCAGAGATTTCACATACATTTGTACAAAAAAAACATTCATTATAGAGACTGATCACAAGCCCATAGAAATGATCAACCAGAAGAACCTGTCAGCAACACCACCACAGCTACAGCGGATGCTTGTGGAGATACAAGCATACAACCTCCCTATTATATACCACGCAGGGAAGGAGATGCTTGTCTCAGACTGTTCGTCAGGCCTACCAAAGGGAACTGCAACCCAGTAAACTTAGACGTAAGAATCTAGATCAGAAAGGTCAGCACAGAGAAATTAGAAGAACTGAAAGAATAATCCAGAAGTGACCTTAGAGAATAGATATTCATTGGATGGCCAGACAAGACAAAAGACACACCTCAAAACACTCAAGTCGTACTGGTCATTCAGAGAAGAATTACCAGTGGAATATTGAAAAGAGACAGGATATTTATTCCCAGCAACATGAGGAGTGAGATCCTAAATCAAATAAAAGGTATTGAAAAGTGTATTCTCAGAGCCAAAACATGTGTGTAAGTGGCCAGGAATCAACGATGACATTGAAAAAATTGTCAGGGAATATGTTAAATAATAGTTTAACAGACTATTATTTTTAGGGGGGAAATAGATTTGTGCTCAGACTTCCTGAGGTTGACCTTAGGGATCATATACAAGACAAAATAAAGGAAGTCGATTTTAATTGGCTGAACTAGCGTGGGAATGATAGAGAAAGGTCTTTCAGGGAGTCGAGTCTTAACCACATAACATTGTAGAAATGTTTGCTTTCGTGTTTCAAATGGCTTCTCAGTGGAGGGAGGGCAACTCCACTGGCTAGTCAGAAGATCTATCCATCGATGTTAATTGGTCTTACTATGTGCATAAAAACCGCAAAGTTGGTTTTTTTGTCAAAGACTTTTTTCAAACAAATCAGATTCTTTAAATTTTATCGATTGGTTTGCGAAATTGAATGAAATGTAGAGTTTGTAAATCTCGACAAAAAATGTTAGCGATAACTTCAAAAATATTAAATACTGTGAGAATTTCAACAGGCGTCAGCGTGTTGCAAAAAAGTTCTAGTGATAGACAAACCATCAGGAGGTTGATAGTAAGTAAAATGAACAATACACAATGACTACAAAAAAAACGAAAAGAAAAACATATATATATATATATATATATATATATATATAATTTAAAACCTCTAACCTTATAGTTAAAAATAATAATTCACCTCTTAGAACAAAATTAAATAAGGCAAATATTATTTACCAATTTAAATGCCCATTAAGGAAGTGTATTCCTGATCAATCAAAATTCGTAGATAATTATGTAGGCTACACTACAACATGTTTAACACGAAGAGTCACTCTACACCTTTCTGACCATAGCTCGATTAGATCTCATTTAAGTATTCATGGAGACCTACCGGACACGGTTCGTAACATACTTGTTGACAACACAAATATAATAGCATCATCTACATGCAAAAAAAAATGGCTAAAAATAATGGAAGCCTTATTAATAAAAACAAAAAAACAACACTCAATAATATCAACTATGAACATGGATACAATATGTTGACCGTGTTTTGAAAAATGAAAAATTATATAAATACATATATGCAACAAACTATTTCTTATTTAACAGTTAAAATAATTCATCCTTGAAAATGGCTAAATGTATAGCCGAAAGCGCTCGGACAAAAAGAACATTCGGACAGTTTTTATATAATTTATCATCTGAAAAGAAAAAATTATTAGATTGCATGAGAAATTTATAAAAAAACTAAATCAAGGGACCTTGTCTGTCATATTCACTGAAATTCGCATATATATATATATACCAGTATACAGACATAAAAAAGCAGAAAAAATAAAAGATATTAAGATAGCTCCAAGATATCACAAACCATTAAAAAATAGGTAAAAATAAGATAAAACATTATCACATTGTTGCACACTTAAACACACATATATTGTCCCATGCAGATACAAGGAAATATCTCGTCACACGTACCTCCCCGCCTGCAGCAACATGGGTAGAGCGAAAGAGTAGTGAGTTGGATTATCACTAGATGATCCACACTTTCGGCCTTGTACCACATCTAAGCTTCACTTGGTAAATCACTATATACCTCGTGAAGTCCACAAAATAAATATGTTTAATTAATGCTACAGGATGTTGCAACTTATTACAGGGACCACAATAATATCTCCACTACAACCGATCATATAAATTTAAATCTCTCTCCCCCCGCCTCCTCTCTCCAACACAAGAAAATATCAACAAACAAGACCAAGCTGCTACAATAGTAATTTATAATCTGAATATCTCTTGCATTTCAAAAAGAGATTGATTGAAATTTGAAATATAATAATTTTAGGCAATACATAAATAGGTTTTTGGAAACTACTTAGAGTGGTTCAATAAAAAAAAAAACAATGAAAATTTGTTAGTGGGTTTTTGGGATTTATCTGCGCAGGTTTTTGTTGCCATCTGAGTGCCAGGATTCCAAACATTTAACAACAACGCATCTTTTAAATGAGAAACGAAAAAGGTTCTTTTCTAGAGGAAAAGTAGAAGCTGTGGAAATAACATTTATATACTCTTTTCAGGTTAACATTTTCCACTGACACGAAGTGGAAAGATTATATTAAATCAACTGCTAGACCTGCTTCTAGGAATGTTGGTTCACTGTGTTGTGCTAAACAAGTTTGTTTTTTTTTCTTCAGAATCTATCTTACATATTTATAAGTCTATCATTCATCCATGCATTGAATATTGCTGCCACATCTGATCTAGTGCTCCAACAGTATATTTAGAAGCTCCAGATAAAATCCAAAGAATCTGCAATGTTATTGGTCATGACCTGGCATCTCGCCTTTGGTCACTTTCCCACCGCTGTAATGTAGCTTTCCTCTGACTTTTCTATAAATACTTTATGCTATAAAGTATTTACACCATAAGGTTTCATGGTGATTGTTCAGACGAACTTTCCTCTATGGTACCGAGACGTTACAAATTTAAGCACAGTACTAGATTGACAGCAAGATGTCATCATTTTACAGTTGAAATGACTAGATGTAACCGTAAGTTCTATGCTAACAGTTTCTTCTATCGCACTTCTCGCTTGAGAAACTCTCTTCTGGCTTCTTGCTTCTCAGTCAACTTTGATCTCCAAAAGTTTAAATGTAATTTCAAACGCTATCTTCTGTCTTCTTAATTCTTGTTCTTTTATTATTCTCTCTCCTTAATAATATTTTTCTTCTTTTTTTTTACATACTTTCTAACACAGTAACCCGTTGCGTCTTAGTGTCTTTATTGCCTTGTTTGGGGTGAAATGATCAAAAAATTTATCCGTTTGTTCTTTATTTCTTATTATAAAATCTAACAATGCTTTATCTTGAAATCAGGGTTAAACGCACTCTTGTTGAAAAGCAAATAGATAACAGCACAGTGATTTAATCCAAGAAATTGATTTTGCTTAGCACAGGTATAATTATTCATACCCAGGTCAGGCCATGGCAACAATTAAGATAACCGGGCCTTTGCTGTGTTTGGCAAATATGTGATTGGTATGCATTTTATAATCTGCATTTTGATTAATTACTCGAAGTACTTAACTAGTGAAAAATACCTAAAAGAACTACACCAACATTTGGGTTACGATATTTTCATTTTAATCTGAATAAAATAGTTCTTCAAATATTCCTAAGAAGTAATAATAATAATAATAATAATTGAACGGATCCCTGGAAGTCCATGCCTCAAAGAGATACAAAAAATTGTTCTCACAACTACAATCCACACTTTACGAAGGGCTTTATCTATGTAATTTTTTTTTTTTTTTTTGTCAGTGGAAAGTGTCATGATGCCATTTCTAACCTTAGGTCCCTGGACGGGACCCGGAAAGAAATGTGTAAACGCCAGAAATCAAAGGAAATAAAAATAAAAATAATGATTAGTATTATTATTATTATTAAGAAACTTTATTCGGTAATAAAGGAAGCCAACAAATTCAAAATGGAATTCCAAGTTGGTGAAGAAGTGTAAGGAAACCATAATACACATATTGCAGTGGCAAAGATCCTGACAAATAAAACAAATGTAATGGACCAAATTCAGAAACGATAGCAAGATAAGCCACCTCATGGTCAATACTCTGCCTGTGCCAAACAAGCTGATGCAGAGAAACCCCTTACCCATCAATGGTTACATAGTGCAGGATAAAAAGCTGAAACCAAAGGTTTTATTCTTGCTGCACCCAACCAATGCTTGCTAACTAGAAATTACCAAAGACACATACTGAAAAATTGTGTTAAACCGAAATACAGATTCTGTGATAAATATTCAGAAACAATTGACCATCTTGTATCAGGTTGCACGGTATTAGCATCCACTGAATATACAAGTTGGCCTGACAGTGTGGGCCAATATATGCACTGGAAAATCTGCAACTTTTATGGGAAGGAAACTGTAAGAAATTGATATAAATGCCATCCAAAACCCGGTCACAGACATGGGACTTTGCAATGCACAATCAAAGAACAATCAAAGCTAATTGCCCAGACATCATGATCAAAGTTCACAAAAATAGAATGTGCTTTCTTATTGACATGGCAGTTCTTGCAAATTGCAATGTATATTTGCAGATATTCAAAAGAAATATCAAAATACAATGATTTGGAAGTGGAAATCTCAAAAATATAGCACATGAAGATAATAATTCCAGTTATATATATATATATATATATATATATATATATATATATATATATATATATATATATACATGTTTCATTAAATAATATAGATAAGTGTTGTCTATATATTTTATGTAAGTTATTTTTATATGGTCTGATAAGCTTAATAACATTATCATTAAACAATGAAAGAAAATCACAATATTGATACATATTTTTTAATCCAATCTAAGCTTTCGGCTTACATAAGCCATTATCGAAGATGACAATTACACAATATATTAAGCAATACACGAACAAGAAATTGATGATAGTCTGTTTTTGTTCACATGGATGATTTCCAAGCAAATATAAACACGTGCATATAAGACGCTGAAAGCGAAAATCGCACCACAGCTCATGACGTCACACATGGCCACGCGAGAGTGAATCCGATGAGTATTGAGTATGGAAAGCCGTTGGTATGAACCAATGGCTTCTGTTACTAATTATAGGCATTATATATATATATATATATATATATATATATATATATATATATATCGAAGTTAAGCAAAGTTGAGTCTAGTCAGTACCTAAATGGGTGACCACTTGGGAATACCAGGTGCTGTAAAATTAGTTGTGAAGGTGGGATAATGGATAATGGCTTACAATTCCAATTCCCGACTTTTATTACTGAAACCATTATTAACTCCAACAAATAAAATTATTACTATCCAAAAATATCGTTTGGCTTTAAACAACCTGAAAATGCTTGATAAGCCATAGAAAAAAAATCAACGAACAAAGAAAAGCTTGTAGCGGACTGTGGGGGTGAAGATGTGAAGAGATATCAGAAGGTTAAAATTTCCTGCTAGCCGGTCCAACTACATGAGAATGTTGGGGTTTAATTAAGTCCAAAGAAGACAAAGAAAACAATCAAGACCGATACATATATGTAAACAAATATATATTAATAACAAATTACAATGACAAGGACAAATACGTAGAGTTTGCATGGAGAAATTATGTGTGTGTGTTGTAAGTGTTCGTACGTACGTGTATTGTTCTTAGCGCGTTCCCAGAATTTGGGAAACGCTGTATCTGTGAGAGGTCACATATTGGCCTAAGTCAAAAAAAAAAGAAGATTTTAGCTCGCCTCCGCGCGAGGTAGCGGCCCAAGGCCTGAGTCGATAAAAGAGAGAGAGGCGAAGGGTCAGCCAGTATTTATAGCCAGGGGAGAGAGACCCCTGTTGAAGGATTAAGGAAACTGAGGAGGAGCTAACTCCGACAAGCTAAATGAAACCAGATAAGTTTAAAATTTAGATATAAATATATATCATCTGGGGGATTGAATGATGACGGAGAGTTAGTAGTCATGGGAGAATGTTGATGTCAATGTTGGTAGAGAGGTGAAGGAAACGAATGGAAAAAATATTGCTTGACTGGAGCGTTAAGTGTGTCGATTTGGATTAATTGTAGTGGCTATCTTGATTATTGCCCACACGTGTTGAATTTAGTTGGAAATTTGTTTATTTGTTGAATGGTTCCATCTTGTAAAAGGGGGTTACTTTGTGTCGTAGTTGCGTGTCCATATCGCAACTGGTCACCAGTTGCAGCTGACAGAATTACGACTTTGTAGCAAATGGATTTTAAGAATTATAATGGATGTGGTTGTCCTTTGGTGGGGATGTGGGTGAAGACTTTCAAAATGAACAACTTCAACACGTGGATGATTTTGATACACATATTTTTATATAAAGAACAAGATGACTTACAAAAGAATAGAAAGGGAAATTTAATATTTACATGTATACATATAGCTAAAAAATGAAAAGAAAAACATTTATGTGCTTAGCTGTAGTGTGCATGAGTGCACCATGTGGCTGGGTGAAATTAAGTAGTTGGTTTATTCGGAGACCATATTATTAGGTTATTATTAATGAAGATGATTACAAGAGGTTATGGTACAATACGACAAACAAGAGAATATAAGAATGAATATCAGAATAGAAGAATAAAAGATGATTACAAGAAATTACTGAACAAACAATGCGACGAACAAGTGAATATAAGAATGAATATCAGATATCGGACTAAGGAATTGGAGAGGTGAGTTCGAATTCCAGTCGAGTTTGTTACATTCACTTATGTGCAAATATCCATGGGAAAAGTATGACTACATCTTTTCTTCCCCTCACCCACGAGCTATTGGTAAATAGCAGGATAGATTGGGTCTATCTTGAGTGACAATTGGTCAAGAAGAAGGACAACTCTGAATTCAAAACTTTCAACTATGGGTTAAGTAAATAGCCACATCAACTCGCAATTGGCCAAGCATGGTGAGTACAGCAATACTCCTGAAAACATGGTCAATCAGGGAGGGGTTCCTCCAACAGGAGCGAGAAGGCTTTAATATATATATATATATATATATATATATATATATATATATATATATATATATATATATATATATATTGTCTGATGATCGCAAACGCGTGAAACCCAAGGTCACAATCTCATATCCATACAACTTATTATATATATATATATATATATATATATATATATTGGCTTTTCAATTAAACAAAATAATAAAATATATGTATATTTCCTCAGTTTCTTCTTTAAATAATTTTATATTTTAAACTTAATACAGGTTAAATTTAAAATTGGTAATTTCTAATTTTAAATTTATAATAAAATTTAATATTATTCAGTTATAATGATTTCTTTTTTAGTCTAACCCTAACATTAAAGCATTAATAATTATAACCAAGGTTCGTTGTCAAGTTTTTTGAATTCTCATATACTTGTATTTTGATTGGTTTCCCCTAGCGAGCAGTGTTTGGTCGATTTAAACCTTTTAAAACCCTTTATTCTACATTCAGCACCATCACTTGATTAGACACCAGAAGTGCTGAAACAAAATGGCTATTTTTGTAGTGATTTTATAACATGTTTATCATATATTTATCATACGTCATATATATATATATATATATATATATATATATATAAGGAATGGTATATTTTAGGGTTAAAGTGCTCAATATCAGGGACAGAGTTTACGTAAATACTAACGTTGACTTTGAAGTCAAAACCCAATGCTGACAGTCTGTTTCATGCTTAAACACCATCGTCAGACCATATAATAATACAGAAGGATAAGGTGAAAGTTTAAGTTTCAAATATTAAGTGTAAGAGTCTTGGTGCATATGTGTGCATGTGTGTGTGTGTGTGTGTGTGTGTGTGTGTGTGTGTGTGTGTGTGTGTGTGAGAGAGAGAGAGAGAGAGAGAGAGAGAGGGTCGGGAAGAATCCAGAAGAAAGTAAATATGTATGTATGCCTGTATGCATGGGCGCGTGCCCGACTGGTTAGAACGTTCACTTTCTGACCCAGGTTCGGTCTCACCACAGTTGATTTCTCAGGTCTGGATGAGGCGATCCCAGCGTGCGGCACCTTTGGAAAGTGGCTGAAAACCATATCACGGTTGAACCAAGTCTTGTGAGTGAACCCTTGACGGAGCCCTTGGAGTCCTTCGATAGCTGTCCTAGAACGAAGTCACAAGTCGTTGTGACCGATGGTTTGAGTGTGCTGGCCTAGATAACGCGCTCTCTCCCAGAAACTATACCTAAGGTCTTCTCAGCATAGTTGCAGTATAAACCACTGTTGCTCTGTGGGTGTTGAATAAACACAAATGTGCCTGAGCGAGCGTCTCCAATAGGGATTAGCTAGCTGCCCTAATAGACGGGTATCCTCGAATACGAGTGGCCAGCTATTATTTATTATGTATGCATTCATCCAAATGTTGCAGTAGTAGTAGTAGTAGTAGCCGCCTGTTTAACAATGCGGGTGAAGGAAAGTATGTATGTTTCCAAATGTAGCAACGGATTGTTTAAAAGGTAGTTAAAAAATTATGTATGTTGATAAATGTATCAGGACGGTGGCCTGATGATTGTGTTTAAGCATGAAACAGACTGTCGCCGCTGGGTGTTGACCTCAATGTCTACTTTTATACACACACACACACACATACACACACACACACACACACACACACACACACGCATATATATATATATATATATATATATATATATATATATATATATATATATATATAGGGTGAACCCAAAAAACGGGAATTGTTGAAGTGCGTATTGCCAGATATGAGCAAGTAGTAACACTGCGAGACAGTGACCTTGAGCAAGTAAACATTTCGCCATTTTATAACGAGAATGAAATTCACAGTATCCCAGCTGAGATGTTGCAGTCAATGAGGAATCTCAACAGTAGATTTCAAGAATGCATTCGTACAGGAGGACGCCATCTACAGGACGTAATTTTAAAAAAAATGAAAATTCCATCATTGTTTCTTAAATGGCATGTTTTAAGGTTTCAATTACTATGAATGAAATATTTTTCTTCCATCACTCTTGGTTTTATTGGATTGTTAAAATGTTCCCGTTTTTTTTTGGGTCACCCTGTATATATATATATATATATATATATATATATATATATATATATATATCACTTTTTGTAGAGCACATAGCGATTACACTGATCTCACACATGTGCCAAGGAATAGCAATCTTAAGAAGCGCACACAGATACTACATTGATCCTGACCAGGGAACGACATCTTGATTCAAATAATAGCACAGTTACTACACTGATCCTAGGAAGAAGTAATTATCCTCATGTAATTTTTGACAGGTACAATGCTAGTGTATTAAATAATTGTGATAAAATAAATGATCATTCTTGAAGCAAAATGAAGAAAATAAAAAGAAATAAAAGTAGAATACAAAAAAGATGTCAAAAAAAAAGAGGAAAAATGAAAATAAAAGAATTGTTACTGCAATGTATATACAGTGTCTATCAGATAATTATATTGGGGTCTGCACTTGAACATTTAGATTAACACTATGTTTCTAACATTGGGATAACTGGACTTGACAATAAACCTGGTACCGCATTGAAGAGAAGATATATCACAAAATGCACGTTTTACATACAGCAACTTCTTTGGAATGGATCCCCAGACTGAATGTCAAACATGACTTGCGAATTAACATATCGAATATTAAACCTGACATTGTGAATCTTATGGCAAGAAGACTGCATCATCCACTGCACAGCTATAGGAAAGTATAATGATTGTACGCAAACTCCGACTATATACACTATAGACCAAAAGTTTGCCGTTCACTGAGTAATAAAATGTCGAACGAGACACTTCATATCTTTATTTAAGGCTGAATTTTTTGTGCCCCTTTCTTATAAATTATTTTGTTGATACCATCAAGTAGTCATTAGCAGAAGTTCTTTTGCAAACAAGTTGGGTTATCCTACACTTTGATCTGATCGCAATCACTAACTTATAAAATTGTCTCCGAAAATGTCCAGGCGAGATCGAAAAATAAATCTACACTTGCTCTAGTAAATAACATAGATTGTTCAGAGTTGGTATATATCGAGGAGTTTAGAATCTTTTCCCCGCATTTCCTGTTGTTTTGCTGGTCACTGGTCGCCCTGAACTTATAGTGAGTTATCAGTTATAGTGACGTGTATGAGCGTTGAAACAGATTAGTTTGATTTGGCCTTGTTAGTTAGATAGCCCACCATAAGAGGGGTATAAAACAAGAAAATCAAATTGTAAAGTGAAACAACAAATTTATATACATATAAATCAATTAAGATTTCTATAAATAAAATTAATGTATTTTGGTTGATACAAAGTCGTCAAAATGTCCGTAGTAGTCCTTGCAAGAATGAGTTTATGTGTACGTAGGCAGGAACGTATGTGTGGATGTATGTATGCATGTATGAGCGTTATCGTAGGGTAGGAATGTCTTTGAAGTAATCGCTCAGTCTTAAAATGTTCTGTTCTTTTATCGATTATAAAAGAGGTGAGGGAGAAAGGTAGAGATAATAATAACGATTGCTTGACGTTTGTCAAGGGACGTGTTAATACGCTCGTCTCCTTCTCTCTGGTGACAGGCGAACTTGCCCGTCTTTTATTTTGTTTGTGGGGTTTGAAAAGGTCATTTGGGAATTCACTACCGGATATGAGTCGGGCCTTTCTATTGGACGACGATAAATTTCGCGTCGGCTCGCGAAAAGGTCCGTAAATGAATTTGTTTCTGAGAATTGAAGATTATTTGAATTTTGTTTTTAAATGTTTCCTAGTTTTCTATTGGCCGAAAACCTTTCGCGTCACGGTGTGAAATTTCACGAGTTTTGTTTTGGATTCGCTTTTGCATGTGTGTTAAACAAAGTTTGTAAATTCGAGTCTTTTTAATTTCTAGCAAAATCAATGAGTCAGTGCTTAGCATTTGAATTTTAAATCTAGATCTTGTTTTGTTTACTACAAATGATCTTGAACTCGATTAGGATTGAAATGCGCATTTCAATCAAAGACCATTTTGAAGGTCTCGGCAGCAAACTTGCTAAGATTCATGCAAAATTTGATCTAGTCACATTGCTAGAGTCTGTCAGCTATTTTAAAGTTCACATAGCCGTTCCAACAATATGTTACAAAATACTGCTGAACTTTTAAGCACAACTAAGTAATACAAAGCCTTTTGGCTGACTGAGTCGGTAGACTTGATACCAATGAGTATTAGATGCATACGTATATCTGTTGAACAGTTAAAATCAGTCCGAGAAGTTTCCGATAGCTTTTGGTATTTTTGTTTTCCTTGCTAGGCAAACATGGCTGACAGAGAATGGCCCCAAAATAAATATATTGCCATCAAGGAAATAACACCAATAACAGAGGCAACTGACACGTTAGTGTTTGGAGAAGCTTTCACGAAAATTAGTTTTGAGGATTAGGTAGAAAATAAAACAAGGCTTGTTGTTTTTTCATGCGAAAGGTAGCCATTACATAGATTATTTAGTAAACTAATTTCGCCATACAGGTCAAAATTATAGCAGATATGAAATTGATATTTTTCTAAGTCCCTACTTAAATAATAGGGATAAAATAACTGAAACGTTCTTGAAAAACGAAGAGAATTTAGTGATGGGATAGCGGACACATTGAAGTTTCTTCAAACAAAGAGAGTAAAAATAAATATACAAACGATTTCGTACAATTATCAGAAAATACAAGAATGGTGAATGAAGGTGTGTATGTAGAGATAGGATGGTCAGATGAAAGATGATGAGAGGTTTACATTTATGAAGAGTTCTTAATTAGTTGATACGGTAGAACTATTAAATATGTCTGTGTGTAGTCAAGTAAGCTTCGTGTATTGTATGCTGTGTACTTTCTACTTACATTATTTATATTGTTCGGACTATTGTCCTCATCTTTATCGTCATATTCACGACGTTTCGGCCGTTGTACGCTCCGGCCTTTTTCCGATGATATACGTTGGAATTTCGGGTCGAAGCCTTTATTTCGTTCACTGAAAATGAGGACAATAGTCCGAATAATTAAAAAAGTGTAAATAGTTATAATACCTCATCTCAGAAATATAGACAGATATTTACTTTCTGTTGTGTTCAATGCAACATGAGGTTTTCTGGGGACCAAAACCACTCACCGTCCAGAGGGAAACAAGACAATTGCTTTCCCTTGTGGGAAGTGGAAGAAGTAGCCTTTTCTTCTTTTTTTGTTCATTTCACCCCCAAGACACAAGGCGTTACTGATTGTAATGGAATAAGAAAAAATAAAACTTTATTAAAGTTCGAGAACAATAAAAGAAGAGAAATCATATACTATGATATACTCTTTGGCAAACAAGCATTGTCTTCCAGAAACTGTAATTAAGGTCTGCTTAGTATGATTGCAGTTGTTGTGTTTCTTATACTAAACCGGATGTTGACTGCTCGACGACCCAAGGCAGAATGCGAAAACGCGTCTCTGCGCATCATGGCCCAACGCATGCTTTCGGTATTAAATGATAAAATGAACTTTATATATTGACCGGTAGAAATAACTCCTGCTAAAAGACACAGACTGTGATTTGGAACCGATACGATGGATATAAATTCCTTGATTCAACGCCGCAGAAGTGAGAAGGAGAGAGACCCGGCTGAGATGTCGACACGCAAAGGTTGGTCAAGAACGCTGCAGGCAGACTGAGACCCGATAGTTTTCAACTTTCATCCTTTTGCCGCCGCCGTTTTCACAAAACATCAGCCGACATCCATGACTAACATTCTTTCTCTTTCTTTCTTTCTTTCTTCCCTACTCTGTCGCCTTACAGCAACAAGTAGTATTGTAGCGGACCGTGGGGGTGAAGATGTGAAGAGATATCAAAAGGTTAAACTTTCCTGCTGGCGGGTTCAGCTACATAAGTATGTCAGACTTTAATTAAAACAAAACCGATATACATGGGTAAACAAATATATATTAATAACAAAACAAGTTAAACAAAGAGATGGACTGTTACATAAAGTTTGTATGGAGAAATTATGTGTGTGTGTTGTAAGTGTTCGTACGTACGTGTATTGTTCTTAGCGCGTTCCCAGAATTTGGGAAACGCTGCATCTGTGAGAGGTCACATATTAGCCTAAATGGAAAAAGAGAGATTTTACCTCGCCTCCGCGCGAGGTAGCGGCCCAAGGCCTAAGTCGAAAAAGAGAGAGAGAGAGAGAGAGAGAGAGAGAGAGAGAGAGAGAGAAGGGTCAGCTAGTATTTATAGCCAGGGGAGAGAGACCCCTGTTGAAGGATTAAAGAACTGAGGAGGAGCTAACTGCGACAGTATGTTGGCTTTGTATATATGTAAATAAATTATATATTTATTTACCCAAATATGACGTGTTCCTTTTTCCTCGAATTTACGTTTGCTGAGCCGAAGAAGAAATTAACCTCTTCAGCAGAAACAACAAGTTCTGCCTTCCAGATTACTCATTCTTCGTTTCCGCAACACAGTATAAACAACAGTTAGGCCCTGTGAGTGAAACACAAACGTAACAACGATTAGCTAGCTTTCCTAGCAGACTCTATAGACTCCGGAAACTGACGGATGTCAAATATTCCTTGTTTGAATTTTATTAGATGAGGTATTTTGATCGCTGTATGTACTTGATTTGGACAAATGTCCTTTTTTAATGTTTAAACCGTGTACCCTCCGACCTTCCTTACGTATCTACTGTGTTCTGAAATGTCTTCAAATCTTGTTCTGAGAAAGCATGTATTTAGTTTCCACCTTCATGGACATTATATCTAGTGGCATGTTTCTGTGATTGCCTTTTCTTGACCTCGGGACTGAACTCTTATCCTCCTGTTGAAAGTTACAATTCACACATCTCTCATAGTCCCCCTTTTTGATTTTTTCGAGTAAGCTGTTTTGCACCTTTAGTTCCCCAAACTATTTGACAGCACCCCAGCATACAAGAAATCAATCTCCCCGTCGCCAAAGGGATTATAATTGAGAAGGCTATTTGTTATAGATTGATAAGATGATAGGGAAGATAAGAAATTTTCATGAACAATCATGTTTACTAAAAGAAGGCAAACAACAGGTTTTAGTATAACAAGAATTGACTTTTAATTAAAAGAGATTAATAGGCAACAGTCAGATTTTGAGTGACGGTAAAATCTACTAGGGTTGCTAGCTCAGTTGAACTGAGATTATAGAACGATTAAAAAGAAATTGAAAACATTGGTAAGATAACAAGAAAAATAACTTTAAGGACGTCGCAAAGAGAGACTTAAGAAAAATAAAATGGTTATCAGCAAGAGAAGTGGCTTGATTTACAAAATATTTGAAGAAGCTCGGTTCACCTACATAGTAGTGAATACTGGACAATCTCCTCGCAGATAAAAAAAAGAGACGAGATAACTGAAATGTGGTTCTACAGAAGGATACTGAGAATACCATGAACATAACATATGAGCAACAAAGATTTAGAGAAAATGGAAACAAAAAGGACACTTATACTTAGAATTAGAAATAGTTGAATATCTAGGGCATATAATAAGAAAAGAGAGCTTAGAAAGTTTGACACTCACAGGACATATTGAAGGCAAGAGGGACAAAGGAAAGGAGAGAATTACCTACCTAACGAGCTTGTGTACATCGATGGCAAAACAGGGATTAGGAGCGACAACAAAAAGATAAATGCCGCTAAGAACTACAAAGGACAGGAAGTTGTGGAGGACCATGACGCCCACGTTTGAAAGTGTCATGGGACATAGATCAATGGTTGAACAATCCCATTACACTGGAACCCTTCTTGGTGACTTATGAGTGTGTGCTAGCATGACTACAAATGGTTTCCAAACAGTTTTGTCTACTCAAATTCACTTACAATGCAGAGGTCAATCCATGGTGTGGTTTTCAGGTACTTCCCAACCGTGGCCCGTGCTGAGATTGTCTCCTCAAGCTGATATTATCAAGATGACACCTCATTAACAAATTGATTTGAACCTGGATCTTATGGTCAGAATGCTAATGTTTCTAACCACCCAGCCACGTGCTTATACCGACTGGCATAGCTATCGTGTATGCTGCCCGGAGAAGAATGTGTGCCACCCTTGAGTTTGCGCCCCCACCACCACAAATACAAAATATTGCACAGTGACTCGCTCTGATATATATATATATATATATATATATATATATATATATATATATATATATATATATATATATATATATATACTAAACAACGCCAAGGCAATCAAAATAAATTATAATTGTCATGGGAGAACATGAATGCTGAAGTAGGCAATGGGAGGGAGGGTGAAATAGTTGGAAAATTCGGACTAGGAACTCACAATGAACGAGGAGAAAAACGGGACCAATGGTGTACGGCAAATGAACCTGTGACTGGTTTCAAGAACGCCCTAGACGAATATGGACATGAAGAAGCCTAGGAGAAACGAAAAGCCAATTCGACTACATAGATATCAACAAGAGATTCAGGAATGCAATTGTACACTGCAAAACCAATCCAAGTGCCGACTGCGGAAGCGATCATCTCCCTGTTATATCTAAAATTAGAGTGAAGAAGCCTAAGGAAGCACCCAATATTGCAATACGACAGACTCTTGAACGATCCAAATCTGAAGGAGAAATATATGGACAGCATGAAAGTCATATACGAGGGACAAAAAGGAAAATGGAAATTCGGAGAGGGGCGCACTAAAAAAAGCTTTAGTGACATCAGCAAATGAGTCCCAAAGAAAAATAGACAAAGAAAAATATGAATGAATGACAGATGAGATTCTCGGCCTGATGAAAAGGAGACAAAAAACAAGGCCAATCATGGAACAGAATATAAACCACTACACAAAGAAAAAAAAAGCAACAAATGCAGACAGGCTAAAGAGGAATGGTTCAACAAAAAATGTGCAGAAATAGTAAGAATGAGTATCACAGATAAAGCAGATAGGCATAGAAAAATAAGAGAACTAGCCTGACAAAAGACTTGCTCGTCAGGAGGCTGCATAAAATCCAATGACGGAATGATGATAGAGAAAGAAAAATATTTCAGAGATAGAACGAATATGTCGGAGAAATCTTCCACGACGATTGAGAACAACCGCTAATACACAGAAATATCGATTAAACGGAAATATTAAAAACCAAAGTATAAGCAGCACTGGCCAAATTGAACAGAAATAAAGTGGCAGGGCCAGACAGAACTGTAATAGATATACTGGCAGCCTTAGATGATTTCGGCATAGACAAGATTACAGAAATAATAAATGAAATCTACAACATTGGCGATATAGCGGAAGACTTAAGTAGATCCATTTTCATAGCACTGCCTAAGAAGCCAGGGGTAAACGAATGGTAACCCCATTTGACAATCAGCCTAATGAGCCATATAACGAAACTCATCATCTGATGAATAGAGCGCAAAGTAGAACAGTGCGGGTTCGTTAAAGACACTGGAACAAGGAACGCGATATTTATGCTCAGAATGTTATCAGAAAGATCAACTACAAATGCAGCAGGACGTGTCCCTGTGTTTTATAGATGACGCAAAGGCATTTGATAAAGTACACCACAAAGAACTATTGGAAATACTCAGAAATCTTGACCTATTTGGGAAGGCCATTACAATAATCAAGAGCCTATACCGGCACAAACCATCTGCATACGGATAGAAAATGAGTTCAACAGATATGCAAACACAGAAAGGGTTTAAGACAAGGATGTATCTTCTCACTGGATTTATTCAACCTATACAGCGAGGTAATTCCGAGAGAATTGGATATCCTACGAGGATCAGCCGCAGGATCAACCACAATTTTAACAGCATAAGATATGCAGATGACACGGTGCTGATAGCAGATACCTGGAAAAAGCTACAAAACTCCTACAAAAAGTAGTGAATGAAAGCGAGAAGAAAGGACTAAACCTAATATGCAAGAAGACAGAATGCATGGCTATTAGCAAAAGAATGATCCCAAAATACAAATTACAAATCAGAGGTACCTAAATCAACCAACCACAAAAAATTAAATATCTGGGAATTTTTCTAACAGGAAAATACGACACTGAAATCCGAAGACGCATTGGAATAGCCAAAGATGCCTTCCAAAAGCTAAGCAGAGTATTACGAGATGGAAAAAAACCTGGTTAGAAACAAAGAAAAGAGTACTCAACAGTTACGTGATATCTTTCTTGCTGTATGGCACAGTGAATGCCGGACAATTTCTTTAAGGGTGAAGAAGAGACTTGAAGCAACAGAAATGTGGTTCTGCAAAAAGATGCAGAGGATACCATGGACCGAGCATATGAGCAACGACGAGGCTTTAGAGAAAACGGAAACAAAAAGAAAACTTATACTTAACAGGAAGAGACAGTTGAAATTTCTGGAGCACATAATGAGGAAGGAGGGCTTGGAAAATCTGTTACTCAAAGGACAGATTGAGGGCAAGAAAGGCAGAGGAAAACAACGCATAATATACTTGACAAGCTTGAGAAAATGGATGACGGAACAGGGTTTTAAAATAAAGAAAAGACAAAATTTATTTAATGCTGCAAAGGAGAAGAAATTGCGGAGAGCCATGATCGCCTATGCCCTGAAGGGACACGGCACATAAAGAAGGAGACATATCTATATCTATCTGTGAGTGTATAACCCCGTTAAAAATTGTAGAAAAAATTCAAAATATTTAAGTAATATCATTAAAGTCTCAATCCTGTGCAAAAATAGGCTCACAGAGACATCAACTCGTTTTTGTGCAAATGTAGGCTCACATGCGCTTCAAATTCAAATTTCCACATTAGCATTTATTAGCCAACTAACGACGTTATCTCAAACGCCGTTCAAACTTTCAAAAAGCAGACGCCATTCTTCAAAAATTTGAAGGCTCATGATTAACAATTTCATCCCTCCTAAAAATAGAAATGAAAAATTGGGAAATATATTTATTAATCAATAAACTTCTGAGTTTAGTAAATCTAACTTTTAACTTCCTGTGATCCGATTTTTTCTCATAAATAGCGTTGCGTAAATTAAAAAGAAACATTTTTTCAGTATAAACCGAATACTGATTACTCACCTTTCGTATAATTTATTGAGTTATGTACGTACTTGCAAATATATTCTCTTTTTTAAAACATTTCATACAACATGAAAAACGTACGAGCGAGATATATAAACAAAGTGAATTTTAGCAATAGTAACAATATAGCGCTCATTGGTTGCCTGCTGGAAATTACAGGTATAATTAAAATAACGTAAATACGAAATTTTCACATAAAGTAGTCACCTACATCATTTCACTTATACTAATAATGCAATTCAACTCTTCGTTTTATAAAAAGAAAAGCATTTTTTGTTGGACTTTGTTTGCGAGAACATGGTAACCTGCTTCTTTCAACTTGAAAGAAAACAAAGATTATTTCTATAGACAATAATAGAATTATTTGAATTTGTAGAGCTGCGTTTAAAGTTTATTTCTTTTTTCCGCTTTTCGCACACATTTTTCTCTACATATATATAACAGACCCAACAGGCGAAAAATAGAGAAACACATAGCGTCAAACTTCTATTAAGGGAAATTACTGAAATTTATCTGATAGCAACCAAGACGTGTCTACCCCACACCCCCGTAAAAGTGTCACTCAGGGCGGACGTCCTCTACCTCTAGCTACGTTACTGCCTATATCAGATAAGGAATAAGTACTTTTTGTGATGTCAACGAACACTCGTTGTCACTTTTGTGATGTCAACGAATACTTGTTGTCACTTTTGTAATGCTCGTTGAAGAAAGACTTTGTAATCGCAGATACAACTATAGTTACGCCGTTGAACAGTACTGGCGTCAGACACCTTCGAATAACACTCGCACTAATAATACTCGCTCGAAAAGTAACCACCAAATAGTGATCCAATTAGCAATGTGTATAGTGATCACTTAGACGCACGCTAATTCCCATATATACATTTCCTTTACCATCACGTGATCTACTTATTCAAAATGGGATCGCCCGTGTTTGCTCTCTGGTGATCTGTGTTCAAACTCCAGTGTCGGCAGCGAAACGTTATTCCTATATAACAGTAATCTATTAATAAAAGCTATTTGGAAATTACCTTTGAAAAATATCAATTAACTGTAACGTAACAATAATACCAAACTGTTGACTTTGATAACAGTTGACTGTCAATTATAATTGATTACACAAAGCTTTATATTCAATGCTTATGCTGGGGGGGGTGGTGATAATTCAGCTGACAGGTCACCATTAATAGAAAATAAGTTCAATTTTTTTTAATCATTTCACCTCAAGCAAGGGAATAAAACCACTAGGACACAAGGGGTTACTGAATATGAGAAAAATATACTATTAAGTAGAAAGAACAATAAAAGAACAAGAATTAAGAAGACGGAAGATAACGATTGATATTACCCGTAAATGTTTGAAGATCAAAGTTAACAGAGAAGCAAGAAGCCGAAAGAGAATTCCACAAGAGAGAAGTGCGATAGTAGAAACTGTTAACATAGAACCTATGGTTACATCTAGCCATTTCAACTGTAAATTGATGAAATCTTGCCGCCAAACTAGTACTGTACTTAAATTCATAAATTTTAAGTTATGGGGAATTGAAGTGGGCCTCATATAAGATTCCCACGTGGTGGATGCAGACGTTGTAATAAATAAAGAATATAACGTGACTGATTTATACAAGTTGTATTAAACAATATTACAAATAAGTCCTTGCAAACACTGATGGTGTCTACAACCAAACTTATCTGCTGAAGAAGAGTCGATGTTTTCGCCATCTACGGATGGTGATAACGGTATAGAGCCGACTGGTTCTGCAAGTGTTCATTTGGTAGTTCTTACTAAGAGTGAGTGTTCTTCAAAAAGTGGTAGAAAAGCGCGCCAATCAGCAACTGGTATCTGATTGGCCAAAGGCAGATAATCATATCTCTTATTTCTCATAAGGTACCAAAGAGAAAAGCTCATCAAAACAATTACCATGAATTACTATCATATGGGTAACATGTACGGTGCCAATGATCAATCGTTAAAGATGGCTTTGAGTGAGTAAAGTCTGTGGATTTTGGCGAAGACCGCCCTTCTTCAAACATTGTGGACTGAAGCTACAGAATTACAAACAAAGAACTGTACTAGATAACAGAAAGTACATCACTTGAGGACTTTCAACAACAGCGATAACTAAAATGGACAGCACATTGTAACTCGAAGAGAAAATAATGACATAATCATGGTGATGAGGTTTCACACTACTTTCATTCAAAAGGTTAGGAAGGAAATGCCTGTCGGAGTTAGCTCCTCCTCATTTCATTAATCCTTCAACAGGGGTCTCTCTCCCACGAGTATAAATACTGGTTGACCATTCGCCTCTTCCTCTTTTTTCCGACTTAGGCCTCGGGCGGCCATCTCGCGGGAGATGAGGTAATATCTCTTTTTCGACTCAGGCCTTGGGCCGCTACCTCGTGCGGAGGCGAGGTATAAAACTTTCTCTTTTTCTACTTACACCAATATGTGACCTATCACACATAGAGCGCTTCCCATATTCTGGAAACACGCTAAGGACAATACAAGTACGTACGGACACTCAACACAAAACACACACATAACTTCTCCATACAAACACTCTGTAACCTTTCATGTCTTCGTGTATTAATATATTTGTTTACCCATAATATATATTTGTTTGCATATATGTATCGGTCTTGTTCGTTTTCTTTATCTTCTTTGGACTCCATTAAAGTCCAACATTCCTATGTAGCTGGACCGACTAGCAGGAAATCATAACCCAGAGATATCTCCTCACATTTTCACCCCTCGGTCCTCTACATGCCCATCAGTACTGGAAAGAGCAATAACAGCGATTGATCTTGAGAAACCTATTTTCTTGAAAAATTAATTTAAGTTAAAATTTTTATAAATTTCAACTGAAGGTAGTACTGGATGCTCGGTCAATGAATGCCAAATGTTTCCTTATAAGGAAACAGCTAACATTACCATTAACACTGCCGTATAGATCCAGTTGGAAAACACATCCTTCTCTTACTCTTACTGTTCTATTTTTGTGTTCTTGCTTAGCGCATTTCCGTGCTGGGTGTGACGATTAACTACATCCGACAGCAAGGCCTCTGATCGTGGTGGTGAGGAGGTATTGAGGAGCGTGAAATCACTTCTTAATTGCTGTCGTTCTCAGATCCACCCTGACTTGGGGTGGTAGCACTTCTTAGAGTCCCAACTATAGACAAATACCTAACCCAAAAACTAGCGTCAAATCACTATGAAAGTATAAAAATACATTCTCATAGTAAAAAAAACAAAAACATTGCCAGCAATGAATAAAAATATTACCAGCAGTACATTTAAAAAAAAAATATTACTAGCAATACATTCTTGTTAAAAAATTAAAGTTACCAGCAATTCAATTTTATATAAAAAAAATTACCAGTAATACAATTTTTGAAAATGAAATTATCAGTAATACATTTTTATGTAAAAGAAATTTCTAATGCTCCCAAGAAAATTAAATTTCAGCATTAAATGGCCCATAAAGTGTTGATACGCCGCTAAAAAGACTCTAAAACTTGGCGTATTTTCTATCCTAGTGCAGGGAGTGTGTTCCCAGTAAATGTAAATACACCATTATAGATCGCTTATTTGGGGATATTTCTTTTAATTGTAAGCATAAACAAAACCATTCCTACTTCAGTTTAATTAATTTTGCACCATCAAAATTTAGAAAGCATTAAAATTTTATTTTGCAATTAGCATTTCTTATAATGGTTATTAAGTAAAGAATTTTATTTGACGCACTTGTAGAACCCAAATTCTACATTATTCCAATACCCAAAATATTTGGGTCGAATCTGTGCAAAAAGTGGATCACAGAACACATTCAACTTCATACACTTTCAAAAAAATCTCGAGCCCTCATTGGTTAATAAATATACAAGTAGGCGTGACTATCCACCCACGCTTAACTAATTTTTACAGCTCGTGACTAAAATCCAAGTTTGCACCAAGTCTCCGTGAGCCCCCCGAAGCAAATACAAATAGAAAATCATTCACACTCGCCAGTGAGAATTGTGACATCAATCGAATTGTAAATAAACTTCACGTCACACAACTTTAAATTTTTTCATTCATACGAACATTATACAACTTAACGATATTGACACTCACTCATCAAAACTTATCAGTGAACTTTATTCTTATTCACTCACCAAATTCCTTTCCAAAGAAGTTAAACAAATTCCTGCTAACAAATCAACATATTTTCTACATTTGAGAACATTCTACAGTGTAACTCGGATATAAGAGAGTTGTCGGGACCGGAGAAAAAATCTCTTATAACCAGGTTTTGTCTATTTTGTTTAGGTAAGTATGGCTTTAATTTGGGACCAGAGACGATCTCTCTTATATTCGGGTTTATCTTATATCCGGGTCTCTTATATCCGGGTTACACTGTATTCCACAAAACAATCAAAGGTAGATAACTTCTTTGATAACAAATTGCATTCAACTTTATAAACATTTACTACTTACATGAACAGTAAATTTTTTCTCTTGCAATTAATTTACAGAATCTTCAATAACCGATTCTAACAAACGACCTTTCGAATTAAAACTCATTAACAAAATTTAATCTTTCACCAAACTTGAGTTCAACATAAATTAAACTAACAAGATTTCACCTTAAAAAAAATCGACTATATTTTTATAAAATATTTTCATTACAAAAAAAATACATTGAAAATTACTTGTTATTCAAATATTTATCTTTTGTCTTCAATCACAAATTTTTCTTGTTTTTTGTTTTGTTTGTTTTTTTTTGCATTTTGCTTAACATATTCGTAGAGTAAAAAAATTGTGTGGATTGATTTGGGTTGTCAACACCATTAAATATGGTAACCACCAAACTTTCCACTACACACTTACTCATCACTACCGGCCAGGCAGTAATAGCTGTAAAAACCTGTTGCACTCAATGTTGACCTTGACAAGGACCAGTCAAAAACAGTGCGCAATATAATACTTACCGAGAGAATGTATTACGTAAAGAATATCAGATTGTTTTTGTTTAGAATACTAAACAAACTGTAATTTGTTTTGACTAAACTTTTTTTCTTTTTCTTTCTCTCCCTTCTCATTGTTTTATCTTTCTTTTGCTGTTGTCCTTTCCTTCTTTTTTATGTCTTTCTTTCTTTGCCTTTCCAACTGAATTTTTATCTCTTTTTATTTTAATGTAATTTTTCTTTGACTTTTTGTTTATGTTTTTCTTAATGTTTCTTTCTTTCTTCTTTTTCTTTGTCTCTCTGTCTTTCTGTCTTTCTTAAAACGGCATTGAGTGAACTTTCTTTCCGCCTTTCTTTCTTATTTTCTTTGCATAATTCTTTCTTTCCGTCTTTCTTTCTCTTCATCTTTCTTCTTTCAGCTTTTCGTTCTTTCTTTCTCTCTATCTTTATGTCGGTCTATTTTTGACATAAAATGGCACTCGCAATGAGTGAGCTTTCTTTCCGTCTTTCTTTCTTTTTTCTTTCCGTCTTTCTTTCTTTCAGTTTTTCATTCTTTCTTTCTCTATCTTTATGTCTGTTTATTTTTTGCATAAGATTGGCATCGAGTGAGCTTTTTTCCAGTCTTTCTTTCTTTCTTTCTTTCTTTATTTATTTTTCCTTCAGCTGTCTTTTTCTTTCAGCCTTCCTTTCTTCTTTTTCTTTATCTTTCAGTCTGTCTTTTTCTTTCTTAAAATGTCATCGAATGAGTTATCTTACTTTCATTCTTTCTTTTTCTTTATCTGTCCGTCTTTTTCTTTCTTTAAATGGTGAGTTGAGTGAGTTATTTTTCTTTCTTTCTTTAAACTTTTCCTTCTTTCTTTCTTTCTGCCTTTCGGTCTTTCTTTTTCCTTATCTTTCTGTCCATTTTTTATTTCTTGAAATGTTCTCGAGTGAGTTTCTTTCAGCCTTTCTTTCTTTATTTTTCTTTATCTTTCTTTTGTCTTTTTTTCTTTCTTAAGATGCCATCGAGTGAGTTATCTTTCTTGCTTACTTGTTCGTTTGTCTTTTTATCATGCTTTCTTTTTCTCTTTTTATCATTTGTTGCTATATTTTGATTAACTACTGCATCAGGATGTCATGTGCCTAATTGACTAATTCTGCTTAGAAAAGATTTCAGCTTAGGTACTCAATGACTGAAACAAGTAACATAGCTCTTTGCATAACTTATTTTAGTTAGAAATGGGTGGAGATAAACTACAAAATTCAAATCAGTTAATTTCTGACTCAAATTCCACCATGTAATTCCTGTGACACTTGCCAGTAAGTTTCTATTCCCTTGTTGTTTTAAAAACTTTTTGAAAGCTCAAGAATGGAAATGAATGGCAGGTAGTCGGTTGATAATCAATCAATTAATTGATTAATCATGTTTAATTATTTTAATTCATCCGTCTGCTGAATGAAATAATAACTAAATAGTTCTATTTTAATCCATAATATTCATCATCATTATCATTATCATCATCATCAGTCCCATGACCAATCATGTGCAGATGAGCACCTAACCACTTCCTTTAGTACATTTTGCACTTATTCTTAAATATTTTATATTATGGACATTGAATCCTATATATATTTTTCAACCAATAAAATCCCATCAAAAGGTTTGTTTGATAAACAATAATTACTAGGGCAAATACCGCCAAAATACTTGGCGGACATAGCTGTAGATCTACCACATGTTATTTTTGTACCCTTTAGAAAATAACAATAACTCCCTTCACCACTCCCGCAAATTCGAGAAAAAGATTTTCGCGAGCCAGTGTGAAATTATTTTCTAACTAATGAAAACCATGTATTCAAAAAGTTTACACCTCTATGAGAAATTAGATTTCGGATCCCTCTTACGGATATAAAAATAGACGCCTACTGCTTCTCAAGGTTCAAAACAATTTCAGAGGTCAGTTTGATCGACACATGCGTATACACGCACGCGCACACACGCAAACAATGGAAAACATAAGCCAGAAGTTGCCGACTAATCCTTTGTCTATACACTCATGAATACATTATGCTGATCGTCATAAAGTAAGTCTGTCCCCACATCTCGCCTTGCAGTACAAACACTTAATTACTTTATAAAACAAAGTTCACTGCAAAGAAAATTGAACATTTTATTGCTATTGCATATCACTGAAAAGAAGATATAAATGTTATTTCAACTGCTTCTACTTTTCCTTCAGAAAATAACCCTTTTTATGTTTCATTTAAAGATGTGCTTTTGTTATTGTTTGTTTGTTTGGAATCACGACAACAAAAACTTGGGTAGCGGATACCAACGACATTTTATGCAACTTTCTTTAATTATATATTTTTGCTGATTTTGTATTTATTTTTCTTCCACTCTAGCGACAACAATTTATTTTTTCTTGTTCTTCTTCATTTTTAGTGATCCTGTTGTAACTACAGTGTAACCCGGATATAAGAGATATTTTCTCTGGTCACAAATTAGAGCCTGTGTTAATGTATATATAATAGAGCAAACCCGGATATAAGATAAACCCGGATATAAGATAAACTCGGATATAAGAGACTTCTTCTCCGGTCCCGACAACTCTCTTATATCCGGGTTACACTGTATAACTAATTTTTTTTCTTGATTTTTGTATGTGTTCCACACCAATTTAAGATTAAATAAATATAATTAGATTTATATAAAATTCTTTTATCAAAACGTTAGAAAATAAAACACCTTTGGGTTACCGACAGGATCCCGCTTGGTATATTAAGTTACAAATTTGGATTATCATTTCTTGTCATTTTTACAGGTTTTGAACGTTGCAAAGTTTGAAAAATATCATGCCAACAAATCTCAAATGACATTGTTCGCCGCCTGGATGAGTGCTATTAAGTGACCCGGATGATGTCTTGAGCGAATTTGATGAAGAATTTATTCCACAAGGAAGATAATCTTGAAGTGAATTCTTATGAAAGTGAAATTGCCAGCGAAAATTCTGATGGAGATTCCGATGAAGATGAATTCATTGCAAAATCGGGAAGAAAATGGACTAGTTCCATGCCCCGGGTGACTCGCCGTCACCAATGTGATATTGTCAGAGGTTCTTCCGGGCCAACGCCCGCAACTAATGCCGCAACCACTATGCCGGAAGTTTTCAACATGTTCTTTGATGACCAAATTGTAGATACTATTTGCATCTTCACCAATGCTGGAGCATCAAGTGTTGTTCAAGATTTCAATGTAAATGATCCTTCGAAGAGAATGAGATTTTAGATAGATGTAGATCCTGTGGAAATAAGAGGTGTTTTTTGTGTCCTGCTGATTGCTGGAGCTCTTAGATGCCGAAAAGAAACGAGTTCTGAAATGTGAACAAAAGATGAGAACATTCGCCGTGCAGTTTTTACTGTTGTCATGACAGAACAGATTTGTGCACATCCTTTAGTTTATCCCAAAATCAACACGTGATCATCGAAGGGCAAATGATAAACTTGCAGTTATAGATGATGTTTGGGACTGGTTTGTAGAAAATTACAAGAAGCTTTTCGAACCATTTAAAGTCATTACAGTAGATGAGCAACTAGTTGCATTTCGTGGTAGATGTCCAATGAGGCAGTACATGAAATCAAAACCAGCAAAATATGGGATCAAGATCTGGACAGCTGCAGACGTGAAGATGTCATATTTGTACACCTTGCAAGTCTACACTGGAGAGCTTCCAGGAAATGCACCAGAGAAAAAACTTGGGACACTGTGTAGTATGTGACTTGATGTAACTATTGTTTGGATTTGGTAGAGGACAACACTCAACTGCCTCGTGGGTAATAGCTGTAGCTATTTATAATCTTTGTGACTTCATATGTAAATGAGTCTCCTCTTCTCCCTGTACCGAAGAGGTTTTATACCCTTATTTCCCCTGGTACTTATTCTGGGAGCTTTTGTCTCCTCGCTATCTTCCTTCCTCCCCACAAAAGATTGTGTAGATATGTGAAATATTTATTTTTTCGTAGGATTGTTCCTCCAACGATTGTTCATCTTCAGAGTCTATCTTACTCTCGATTTCACTGCCATGTACGTCGTGCCTAGACATGACACTTTCACCTTCATTACTTTCAGACTGACTGTACATTTCTTCATCGCTATCATATTGCAATGTAAATTGGTCGGCATGCGCTAATATCCCATTTTCATGTTTTTTTCTATTATCATAGTGTTCTGCCCAGTTTGCATTATGAATCTTGCCTCTTGTAGATTAGTTTCACGATTCTTTTTATACAATAGTTTTTCGTTGGTAGTTTATCACCCCGCTACCAACCTTTTATCAATGTCGATTTCTGTGCAAATAGCGGCTCACGGAGCTTATCCAGCTTCATACATGTTTTCAGAAAACCTCAACTTCTAATTGGTCAATAAACACACAAGCAGGCGTTGCAATCCATCCACGCGCAAGTCTTTTCCCAGCGCGTGACCAAGTCAAAATTTCCCCCTTCTTTCTTCGGAGCCTATCACGTGACAACGTCGATTATAAACACCAGACACAAGTTCGTTCGTTCTTTCCCTTCATTTTGATTTCACTCGCTTACGAAAATGTAGCTGTAAAAGAAATCGCGTCTCGACCACTTGCGGGCGGACGCTATGAAAAGATATTCATACACGCACACATACACGTACGTACGAAACTTAATTACAAACATTACTAACACTACAAGCAACCGAAACTCAATTACAAGTATCAACATATTACGAATATTCAACTACAAGCAACGGAATCTAATTAAACATTACGGAACATTCACTCCTTCAACTCTTCTGAAGCTAAAAGTTTATCGACATATTTTCAGCTTTGCAGAATTCTTTCAACTCTCTGACAGTGAACATTTTGAGCGGCAAGTTTATTCAACTTTTTATGAGCTCAGATAAAAAACTATTTCATTAGTAAAGACTTTAATTCCAGACAAAGGGAAGTAACCCCTACGCTTGTACACCATTACAGACATAAATATTAATATGTTTTGTTTGTTATAAAACTGTTTTGTGTTCCTTCTTATTGTTTCATACTTTGTGGTATTTTGCGTTAAATATAAATTTGAGAGGTCACACCAACTAACCGGCATCTACAGTAGCATAGCACATGGTCAATGGGGCTCTAATTTGTCTACCCATGATGGCGGAAGCGTTTTTCGATCTTTCAGCATGTGGTATTCTTCTATAGCTTAACAACAATCTAGGAAAAAATATTTCTATATTTTCTTCCAGTTGTACACATATTTTCAATACGTTTTTTTTATAGTTTACACCATCCATTTGCTAATTTGATTGCGGTTGGTACAGTGGTGTTTTATATGGTTTGCATCCAATTTTGTTCAACCACTGGCATAGTTTCTCGTCACAAAACTCTGGGGCGTTGTCAGATACTAGCGTTTTCGGAATTACATTTCTTGCAAATATGATCCTTAACGCTTCTTTCATGGTCAATCTTCTTTTGTTGAAAACCTGTATTACATCTGGCCAGCCTTAAGACGAATCTACCAGAATTAGTAATAATCCCACCTCATCAATATGGACAGGATCCATGAGTACTCTATCCCAAGGTTGGGACTCTTTAGGCCATGTAGTGATTTTCCAAGCGTAGCTTAGATGTGGCACAAGTCCGATAGAATGGGATACCCAGTGAGGATCGAACTCACTAATCAGTCGTAATTGTTCTAGCGAGATAAGCTTTCTAACCGTTACACCACCTCGAGGTGCCCCTCTTTAGGCCATGTATGTATTTTTGTCTAATTTCTTTTTTCATTGCACTTTTTACACCTTTTTATATATTCTTCTACATCTGTAGAATAGCCTGGCCACCATGCCTCTAGCCTTAATGTTCTTTGCGTAGACATTATTCCGCAATTAATATTGTAATGTATGCTTTTTATAATTTTGCTCCTTTGGGTTGCTGGTGGAATCACAACATCTCCATTACAAATTACACACTTTACTATAGCTAACTTGTGTTTAACTTCTTTAAAACGCCTTTCTGCCTGTGAGCCATTCTTCCACTTATTTTTTATCCTGAACAATATACTCTTCAATATTGGATCTCGCTTCGTATCCTTAGCTAATTTGTCTAGCTTTAAATAACAGTTTCGACCCAGTGTAAGAAAGTATCTTCGAATTTTTCCTTCTTTTTCTCACTTTCAGAAGCAATGAAATCAATTTCGACAAAGTTTCTACATGTGGAATGGTATTGCCTTTCACGTTTTCACGTATTCAATATCAAATTCAAACACCATTAAGGCTCATCTTAGAATTCTAGAAGACGTTACCTTAGGAAGTTCCTTCCTAGGATTAAATATGAATTCTAAAGGTCTGCGGCCTTTCCAATCAAAAACTGATGAGCTCTATTTGTCGTCCATATTATGGCCAACGCTTCTTTCTCAATATTTGAATAGTTCAATTTGGCTTTTGACAATTTTTATCGAATGATACATAATATGGTGACCACCCTGACCTAATATTCCTGAAATTGTGTGTTCACTTGCATCAGTCATTACTACTATTTCCTTTCTAGGGTCGAATATTTTTTACTATTGGCTTCTTTGCCAGAACAGCTTTTAAATTTTCTAATGCCACTTGTTCTTTTGTTCAAATAAATTCAACATTCTTTTTTCTTAAAGTAGCAAAAGGTTCAGTCAATCCGGAGTATCGCTCTACATATCGTCTGTAGAAAGTTACAAGTCTTAAGGAAGATTCCAATTCTTTTTCTTCAACTTTTAATATTTTGTCAGTTAACAATTGATCTGGTGATATGCCTTCGTTAGACATGGAATATCCCAAAAATGATATTTTTTTTTAGTGTTGCGTATACTTTTTTCCGTTAATTGTTAATGCAGTATATTTTAACTTATTCAAAATCATACTGATTTTCCATTTTAGTTCTTCGTCGTTAATAGTACCACCACAAATGTCATCCTGGTAGCATATTGTACTTTTTTTTATATCACTAACTCTAACTTGCTCTATATCCCTTTGAAAAATCGCAATTGCGGTTTAAATTTACTATGACATTATTTTCCATCTTAACAAGCCTATTTGCGTGTTTATTGTTGGGAATTCTTTAAAATCTTCGTCAATACGTATTTGATGGTAAGCTAACGTTTGATGGTACGCTGAAGTTAGAGACTGTTTTCATACCCGCAAGTGAGTTCAAAACCCATTCTATATTAGGGATAGGATATAAGTCTGCACATATTCTGTGATTTACACCTATTTTGTAATCGCCACAAATGCGCAGATCCCCATCCTTCTTTTTGAAAATTACTAGGGGGGGGGTATCTGTTCCCCCTCCTGGCGGAACTTGTTCAAATAGATCTTGTTCTAGTAATTTTTTTAGTTTTTTCCACGACTATTGGTACTAGATGGACTGGCACAACTTTCCCAGTTGTAAATGCATTAGAGTCATTTGGACCAGATCCTCTTCGATTGACTGGTTTTCTAATGCCAGTTTCTGAAATTCACAATATTCAGCGTTCTGTTTTTAGACGAAGAACATATTCAATAACGGGTTCATTCACTTTTTGAGAAATATTCATGAACTTAGCTCTCTGCATTCACTAGTTTTTTTCTTGGGTATTTGTGTTTCTCACTATTCGTTGACTTATATCGACAAACGTTATTTCCTCCAACTGTCTTGTGTATGCAATTGCTGAAAATTTTGTAATGGCTTCACAACCAGCAGTTGCCAAAAAGAGATCAATTATTTGGTTTTCTCCCCCAATTGATTTTAAACCCTTCAGCTTTTTTGTTCTAGTTTTAATTACGAGTATCCTAAGCCATGCTTGTGTGTATTCGTAATTATCCAGTGATAATTGTTCGTTCGGTTCTTTAGATATCGGCGACATCATTGTGGTGTATTGTTACTGACCCACAGGAAGAAATATGTACTCAACAGCCTCATGGGTATTAGTTTAATTATTTATAGTCTTTGTGACTTCATATGTAAATGAGTCACCTCATAATTGGTTTATATATCTTTATAATATCAAATGATCCGTGTAAATAAACAATCTAAAAAGTAAATAGAGTTTCACATTTTTGTTGTCAGTTCTCGAGAAAAAGGAAAATGCATAAATACTGCTGCTGCTGCTGCTGCTAAATCTCATGCCATGAAGGTGTTGTGTTCGCGAGAGCCACCTTGTCCCTCCAGCTCTCACGGTCTTGTCAGAGCTCCGGAACATCCTCCAGTGCCAGATTATTCTGCTAGAGGTCAGCAACTGTATGGTTTGCCGCAAGGTTGTATCCAGTTTGCAGATGGCGGGTTGAACCGATAGATAATTCTGGTAGGGTGGTCATCAGCTCGTTGCAGGGCGTGATCGAACCAGCAAAGGCGGCACTGTGCGATGGTGCGGAGAATGTTCAACTGGCCGTTTCACTGGCGTTATCACCTCATTGGACAGAAGATCAGAGCAGTGCATTCTCCCAATGGTCCTGAGGGAACGCAACTCGAAGCCATGGACGTGGGAGTTATGGGGTTTGCCGAGAAGTCATGTTAAGTAATACAGTATAAACGCAGTTACATATTTTTGAGTTTTGTTAAAATAGTTTATTTGCTAAAAGTAATATCAGTGTCAAGGAAGAAAAAAAAAACATCCTTTTGACACACCCTTTTATGTGGGTACAAGTGTTAATCTTTGCCGAAACATTTAAACATTCAGGGGTAAGAATGAATTCATTCATTCAACAGATCAACAATATCATCAACCATGACCCCATATCTTGATGATGGCCATCGCTGAGCTGCTTAAATCCACAATCAGACGTGTAGTACATGAGGACATCAAGTGCTATGTGCTGGGAAGAAGTTTGTTCAAATCTGACAAGACCTGGAAAAACACTATCGTCCGACCAAAGTACTTGCCAAACAAGCTCAAGTACCCTGAAGAGTCAAGCATACTCAGGATCTTCTCCAATGAAAAGAACTTCAACCAGGACAAGAAGGTGAGCAGAAGAAATGAATAATAGTTAAAAAAAAAAATATGTACTAGCTGAGCGCTAGAGTAGTATAGGACCTTTGAATTATGCAGCAAGTGCTAGATTTTTTTAAAATACCGAAGTGTTAAATTAAACATATAAGAGAATAAAATTTTGAATAAATTTTGCACTGATTTGAAATATTTTACATTTTATGCAACTTATTCTGCTTAATTAAAAAAAATAATTGTATATTTTTTGTTGGTTCTGTATATTTTTCTTCCATTTAAACTCCAAAATCGTTTCTTCTTTTTTTCTTCTGCTTCCTGTTGTTGTTTTTGTTGTTCTTGTTCTTGTTCTTGTTCTTCTTCTTCTTATTATTATTATTATTGTTGTTGTTGTTATTATAACACTTCAATTATTAAAATGGCTTACAGTGAGTGAAGCCTATGGATCTTGGCAAAGATCATTCTTCTTTGAACCTTGCGTGCTGGTTCTACAGAATAAAAAAAAACTAAAATACCAGATAGCAGAAACCACATCCCTTGAGGGCTTTCAACAGCAACAACTAATAAAATAGATGTCACATGTAAATCAAAGGGAAAACAATGACATAAGATGTTAGCATTCCACACCAATTCAAATAAAAGTTTAGGAAGGAAACCCCCTTCAATACTGCAAAGAGAAATAACAGCTACTGGACTTAAGAAACCTATTTTCCTGAAAAAAGTTTTTAAGAGAAAGATTTTTATAAATTTCAATTGACAGCAGTACTGGCTGCTCGGTCAATAAATGCTGAATGTTTCCTTATAAGGAAAAGGCTAATAATATTACCAGAGAAGAGCGCGAAAATAAAAATAGAAGAAAAGACAGTGTTTAACAATGTTTAATTTAATGTCAAAATATTGTTTAACATTAGGAAACTGTCTATTATTAAATCGCACTCTTTTCTAAATGTTGCAAAATATTAGAGAAGAGTCGTGTCAGCCATTTTGTTTATTATTCATTTATAACTTTTTAATTTTATTTTATTTTTAATTTACTGTTTGATCCTTTGCTAATTCTTACCCCTGAGATTCATGGTAAATAAAATTATTGAACATCCTGGATTGAAAACTTTTTCTAAGTATGTGACTCATTAACACAAACTTTTATATTTCAGATAAAATTGGATTAACGTGGATTTTCTTTATGTGTCTCTAGTAGTATTTTTCTTACTTATTCCTTGTAATCCAAAGATTAATATTTCGATTGAACCACTGCCTTGTGGAACCGACTCCTAAGAGGTTACTTCCCTGATCATTGCAGTCTTAACCTGTTCAAGGCTAGGGTTAACCGTTTATCTTCCGCACATATCTGTATAAGTTGTGCCTCCTACTCTGTAACCCTCTCTACTTCGAGTAACTCTGGGGCCTTTCACAGGGTGAATATCATTGTAAAAAAATAGTCTTCCATAATAAAATTCTTCTTCTTCGTTGTTGATGTTATTGTTGTTCTTCTTTCTTTCTTGTTGAAGTGTTATTATTGCTATTGTTGTTCTTTTTCTTTCTTTGTTTTCTTCCTTTTCTTTTACATTTTTTCCACATCATCTGCTTCAATCACTTTCTTTCCCTTTTCTTCTTTTGATGTTACTTTTCTCTTCTCCTCTCTCTCTCTCTCTCTCTCTCTCTCTCTCTCTCTTTGACCCCCTCGGAGTATGGGGTGGGAGAGAAAGCAAAAAAGAAAAGGAAAACAATAAGTTTGCTTAAAATAAAAATTATCACTATTATTTAACAATGATGATATTACTTCTGCTAAACACGGCTACCAAATACAAATATTAGTACTTACTACCACTACCACCACAACTATAATAATGACAATGATAATTGTTGAACGGAATATACTACCTCCACCGCCACTACCAGCTTTTGTGGTACAATGCTTTACTTACTCCCTCATGACCCCCCCACCCCGACGTCATCGGTTGCTATCAACGTTGCTATGACGCCTATTGTTTTCATTTTTCTTCCGTTAACCCTCATTCAACTGCTTTGTGCATGTTGACAACCGCAGGGCAGTCAGCTTGGCTGGTGTAGGGAGAACTCCTCTCTAATCTATCGAGAACCGGATACTGTGTATTTAATTGATCTCTGATCTCATCTTATCGGTTATTGACTTTCTTTAACACTTTCTCTAGTCACGGTCTTTGTCACTTAAAAAAGAAAAGAAGAAAAGGAAAGAAAGAAAAACAAAACGATTTTCATTACTTTCCTAATTAATTTCTCCAAATCAAAATAAATCCTTTCTTTCTTTCTTTTCTTTCTTTCTTTCTTTCTCATAGAGTTCGATAATTCCTAAAACTGTATTTCACATTTACTGACCGAGTGGTGGAACGTGGGCTCATGAAATTGATTTTGGTCCGGTTTCATTCTTTCAAGAATTTAATTTTGAATTAATCTGCTAGAAGAATTATTCCATTTCACTTCGCTTTTCGTTACGTTAGATGTTGACCCAGTGCGGCCAGAATTCCAATATTGGTTCATATTCCAGTGCATGTTCAGAACTTGTACCCACAAGAAAGAGAAAATCTGTCCGTTTCTTTCTCCCCTCTCTTCTTTTTTATTTATTTATTTATTTTATTTTACCAAAAGTGTTTTTTAAACTACAAAAAACAGTTATATAATTGAATGATCAACATTAGAAGACGGATTAAGAAAGAAAGCTACCAAATTGGGTTTTGTTGTCGCCTGTGGAAATGACAAAAAATGGGACTTCCAGGAATAGCAGTGACGAAAATGAACCTTTTGATATTTGGGCCGAAGAAATCCCGGATGATGCTTCTGTTACAGATCTCTGTGACTGTGGGTAAGTAAATGAAGACTATAAACTAAAAGAAAAATTGATTGATTAATTTGTTTTTTACGGTTTATCAACCCATTTGTTACTTTTTTTTTTTAAATAAAAGTAAAACGAAGCATATTTTGATTGAAACAATAATTCTTTTTATTTTATTTATTTATTTATTTATTTTGTGAGGGAATATTGCATAACGGTTTTTTGAGAATAATGATTTTTCCAGATACAAGTCTTACTATTTGACCCATAGCTGGAGGAGATGTAAATTCGTAACTTAAGAAGGCTACAAAAAACAAAGTTTTAAAATAAAATTACTTACATTACTACTCGATCTTCTCTGAAAAAATAAATTATTTTTGTCGTTTTTTTTTAATAACCAGATTTTAAATTTTTAATTAATTTTGAAAATATTAATAAAAGTTAAGTACTTTGTTAAAATATTTTGTTAAAGTACTTTGTTAAAATTTCTTAGCCCTTGTTCAGTTCTAGAGAAAACAAACACATTAAGAAAAAAATATAGATGGGTAGGTACATAAGGAACTAAAACTTTATCTTTTTTAAAAAACTTTAATTCCGAACAACGCATTGCATGTAAGAATTTTTTTCCTTTTTTATTCAAGCGTAAAGACTAGTTTTTTCCCCGATATAAACGAAGATCAGATTTGAATGATTTAAAACTAAAAGCTAAGGAAAGATTCAAACTTTGTATTCAAATCGATTTAGACTTCAGGTTTGCAAAAAAAAAAAAAAAATTAACAAAGAAATTTTTTTTTCTGGTAAGTTTACTTACTAGTTCGTCTAGTAAAAAAGAAAAAAAAGTTGTAGATTTTTAAAAAAATCTTGAAGAATTATTTAAAATAATTTTAAGAATTGCTTACGGTTCAACTTTTGATCAAAATTCAAAACATAGCGTTGTCGTGCTGACGTGATCACGTTAAGTTTATGTGGGACACCGAGTGAGAATCAATCCCATTATTTTAGTTTATTACAATAGTAATGGTCAACAAATGAATCTAATAGCTTTCTCATCACTAAGTTCGACTGTACCTTTTGAAAACGAGTGTCATTGCATTTGGAAGAGATTTCTTTCTCAATTTAAAAAAGATCGTCTTTGTCGTGCCAAAAATGAAATGTTTTTTTTTATATAGTTACACTGCAGTAACATTGTCTTTTTTTTCTTTTTTCTCCTTCCCTAAAACATTGTAAAATTACGACATATTTTAAACAATAATATAACTTTCTTTATAAGTAAAGTGAATATAAAATAATTAAAGATAATTCGATACACTTTGTTTATTGGATTTTCTCTTGAGGGGAGAATAGTGTGTATTTGCTATGCAATCAAAATAGAATAGTCCATTATTTATGAGGTATGTATAGGCAGGGCTTGACGGCCGTGCTTACTAAGGGAGGGACCAACAGAATTATAAGATAGTTAATTAATATCAACAATTTTTAGTTCATTTTTATTCGTTAATGAATAGTAATTATTATAACTCTATTTATGATATAAAATATATAAATTATGATTAATAAAAAAAATATATAGATAAAAATAAGTAAATATAACAGTCTAGGTTTGTCTTTTACACTTGCTTTTAAAAGAAATGTTTTTGAAAAAAATGAAAAGAAAACTAAGTGGTTAGTAAAAAATAAATTTTATGTGAAACATTTCTACATTAAATTTTCTAAAAACTGAATGGTTTTTAAGAAGAATGCTAAGATAAATCAGTCAAGGATGGACAGTTTGTGTTTTAATTTTCAAATTTGGAAAAAGATATACACCTTTGTATTTATTAACCAACCAAGAAGGGTGACTTTTATCCAAGAAAGTTTAAAAGTTGAGATATATCTGGAGCCTATTTTGCGGCTATATAAGAATCACTAACATTTCCTTTACATCGAGAACATGCCATGCTACATCCAAAGAGTCAGATCGCTAACATTTCCGCTGTATTCCATTTGTAAGAAAGAAGTTCAATTCAGACAGCATTTTCCAAAGAGCTGCTACTTTGTGGAACAAACTCGCCCAAGGATGTTTCCCTGAACTTCATAATCTTAACTTCATCAAGTCAAAGGCCAATCCTTATCTATCCTCCTTATTATCATAATCTTCACTTCCTACCACCTCTTCTTTTATTCATATCACCTCTATCTTGAGTGACTCTTGAGCCTTGTACTGGGTGAAATTTAGTTAAAAAAAAAAAAAAAGGTGATATAATAGATACAGGCACTATTAAAAAGGATGTGATGGTAGTGGTGGTCAGGAGAGTCCCAAGAAGGACCACAGAGCACAGTATTATAAGACAATGTAAGTATTTCCAGAGGATGTGCACAAAGCATAGAAGTTATTGGCATGGAAAGTGAGATTCATGAACAATATTGAAATTCTGGCCAGTAGTAGGGTAGACTGAGCTTTCTAGCCTTGAGTGGCAACCCATTGAAAAGGAGGAAACCTCTGAGTTCAAAAATTAGAGAAGACAAACAACTTCACCATATTTCCCAAAAATGTACAGCAGTTCAGTGATAGCAAAGAAAAGGAATCTATGCAGTGCCATAGTTGTCTATGTCCAGAAAGGATATGGTATTTAAAAAGAAATTGATTTAAAACACAGAAAAGGGAAAAAAAAACCACTGAATATAGGAATCTTTTGTATCTTGCTAGACACCACAAGAGAAAAGGACGACACCCCAGGCTAAGTTCCCTTCCCCCTCAAAGAAGCTCAGAAAAACTTCCAGAAACCAACTATGCATCAACTTTCAAAGCAGTTGCTGATCCCCGACCAAGATCTAGCAAGCGACCACCAATGTCACCAAGAAATCCTAATCCACCAAATATGTCTTTTGAAACTCATCAGAGGTCAGAGTTCAAAAACTATGGTGAGATTGAGCGACGTAAACCAATATACACGGTAAGTAAACAAATTGATCATCAGAGGTCAGAGTTCAAAAACTATGGTGAGATTGAGCGACGTAAACCAATATACACGGTAAGTAAACAAATTGATCATATAATTTGATAACTTTGTGTTATATTGACACACAACAATAGAATTGGTAAAATCTGTTTGTTAGTATTTTGTCATATGAAAGGAAAAGGAAATTGAAGAACTGGGAAAAGCAAGGCTTTGTGTCAGTGTGTTTGCATCTACTGTTAATAATATCACTGCAACTACTGATACTGTCTCAATTTTCTTCAAGTTTTCTGTCAAATAATATAGACGTGTTAAATACATTGAATAGAATGAAAAGTAAATTTACCATTTTTTAAACAAGACAATTGTTTTAAACTTTAAAATGTCTTAAAATATCTATTTTTATTAGAAATATTTACAATAACTTATTTAGTAGTGTGATATTATTATGCAACTCAAAACAGTTCAGTTCAGAAGTTTGAAGCATGCCCCCAAAATTGACATTAGATGAACTAGACAGAAAAGAAAAAAATGAAAAGGAACTCTTAGAGTCATCGAAAAAAAGAATGGAATCAATTATCAAACTTATACTTTGAGAAACTTTTGCAATGAATGCCAAAAGTTAGTAATCAGAGCTAAAGAAGGATATTTTGATGCTTTTTTTTCTTTTTGTCAAAATAAAATTCCTAATAAAAATCATGTCTCACTTTCTTTTAACCATGTATAATAATTTTCTCTTATTTAAAGTACAAAACTACTTTTTGGGCCAACAAAACTGCTTTTTGGAACAATTTAAAAATTTACCATGGGTGGACACAAACTTTTGAACTGTAGTGTATATATATATATATATATATATATATATATATATATATATATATATATATATATATATAGTCTCTCTCTCTCTCTCTCTATATATATATATATATATATTAGGTTGGTGCAAAAATAATGTCGTTTTTTGACGTTCAACTTCAGTCAAAAAACAACATTATTTTTGCACCAACCTAATATATATATATATATATATATATATATGAATAAGGTGTATTTAGACAGCAAGTATTCATCCTAACAAGTCTGATTAAAAAGAACCAACAATGTCTTTCAGTTTCATTTTTTTATCGTATTTTTCCAATTATGAACGGGTGCCAAGAGTTGTTTTTTTAAAGATTGATGGATGAGGCAGCCAAGATGAGTTGGGAATAACATCTAAATACTTTGAAACACCCTCTGTCAGAGTTCAGAATTGTGATCAAAATTGCAGATGGAAGTTAATGCATAATTATTTTGTTCAAGTGCGTATGAGTGTCTCAGTCATTTTCAAGAACCAGGGGTAGACTGAAACTTTTGAACTGTAGTGTATATATATATATATATATATATATATATATATATATATATATATATATATATATATATATATATATATATATATGGGCATGTGGTTGAATGGTTAGAATGTTCATTTTCTGACCATGAAACCCAGGTTTGAATCTCACCATGGTTGATTTATCAGAAAGGAGACTTCCTGGTGTTATCGGTCTGGTGGATGATCCCAGCGTGTGGCACCTTTGGAAAGTGCCTGAAAACCATACCACAGGTTGACCCAAGCCTTGTGAGTGAAATTGCGTAGACAGAACCCTTGAGGTCATCAATAGTTGTGCTAGCACGAAGTCACAAGTCATCGTGTCCAAGGGTTTGAGTGTGCTGGTGTTGTTCAGATTGTTGATCATTCTAGATAACGCACTCTCTCCCAAAATCTGTAACTAATGTCTTCTCAGCATAGTTGCAGTATAAACCACAGATTGGCTCTGTGGGTGTTGAACAAACACAAATGTGCCTGAGCAAGAGTCTGCAATAGGGATTGGCTAGTCGCCCTAGTAAACAGGTATCCTCGAATACAAGTGGCCAGCTATTATATATATATATATATATATATATATATATATATATATTTTTTTTTTTTTGTCATCCACAGACAGACTGTTTCGCTGTTTCACAGCTCATCAGTGTGGCTAGACGATCGCTTGCCTCTAGCTAGGATCGAAACCCGACAGAATTTGCGTCAGTCGGAATGTCTCCCACTAAGCCGTCAGCGCACGGTCAGGGATGAAGGTGAATTTTAGCGTGTTTATTTTTAGATTTAGATAAACACACAGTGACTGACAGTGACTCAATTCTGCCGAAGAGTCGTGCAATATTAGCTTAAATAGTCACTGTTTACAAATTCACACCTCAAACCAGAGAGCTCAACTGAAATTAATTTTTCAATTGATATTACTTAATTTCAGATATATCAAGGTTGAATAACAAGCTATAATCTAAAAAGAGCAAAAAGATATTGTTAAGTTATTGAGAGATCAGAATAAAATGTTGGAAATTCAAAAAAGTTTAACACAAATCAACAAATAGCAAATCTAATAGGATAAGGTCCCGTAGCAGTAGGCAAAGTTTAGTGAATAAAATAAAACTTATGAAGTGTTATATTTAATATTTTTCTCAGTGTTTTTCTCAAGATTAATGGAGAGTTTAGATAGTGTCTGTTCTGAAAGCTTAGCTTACCTCTCCTCACTCTCAGTGCCTCTCTCCATATTTGGAAAGTGTGGATCAATAAGTCCATAGCCTAATGTGGTGATATTAGCTGGACATTGATCAGAAATTTTTATTGCGTAAGACCTCTATCTTTACAAGAACCAGATCAGAACAAAAATGAAGCATTGCTGCTATATCTGGACTGGAGTTGCCCAGTCATCACTTGCCTGCCTTGATAGAGTTCATCTACACAGCCTTGTGGGTGATGAATTATTTTCCACCCAACAACCTCTTTCCCACAGAGGAAACATGAGCCTCTGGCTGCTCTATGGCTACCTCCATGGCATGTGTTCTAATGAGCTACATTCCTTAGCCCCACCAGCCCTGACCTTTACAACTAGGACTTGTCATGCCACATACACAAATATGAATCATCTCTATTCCTTTTGTATTTCAATAGTAAGAATAAAGTTCCTTTCAGATAGCTTCTTCCTAAGAACTGCTGCTTTGTGGAACAGACTCCCAACAGGATTTTTGTGACATACGGTGACCATTAATAATTAGGTATAACTCAAGACTTTAATGTTAAGACAAAATATTATTTAATTACAACCACAAATAAATGCTTAACAAGAACAAGTAAAAGTCAACTAAAGATAATTAACCATTTCAGTGAATACCTTGTTAGTAGAGCGGCTTGGTTTAATGTCCGGTAAATCCTAAATCAAACCCCAAATCATCGACGCACAATAATTCACACTAATCTGACTGGATAATTCTACTCACTAGTTACTCAGTAATTACTGCAGTCAGTAGCCTGACGCCATTATTTATACACCTGGCAGAAAACATATTCATAAGTCTAAAGTGTACATACTCGAACCTTAGTGTCGGTAGTTACTCATTTTCTTCCTATATGACAAGGATGTTTTTCCACTCACTACAATCTTGACTCCTTCAAGCTTAAGGTTAACTGTTAGTTTTCCTGCATTGCTCCATGAACTTCACATCTTGCCCTTTTTTTACACTCATACAGCACCACACAGTAACCTTCTACATTGAGTGACTCTTGGGCCTTGTATCAGATGAATACTAGTATATAAAAAGAACAAGCTCAGTTTGATATCATTCTTTCTGTTAGCTTAATTTACCTTCCTAAACCCACAGCACCTCTCACTATCTTCATCTCATTTTTTTATTTGGGGAGAAGTTTAGAAAGTTTAGGAACCATACCTATGTTTATTTATTATTGAGCATCTTCTTCTTCTACGTGGCATGTCCCTTCAGGACATAGGCAAATATGGCTCTCCACACTCTCTTAGCTCTTAATAAAATTTATCTCTTAAACCTTGCTCTGCCATCCATTTACTCAAACTCAGTAGGTAGGTTATGCATTGTTTTCCTCTATTCCTTCATCTGTCCTGTGAGTATCAAAATTTTCAATTTCTCTTTCTTCGTCATGTGCCCTAGAAATTTTAACGTTCTCTTCCTGGTGTTAAGTATAAGTTTCCTTCTTCTTTCCATTTTCTTTAAAACCTTGTTGCTGCTCATATATTTGGTCCATAGTATTCTCAGCATCCTTCTGTAGAACCACATTTTTGTTGCTTCAAGTTTCTTCTTCATATGTGTGGAGATGCTTATATTAAATTAAAACAGTCCCAAGACTGGGAAAATACAGGTAACAAATTGATGACACTCTGACAAATATCTTCTCAGTAGGAACTTCTTTGGTTGGTTCAAAAATTAATCACACTTCAAGACCAATTTTAGAGCACATTTAAACATTGATTAATATTCATGACTGAACTAAGTGCATTGACAAGGAAGCTTTGACAATACATATGAGTTGTTATTCTAAGTTTCAGTAATGTTAAGAATGGCATCCTTAAAGAAAACAAAAATATTTAAAAAAATCAAATTAAATTCATTTTCTTGTGGAATGATTTTTAGAAACATATTAAATGTCCAGCAAGACACAGGACAAGAAGATATTAACTGAATTTTGACCTGAGACCACTGATAAATTCAGTGACTGCTTGCCTGCTTGCCTTGAGTGTAGTGAGCAGGTCCTTTTAAGCAATCAGGGTGGATGCATGGTTCAGTTTTTTGTTATGCTTTTGGATTTAACAGCAGCATTCATGAAATGTTATAATGGTCGAGCTTAAGTTAGCCTTGTGCTGAGTTGGAATGACCAAAGAAAAGGTTGATTTACTGCATAGGTGAAGAAATTGGAAGACACGTGCAAACATCTTGCTTTGGAAAGTGAAAAGAGAAAGACGTCAGTGGACCGGGGGAAACTAACGTTCCCAGTGGGAATGTAATTATCATGTGGTACTACATCTTGAAGCAAGAGGGAGAAAGAAATGTAAGGAATGTGACATCTGTTCTTCTTTACAATAGCGAATGTTGGACAATTTCCTCAAAGATGAAGAAGAGACTCGAGGCAACAGAGATGTGGGTCTACAGAAGGATGCTGAAGATATCATTGACCGAGCATATGATCAACAATGAGGTGTTAGAGAGTTTGGATTTAACAGCAACATTTATGAAATTTTCACTGTATAATATTTTATCTATATGATTAATATTCTTGACTGAATTAGAGGAAGAGAATTATATTTCTTCTTCTTTATGTGCCGTGTCCCTTCAGGACATAAACAGTCATGGCCCTCCACATCTTCCTGTCCGTTGTCGCTCTTATATTGTTATTTCTCCTTAACCCTGTTCTACCATCCATTTATTCAAGCCCATCAAGTATGTTACATGCTGTTTTTTCTCTGTTTCTCTTGCCCTCAATCTGTCCTCTGAGTATCAGATTTTCCAAGCCCTCCTTCCTCATTATGTGCCTGAGAAATTTCAACTGTCCCTTCCTGATGGGAAGTATAAGTTTCCTTTTCCTTTCCATTTTCTCTAAAACCTTGTTGTTGCTCATATATTTGGTCCATGGTATTCTCAGTATCTTTCTGTAGAACCACATTTCTGTTCCTTCAAGTCTCTTCTTTTTCTTGATCAACGATGAGGTGTTAGAGAGGATTCAAACAAGGAGGAGGCTTATACTTAACATCAAGAAGAAGCAGCTGAAGTTCCTGGGACATATAATGAGGAAGGAGAGCTTGGAGAATCTGATACTCACAGGTCAGATAGAGGGAAAAAGAGACAAGCGAAAACAATGCAAGACATATCTAGCAGCCTTAAGCAAATGGATGACAGACTGTAGTCTGGGGAAGGAACTTGTTGCGAGCTGTAAGGGATAGAAGGAAATTGAGAGCCATGATCGCCTACGTCCTGAAAGGACACGGCACATAGAAAGAAAGAACAGCACTGCCTGAAAGTCTTTGATGAAGCCAAGTGGGTAATCATATTTTCAGTTCCTTTACTACTAGCATCATGGGAAAATATATTTGTTTTTCTTTTTTTATTAATCATTATTATTCATTATTATTATGTTATTTATTGATTTTATTTCATTTTGTCGCTGCCCCTACTTACTCAGTTTATGTTTCCTTTGTGAACATATAGCTTCCTTGATTTATCAGTTATAGTAACAGCTGTCCAAGGAGTCTTTTACAAGCTGTTCTTTACATTGTTTTGATTGCTCACATCAAAACTTCTCAGCAACGATACACTAAAAAACAACAACACACATGCACGCATACATAAACAATGTATCATTGTAAATGTTAACCATTTAAAGCTGCTATCTAATTTAACTATTCAGAAAAATTATAAACATTCATCAAACAACTCTGAACTCACTTTACACCTGGTCAGATGCTTCTGCTATATAGTTAAAGATTCTTGATGAAATACAAAGAAGAATCTGCAGTGTTATCAGTCCTGACCTGGCATCTTGGCATCAGTCCATTTCCCACCGATGTAATGCAGCTCCCCTGTGCCTTTTCTATAAATATTTTCATATTAGTTGTTCTGATTAGCTTTCCTCTTTGGTAGATATGGGAATTAGTTAGGACTTCATAGAGACTTTGAGGTATTATGGTGCCTGTGGTAAGAATGGTAAGCAAGAATGTGTTGTTTTGGTGTAAGGAATACTGTGGTATGTTTGGGTCAGTAATCATGGTTAGCTAAGTTTAATATTAGACAGTTTGAAGGCCAGCCTTCTCTTATTCCCCTCCCTTTTTGGCCTTGTGCCACACTTTTGGATTTTTCAAAATAAATATTGCTTTCCTCTTTGGTATCTAGACTTTACAAATTTACACACTGAACTAGATTGGTAGTAAGATTTCATCATTTTACAGTTGAAATGGATAGATATAACGGTAAGTTCTATGCTAACTGTTTTATCTCTGGCACTTCTCACTTGTAGAATTCTCTTTCGGCCTCTTTGTTATCTCCCTTGGACTGACATTTTTGTTTTGTCAATTTATACTTAATTAAAAATTACTTAGAAACTGATGTTCTAGTAGGACTGCAAACTACATTATCCTCCAATTTAGACCAGTTTAATTCTAGTGTGCTGACAAAGATTGCATTACAATGTGCTGTATTTGTAGCATTATGATAACAAACACAAAAATACAGAAATATATAGATACCATTTGCTTTTGGAAAACAATCTCTCACACAGGAAGAACACTATGAGCCTCCAAGTAAGCCTTTCTTGGGTGCCACATCATACAGCCAAGAGTTTAGTGCCAAAAAGGGCTTTCCAGCCGTGCCTGTCCCACTGCCAAAGAATGATGCCACTCTGAAACTTACAGGCAAATTTGAAGACAACACAACAGCAAAGGAGCATTACAAGAAATGGCCAGCACATATGACTGAGAGGGCAATTCCATTTGGAGAATTGCCAAGCTGTGCAGGTAAGAAAAATTAAATATTTGCACAAGGTTTCCTGAGGGTAGTTTGACTGATGTTTCCTCTAATAAATATGATTGTTTAATCAATTTATTTAAGGTCATATTCCATAAAATAAACTGTCATTTTGTATTGAATGAAATAGATGAGACAAAGTTTTTTCATTGTATATATCACCATGACCAATGGTACCCTGGACATCAGGTATTCAGTGATATCAAGTGGAGTTATGGAAAGTGCTTTTTAGTTGAGAGACCAAATCAGTGAGCAGAGACTCTGAAAGAGCTGATTGTGTGGTATATTCAACCTGGAAGCCATATTATTTCAGATGACTTGGCTACTTATGTTGGAATTGAGGAAATCAACCATGGGATATTTTTTTTTCTTTTTAATCAATTCACCCCAAGCAAGGCAATAATGCAACTAAGATGCCAGTGGTAACTGGGAGTAAAAGAGAATGAATATACTTTAGAAGGAGCCAGAAACCCAATCCTAAACAGGGAACAAGGTATAAAACTCTATTACTGTTCAAAAGACTGGGGAGGAGTATGAATCATATGATAACTGAACCTATCTACTATTGAGGAAAACAAATAAATAGAAGATAAAATTTCAAAGTTTAAGTAGAGACATTAGAAGCATAAAGATGAAGTAGACTTTAGAAGGAACCTGGAACCTAATCCTAAACATGAGACAAAGGACTTATGTGCAAATGCCTTTTGGAAAAGTATAAATACTTCTCCTGTCAGCTATGGGTTAAATAGTAGGACATGTATCTGGGAAAAAAATCACTATTATTCACAAAAAATTTATTAATGCAATATTCACTTGTAAAAAGAAAATAAGTATTTTTACAATTTAAAATGTTTGGCTTTAAAAAAAAACACAAAGGGGCGATACTTCATAAAAAAACAAATAGAAACCTAAAATTAATGTTCTCACTTTCCTTCACTACCTTTTGTAAGAGTTCCTGTAGTTTCTTTTCTATGTCTGCTACCAACACTGAGTCATCTGTATATCTTATATTATTAAGACTGTGGCTGCCAATAATGAATTCGGGTAGGGATTCTGATTCTCTCAGACTTGCTTCACTGTATAGGTTGAATAATCCCAGTGAGAAGACGTCTTTAAACCATGCTTAAATTCATGCAGCTGAGGTACCAAGACAAAGAACAATTCCCATGAAAATATTTATAGAAAAGGCAGAGAAAGCCACATCATAACAGCGGGAAAGTGAAGTTGAGATGCCAGGTCATGACTGATAACATTACAGACAGTTTGGATTTTGTTGAGAATTTCGTGATATATATAGCCAGAGTGAGGTGTCCGAACCACTTGATCTTCTGACATTCGATGTGTTGTATGGTTGGTATTGCTCCTACCATATCTCCTATTGCCTCATTCCTGATCTTTCCTTGCCTGGTCTTGTTCACTGCTTTCCTCGGGCATTTCCTCTTACAAGTGATCAGTTTCCACTCAAGGGTTTTTGTTAGGGGCCATGTCTGGCACTGGTATGTCAGTGTTGGTAGGAAAATGGCGTTAATGAGATTTGCCTTGGTGCTCATGGAAATGCTAGGATGTTCACTATCAACCAACCAGCCCTACGAGCATACACCCTCAGGTACTCTGACTGGAGAGTGAGAGGCAGACCAAGAAGACTCAATGGCAGATACTCTCAGAGCCCATGAGATATCTCTCCTCCAGGCCACTTGCCTTGCCGCTGACAGTGTCTCCCTGCGATACCTAACAGTACAAGTGGAAGGAAAAACCCAAACTAACTAAACTAAATGATATCAAGAGTCCAGATATGCAGTAATATTCAATTCACGTATGTATGGTATATTTATTTTTAGATTGACTAAAAATTTTAGTGTCAGCCCAAATCATTATCATTCAGGTCTCTGAATTTTTCTATTTAAAAAGCTGTGATATTTAGAAAAAAAATGATCCAGTTAAATTTGAAGCTATATTTCTGAGATGAGTTATTATGTATACTATTTACATTATTCAGACTATTGTCCTCATCTTTGTTGCCATATTTATCACAACATTTCAGCCGATGTACGCTCCAGTCTTCTTCAGGTGGTTGGAATGTTGAGCTGAACCCTTTTTTTCACTCACTGCAGTAGACTGTTCTAGTTCCAGTGACAGGACCCAAAGTTCAATACCTTGTCAAGGCAGTGGAGAACTTGGAGAGGAGAATTAAGCAGGAGATAACTGATAACTGACATCCATTAGACATGGCACATGGAACTAGAACAGTTTACCCCAGCGAGTGTAATAAAGGGTTCAGTTCAACATTCCAATCACCTGAAAAAGGCCGGTGCATACATCGGCCAAAACGTTGTGATAAATATGGCAACAAAGATGAGGACAATAATCTGAATAATGTAAATTTGAAGCTGTTTAATATGTCATTCGGACAATTTGTTACTATAACAGGAAAAAGGAATAAAGAAAATAAATAAGTTAGGACTGCATTTGGAGGTATTCACAACTTCCTTAGTACATCTACTAATGTGACTTTGAATACTACCACTTCTTGTTACATTATGTAGACCTTTTATAATATCAACTTCTTTTGATATGTAAATCATACTACTTCTCACCTGTAAATATATCTTTACTTGTGCATATGATTTTCTGTATTTTCGTCTACTGATTTTAATTCGTTACAGTGAATATTTCTATTTACATCAGGATGCCCTTTCTCTTAAAATTTTTTTATGTTTTCAGATTCTGTCATTTTTCCCAACAAGCAACCATTCCCTGAAACCACCACCAAGTTCTCTTACCCACCAAAAACAGCACCACGTGTTTATCCAATCAAAATGCCAGACCCGTATCTCCAACCAGAAGGTAAACTTTGCTCATATATAAATTAATGTATTTAATGGCAAAGAAGATTCATTTTTTTTTCATAAATATAATTCCATCTAGAAAGTTGGCACTTAAAAATGCAGTTATGAATTTACACTGATGATATAAAGCCCTGACTTTCAAGAATGTAAATTTATCATTTCCCTTATTTAATTGGACAAAGTTTTATTTATGCATGGATATAATACCATAAATACCTTTGCCTTTAATAGTAATTGTCTATTGGAGTCTAGCAAAGGGATAATTATTATTAATACCTTAAGTAGATGTTTTAGTAATAATTTCCTACTTGAGTCTATCAAGGGGATAATTATTATTAATACCTTAAATAAGTGTTTTAGTAATAATTTCCTATTTGAGTCTAGCAATGGGATAATTATTATTAATACTTTAAATTACTTTGCTTTTAGTAGTAATTGCCAATTTGAGTCTAGCAATGGGATAATTATTATTAATACTTTAAATTACTTTGCTTTTAGTAGTAATTGCCAATTTGAGTCTATCAAAGGGATAATTATTAAATAATCTGACTTTAGTAATAAGTGCTTATCTGAGTTTAGCAAAGAGATAATTATTTTTAATATATTAAATAACTTTGCTTTAGTATTAATTGCCTATTTGAGTATAGTAAAGGCATAATTACTTTTAATACCTTAAATAATTTACTTTAGTAATAATTGCTTATTTTAATCTAGGAAAGTGTTAATTACTATTAATACCTTAAATAACTTTGCTTTTACTTGCAATTGCCAATTTGAGTCTAGCAATCTGATCAAGTGTTTCAATCTTGTTCCCATTAGACATTGAAAACATTGATGTTGATGACATACTATCTTTCACAGTGTCATAATATATGATAATATATATGTCATAATGTATATTTACTCAGACAAGAAGAACAGTTGGTATGTGCAGCATATCATGCACTGTATACAATGAAACACTTCCTGATAAAGCACGAGACATCTATTTTATAATTTGAACAACATGAAGGGCATACATTTGTGCTCATTGCCTATTGATATTATTGTCTTCTTTCCTTGATACAAAAATTGGACTTTTCACTGAGTGTCCTTCCTGGGACAAAATTGCTGATACAGATTGGCCACTACATCTGTGGTTAATGTAACATCCATTTTAGGGTCAAAAATCTTGACCATGGGTTTTGTAGATAGAGTTTCTTTTTTATTTAATCAAGGCTGTTTGGTGTGTACTAGTACATTCAAACTTCTTATTCTTCTTTCGCAACTTAGAAAACACTTCAATTCTTTCAGAATATTTTGCCAAGAATTTGCTATAAAAATTAGCTAATCCGAGAAATGATTCCAATTCTTTTTTATTAGTTGGAGAAGATACATTTTTGCTTCCAGTGTCAACTTGTATTTTTAAGTCTACACCATTTAATTTAATATCTGTGAAGGTGTCCTTTTTGTTTCTCCTTTCTATTAAAAAAAACGTTTGTTTGACTTTTCACAGTGTTGTGTATTATTTCAACAGTTTTTACAAAGGTATCTCACCATCTGCATACAACTTGAAAGAGATTTTCTTTTTGCACTTATTACATATCTGTCCCCATGCTGGATATTTCCCTCTCTTTGATTCATGTTTATAGTTGTTTATATCTGCATTTTATCATTGTTTTTCTTATTGCACATGTGTCCATAAGCTCGGCTTGGTTTTTGTTTGTATTAAATTTGTCAATTAATTCCTCTTATTGTATTAAGTCAATACATGTTTCTAAAGTCATTTGGTTTGTCTGTAACTGCTCTAAAATTTTTACATTAGGAGAGGCATTGTACAGTCCTACCGATCAGAGTTTACTTAATTCTTCCTCTGTGCTTATTCCCTATTGTCCTAGTTCGTGGAATTCCCAATATCTGCTGGTATCTCTTAACCTTCTTAGATATTTCCTTATAGACTCCCAAAAATTCTTGTTTCAATGCTAAGAATTTGGTTCATTTGGCAATGACCAATCTTTTTTTGGGAGTTGAATATTTCTCAATATTATTTCTTTGACTTCCTTAAATGCAAAATTTTCAATTTCAGCCAGGTAAGTCATTAACAAAATCTGCCTAATGGCTTCGGATCCCACAGGGGTCAAAAATTTCTTTCTGTCCTTCAGGTGTTTGGTCATCTTGTAAATTCTTTATTTTGGCACATGTCACAAAACATTTTATCCAAATCTTTACATTTTCAGGTTTTTCTCTGTTCAACAGAGCTTCGTCAGGTGACACCATTTTGTTATGGTCATTATCATCCATAGATTGTTCAGTTTCACTACTGGATTCATTAGTCCCCTCCTCCACTTCATGTTCCTTATCTTTGGATTCTTCATCTATTTCCTCGGGTTTCATTCTGCTTTTGAATTGATCGGCATGGGCCAGTACATTTTTGTCCATTTTTCGTCAGTATTGCTGTGTTGTGTCCTTTCTGTACTACAAAGTTTGCCTTCTCTGGATTAGATTCTTTGTCTTTTTTATACTATACACTTTCACTTGTTGAAAATGACATTGTTATGGGAGCTTTAATCTGTCTACCTGTTAATGCAGAGGGATTTTGTCACCTGCCAGTATGTGAAATTGTCCTATAGCATAACAGTAATCATGGTAAGTAACTCTCTATATTATGATTAGGTGTGGAAAATTCTTTTAGTCCCATTTTCACAGTCTGCACCATTCTTTCTGTGATTCCATTCGATTGTAGATGGTAAAGTAGTGTTTTATATGGGACACATCCAATCCAAGCCACTAGCACAGACTTTTCTTTGCAAAATTTGGGCACATTATCTGAGACCAAATTGGTTTCAGATAATGCGCCCATTCCTTGAAAATATCGTTCTTAATTATTGTTTTAGAGTGGTGGATTTTCTATCAGCAACCTTAATTACTTTGGGCCATCCTGAAAATATGTCCACTAAAATTTAAAATAGCCCCATGCCTTTAATATGGGCATCCATGTGTACCCAAGCCCATGGTTCTTTTTCTTTAGGCTACGAGTGAATTTTGTTTTGCTGAAAGTTTGTTTTTTATTTCAGAACATTTTGGGCATCTTTTTACACAGTCTTCTACATCTTGAGAATATCCTGGCCACCACACTTGTAATTTTAATCACATTTGTGTCGCTGTTACACCACAATGTCCATCATCATGTACACCTTTAGTACTTCATAAACTTTGTGAGGGTATAATATCTCCATTGCATATTATGCCTTTCTCTTCAGTTAACTTATGCCTTGATTCTTTGTAGCGTCTTTCTGCCATTGAACAATTGCTTCAGGTGTTTCTTTTTATTCTGTCTGAAATTCTACTTAACACTGGATCTTGTATGGTTTCCATGCTGAGACGATTTAGGGTTAACACATCCGTTTCATCCCAGGGCAGTATTCTGAATTTTTCAGACATTTCTAATTTTTTACTGTTGAAATATAGTCTGGATAGTATATCCACATGTGGAATAGTGTTCCTCTTTACGTATATGATGTCAAAATCAAATATCATGAGTTTTATAGACCTTGTTAAAATTCTAAGAGATGTGACTTTTGGTAATTCCTTTCTGGGATTAAATATAAACTCTAAAGGTTTGTGATCTGAATTTAACAAAAATTTTCATCCTAACAAGAAATTTTGAGCTCTTTCTATGATCCTTACTATTTTATAACTATTTATCATTATACCAGCATTTTTAAATTTGTTTAAAATTTGTTCAGTTTTTTTTTAATTTCTCTTTGTAAGCACTTGTGCCTATACCATCTTGATATATGATTATGTTTTTTACCCCCTCTGATAGAAGTTTTTCAATTGCCTTTTGAAAAATGTGGCTGGAAATCTTAACTCCAAATGGAAGATGAGTCCATCTTAATAAAAGCCTATTGGGGCATTAATTGTAGTGACTTCTGTAAATTTTCTGTCAATTTCTATTTGGTTATATGCTTATTCCAGGTTAATCTTGGCAAAGTATTTCATTCCTGCTAATTCATGACTTGCCGTTTCTATGTGAGGTAAGGGGAATGAATCCGAGCATATCTGATGATTTACCGTTTCATTCGGGTTCTGTCTTTTTTCCAGAAATTTTGTTTGTCTCTTGCAATAACCAGCTTTTTTTTGGTTACATATTTCTTTTTATAATGGTTGAAATTTCCTCCTATGTTTAAGTCTTCCAGTATTTTGGCATACACCATAATGGATATTTTCTGCATGGCTTCATACCCTTCCAAAGCCAAAAAGAAATCAATAATTTCATTCTCCCCTCCAGAGGCTTTCTTGTCTTTCAGTTTCTTAACCTTAGCCAATGCTGCAAAACACCTAGCCAAGTTTCTACATCCTCCGGTTCATCCAGCATGATTAGAGATCATATCGGTGATACCATATTGTTATGAAGTAGAGTACTCTCTGTAATAACCGTTTTCAGGTTAACAGATGGTAGTTCAACTGGCATTTGCAGTGGTGTTCTGCTTTTATAACAGTATCTCATTTACATACAATACTACAACTGTACATATATATATATATATATATATATATATATATATATATATATATATATATATATATATATATATATATATATATATATATATATACATACACACACACACACATATATATATATATACATACATACATATATACACACACACACACACATACATACATAGATATATATATATATATATATATATATATATATATATATATATATGATAAAAATATAGTTTTCAGGTATGCTATATTTATGAGTAAAAGTGCTAAATATCAGGAACAGAGAGCATGTTTAAATAAAAAAGTGGACACTGAGGTCAATGCCAAGTGGCAACCGTCTGTTTCATGCTTGTATGCAATCTTCAGGTCATGTGTGTTGTGTGGTGGCTCAACTTTTTGTATATGCTGGTCAATGAGGCATTATGGGTAGCACGGTTAGGTATTTCCAGTTTATTGCATTATCCTAATTGTTATTAAGTAGGCAGCAACAGTTATGTTTTAAATTATTCTAATGGCTATTCAACAGAAATAATTGAAATAATATTTGTAGCTATTTTAACTCATTATTTATTATTATATTAGTATTACATTATTATGTTAACTTTTAACTCATTATGAAATATATATATATATATATATATATATATATATATATATATATATGAGAAATACACCAGAATGTAATCCCAAGTTTATGGAGAGTTAATGCTAAATCATGTGTGCTTAAACAAACTGAGAAACAGTTTTTGAAGAGAAACAAATGCAACAACTTGTACCATTTAAATATATTTAACATCCAATCCAAAATAGAGAAAGAGAAATGAAGAAAAAAGTATTTGCAGACAATGTGTATCTGTGGACTTAGTTTAGGAGGAAAGGTATCTGAATATGTTGTTATCAGTCCTTGTTGAAGAAGAGGACCTCTTTCAGTCTATGTCTAGCTTCTTTAATAGTAATAGTAATTTCTGTTACTGTGGCTGACTCTATTCTTCCATAGCCCAATACTAATATCTAGGGTTAGTGGTGAAGGGGTCAGCCTTGCTTTGTGCTGCATGAATAACATTGTGAAAAAAAAGATGAGTCTTTGAATTTGGCAATTATATAGCCAGTGTCATGTGAAAATGACATGTGGGGGGAAATGACAGGGGGGCAGAGGGGGAGATTGGCTCTTACTTTAGCCATTTTGCATTCTTGTTATATTCTGTATTTGATTAATCTTATTTTACAATTTATTATTCCAAATTTCAATAATATATATATATATATATATATATATATATATATATATATATATATATTGTCATCTACAGTCAGACTGTTTGGCTCATCAGTGTGGCTCGACCATGAATTGCCTCTAGCTAGGATCAAAACCCGACTGAATTGGCATCAGTCGGTGATTCTGCCACTAAGCCGTTGGCACAGGGCAGGGATGAAGGTGAATTTAAGTGTATTTATTTTTAGATAAACACACAGTGACTGAGAGAACTCGATTCAATTTACCGAAGAGTCTTGCATTATTAGCCAAAATAGTCACTGTTTACAAACTCACACTTCCTCCCCAGAGAGCTCAACCGAAATAAAATTTTCAGGAGCATATATATATATTGTCATCCACAGACAGACTGTTTATACACAAACAAGTTTGATTAAAAAGAAACAAGGTGTGTCTATTTCATTATTTTTATTGTATTTTTTCAAATTTTTAAATAAGATGTTCAGTAATGTTCTCAGAATTGTTGATTTCAACAATCTCAAGTCATCTTAAAGGAATTCTACCACATAGACATCAATTTTGGTTCTTGAAAATGACTGAGACATTCAAAATACTTGAACAAAACAATTACATATAAACTTTCATCTACAATTTTGACTCCAATTCTGAACACTGACTGAGGGTGTTTCAAAGTATTTAGATGTGATTCCCACCTTACCTTGGCTGCCTCAACCATCAATCTTTAAAAAAATCTCTTGGCAGCCGTTCATGATTTGAAAAATACAATAAAAAAATTAAACTGACAGATATTGTCAGTTCTTTTTAATCAGACTTGTTAGGATGAATACTTGCTGTCTAAATATACCTTTTATATATATATATATATATATATATATATATATATATATATATATATATATATGCACTACAGTTCTAAAGTTTGAGTTCAACCCTGGTAATTTTTTAAGTTAGCCCAAAAAGTAGTTGTTTTGTACTTTAAATAAGAGAAAATTATTATACATGGTTAAAAAAATATGAAACCTGATAATTTATTAGAAATTTTATTATGACAAAAAGAAAAAAAATCCTTTGATGATTTGCTCTCATCAAAATATTCTCCTTTTGCCTTGATTACTGCAGCATAAATTTTTGGCATTTGTTCAAAAAGATTCTCAAAGTATAAGTTTGATAATTGATTCCATTCTTTTTTCAAGAAGAGGTTTTTTCTTTTTTTTTTTACTCTTCTGTCAAGTTCATCCCATGCTGATTCTGGGGGTTGCTTCAAACTTTAGAACTCTAGTGTGTCTATATATATATATATATATATATATATATATATATATATATAACATACTAACACATATATATTCATGTAGTGAAAAGACAATATAAAACTTCTTACTCTGACATCATTCTACAAGTTTTAATTCCTTATTTTGATATTTCCAACGAAGAAGTATTTTAAAAGTTCTTCACTTGAGCCACTTTCCAAAATATGAACAAATGACTAAATATCAGAACTTTTGTTTAATAATCTTTTATTGGTTGGGCTGAGAACTTTTCACCACTCTCTTTGAATTCAATTTTCCAAATGAAAATATGAAAATTGAAACAAGAGCTTTTGGAACAGAAACAACAGCTGCTATAAAGACATTTCTGTAATTGAAGATAACAGCAAGTAAAAAAGCAAAAAGAGGTTAAAACAGGTTTCCTAATATAAAACAGAGTAGTAGTCAGGAGGAAACGAGGAAATTCAAATGAGAAATTTAATCTAATTTTAGCATCTAACAAGACATGAGGACATTTATTTCTGAAGAAATAAAAATTTGCAGAAATTGTTAAAACAAAACTTTATCCGCCTCACATAACCAAGCAGTCATATTACCTGTGACCCAACGAACAGTTATCACCTGTCTGCCAACTCCAGATCATTTTTCAAGGTATATGAAATTTCAAATATAATCTAATCAGTAATGAGGATCAAATTTCTATTGCTAACGAGATGAGAGCATCACAATTCAGTTGGCATAGGGCGAGTTAGTGTGGGTGAATGCAATATCAGATTTTACAAGTATAAAAGCATTGACAGTTATAGGAATAAAATAAGAAAAAGTAGGACAAATAAACTGGAAGATTCTATTTGTCATAGCATTCTAGACACTTATCCTTTTCTTATATTATCTCTTATAATTCATAGAAAAACGTTCATTGAGGAAGCTCATATTGGCATAATGGTTGTTTCTTCTTCTATTTGCCATATCCTTTCACATCATTGGTAATCATGGCTCTTCACAATGTTCTTTTATCTGTACCTCATAATAAATTTTGTCTTTTTGATGTTCCAACTAAACTCTGTTCTGCCAACCATTTACATGAGCTTGTTAGATAGCTTATGCACTGTTTTCATCTATCCCTCTTGCCTTCTCTATATCCTGTGGGTGTCAAATTTTCTAAACCTTCTTTTTATTTTTAACTAAATTTCACCTGATACAAGGCTCTAGAGGCACTCAAGGTAGAGTCATTGTTGAAATGGTAATGATAAATGAGATGCATATGAATGGAAGAGTAGGTGGTAGAAAGTGATAATTATGCAGATAAGGGGTAAAGATGACGACTGACTTTTGACTTGAAGAGGTCAAAGTTAAATTCTTCAAAAAACAACCCCGTTGACACCTGTTCCACAAAATGGCAGTTCTTATATTTGGAGCACGAATGCAATGATGGGGATTCAACTCTTTGAAAGCAGCATGGTGCATCCTAGTTGTAAATATTTGAATTGGTGGAACTAAACTGTGTTCGAGGTAGTTTCACTCAACACCTCAAATTGCCACAAAACCAAAACATTAATCTGACAACTCAAATAATGTTCTTAAATAGCCTTGTTGGACTATGTCATGCATGGCGTCAAACCCATACAGAAATATCTAAACTATCAGTTTTATATAACTGCTTTCTTAGATCCATGGTTAAAAAAGGCCTTGAGTGAGTGAAGCCATTTTTCTTTGAACATTTTGGTCTAGCACTACAAAATCACAAAGAACTGCCAGAAACTACATCACTTGAGGACTTTCAACAGCAGCAACAACTAAAATGGATATCACATATGACTAGAAGAGAAAATAATGACATAATCAAGATGTTCACTTTCCACACTACTTCAAATAAAGGGTTAGGAAGGAAACCCTAATCAACATTGAAAAGAGTTACTGGACTTGGGAAACCTATTTTCCTGAAAAAATATTCTAAGAGAAAGACTTTATAAATTTTAACTAAAAGTAGTACTGGCTACGTGGTCTATTAATGCCAAATGTTTCCTTATAAGGAAATGGCTAATATTACTGCAAGAGCAGATACTAAATCTAAAAGAAGGGAATAGCAACGACAGTTTCTTGTTCAATGTGACAAGACTTGACCAGGCACCTGATCAAAAACTGACAAAGGAGAAATTAGGAGCATAAATACAGCTTCAGAATTCTTTTAACCACCAAGGCTGCCAAGACTCCTGTTGCTGCTGAATTAAATACAATTAGCTTCTCTATAGATCTAACAATGGCCACATCAGTGTGGTGTAATGGTTAGCAAGCTTATCCTGCTAGATCAATTATGACAGAGTAGTTCTATTCTCACTTGGTGCTCCATACTTTTGGCCTTGTGCCACATCTAAGCTATGCTTAGAGAATCCCTAAAGGTACTTTCTGTGGTATAATAGTTAGGAAGCTTGTCTTGCTAGATCAATTATGACTGAGTAGTTAGTTCTATCCTCACTAGGTGCTCCATACTTTGGCCTTGTGCCACATCTAAGCTATGCTTAGAGAATCCCTAAAGGTACTTTCTGTGGTATAGTAGTTATCAACCTTGTCTTGCTAGATCAATTATGACTGAGTAATTAGTTCTATCCTCACCAGGTGCTCCATACTTTTGGCCTTGTGCCACATCTAAGATATGTTTAGAGAATCCCTAAAGGTACTTTCTGTGGTATAATAGTTAGCAACCTTGTCTTGCTAGATCAATTATAACTGAGTAGTGCGGTCAATCTTTATTAGTGCTCCATAATTTTGGCCTTGTGCCACGTCTTAGCTAGGCTTAGTAAATCACTATATAGATGTAACAATTACCATTACCATTAAAGAATGGGACTCATATGAACATTTGCTACAGAAATAACGACAGAGTTGCAATATCTGTCTATATTTCTGAGATGAGGTATTATGTACACTATTTACATTATTTGGACTATTGTTCTCATCTTTATTGCCATATTTATCACAACGTTTCAGCCGTTGTATGCTCCAGCCTTCTTCAGGTGGTTGGAATGTTGAACTGAACCCTTTATGAGGACAATAGTGGAACTAGAACAGTCTACCTCAGTGAGCGAAATAAAAGGTTCAGTTCGACATTCCAACCACCTGAAGAAGGCCGGAGTGTACAACGGCCAAAACGTTGTGATAAATATGGTAAGAAAGATGAGGGCAATAGCCCGAATAGTGTAAATAGAGTTGCAGTAGGCTTGCAAATTTGTGTCTGTGGGAAAGAAGTTGCAAAGTCTTATTGTACAAAACTGCATAAGTGATTTTTAACTCGATCAAGGCTGGAAAGTAAAAATTGAACAGCTAGCATAGTGCAGGTGGTGTAATGGTTAACAATGCAGAAAATGGAATTAGCGAGCCGAGTTCAAATACTATTTCATTCAATTCATGCCTTTGGAAAAGCCATGAATCTGTCTTCCTCCAGATATGAGTTAAACAGCAGAGCAGACTAGAATCTCGTCTAGAAGAAGGAAAACTTTGAATTCATGATTGAATGATTGATTCATTTTCTACAGTTTATCAACCCTTTGGTGGTTATTTAAAGCTAGAAAATATTTTAAGATTGTAAGATTTTTTTGTTTGTTTTTGAGATAAGGATTAAATGATACAAGTCTCACTAATTAACCCATAACTGGAGAGAGAAGAGGTGAATTCATACCATTCCCAAGGGTATCTGCGAGTAAGTGAATGGAACAAACCCAACTGGAATTAGAATAAAGCACTCTGATTAACAATTCCAAACCATAATTCATTACATCACTTGCACATCAAAGCTTACAGCACCTGGTATTCTCAAGCAGTCACCCATCTAGATACTGTCCAGGCTCGATGTTGCTTAACTTTGGTGATCATGTGAGAACTGGTGTTTCTACAAGATGTAGCTGTAAGTCTTTGAATTCAAACCTAAGATAGGCTGTCTGGAGATTCCAAGGCATACAAAGCACCATTTTTTTTACCACCTAGGCCAGTGATCTTCATCAACATAAACATGAGGGTAAGTCAAAAATTATTCACGTATTTCGCCATAACATATCTTTAGGTTTGTCACTCTGCTTCCTGCTCATATGTGCTTATAGTTGGTACTATTGTGGTCCTGTGATCGAAGTTTGAACTTGATCATGCCAGTTTTCTTGCTGCTGTTACAGTGTAAACATGGCCTCTCCACTAGCAGTGTTCACCAAGGAGAAACAAAGAGTAACTCATCCAAATCTGCAGAGAACATGCTGCCTTATCGATGATAACATGCTGGTTTGCCATTACCATCTCCTAAGCTTGCTGAATCTTCTTGTCAGTGGTGGAGGTTGATAGGCATCCTCTACTCCTTCCTTGTGTGTCATACTTGTCTGGCCACCTGTAAACTTCTTGATCTACTTACGTACACTTCTACACAGTAGTGCACTGTCATTGTATTGTATTGAAAGTCTCCATTGAATTTCAGCCCTTGACACAACTTCCAACCAGAGAAATCACACCACTGTTCTCAGTTCCACATTGGTGCACACTGCTAGCAGAGCGGCCATGTTTACACTGTAACAGCAGCAAGAAAACTGGCATAATCAAGCCCAAACTTCAATCACATGACTACAATAGTACCAACTATAAGCATGCATAAGCAGAAGGCTGTGTGACAAGCCTAAAAATATGTTATGACTTACTCTCATATATATATATATATATATATATATATATATATATAAACCTACACTTTCTGATTATAGTTATTTTTAGCAGTCTTTCTTTTGCACAGTTTTTATATTTTGGCTTTGTGCCAAAATTGGCATAGTCTGAAAATTTCAAGAGAGCAACACTTCTACTAAAATGTAATAACAAAAAGAAAATTCTTATGAATTTGTTTAAAAGAAATTGGGCACCTCAACGTAGTGTAATGGTTAGCGAGCTTGTCTTGCTAGAACAATTACAGTTGAGTAGTGAGTTTGATCCTCACTGGGTGCTCCATACTTTTGGCCTTGTTCCACATCTAAGCTATGCTAAGAAAATCACCATTTCTTTAAAAAATTTTAGGTGAGATGCAAATGATGACAACCCATCAGAGCACATTTAAGCAGTATACAGGAAATCATCGTCCCAGCAAGATTGAACGCAAAGCAGAACTAAAGGTAGCCACACCCCAAAGATTTTCAAACCAGACACAGTTCCAACAGGATTATCCTGGATTTAAGGGAAGGCAACCAGCCCCTGCCACTATCATAGAACCTCCTCGAACATCAGTGAAACTTGCATATAATAACAGGTAAGAAAACTAAAATTTTGAGTTTTTTTATTATCAGGCACAAGAGATGAGTGGTGTGATATAATGGATAACAGGATAAACAGATAATTGGCGGAACCGAGTTTGAATTCCAGTTGGGTTCATTACAATCACTGATGCACAAATACCCTTTGGAAAAGTATGAATCTATTTCTACTCCCCATCCAGCTATGGGTTGAATAGCAGGACAGACTGGGCCCTATAGCCTTGGATAGCAACCATTCTATCACAGAAAGAAATGGCAAACTACTGCAAGAAAATCTTCTGTCTAGCCTGTCATGAATCAAAAGAGACATGACATTTAACTGATTGATTATCAGAGATTCATCAGATGGAATGTGGAATTTGGTTTCCTTGGGGTAAGTTAAATATGGTATAAGGATACATTTTTTGAGCTTGAGGTGATGACCAATGATTTTAATTAGTGGTATATTTACCAAAATGCTATATACTTTGGACGAAATTACAATCTGTGTACTACGTACAACAAAATGCACCTTTAACAGATTCGCTGTAACTTTGGATATTTTAACCCTTATAATGTGAACAAAATGCAAACCTTGGTGCACTCAGACTGAAGAATAAGTATGCAACTGATAGCAGAACTGGATATGTTTTACACTATTTACATTCAAACTACTGTCCTCATCTTCCTTCTTTTTTTTTAATTGATTCACTCCAAGCAAGGTGATAACACCACTAAGACGCAAGAAACTATTGGAAGGGAAAGAGAAGGAAAAGACTTTAGAAGGAACTGGAAACCCAATCCTAAACAGGAAACAACATTTATCACAGCATTTTGGCCATTGACGAAATCAGGTGTTTAACCTTCATCGTGTGTCTAGGGATATCTCATCTAGTTCTTATTTTTAGCACTGCTTAGTTATTGCTCACCCTGTTTCCACTGAGTCCAAGTACACACTGTTCAGCCCAGGGATTGAACTCACAATTACTAGGTCACCAAATTCAGACAAGATGATATCCCTAGACAGATGTGAAACGAGAACATAAATTAATTAAAGTGTTGTGGCCTTGTTAGGGCCAGAAATAAAGACACAAAAAGAGGAATTGAGTTAAACAAATCTATTAACAGAAACAGTAATACAAACATATACAAACGAGAGTTTTACAGCAAGAATGTTCAATCTGACTGTCAGAGCTGACTGCTGGAAACTTCCCTCTCCAAAAGGCAGTACCTGCTCCTATTTATAGCTGGGAGAGTCCATGCATGCATGGGTAAATTACCATAACATAAAGAATCCAGTTTGGAATTCCTGAATTAAATTAGAGCGATATGCACCTGATGAAGGCCGGAGGCCCCAATGGCTGAAACTTGTGATAACAACAACAAAAATGAGGACAATAGCGTGAATGTAAATAGTATAAATAATGATAACTCCTCATTCCAGAAATTCACAATGAGAAAAATGTGCATGAGTTCATGAAAAAAAAATGGCCCATCCACACTTAGTCACCTGTAATCTTCAAAATTAGAAAATGTCATCTTGCAACATATGACTACATTATTAAAAAGTATTCTAGAAAAGAACTTCCAAGAATGCTTCCAGCAATGGTACTACTGCCTCACAAAATGCATAACTTCACAAGATGAGTATTCAGAAGGTTACAGCAGCCAACAGGAACCAGATAAGCAAACTTTGCTTCCACAGAACTTTACTGCAAATTAAACTGTTACACCTTGTACACAGAATTTCAGTTAATTAGGCTTATCTGTGGTATTTTTATTTGAATATTTTAGAAAAGAAATTATCATTATGAAACACTAAACTATCAACTTGTATCTTCATCTTGATTGTTATTGCCACAACATTTTAGTAATTTTACTCTTTAGTCTTCTTTAGGTATCTGAACAAATTAGTTTTACTGATATGAGATATTTTTATACATTTTTTTTAAGCATTTCACCTCAAGCAAGGCGGGAGTGCCACTAGTACGAAAAGGGCTACAGAGAGTGAAAGTAAGGAAAAAGACTAGGTATAGGGGGATTGAGGAAAGGATGAAAAGAAGAATGGAGATCAAGGCATCAGAAGATGTTGATTGACATTACATTTAAATTTTTGAAGATTATAGTTATCAGGGAAACAAGTAAATGGAAGGGAGTTCCACAGTTGGGAAGTGCGAGAGAAGAAGCTGTTGGAGTAGAAGAAACAGTTACATTTAACTATTTTGACAGTAAAAGGGTGGGGCCGAGATGCCAACCTAGTAGCATGCTTAAATTCATGCAATCAGGTTACCAGTGAAAATAGCTTGTCAGAGCAGATGCCATGAAAATATCTGTAGAAAAGACAGAGGGAAGCCACATTACGTCGGTGAGAAAGTGACTGGAGTCGAGACTCCCAAGTCAGGACCAATCACATTGCATATCCATCTTTGGATTTTGTCAAGAACCTCGAGATGAACAGCGGTGGCACCAGACCATATATGGCAATAGTATTCCATGCAAGGATGAATCGTAAATTTGTAGATGTGAAGGATGGACTCAGATGAGAAAAAACTCCTGACGTGACACAGAGAACCAACTTTCCTTGCAGTAGATGCAGCTATTGATTCAATGTAGTTGTTCCGCCTCAGGTTAGTGGAAAATGTGAGACCAAGAAGGTGCAGTGAGGCACTCTCAAGGAGTTGAGCATCAACCATGCTGATAGGAGGCAGGGACATAGACAGAAAATGGTCTACCGTCTACCCTCGTGGATTATATAAGGAATTCAGTTTGAAATTTCTGAAAGTTTACCATCTATGACAGATGCTTGAAGATGGCTGGAGAGAACAACAACTGAAACACTGTAATGGTGACAACCAAGATGAAGACACTAGTTCAAGTGAATCAGCATATAATTAGTATAAGCATCAAAGATATAACAGTTCTCTCTCAAAAAAATAAATAAATTGTTCGCAAAGGAATTAGATTTTTTTGTGTAGTCTTGATCAAGATTAAGTTACCACTCTTTTCACTCCACAAAGCCCTACAGAATCCCTCCCCACTGGCTCCAGTGATGCCTGGCCCTTCTGGACCTGCCTAAATCACCTCTGAACAGTTGTTAGTCACTGTAGAACCAACCTTCATAAATGGGGATACGCCCCACTGATACTGACCCCAGCTGCCAATGTGGGCAATCGCAACCTATGGAACATCTTCTTGTTTGCCCCCATGGCCCTTTTGGGGGTCAGGGAAGGTTTAAATAATTCAAAGCTGAAGCTCCAAGGTGTTTTCCCACCAGGCAGTACCTCTCCTTCAGGAAGAGGTGAGTTTATTGCCCAGCACTTGAGAGAAGTGCTGAGGGGGATTGCGCAATTTTTCTATGGTATTGCTGGTAAACTTGATCCGAGTTGGAAGTTGGCTGGAGTAAAGAAACAAATTAGACACTGGTTTGGAGGAATGACCAAATATTTATTTTTATTTACAAAATATGGACATGTCTCTGGTAAGTCAGATAGTGTAGTGTTTGAATGTATGGTGTACGAGGTGTGAAATGAGAGCATGAAAAGGAGTATACTGAAACTGGCTGACTTTTTGTTAGCTATCAGTTTGGGCTTGTTGTGTTGATAATGGAATCTGTTCTCTTTCTGTGTTCACAGGTCATTTTCACAGCCTAATGGTTGGACAGACAGTCAGCTATGCTCTCAGAGAGCCTCTATGATTAATATGCATGTGTGAAGTCTCTCTTTCCTTCTCTCTCTCTCTCTCTCTTTCCTTCTCTCTCTCTCTCCCCCTCTCCCCCCTCTCTCTCTCTTTGCTGCCCATCTTCTCTTATAGCCTATATAAGGGAAATGCACGGACATCATTGTAAACATCTGTAGCAAATAAGAGTCACATCCATAATGACCAGCACTCTGATATATTTGTGTTTGTTTTAAAATTCGTTTTGAGTAGGGTGCAACATGTGTGTCACTTAGCTGGATGAAAATTGATGTGTAATTAGATATATATATATATATATTTTCTAATAATTGTATAAATTTGTATTTAATTCCTAACAATGTGTAAATTGTATTTTTCTACTACAAACTCACTTTAAACTTTGACCTTGTGTCACATTCTGGTTTGCCCCAATCTTGGAGATCCATGCACACTTAATGACCTTAACACCCCAAGCAAGGCCCTGTGTGTAACACGAATTTGTGTGGTGTAGCGACTTGATAAGAAGATTCCACAAAGAAAAGTAGACAATGGCATACCAAACTGATAACATAAAATATTGAACTCTTTTCTATCAAACGAGATGTTTTAAAAATGAATAACAAAACAATAACACATCACACCAGTGTGTCACCTAATATTGGACTACCTTGAGAGGATCATAGGTGTGTCACAAAAATTTTACAAACTTTACATTTATTGTATACAAATTTTGAAAAATATTTTCCTGCACCTACACGTGAGATAAGATCTCTTGATTGGGTGAGAAATACCCTTGTTTTAACAAATTTGTATGCCAGCAACTTTAAATATTACAAAAGAGTAAGAATTAACAAAAATAAGAAAAGACAGATGATTGCAAAATATTCAACAACAGATATGAAATCATTTTCGTTCTCCCTTCAGGGGTGAATTTCCAAATATTACAAAAAAAAGCAATAGAAATACTTCTTCTGCTCTCAATGTCATATTTGTGTAAAACCAGCTTTTCTGGAATAAACAATATTAAAAACCAAAATCGATCATGGCTAGAATCCTTGGAAGAAGATTTAAGAGTATGACTGTCCAAAATTCAACATTGCAAAGAAGATATTTATAAAGGAATAATGGAACTTTTATTTATAAATCCGGCAGATTTTTTTTATTATTTAAAGATTATTTTAATGAATACTCATACTTGAGTAGATGCTCCATTTTTATTTAAACAAAAAAAAAAAGGAGTCGACCATAGTCAGGATTATTGAATCAATGCAAATCATCCTTTCCTTAACTGTATACTATGTGCTTCACCAAGGCTACATACAGTTTGGAATTCAGAGTTTTCCTTCTCCTGGACTGGTTGCCACCATATAACCCAGTTTGTCGTACTATTTACCCATAACTGGGGGGAGAAAAGGTGACGTAATAACTTTCCAAACATTTGTAAGTGAATATAATGGACTTGACTGGGATTTGAACTCGTCTCTCTGATTCCATTACTCTACCGTGCTTCAATTATTTTTAAACGGTATATTTATTATCATCTACCAGCTTGTTGGAGGGTGCATATATTTCTTTAATAAGATTTCTCCAATATTCAAGCTGGTAGATGATAATAAATATAATGTTTAAAAATAAAACAGAGCATCTATTCAAATATGGGTATCCACTAAAAATAATGTTTAACCGATAAAGTGAAGGCACATCGGATTAGTGAAAGTTGCTTTCCACAAGCTAAGCAAAGTATTAAAAAACAGGAAAATTTTGTTAGAAACAAAGAAAAGTATATGGAACTGTTATGAAATATCAGTGCTTCAATTACACAGTGAATGCTGGATAATCTCCTCACAGATGAAAAAGAGACTTGAACCAACAAAAATGTGGTTCTACAGAAAGATGCTGAGAATACCAGAGACTGAACATATGAGTAACAACAAAGCTGTAAGGAAAATGAAAACAAAAAGGATACTTATAAATAGTATCAGAAAGAGAGAGTTGAAATTTCTACGGTGCATCATAAGGAAAGTAGGCTTGGAAAATTTGAAACTCACATGATATATTAAAGGCCAGAGGGACAGAGGAAAACAATACACAACATAACTAATGAGCTTTTGTAATTGGTTGGCAGAATATGGATTAGGAGAGATAGCGAAAAGGCAAAATTTACTAAGAGCTACAAGGGTCAGGAAGTTGCAGAGAGCCATGATTGGCCACATCATGAAGGATGTAAAAAATGAATAGATTAAACATGGGTTTGTAAATGGCACATGCATTCTAGCTGAAAATGATGAATGCTGGAAATCATTTACCAGTCAAATGCTAGAAAATGTGGAAAGAAATGTGGGAACACTGCTTACCTTGGATATTTGAACCCTTACATAATGCCTTCAATGTTTTTGTTAGAAGTACCATTAGAAATTGTTATATAAAACTATAAAGCAAACCCTGATGATAGACTGATTCAGCAGATTGGGTAGCAATGAACATTAGCTATGCATGCATTTCTGATGTATGGTGCTATCGCAGTATGTACTGTTCTGGAACTTTCTGATATCATCTCATATGTTAGGGTTTGTAGAAAAATTATTGTAGAAAGTAAAGATATTTAAATGAAAGTAAACTAGTAAAATTCTACTTTTAGTTTGACTAAAAGCAATGGCAACAATATTTGGTACATGTAACTGATAGGTCTAAGAATATAGAAAACAGTATATTATATTTTTTATATATAACTGAGTAAAAAGGGAGAAAAATACACTAGTATTCATGCAAAAGGAAGACATAAGTTATTAATGATGTGGGTGATAGATGTGTGTATGTGAAAGTACAGTCACTCAGGAGAAAGTTATTTTCATGCCTGAGAGAAGGTCACACTGGGTGTCCTACCACATCCTAGAATGAAAAGAGATATAAGAGAACGAAGAGAGGACGTGTCCTGTAGTAGGATTAGGTTGTAGTAACATCATATGGAAATATACACTTTCCTTTTCACAAAGAGAGTGACAAAGAAAACTCTCTTTCTTTCTCTCTCTCTCTCTCTCTCTTCTCTATTACACATATTTCCTTTCCTTCCTTCTATCGTTCATATCCTCGGTAACTGACAGAACCCGGACACAGCTTATGTGGGTCAGTGAACATCATAAAAAAATCAACCAATGGCAACACATCCCGCCAAAGATCAAATGGAAAACATGGATGTGTCTGGCCTAATAAAAAGAAGAAGAAAACCACATGTGCAGAAGAAGAACTGGGAAATTGGTTCAATGTAGTAGTTTTGGGTTGGAGATTCATCGGATGTTGAGTTTGACCGGACGTGTAACTCCAGAAGAAAAAGAAAAATACAGGATGAATTCAACGAATTAATTTCTGTCAACCAAAAACACAACGACCCTGTATGAACTCTCAAATCACAAAAAGGACTAAGACAATAGTCATCCACTTTAACTACTGTGACCAAATGTAGTCAACAATAAAATGGTACTATAGACAGTAAACTTTGGCCTTTACATATGAATTAACACAAATTCATCTCTATATACCATAGTCCCATTATTATAGGCACTTAACAGCGCCCTCTAATGACTTCTTGTCAAAACTGGCAAAACTATGTAGGGATAACCCACAAGCATTTTTACAAGTATTTTTGTATATATAAATGTTAGGGGTTCATAATTATTTACTCAGAGTTATAACTCCTCTACATGATCAACAAGCACCTGATGAAGTCCACAGGGAACAGCAGCCGAAATGATGCAATAATAACAACAAAGATGAGGACCATAGTCCAAGTGTAAATGATGTAAATAAAATGTAATTACATTTGTAACTGCACTTCATTCATAATGGAAGCACCTTCAGGGTTGTATTTTTTTTTTTTTTTGCTGCCGTACTTTGTTGATATGTCGAACATTACCAACTTCTACATGGCTAAAAATAAAACTAATTGCAAAGGGTACGATACAATTATTTTTTTTTGTAATCTAACTGAATGGTCTAAAAACATTTTTACCATCAACGACTTTTTCATCGAATCCTTGACTAATCAATAAACCCTCTCTGTATTCTTTTCATGACAAGAAAAAAATGTTTAAAAATGATCATAAAAAGCGAATAGCTTAAAAGAGATATTGCATAATGAAACCTTCCAAATAAATTGTGGTTAGCTTTTTTTATCAATCATTTGAGATTTACAAAAGCTATCAATTCCAAGATTATACAATTCTTGCTTCCAATCCCTAAAACACAACCTATTTCCAATTTCTACATTTTGCAATCTCTCATTGATCCATGAAAATAGATGTCCAGGATGATTGGTGTTTTTTGTAATCTCTAAAAAAATGAGATGAAATTGTAGCAATTTCATATGGCAGATAAAAGACATTTCTATTATCATGCTCGTTTTTAAAAAACTACGAAGTGAATAAACAGTAGAAAACTTCTTTTCTTAATATAAAAAATCCTGGAAAATTTGCATGCACCATTGTTATAGTGAAAGACACCTTGTCTAGGTAATAGACTCTCCCACCTATTATAAGTAGGAGTCAGGAGTAGTTGAAAGGAGTAGTGTTCAGCAACCACAACTTGATTACTCTACGTAACATTTTATTACAAGTTCCTAACGTTTCTGTACGTTTAACCTATTTAGGACGCATTTAGTCTGACTACAAGTTCTATTGTGGAAATAACCCCACAACAATCATATATATATATATATATATATATATATATATATATATATATATATATATATATATATATATATTTAGGCAGCATATTTTCATTGAAGCAGCTTTGGTTAAATAATTTCGACATATCTATTTATTTTATTTTTAATCCTTTCAAATCCACAAATTAATTTCTTGGTGGCTGCAGAAAACTGATCAAGAAAAATACCAAAATTTTCTTTCAAATAGTTCTTTTATTTTCCCAAGTACTTTCAATCTCATCTGAGACCATCTTCAGGAGGTTAAAATATCTGCGGATGTGTATACAGTAGCTCTGTAAATTCAAAATATTTCTTTACTGTTCATTTACAGTGTCTCAATTTCAAAATTTTCTGTTATACAAGGGAGGTAACTTTTGTAATTTTTAAGAAAAATAAAAAGATTTTTAATTATAATATTTACTTTAGTATTTTTATATAAAAATTTACTGCTAGAAACATTTAAGAACTTTTTTACATCGTTCTATAGGAATAAAGCGTCGCTACCGACACTTGAGTTTGAACATCACCGGTGTGCAAACACAGGTGATCCCATTATTAAATTAAGTAGACTAGGAAGTTACATGACGTGTAATTGATAGCTATATTCTAGTCCATCCTCTATACTGTTCGGATCTGCACTTCTATTCTATCCTCTATTTCTATATGGACCGCTATTCTCTACTCTATTCACTATACGATTTCACTATTTCGATCACTATACATATATATATATATACATAGATCACTATACATATATATATATATATACATATATATCTCGCCTATGGAACTCCCTTCCCTGTTACTGTTTCCCTGACAAATACAATCTCCAACGGTTTAAGTGTAGCGTCAATCGTCATCTCCAGCTGCCTTGATCTATCCACTTCCTGACATCTTCCATTCCTATCTGCTCTCGCTCTATATCTCCCGTAACCTCCCCACCTCGATCGGCCCTCCGTCCTTCTCTTTCTCCACATCCCTTCCTTTACCACTCCTATCTGCTCTTCCTCCAACCCTTCTGTAACCCCTTGTGTGATAGTGGCCACCGGCCTTGCTCGGGGTGATACGCTTAAAAAAAAAAAAAAAAAAATATATATATGTATATATATATATATATATATATATATATATATATATATATATATATATATATATATATACATATATATATACATATACATATATATATATATATACATATATATATAT
>OZ038485.1:94992950-95045450 GCA_964036315.1 Acanthosepion esculentum | reverse complement strand
ATGACATATTAAAGGCCAGAGGGACACAGGAAAACAATGCACAACCTACTGTTATATTAAGCATATGGTAGCGAGAGAAAATGAGTATTAGAGTGAAACAACATTTATTGTTGGTAGAGAGTACAGGAATAGCAATCAATTGTATGCATAGTTTCGGGAGTTGATACATTTCTTATGCCGGCATGGCCGAGGTCATAGGATATGGTTGGTGCATGTTTAGTTGAGGGTGACCATGGTTGTAGGTTGTCGATCTCGCATCTCGATTTCCAATACGCCACTCTCCGTCAGAAGTGAAAAGCGAACTGTCGTTGAATGAGTGCACCATGCTTTTATGCATCTGACCCAGCCAGCGCTCAGCCAACGTGTGCCCAGAATCAGCCAATAAAAATGGCTACAAGTGACACCACCACTTCCATCGGCACAAAGTGCTGCCTGATTCACTTTCTGTCCAAAGCTTGCTGATTCACTATTTCTACACTCTCTTGCAAAACATACATGTGACTCTGGCTCTTTTGGGTCACTGAGGTAAGTCACCACTCCAAAGTACCATTAGAAATTGCTATACAGTGTAACCCGGATATAAGAGAGTTGTCGGGACCGGAGAAGAGGTATCTTATATCCGGGTTTCTCTTATATCCGGGTTTGGTCTATTATATATACATTAACACAGGCTCTAAATTGGGACCAGAGAAAATCTCTCTTATACCCGGGTTTCTCTTATATCAGGGTCTCTTATATCCGTGTTACACTGTATAAGACTATAAGGCAAAGACTTACTGGTAGACCGACTCTGTAGATTGGGTAGCAATGAACATTAGCTGTGCTTGCATTTCTGATATATGGTACTATCACAGCACATACCATTTAGGAACTTTCTGATATCATCTCATATATTAGGGTTTGAATAAAATAAGACATTACAATGAAAGTAAACTTGTAAAATTCTACTTTTAGTTTGACTAAAAGCAGTGGTGCAAATATTTTGCATATGTAAATGATGGGTGTAAGGAAATGGAATGCAACAGATTATATTTTTGTTTTTATATAACTGAGTAAAAAAAAGAGAGAGAACTACATTAGCATGCTTTCAAAAGAAAGGAGATATTATAAGTTAGGAATTAATGTGGGTGATGCACGTGTGTGTATGTGAAAGTTCATTCACTAAGGAGAAAGATATTTCCATGCCCAAGAGAAAGTTACAGTGGGTGTCCTACTGCATGCTAAAATTAAAAAGAGGAATAAGAAAACAAAAGGAAGTGTCCCATTATTATAGGAACTTAACACTGCCCTCTAATGACTTCTTGTCAAAGCTGGCAAAGCTGGCAAAGCTATATGGGGATAAGCCACAAGGTTAAGAAACAGACTAGTAAGAATATATTTGAAGCAGATGATGTTGTAAGCAAAGAGAACCATGAAGATACATTGGCTAAAGACATGAAAGGCAGTCAGACTATCACCTTCAATTGATTGTTATAAAGAGAAATATCTAAGTTGGGCAAAACAGTACAAGAATTATTTCTCAATAATCATTTTTAGTGATGAATGTAGCACTTCATTGGATGGACCATATGGCTGGGTTGGAGTGAGTCCTTCATGAGAATAGTCAACTAATACAACTTAGAAAACACCAGTGGGGAGGTGAAGTAATGTTTTTGCCTAGTATTTTAAGCAGTAACATTATAGGACCCTTGAAAGGGAATGATAGCATCAAGATAAATGCAAGGAATTATCTGAAGTTCTTGGGCAGGTTTTTCCTAATAGAACAAGACACACGGAAAAAGATATTAGCTGAAGATAAATGCAAGAAATTATCTGAAGTTCTTAGATAGAAAGATAAAAGAATGAAGACAGGAATTGTCCCATTATTATAGGCACTTTAATAACTTTATAGGAGAGTTATAACTCTGAGTGAATAATTATAAACTCCCTAACACTTATATATACAAAAATACTTGTAAAAATGAGAAACAACAAAACTTGGAAACAACAAAACAAGTACTATTTATTATCTAGTTATGTGGTGTTTCAGACAGTAATACATAGTTTGGGGTCAAATGTAGATCAAATATGAATTGGAATCTGACAATAATATAAAGGATAAGTAAAGTGTATAGTTTTTCTTGTAAGTTTTTCTATAGATATGTGTAATGAATTTCTAGATCATTTAGTTGGAAAATACAAGTTCCTGGGGTTTTCTTTTTTTTGGATAAATGTTACCATTATAGCCTGAAAAAGGAAAAGGAGCCAAAATTTTCATTAACACACATGTTGATGGCCTGTCCATGTTGACTGCTTGTCTGATAGTGAGAATGTCACATATTTGTGTGTGTATTGGAAAAAAATGGAGTCAATTCTCATTGTTCTAGAAAGAGTGATATTGATAATTATAATTGTTCTAATTATTTTATTATAATTATTTTTGACACTATAATTAATTTTTATTTATTTTTCTTAGACAGGACACATTGACAGTATAATTATTTTTTTTATAAATGTATTTCTTTATGGACACGACAGATTTTTAGTTGCCAATTCTTACAATGTGGAGAAGGCTGTAATGAACTGGATACTACTTGTTTCACCATAAACATATTTGTATCTGATTGATATAGTAGCTGTAATGACGAAGGATAAAAAACAATTATTACCTCGAAAAAGAATTTGTGTTATCTTACTGTTTGTCGAAAAATAAAATCAAAATCAGGATCGAGTCTATTTTAGCAAGGTCTGAAAATATGGTGAATTTTGCACTTACCTACTAGTCCTGACCGATCACATCCCTTCTCATTCCAATAAAAGAACACTACTTTGAAAGAGAGCAGGATTCCTTGTTTTTCATGAAAAAGGTGAGTTGTGGCTGAGAATTTTTAATCCCTTTTTAAATTATGCCCCTGGAATTTTTTGACTTTGGATTTGAGAGACTAATTTATAACCTTTCAAATGACGACCCCTGATTTTCGGTTGTTGTAACTGAACCTCTCTATTGCTATTTTCTCACAGTAGCCAAAAATCTTGCTAATTACTAATTACTAGAACCATAACTCTTGTCTTCTACTACACCCTCTCTGAAGTTATTAAGCAAATCATATAAACTTCAATAATTCAAATTTGGTTTGAAAAAAATTGCCAAATTTTAAACAATCAATTTAGATATCAAAAGCCTGAGTAAAAATTTTAGGTAGTATCAATATGTTTTATTGAAGTTATTTGATGTATTTTAAAAAACTGCTGACTGAAATTATTAGGCAAAACCAAATAATCACATTTTACTTCATTAAAAAGCTAATAAAATCATAAAAATTGATCAACACCTATAATAGAACAAATAACAAACACATATGATGTTACATTTTAATATAGTGACCCTTCTTCTCAATAACAGCCAGTAATCTATTATCCATTGATTGTGTTAATTTTTTTACTTCAGCAGGTTCAATTTCCAACATGGTTGTTTTAATTGCTTCCCAAAGGTCTGCTTTGCTGTTATATTGTTTGCCACCTTCATATAATTTCATCTTCACGATTGACCATAGATTTTCAATCAGATTCAGATCAGGATTTGATGTTGGCCATCCCATTATCTTCTCTCCTGTAAATTTTTATGCTCAAAGAATTCATGGGTAAGCTTAGACACATGAGAAGGTGCATTGTCGTGTATAAATGCACACTTCACTTTGAAACTGCAAGACTGGGACTTGTACCATGCAAAGAAAGTCTTGTTCATATATCACAATAGTTAGCACTGTTCAGTTTAATTCCTTCATCGACTCTGAATGGCCCAATAATGGTTTGGTTGACAATTGCAGCCCATATCATAACACTACCGCCTCCGTATTGCTTTCTTTTAAACACAGGCACATCTGAATTGGATAAAATCCATCCTTTGGCCAATTCATCAGGTCCATCAAATGACACTCAGGATTCGTCCATGAAAATTTCTTTAGAAAAACCAATTTTCATGTATTTCTTGGCCCAATTTTGATGCTTTAAAATATTTGCTTTAGTGAGAAGAGGTTGTCTAGGAGATTTTTTTTTACAGGTCCCAATTCACAAAGTATTCTACACCTTTTGTCTTTCTTGACTCCCTCAATTCCAGTCCTTTCAAAGATCTGAGTGCTGGTCAAAAGTGATTGTTTTGCTATAACTTGCAAGTTCTTAAAGCCTTTTCCTTTGCTTTGAATTCTCAACTTATATTTTCAACAGCCTTTTTTATTGTTCAATGATCTCTGCAATGCTCCTTTGCTATTTCCAATGTGAGCATTCCCTCACTCAATATCTTTGTTATTTTCTGTTTTTCAGCAGTTGCTAGATCTTTCCCTTTACCCATGTTTCAACATATATTATGGACAAAAAGAAAAAAATAGTTTTTATTAGATTTCAGAGGTCTTAAGCTAATATTAGTTTTATCGGCATACTAATTATCAGTCAGTCAATTTTTGTAAATTCTAACTGTCGCAAAAACTAACCATTTAAAATGGCAGAAAATTTAATTTAATATTTTACTAAGGGTGGAAATTGATGAGTTTAAATTTGACAAATATTGGTTCAGAACATTTTGAGTTATTGAGGTTTATTTGATTTGGGTAATAACTTCAGACTATGTATCACCTACAACAATTTTGACTTTTGTTATCATTTGTTCAAAATTGTTAAAGATTTTTACCTGTTGGTGGGTTTTTTTTCCATTTTTTTTTTCATTTCTTTTCAAGATGTAGTTACATATAAGAGTGAGTGACCTTGCAAGTTTCCATTTGAAAACTCACGTCAACAGGGACAGTTTTGCTCTGTATATATTTGGAAAGTCTTTTTCAATTCAGTACTTGGTGAAGTTTTTTTTTTAACAGCTGAGATCATGTAGCACCAGTCATTCTTCAGTTTCTTGTATCTCCATTTTCGTGTCCAGGAGAAGTTTTGAAACAGAACAACGATCCATTTACAAGGGACATGATACCAGGCAGCATCCAATGAGACAGTCATTCAAGAAGGAACCAGAAGGATACATCCAACCAACCATAAAAGTTGAATCAATGTCTTCACAAATGGTGAGATTAATGCTAGGCCTTTATGTCTGCAAATTCTTTATTTTTTTAATCATTTCACTTCGATCAAGGCAATAAAGGTACTAAGAAGCATGGCGTTAATGAGTGTAAAAGGTTATGAGAAAAAGAAAATATTATTAAGGAGAGAAAACAATGAAAGAACTGAAAGAAGATAACGACTGACATTGCATTTAAATTTTAAAGCTTTTTTTCAGATTTAACATTTTTACTATTACATTATCCTCAATTCATGTATTATATTGTTAAGAGATCTTTTACTATTTAAGACAGTCAATACAAGACATTAATTTTCATATTTTTAAACAATTCTAAACAAATGACCACATGACGACGTGGCAGCAGCAGGAGCATAGACTTGTATACCCTCCTGCTCAGCGGGGATTGGGCCATTAGATTGATGGAATAGTCCATACCTACCTTTCACCCCTCCGGGATAATGCACTTTACACCAATAATCACCTATTAACCAACCAGCATCTTAGTTTCAGCAAACTAGACTTTTCATTGGCTCAGGCCTCTAAAACTGTAGCAAGTTTAAGCGAAACTATCTTTTCGTGCCTAACATTTTTGAGCCAACTCAATAAATAGAAACGTCCGAATCAATTCGAACCAGTCAGAAATTCACCCTGGAGAGATGCCAAACTAATCCAAGCTAGTCAAAACTTTGACCAACTACACTTTTCCCGCACAATCTTCTCTGACTCAACAAACAGCATTTCGCTCTCACAGGAACAATTGCTTATAATACTAAAGAAAGTGAAATATCACACTACTAAATAAGTATTTGTAGACATTCAATCAAACACCAAAACAACTAAAGGTACACAACTCTTACCAACTTTGGACATTAATTTAAACAAACATACGCATACACACTATTGACTGAACTCTCACAAAAGACATTTTTGTACACAACCATACACTTTGTTTAATTTCACACACAAACATTAGTAACAGTTTCACACACAATGAAACTTGGCATATGCATATATTTAAAATATGATTATAAATAATAATTTTGGAAAGTGAAAATCTCACTGAAATATGTTGGAAGATTTCAATGTTTACATTTGAAATCAAGAAAAAAACAAAATGGTCACAATATATGGAAAAAAAGATGTCCATTTAACCTATATAATTCTGGTATCAGTATAACTTGACATTTTTTTCCCATATATTATAGCTCTTGTCAATGGTAGCACAGCATTAAAGATGACTATTTACAAACATCTACCCACATTTCGTAACAAAGACTATTCACAATGGAAATTGGAAGTTGACTTATGCTAAATGTTTACTGAAAAGGACAAAAAGAAGACAAAGTATAGCACTGGAACTCTCCTTGGAAGGAAAAAGCACAAGAAATTGCCATAGCTCAATGGATAAATCTTTCCTAGTGACTGATGATGTTGTTAAAAATGTTCTAACAGAATTGGATAAATTATTTAAAAAGGAAAAGACATACCAAATGTATAAAAAATTTGAAAATTTTAAGAAGACTGAGGCAATGTCAATGCTAGACTACATAATAGAGTTTGAACAGTTAAATAAGAAATGGACCAATTTAAAAATTGACACTGATACATTATTGGTCCTGAAATTTCTATACAATGCAAATCTTAGTGAACAACAAAAACAGTTGGCTTTAACAGCATGCCCACAAATGAAGTATAAAACCATGAAAAATGTTCTGACCAGGAGATTTACTACTGCCAAAACAGAACTGCAGATAAATAATGAAGTGGAGATAAAAGAAGAAGCAATGATAACAGAAAATTATGTTAGGGGCAATGAACTGTTTACAGGATCTATGTATATAGGAGCAAGATACAGAGGATGCAGTAGAAGGACCATTGGAAGAGGCTCTGGAAGAATGAATCCTGTATTCAATGGAGTTGTATCAAGATGTAATCTCCACGAATCAACATATTACTGGCAATGGACTGTCCACATGTTAATAAAGATGTTAATATGACAGAAAATATCAACATAGAGAAATATTCATATGACTTTGATGACAGAAGTTAAACTGTTGGACAAAATATCAAATGAAGATGTTTTGGTAATGGAAGCTTGGAATGCAGCAATTGTAGACACTGCATGTACCAAGACAGTTTGTGGTAATTAATGGTTGTATTCCATGTTTGATTCACTATTTTTTGAATAATTAAAGACTGTCAAAAATGAGAAAAGTCATGAGCCATTTAAATTTGGAGATGGAAGGATAGTTAACTCATATCAAACTGTTACTTTCTCAGCAAAAATTGGTAATTGTTTATGTAATATAAAAAACAAAAGTTGTAGAGTGTAAAATTTCACTGTTGTTAAGTAAGGAATCTCTAGCAAAGGCAGGAGAAGTTATTGACATTGGGAATCATGTAATGATGTTTGGTCGGAAAGTAAATATTCCAACCAAATCAATGGGACACTATTATGTTAACATCATGAGAAACGATAAGGAAACTACCGATGATGAAAATGTTGTTCTCATAGTTGATAGCAACATGGAAAGAAGTGACAAAAGAAATATACTTTTAAAATTACATAAACAATTTGGTCATGCTTTACAGGAAAAATTGTTAAATTTTATTAAAAACAGCAGGCAAAGTCAATCAGGAAATTGAAGATCTTCTAAAGGATATTTACAAGAAATGTGCTATTTACCACAAATATACACATCTTAAAATGAAACCAATAGTTGGTTTTAATCCAGCAAATGATTTTAATCAAGTAATTGCTCTTGACTTTCATGAACTTGGTCCTGGCTTCTGGTATTTATAAGTGATTGATTTGTTTAGTAGATTAAGTATGGTTGTTATAATCTGTAGTAAAGAAGCGGGTGTCATCGTAGATAAGTTTATGCAGAATTGGGTTGCTATTTATGGTGCACCTGAAATTGGTCTTTTTACGGATAATGGTCTCAAGTTCAGCAACAAGACTTTTCACGAAATGGCTGAAAAGTTGAATCTATCACTCAAAACAACTGCAGCTTATTCCCCATGGTCAAATAGTATCGCTGAACACCATAATGTGATCCTGACAGAAATCATTAAGAAGGAAGAAGAAAATGTTATTTCATGGAAAACTGTTACAAGTTGAGCTGTGAATGCAAGGAACTGCATGGTAAATGTACATAGATTTAGTCTATATCAGATAGTGTATGGCAAGAATCCAAACTTACCATCTAATATTATCAGCAAACCCGCTGCTCTGGAAGATAAAACTGTTTGTGAAGTGATGAAAAGGCATCTCACTGATTTACAAGAAACACAAAGAGTATATTTGGTGGTAGAGTCATCAGAAAGAATCCAAAGAGTACTGAGAAAACAAGTAAGATCTAAGGGAGAATACTTTAAAAAAGGTGAAAAGATGTCCGTAAGAGATGATGAATAGAAAGGGCCAGGTTGGATTAGAGGAAAAGACAATATAATTGTGATATGGCGGCACTTATGTTTGCTTGCATGAAAGTAGACTTTTGAGAACTTTACAATCAAAAGTTAATCATAATAATAAAACAACTGATAATGATATAGAAAGTGATGACAGCGAAGATGAAGACAAGGAAAATATGGATGCTGCAGGAAATGATACTGAGAACAATGACAACTTTCCAAGAGATGCATATCAAGACAGGGAAACAAAAGATGAAGATTTTGGAGGTACTGCGAACATAGGGAAGGATAGATCAGCATCTGTTAGACAAGTAAACCCCAATGTTATTAAAGTTCAGAAAGATCAAATAATTCAGTTCCAACTTGCACAAAATGGAAAAGAACGCGAAGCTAAAATTCTTGGACATGCCAGGAAAGAATCTACCAAAACAAAGAACTGGTACAATAATGAATTTATAAAACCTAATGACATAAAAAGGACAGGTATGTCTATTGATTTATCAACTCTGAAGAATCTGAAGATCAAACAAATGTAAATACAAACAGAAGAGTTATACAAATCAACAACTCTTGATTTTTCAGATGCAAAGAAAAACGAACTGAGAAAATGGTAAGAATTGAAAGTTTATTTAGAAGTAGAAGATAAAGGATGAAAATGTGTGTCGTCTAGGTGGGTAAATACAGTGAAAAATGATGGTGACAAGATGAAGTTAAAATCTAGGTTGGTAGCAAAAGGATTTTAGGAAGACTGTCTCAAAGAAATACCCCAAAATTCACCAAAAATTGATAAGTCATCTCTAAGAACAGTGTCATCAGTCATTGTACGACATAATTGGTCTGTCAATACAATTGACATAAAGACTGAATTCTTACAAGATGAAGAAATTGAATGAGATGTCTATATTAGACTCCCATCAAAGGCATGTACTAAAAAGATTTGGAAATTAAGGAAATGTATCGATGGTTTAGCACATGCATCATTGCGATGGTATCAAAAGGTGAAAACAACTATGTTAAGACTCAAAGAACAGATATCTAAGATTGATCCAGCAATATTTTATTGGTTTGATAAAGACCTGTATGGAATATTTTACATGCACACTGATATTTTTTTTTTATGGGCAGGAAGTGATAAATTCCAAAAGGACATAGTATCAAAAATCAGAAATATATTTGAAGTTGGGAAAGAAGCAACAAGTCCATTCAAATACATTGGATTGAATCTGAATCAAGAAGAAATGTGTATCATGTTAACACAGAGGAATTATATTAACAATATAACAGAAGTGAAATTAAACAAAAGGGAGAAAATAGCACACTTATCTGAAGATGAGAAGACTGTGTTAAAAGTTAAGCTTGGTCATCTCTTGTGGATTTTCAAGCAATTACACCCTGATATTATGTTTGATGTGACAGATCTGGTTGGTAGAATCAACACAAGTACAGTTGAAGTTTTGAAAAGATTGAATAAGATTATTAAGAAAGTAAAATCTGATCTTGTTTATTTGAAGTATCAAAATTTGGGCAAGAACTTATAAATACATGTTTTTATGGATGCATCATTTGGAAATTTGAATAACGGTGGTGCCAAATAGGACATTTTATAATCACCAAAGGAGATAATCAGAAGATGAATTCAATATCATGGCATCCGGCAAAATGAAGAGAGTAGTAAAAAGTAAATTAACCAGCGAGATACTAGTTCTATTGGAACGGATTGACAATGCATTCAGTTTCTCAATGCTTTTAGGTAAGTTGTTAAATAATAATCACCAAAAGATGGTTCCTATTTTTTGTAGATAACAGTGATTTGGTCGAAGCAATCAAATCAACTAAACTTATTACAGATAAGAGTTTAAGAATAGAAATAGCAAGTATCAAGGAAACGTTAGATAAGAGAGAAATCTACACTATTTACATTATTCAGACTATTGTCCTCATTTTTGTTGCCATATTTACCACATTTCGGCCGTTGTACACTCCAGCCTTCTTCAGGTGGTTGGAATGTCAAACTGAACCCTTTATTTCACTTGCTGGGGTAGACTGCTCTAATTCCATGTGCCATGTCTAATGGATGTCAGTTATCAGACACTGAAGGGAGAAATCTGTTCAATAACATGGGTGAAGTCTAACGATCAAATTGTTGTCTAACTAAAAGAGGTGACTCACTTTATTACATGATAAACACTCTGAATAATGGAGAGATGACAGAATAACATTTACTTTTAAATAAGAAAAGGAACTAGATTGTTAACCATTGTTTATTGTAACTGGTATAACCAGTTATCCCCACCTCCCCAAATTAATGGACTGTTCCTATTAGTAGTGGCATCAGCAGGAGCATAGACTTGTATCCCCTCCTGCTCAGGTTGAATTGGGTCATTAGATACTATTTAAACTGCTGTGAGTTCTCTCTTGACACTTTTAACTTTGACTTAATTGCTTCGGCAATTAGTTGGAGATTTGTCTCGAACTAAGCTGGTCAAACTCTCTGCCTTTGGGTGGAGAGGAACCCAGATGACACTATGCCGAAGGGCAGAGTCTCATCTGGGGTGGTAGACAGCTACCCGGCCCCGATTTTTATGGGGAATTTTTGCCCAATCCTATGGGCTCAGGTACTCCACATTAAATTCGGCCTTGTGCCACATCTGACTGCATGGGGCGGTTGGCAAATATCCTTTTAACTTTAACTTGCTGAGAGGAACTACTGACATTTTAAACCAGACCTGTATTCTTGTCATATCGATTAAAGATTAGTGTAGACTGAACACTCTAGACTTGGGTGGTCATTAGTCTAAGAGAATGACAATTCAGTATTTAAAATTAATTGAGAATGCAATAGGAAATCACTATTTCCAAAGAAGTCATAGCAGTTTGCAGATGATAAAGAAAATCGAATCTATGGAGAGTCATAATTCTCTATATCCTGAAGGGATATAGAGAATTATGCCTCTCCAATAATTATGACTCTCCAATAATTATGCCTCTCCAATAATTATGATTTCCAATATTTATGCCTCTCCAATAATTATGACTTCCAATAATTATGCCTCTCCAATAATTATGCCTCTCCAATAATTATACCTCTCCAATAATTATACCTCTCCAATAATTATGACTTCCAATAATTATGCCTCTCCAATAATTATGACTTCCAATAATTATGACTTCCAATAATTATGCCTCTCCAATAATTATGCTTCTCCAATAATTATGCCTTCCAATAATTATGACTCTCCAATAATTATGACTTGCCAATAATTATGCCTCTCCAATAATTATGACTTCCAATAATTATGCCTTCCAATAATTATGCCTCTCCAATAATTATGCCTCTCCAATAATTATGACTTCCAATAATTATGCCTTCCAATAATTATGACTCTCCAATAATTATGACTTGCCAATAATTATGACTTCCAATAATTATGACTCTCAAATAATTATGACTTCCAATAATTATGCCTCTCCAATAATTATGACTCTCCAATAATTATGACTTCCAATAATTATGACTCTCCAATATAAGGAAGCTGAACAGAAATTGGTAGAATTGCAAAATGGCATCAAATATTTGTTATATGCGAAATGTATATATTTAAAATCAAGGAAATTTTATATCAGAATTTTTATCACTTTTTCTTTTGTTCTTTTGTTATGTGTTACTTCCATCCTTCATCCCAGAGAGATTACCGACCAATTGATATTGAAAACCGTTCCAAATTACGGTCAGCTGTCATTGTGCCAAAAAGTAGCCTAAGTTTGGCTGCCAACTGTGATGCTCCCTTTGAGAGCAACACCTCCAACAAAGAATTCTTCCAAGACTGGGGAGTGAAGCCACGTTTACGATATGGGGACATCCATGAAAATAATGAGTACGTTCCTCCTCAGGTAAGTTTATTTTTCTTATTGCAATTAAAATTGCTTTTAAAATTATAATTTATTGAATCAAATAAATAAATACTAGATTAAAAATATAAATAATAAGACCATCATTCAGAAACTACTTTTGGATTTGAAATAGTAATCCACAAAGTACAAGTAGAATTTACTTCAGCACGTGTTAACTACCAGTGGAGGAGCTACTGAGCTGCTATGTGACATCTGTCCTCCAATATGGCAGCAAATGTTGGACGATATCCTAAAGGATGAAGAAGAGACTCGAGTTGGTGGAGATGTGGTTCAACAGAAGGATACTGAGGATATCATGGAACGAGTATGTGAGCAACGATGAGGTCTTGGAGAGGATGCAAACAAGGAGGAAGCTTATGCTTAGCATAAGGAAGAGGCAGATGAAATTTCTGGGACACGTGATGGGAAAGGAGGGCCTGGAGAATCTGATACTCACAGGATGAATAGAGGGGAAAAGAGACAAGGGAAAGCAGAACATGGCATATGTTGCGGGCTTGGGTAGGTGGATGGTGGAGCATGGTCTGGGGGAGTTGGCAGAAACACAAGACCTGTTGAGAGCCACAAGAGATAGGAGGAAGTGGACGGCCATGATTGGCTATGTCCTGAAAGGAGGAACTATCTGATAGGTGAAACTATCGAACAACTTGCCTCCCCCTCAAGTTGAACAGCAGTGCAAGCAAATATCTTCCGGTACATTTATGTATATATATATATTTTGTGTGATATTTGTAGCTGTGTCTGTCTCTCTCAGGAAGACCTGACAAACCATATGCATAATGGTGCTACTAGTTATTTCCTTATAAGAAAATATTTGGCATTCATTGACCAAACAGCCAGTGATAAACATGCTTTACCTCAGTCCCTGGGCTGGGACTAAAGTGTAGTATTCAAACACAACAAATAGATGAGGGATGCCTGGTCCCAGGGATTCCAACCCTGTGGCAGCCCTCCTTCATTGCACCAAAGAGGGAGGGTCAGTGAAATATCGATGTCAGCACGACATTAGTTGCAGGAACCAGACAATTTTTAAACTTGGCCAATGTGCACATACTTGGACTCCCCACTTCAAACCAGCCTTGTCACTGTTGGAGGATGATTAAATATCAAGGGTAGTGTCTGTTCTCATCATCTCTAATAATGATGGTAACATTTGGCATTCATTGACTTCACTCTTTGGCAAGTTGGTGCTGGGACCAAAGTGTAGTATCTAACACTGGTCAACACAATTTTTGGTGCCATGAAACAAAATACATTTTTTAGCTAATTTGATGGTGCTGATTCCAAAAATGACCGTAGTTTTTCATGGTTAGCTACCGTTTTTGCTGTACTGAAATTACTCATTTTTGGAAAAAAAATCAATTTATGATCTTGGCTTATTGCAAAATTTAGTTAATAAAGGTCATAGAAACCCATCAATTTTCAGGTAGGCCAAGCAATTTATGTCACCCACCTGAAATAAACTATTTTTATAAGAAAAAAATTGTTTTTGAGTGAAAAATTTTAAAATAGATGTACTAAAGTTTTCCAATTTATCACCAAAATTCAAATTAACTGATAAACTTTATCAGTAATACACTTTTGTAAACCTGATAATTAAGGTGACATCAAAAAATAAAACCCTAAAATCTTCTCTTTGATATTCATCCCATCACTTTGGAAGGAAACCAAGAACATTGAAAGCATTTTGTTTTCATAGTTGGAAAGAAATTCCAACTAAAGAGATCCCAATTGAATGCACCTATTCCACTGCTGGAGTATCAAAATGGACTTAAATAACATTGAACATGACAGACAATCAAAAACGAAAAAAATTTTATCATAGTTCTTATGTTCATGAAGGTTTTATTTCTGCTGTTAGCTTATTAAATGATTTGATGAAAATACTTGTTGGTCTTGGTATATTCAATCGTGTTATTTTGAAAGACTTAGGGTCTGATTGTTATTGCAAAAATAGTATTTCTCAATAAGCAGACCAATATTTGTTAAATATGAATTGAGAGGTTTCTACGATTTTATTTTGAAAAATATTGTCATCGGTCAATATCATATATACAAAAAATAAATGAAAAAAATGATTTTTTTCCAAAAATAAGGCATTTCTATACAGCAAAAACAGTAGCTAACCAAGAAAAAGTAAGGTCATTTTCATATTCAGCACACCCAAATTAGTGAAAAAAGATTTTTGGTGTCTCAACACCATTTCAAAATTTCTTTTTTGTTGACCAGTGTAATCTGCTCGTCTCTAATAGTAATATTAGCTGCTTCCTTATGAGAAAACATTTGGCATTCATTGACCAAGAAGTCAGTGTTTCCATCAGTTGAAATTTATGTAATCTTTTTATTAAAACAATTTTTTAGGAAAATAGGTTTCCCAAATCTACTGTTACCACTCTTTCCAGTATAGATGGAGGTTTCCTTCCTAACCTTTTATTTGAAGTAGTGTGAAATGTCAGTATCTTGATTATATCATTATTTTCTTTTTGAGTCACATGTCTTATATATTTTAGTTATTGCTGCTATTGAATGTTTTCATTTGTTTCTGCATTTCAAATGGGAAAATTTGTTTTCAATGCACTTTCTTATATCAATCCGCATATATAAACAAACACTTATTATATTCCAACTATTATATGTGCGAAAAATAATAAACATTCATAATACATTATAACAATATTATTAAATAAATTTAGATATATATAACAACATATATTTATACAATTCACTACACTACATTAGAACCTTTTTTTATAAACAGCTACTTGAAACATGAAGATGCTATGTGTCACATGACTTGATGGTAGATAAATAAATAGATGCACGTTGATTTGCTGCCATTATGTATTTTGAAACAAATGTGAGGAAGAAACAAGTATGCATAATAAAAAATATCTACTTATTTTGAAAACACTTCAAAGTTTCACACCATGTATTAACTACAAAGTCCATTAGTACATTAAGCCGTTTTTACTGTCTTTAGTATTAATTATTAATTTTTTTTTTTTTTTTTTTTTAAGCGTATCACCCCGAGCAAGGCCGGTGGCCACTATCACGCAAGGGGTTACAGAAGGGTTGGAGGAAGAGCAGATAGGAGTGGTAAAGGAAGGGATGTGGAGAAAGAGAAGGACGGAGGGCCGATCGAGGTGGGGAGGTTACAGGAGATATAGAGCGAGAGCAGATAGGAATGGAAGATGTCAGGAAGTGGATAGATCAAGGCAACTGGAGATGACGATTGACGCTACACTTAAACCGTTGGAGATTGTATTTGTCAGGGAAACAGTAATAGGGAAGGGAGTTCCATAGGCGAGATGTGCGTGACATGAAGCTATTGGAGTAGAAAAGACGTCTACACCTAACAGTTTCAACGGTGAAGGGGTGGGAGAAGAAATTTCTCTTTTAATGTAAAGAAGTAAAACATATCTATTGATATCGTAAAATAATTTATTTTCGTACTTTAAATCAGGATATATTTGTATTAAGGCATTTTGGGTGCTTTTCATTCGTGTTTTGTCCGGGAAAGTTTTTACTAATTAATAACAAATACATTTATTATTTTGAAAATGACTATCACTACTGCCTCAATGACGCCTGCTTACCATCCTGTTGGAAGTCTTCATCTGTTGTACCTGTCTTTAAGAACTTTAGAGACCCTTCTAACCCATCTAATTACCATCCTATTAGTCTCCTACCACTCTTCGACAAAGTCTTTGAAGCTTAAATCAACGCCGAAGTGGTTAAGCACCTTACATCCCATGATCTTCTCTTTGACAAGCAATATGGTTTCCGCTTTGCCCAATCTATAACTGACGTGCTCACAGCTATAACTGAATTTGTTTACCAAGCACTTCACAATAACGGAGAAGCTCGTGCTGTGGCTCTAGATATTTCTAAAGCGTTTGATAGGGTTTGGCTTCGTAAGCTTCAGGGATATGGTATTCAGGACGATCCTTAACAGATTTTCCTCCAGTTCCTTTCTCACAAACACAGGTGTTCCCCAAGGCTCTATCCTGGGTCCTACACTGTTCCTTATCTTCATTAACGATCTTCCTGACGTCATCACTTCCCAAGTAGACATCTATGCAGATGACACTACTATTTATTCCTGCCTAAGTAGCAAATCTGGTATCACTGACAAAACTAACCTGGCCATTGGTCTTGAAAAGCACATCTTATCACGTTGTTTGGGGTGAAAAACTTTTTTTTTAAAAATCTGTTTTAAGTTATTACTCCAAATTTTCGCACAATGTGTTAACTCTGAAGCCCAGTGGAACAATAAACCTTCTTTTGCCATCTTTAAATACAAGGTAAAATGTGTAATCAATAATGAAATTGATAGTATTATTATCTCATTATTCTGTATCATGAACTGATATTAAAAGGAACCCAACAAGTTTACGGGTGGTCTAGTATCCATCAAAACCTGCCTAAATATTTAAATATACATTAACACAAAATATATTTGTACAATTCATGGCACTACACAGCGATGTGTGTTGTAGTGTACACTTTTTGCACAGATACTCTTGAGAAAGGTATAAATCCATCTATCCCCCAGCTATGGATTAAATAACAAGACAGACTGGGTCTTATAGAATATGTCAGCAACTAGTCTACTGCAGAAATAAATAGCAATCTACTGCAGGAAAGCAATCATGAATCAAAAGAGACATGATCGCTCCAGCATGTACCACGCCTGGCACTTAACTGACACTACATTAGAAATTTTTTATAAGCAAATATCTCGGATGTTTCGCAAGTACTTGATAGATAAAGATTCTATTTGGGTGTGTCATTGTAAAATGTAATCTGTATGATTGGAAAATTGTGTCACATGGCTTCAGGGTAAATAAATAAACGTTATGCCATTTAACCAACAGGCCACGGTGGTGAAGAGTAAACTAAGTTACTAGGCACAATATAGCACATGGTATGATGCCTGTGTCATATTTGTAATGGTCCAGGTTCAATTCTCAGAGTCGGTAGAAGATGTGCACTGCTGATGAGTTATAAAAAGAATGAAATGGCTGACCAGTGCTTTTTCTCCATGTGTGTGTGTTGAGGATTCTAGGTCAGGACGCATATTTTTCTGACAAGATTTCTCAAAGATTCAGGCCAGTAGATGTAGTTGGATGAAAAAAATACTGTTTAATTAAAAACACAGTTTCTACTTGAATATGAGTATCTATGAAAAATAACATTTTAACAAAATAAATTAAAAATAAAAAATATGGTGGATTTAATCCATTTCCTACATATGTACAAGTTTCAAATTTTGAATAACCAAACCTAGGTCAATGGAACGTGTCAGCATGGGAAGATGTGGTCATCTTAGGAAAGGAAAAATCCTGGCAGATAACCAATTCTTTCTTAGAGTACAGAGGTTGGGCATGGGGTCAATCACTCTATCCCGTGGAACAATTCAGAGGCCTTATATATCATGAGGCACCAGGCAAGTAGCCTATGTGCATGTAAAAGTTTTCAGCAAATTTTGTTTTTTTAATCATTTCACCCCAAACAAGGCAATAAAGTCACTAAGATGCTAGGGATTAATGAGTGTGAAAGGAGATGAGAAAAAGAAAACATTATTAAGGATAAAGAACAATAAAAGAATAGTAATTAAGAAAACAGAAGATAATGATTGACATTGCATTTAAATTTTTGTAGATCAAAGTTGACTGGAAAGAAGATAGTTCGACAAGTGAGAAGTGCAATCAAAGTAATTGTTAGCATAGAACTTATGGTTACATCGAGCCAATTGAACAGTAAAATAATGAGACCTAGCTGTCAATCCAGTCTTCTTCTTCTTCTTCTTTTTCTTCTTCTTCTATGTGTTATGTGCCTTCGTGTCCTTTGTAGGTCTTAATAGATTTTGTCTTTTTTGTATCTCTCTTAAAACTTGTCCTGCCATCCATTTACTCAAACTTGCTAGGAAAGTTATGCATTGTTTGCCCATGTCTCTCTTACCTTCAATCTATCCTGTGAGTATCAAATTTTCCAAGCATTCTTTCCTCATTATGTGCCCTATAAATTTCTTCTCTCTCTCTCTTTCTGATGTGTCCTTTTTGTTTCAATTTTCTCTAAAACTTTGTTGATGCTCACATGTTTGGTCCAAGGTATTTTCAGCATCCTTCTGTAGAACCACATTTCTGTTGCTTCAAGTCTCTTCATCTTTGAGGAGATTGTCCAGCATTAACTATCATATAGGAGGACTGATATTATATAACAGTTCAGTACTATTTTCTTTGTTTCTAACAGAATTTTCCTGTTTCTTAATACTTTGCTTAGAAGCGTGAGAGAAGAAACTGTTGGCATAGAACTAATGGTTACATCTATTTATTTCAAATGTAAAATGATGAGAGCTTGCTGCCAATCTAGTGTGTACTGCACTTAAATTCATAAAGTCTAGTTACCATAGAGGAAAGTTTATCAGAACAATTACCATTAAAATATTTATAGAAAAGGCACAGTGAAGCTATGTTACTCGCAATTTGAGAGTCACTGAAGCCAACATGGCAGGTAGAGAGCATAAGTGTGTGTAAAAGTTTTCAGCAATTTTTGTTATTCTTTTTTCCTGTTTATTAGAGCTAAATGAGAAACCCTAATATTCATTGTCTGTCTATATTTCTGAGATGAGGTATTGTCACTATTTATACTATTTACATTGTTTGGACTGTTATCCTCATCTTTATTGTCATATTCATGATGTTTCAGCCATTGTATGCTCTGACCTTAGAACAATCTACAACCTTGGTCTAAATAAAGGGTTTGATTTTAAATTCCAGTGTATATCACCTGAAGAAGGTCAGAGCATACAACGGCCGAAATGTCGTGGATATGGCAAGAAAGATGAGGACAACAGTCCGAGCAATGTAAATAGTGTTAATACTAATATTAAAAATATAAATAGTGTTAATACTAATATTGTAAATGTAAATAGTATTAATACTAATATTGTAAATGTAAATAGTGTTAAAACTAATATTCAAACCTTTTCAAAAATAAATTCATCTACAAAAAATAGTTCCATTCATCATATATCTTTATCGATATTTCTTTCTCTTTAAAACTTTTTTTATTTTCATTAACCTTTTCTGAATTTTCAGGAAAAGTTCCACGTGAAGACAACCACAGGGACAACCTACACCCCCAAGAAATATGAGGGTGTAACCAGCTACAGACCATCAGATGGTCTCAGCATCAAGCAGAGTTCCATTGACCAAGAGATGATTACTTGCTATCAAACGACGTACAAAAAGCCTAAAGTAAAGATGTGCCGTGCCCAAATGTTCCTTATTCAGCAGGAGTTGAAAAAAAGGCAGAAAGTTAATGCTAAAGAGAAATTATGTACACAGGTAGCAGTGCCTTTGCAATCCCAAAAGAAATTGGCACCTGTTCTTCAGACTGTTCCAATGCAAAAAGCATAGTTATTTTGCTGATATACATACATACTGGTGTAAAACACAAAAACATCTTGCATTGCAATTGTTTTACAAAAAACTTTGAGTAGCAATTCGGAACTCATCTGTTTGTGTTGGTTAGTGTATATACATTCTCTCACACACACACACACACACACACAGACACACACACACAAGGGGGGGACCCAAAAGTAACCAGAATTGTGTCATATAATTTTATTCATTTATTGTTGCATGTTTATATTCTTATCGCCTTCAAAGTATTCTCCATTTGAAGCAATGCACTGGTCCAGACATGTTTTCCACTGTTCATAGCAGTCCTGGAACTCTTGTGAAGTTATGTTTTTTAATGACTCCGTCGTTTTCTTCTTAACCTCAAAACGTTTTCCTTTAAGGACATTCTTCATTCGGGGGAACAAAAAAGTTGCAGGAGGCGAGATCAGGTGAATAGGGAGGGTGGGGAAGTGGGGTCATGTCATTCTTGGTCAAAAACTGTCTCACACTCAAGGCGGTGTGTGCTGGCGCAATGTCATGATGCAACCACCATCCTCCACTTTGCCACAGGTCAGGGCGTTTTTGTCTCACCTTGTCTTGCAAATGCTTCAGGACTTCAAAGTAAAAAGCCTGGTTAACAATTTGACCAGGAGGAACAAATCTTTTGTGGAGAATTCCTTTCACATCAAAGAAACAAATCAGCATCGTCTTGACACTGGACTTCACTTGACAGGCTTTTTTGTGTTCTGGTGATGTTGGATGCTTCCACGGACTTGATTGCTGCTTCATTTCCAGGTCGTAGCCATAGCACCAGCTTTCGTCACCAGTGATGACCTTCGAAAAAATGTCTGGATCAACTTCCAGCTGTTCTTTCAGTTTACAACAGGCATCCTTTCAGTCATGGTAAAAATAGACGAAAAGGCATGAAGCACTTTAAAACAAATGTGAACCACAGAGCTATACATCTTCCCACAATGACACCAGTCAGCAAACTGATGCCTGAGGGTTGCCTCAAGTGGCATCTAGCAGTGGAAGCCTGAACTACTATGGGCTTATCACACAGAAAATGATTCCGGTTACTTTTGGGTCCCCACTCATATATATATATGAGGGGATGCTAAATTGTTTATGGCTCTTCCCACAATGCTTTCCCCAGTAAAAATTGATCAGTTTATAGCAAATGGAACAAGTGTGAATTTTTCTTTGTATGCACCCTAATATATATATATATAAGTGGATATTGAGAGCAGAGGGGGATATAGGACATCTTCAGATTGTGTTTAAACATCAAACAGACTCTTGCCACTGGGTGTTGACCTCAATGTGCACTTTTATATTTACATATGCTCTATCCGTGATATTGACCACTTTAACCCATAAATATAGCATATCTTATATATATATATATATATATATATATATATATGTCATTCGCAGACAGTACTGTTTTGCTGTATCACAGCTCTTTAGTGCAACTAGACTTCTGAATGCCTCAAGTCCAGATTGAAACCAGACCGATTTGGTGTCAGTCAGAGTGTCTACCACTGAGCTATCTTCACTCGACAGAATGAGTCAGCCAAATCTTGTGTATTGTTTTTTTAAACAAACACCAAACAACCAGAGTGTTCCATTCATTTTACTGAAGAACTTTGCATTAAAGCCGGTGGCTGTTGTTTTTAGAATTAGCTTGTCATTCAACAGTGCTCAATATATTTCTAAATAATTAATGGACTTATTTTTAATCTGATATTTTTATTACATCCAACATCATTACAATCTGCATAGTTTGTATTTGAACTATTTCAAATACAAAGTATCCACTATAATAATGTTTGAATAAAAATATCGAATTAAAAATAAATTCATTAATTATTTAGATATTGCATTGATTACATTTCAGATATGCAATTGAGCAGATGTGGGCTTTCGAGAAAAATAATCTGAGTGAAGGGGATGTACTTTCCTTAAAAAGGGAAAATTGAACCTTGCTTTACTGCAACGTTCTTTGTGGCCTAGGTCAAACTGGAGTGGAGCAATCACTCACAAATCACAGACAGAATGTAAGATCTATGTATCAGACCCAGAGTGATAGGGGTCACTTCACATACTGGCAAAGTGTAAGTAAAAAAGGGGAACATAAGTGGGAATGAATTGTATTTAAGAAAATTTCTAAGATATATAATATATATATTTATAATATTATAAAATACCATTTCAAGGTATGCTATATTCATAGATAAAAGTGCTCAAAATATCAGGGACATAGCATGTGTGGCAAGAGTGGGCATTAAGGTCAACATCATCAGATTACTTTCAAGCATTAAACAAACTGTCACCACTCAGTGTTAACCTCTTTATCCACTCATATACACTAGCGAAAATAAGTTCAAGACTGATGGTTAATGTTTTATTCATTTCCGAATATGTTTCTAATAAAACAATATAAATTAGTTTTATTGTGTATGCTTTATGCAGAATTTATTTCACTTTTGAATGACTTCATCTGTTTAAATGAAAGGAAATATGTGAGGAAAATGCCATGGGATCTTTGAGAATATGTGGGTATCATAAATCAAATTAATTACGTTAGATTATTACCTCCTAATGACCGTAAATGGGGAATGTCTATCTACCTGTGTGTTTGTTTGTTTTATCTATATCTCTAATAGAGCTGTTTGATTTTGTAGGATTTTAAATCAGGGACTTTTTTTTATACTTGTACATACATTTACACATATGCATACCCATCGATATATACTTGTGCATGCATTCATATACACACACACATACATATACGCTTATATACATATCATCTGTACACACATATTCTTGCATACCACTATTTATATATTTCTGTAAACACTGATATATATATTTATGCCCCCTCATATACAAATGTACACACATACAGACAGACACACACACACACTCACATAACCATATAATATATATTAGAGCCATTTTAATAAATTATGTAATAAAAATTGCAACTTTATTTCATCATCTTCACTTTGTTTCAGATACTTTTATACATCCTACAATAACACAGACACACACACACACACAGATATATATATATAAATATATATATATTTGGAACAATAAAAAATATTAAAAAATTAAAATCTTCAGACCCACTGGGTTGTATATTAATATTCCTTCATTTTTATTATTATTTCATTTAGATTCCTCGACTAGTTTCGGCCAACATGGCCATGATCAGGAGAAAAATAATTTTCTGCTTGCTGGTAGCAGTGAACTGCAGAAATGAATGTCTTGATGGAGAAAATGAACATTTGTCTGTAGTTTTCATTTGTTTTTTTATTTGTTTTTTTATTTTTTTAACATGAATTTTGGTCAGTCCTCTCTTTTAAGTTGTTATTTAAGATAAGAGCTGGATGGATTCATGCTGCTCTGAATTCCCTTGGTCATTTTGACAGTTTTATTGGTTCCTAAAGGGGATGTGTATATTATGTGTGTAAGCGTGTATATTACTATGGGTGTGTGTTATCATTTGGCTCATTAGGGAGTGAGGGAGTATGATGTGTGATTTTGGAGTTAAGATTGTAAGTTAGAGATAATATATATGTGTGTGTGTGTGTGTGTGTGTGTGTGTGCATGGACAATTTTTACGCTCTCTTACTCCAACTAAATGGGAAAATGTCAGTACACTGGAAAAACTAAATAAAAAATTAATTAAATTTTCCTTGTCTGTCATATTTAATGAAACATGTTTAAAAGAAAGGTTGTTGCCTAAATGTACTTATATATATAGGAAAATGATATATACATTTTTATATATCAGGAACAATTTTAGGGAAAGATCTATGACAAAGTGAAAAACTTTTTACACTTTCTTATAGTGTTTTCCCTAATACACACACACACACACACATATATATATATATTATCTCTAACTTACAATCTTAACTCCCAAATCACACCTCATCTTTTCGGGTATTTTTTCTCTGTAAGTCTAATGATAAAAAAGATGAAAAGTGAAGTGAGTCATTAATTCCTTTGTCTCCAAGATGAGTTTCTGGCATTTGTGGTGATTAGGAAGTGATACAAACTCATATCGCCATCTTTGTTTTTGTTTTTTTTCATGAGGAGGGGGCAGTTCGTTGTTTGCACTTATCTCAAAGTGCAAACAGAATACTGACATTGGAGAAAGAGGGTCCACTCGGATTTGCACTGAGAATGATTCATTAGAGTTCAACACAGGAAAGGATACCTGAAAACTCAGACACATGTGCACACATTAATGATGTACCATTTAAAAATTTAGGAAGCATAAGTTACAAAATAGCTTCTTCAAAAAAAGGAAAAAAGTTTTATGGGGTGATTTGGGGAGATGTGGGAAATTACCCAAAATCTTCGATAGCACTTTGTATAAACACATATACACACACATGTACAAACACACATGCACATAGCCATTTTTTTTAATCAATTCACCCCAGGCAAGGTGATAATGCCACTAAAATACAAGAGGTAACTGGGAATTGAAAGAGAATGAGAAAAATTTAAAAGGAACCAGAAACTCAATCCTAAGCAGCAAACAATGGATAAACCTATACTTCTGTTCAAAAGACTGGGGAGGAGAGTGAACTGGAGGATTTACATGCAATTTGAAATATTAATACTAATATTAGATAAATACATCAAAACTTTTATTTTCTCTAATGAATAAATTAGTGTGTTTAGAAATTAATTGCTTTTTACTAGAAAGGATATAAAAACAAATATAAGTTAAATTTATCAAAAATTTAATCACCTTCATTTTCAACAACTGCAGCCTAACATGAAGGCAAATTTTTGATTCAACATTTAATGAAATATATCAGTCAGTTATGTGCCATGCATGATACGCACTTATGCAATCATGTATCTTTTGATACATGACTGACGAGGCAGATTTTTTCCCACAGTAGGTTGCCATTTCTTTCTGTGGTAGACTAGTTGCCATCCAAGGCTATAGAACCTGGTCTATCTTGCTATTTACCCATAGCTAGGGAGAGAAGAAGAGGATTCATACCTTTCCCAAGGGTATTAGCACTTAAGTGAATGTAATGGATTCAAGTGGAACTTGAACTCCGCTCTCCAATTCCTCAATCCGAGCCACTATACATTACTCCACCGTGCCTTCTAAATATGAAATATATGCTTCCCTGCAAAAAAAAGTTTTTTTACGCTGTTCTCAACTTTTTCTTTTAAAGAATGTTCTACTACCTCTGAAGTATTCTAGTAATTGAAACAAATGAAAATCGACAGGCCCTAAATATGGTGAGTATAAAGGATGTAGATGAATATTCCATCCTAACGATCTTATTTTTCTTGGTTTTTCTTTTTATCAATTCACCCCAAGCAAGGCAATAATGTCACTTAGATCCAAGGAGTTACTGGGAGTGAAAGAAAACGAAAAAAAAATATTAAAAAATTCCCTGATTTAAAATCCTACAAAATCAAAAAGAAGGAACCATAAATCAAATCCTAAACAGGAAACAAGGGATAAACATCAACTCCTGTTCAAAAGATTTTTGAGGAATGTAAACCAGATGATAGGCTATCTACTCCTATTGAGAGAAAAAATAAATAAATAGTAAATCAAATTTCAGAGTTTAGCTGGAGACATCAGAAGGTTTGTGTTGAAGTAGACTTTAGAAAGAACCCAAAAAATCATATCCTAAACAAGGAATAAACCTCTATTCCTGTTCAAAAAACCGGGAGAGGAGTGTGAACCAGATGATAGACAAACCTATCTACTCCTGTTGAAGGGGACACAATAATAAATAGTAATTAAAATTTCAGAGTTTAGGTGGTGATGTTAGAAGTATAGAGTTGAAGTAAACTTTAGTAGGAACCGGAAACCCAATCGTGAACAGGAAACAAGGGTAAACTATTCAGAGTGTGCTCTTGTATTGTCTTTCTGGGGAATAACACCGTCTCTCTTTATGAAAGCAGAATACTTTTGATGTAATATTTTGTTTACCCAGTCAAGTTACTGGAAATAAACCTCTGCATTGATGGTCCTTCCATGTTTCTGTAGTTCATAATGGATGACACCTTTTATATACCAGCAGACACAATGCCAGAACTTCTGTAGATGGAGTCCTGATTGTGATGTTGTCACTAGTTCCTCATTTTGCGATTACCATGGTCTTTTTTGTTTTTTGTTGACAGGCAAATCCCAATTTTTTTATCAGCTGTAACAATGCAATGCAAAATGAAAGTTTGGCATTCCTGGTTAAAAGTCTGAAGAAGATGGGGTTTTGTATTTGGTTCTCAAGCAAAAGCTTATGAGGGACCAAATTCTCTTTTAGCAAGAGTTCCTACCATTTGACCATAATTCTTCTTTGGTTGGTTGACTCATAATTCATCTTGGTTGAATAGCAATTACTTTTTCAACACCCTAATTAGATATACAAGGTGTAACTTAAAAGTTTGGGAAACATTGGTCTGAAATGTCTCCTTCCTGGGAGAAAGAAAAAATATAGAAAATACTTTTTTTTCCTGGTGGAGTGATTTTGAGAGATATATCTGAAATGTACAGTGACACATGGGAAATGAAGATAAAAAGATTAATGGATCTGTTTAAATTCCTTGACGTTTTTAGGTGGCTTCTTGCATATTGTTGCACTAAGCCAGGCCATGTAGCATTAATAAAGGTGTTAATTAACTTGAATAAGAATAATGAAAAGATAGAAAAAATATGTTAAAAATACGTAAAATATACAGATCATCATATTTACATTTTATTTCAAGTGTATAAATCTCAATGATTTGTCCCCGAATATATATTTTTAAATTTTATTTTTTTTTATTTTTTAATAACTGTCTAAATTTTTCAAATTAACCAATGTTTTTAAGTAGCAGGGTTGGAATGTTTTTCTTAGATTTTTGAGTTGTTTTGAGAATTATTGTTGGGAGTGAAACATTAACAAAAAAATAACAAAAAATTAGCAAAGTTTAACAATTGTACCCATAAAAAACAATGTGTCAAAAGATAACATATATATTAATAAATATACATTTTTTAACTCAACGGTAGCACGACTCAGATTCATGCACAATGCAATCTTCAGATGCTGAATAGAGACTGACTATTACATAATTTAAATTTTAATAAATATATTTGGTTAACACAATGTTGACATAGCCAATATATTATATGGGGAGTACTGTTTTCAATGTGTTATATACATATATATATATATATATATATATATATATGTATCAGAGATGACTCTAGGTCATCAGTGTTTGTCGGGCTCATTACAATATATATATATATATATATATATATATATATATGTATCAGAGATGATTCTAGGTCATCAGTGTTTGTCGGGCTCATTACAATTTTTAACAGAATATACTACTGGTGTAACTTAGATGCTAAAATGATTTTTTTACTCAAACTAAAATATAAAATTTTTAAAAATCTCTAGCTAAATATGTTCTTTTTAAAAAAAAACGTGTGTATCTATCTTGAGTGTGTGTTTGTATATATATCTATACATTAGTGTGTTTATGTATCTCTCTGTCTGTGAATTTTTATTTTAGTTTATTGTACAAGTTTATGATCAGTACAGCTGATTGATATCATATTTCCTCAACCCTATCCAAGTCACACTCTTCACCTCCAACCCTCCAGTTAAGGAGTTATGAGTTTTCTTTGATTTTTACTGACTTTAGGTAGGACTAAATTTAATTTGCCCTTTTTTAATTGATATATTGGGCTAAAAAACCTTATACTCTATGGAATAAATTATTTAAAATGAACACTTGAAAGCAATAAGTTGAAATAAAAATGTGTTCTTTGAAAAACAGAGCATACAAGTCATTAGAGATTTTTAAAAGATTTTTTATAAAATTAAAGCAATAAATATATTGCCTATTAAATGCCTCCAGCTAAGATAGGGCTCAAATCTATATAGCCTGACTGGCCATGTTAATTTTATTTCATTCTTTTTTTACTTGCTTTCTTTCTTTGTCATTTTTTCTTTCTTTCCCCTTTATTATGAACAATATCAACAAAATGTATTTTCAGTCAATATTTTGAGGAATGGAGTTAGAACAATTAATTTTAGATCCAGCTGAAGTCAAAAATGAAAACAACACATTACAAAAGATTTTTGTTGCTTTGAAATAAATATACTTGAATGTTGACTCACTTGGGCTGAGTCTGACAAGCCCAACTACCGGAGTCACCACTAATATATATAAATATATATATATATATATATATATATATATATATAAATATAAAAGTGGACATGGAAGTCAGCACTTAGAGGCGACAGTCTGTTTCATGCTAGTGCAATCGTCAGGCGACTAGTGCTGTTATTTTTCTCGGCTGTTTATATAAGGGTCAGTGGTGCATTATGGGTAGTATATTTTGGCGGTTACTTTTACCGGAAGTCGCTTATTTGTTTATTTATTTATGTCAAATTATTTTGCTTGTTTTTTTGTTTGTTTTTTTATTTTTATTTTTATTTTTTATCTTATATATTTATTTATTTATTCTTTTATTTTGATCGGTGTTTTTGGTTAACGTAGTAAAAATTTGTTTATATAGCTTATTGTTGGTAGTCTATAATGGCCGCCATTTACCGGAAATCGCTTGTTCGCTTATTTATTTGGGTCAAATTGTTTTGCCTATTATTTTTATTTTTATTTGTATAACAGTTATAACTTTCGTCCGTTCTTTTGTTTTGATTTTATTTCGCATATTCTAACAGGTGTGGTTTTGTGATTTGTTTGGAGTAGTTTATTTTGCTTATTTTATTGTTGTTTGTTTATATATTTATGTTTTAGAAATGACACAGGGCTCTACAGAGATGACGGTCTCATAATCTTAAGAAACTGCAACAAACAAAAGACAGATAAAACTAGAAAAGCAATAATTAAAATTTTGAAAAATAACGGATTCGAGATAGATATAAAAACTAACCTAAACGAAGTAGATTTTCTAGATGTCACCTTCAACCTAAGAAAAGGCACACACAAACCATACAGAAAACCGAATGATAAACCACAGTACATACATATATACTCCAACCACCCGCCTTCTATAATCAAACAGATACCTAAATCGATTAACCGCAGGCTTTCCGACAATTCTTCCGATGAATCTATATTTAACAAAGCCAAGAAAGACTACGAAACAGCCCTAAAAGATAGCGGATTCCCAGCAACACTCACATACTCACCACAGAACACAAAAAAGACCAACAGAAAAAGAAATATCATATGGTTCAACCCACCGTACAGCAAAAACGTAAAAACAAACATAGGAAAAATATTCTTCAAGCTTTTACACAAACACTTCCCGGAATCAAGCACACTACACAAAATATTCAACAAAAACACAGTAAAAATCAGCTACAGTTGCACCGAGAACATGGCACAAATAATAAAAAAGCACAACAGAAAAATTATTAACAAACCACACGAACAAATTCAACCCACGTGCAACTGCAGAATAAAAAACGAATGTCCCTTAAACGGTAATTGTTTACAAAACAACGTAATCTACCAAGCCACGACAAAATCAGCAGATAATGAAGAAAAAGTATACATAGGAGTAACCGAAGGACCATGGAAACAAAGAAATTATGTACACAAAATGTCTTTCACAAATAGTAAATATGCGAACAGCACAATGCTTTCTAAGTATATCTGGGAAATAAAAAACAAAACGCACACCACACCAAAAATATCTTGGAAAATAAGGAAAAAATCATCAGCCTACAACAACCTATCAAAAACTTGCAAACTTTGCTTGGAGGAAAAAATAGCTATCATTACCTTCCCAGATCAAAATAAATTATTAAATAAAAGATCCGAGCTAATCTCAAAATGTAGACATGAAAACAAATTTTTACTACGTAACTTAAAATAGAAAAATAAATAAATATATAAACAAACAACAATAAAATAAGCAAAATAAACTACTCCAAACAAATCACAAAACCCCACCTGTTAGAATATGCGAAATAAAATCAAAACAAAAGAACGGACGAAAGTTATAACTGTTATACAAATAAAAATAAAAATAATAAGCAAAACAATTTGACCCAAATAAATAAGCGAACAAGCGATTTCCGGTAAATGGCGGCCATTATAGACTACCAACAATAAGCTATATAAACAAATTTTTACTACGTTAACCAAAAACACTGATCAAAATAAAAGAATAAATAAATAAATATATAAGATAAAAAATAAAAATAAAAATAAAAAAACAAACAAAAAAACAAGCAAAATAATTTGACATAAATAAATAAACGAATAAGCGATTTCCGGTAAAAGTAACCGCCAAAATATACTACCCATAATGCACCACTGACCCTTATATAAACAGCCGAGAAAAATAACAGCACTAGTCGCCTGACGATTGCACTAGCATGAAACAGACTGTCGCCTCTAAGTGCTGACTTCCATGTCCACTTTTATATTTACACACGCTCTATCTCTGATATTGAGCACTTTACCCGATAAATATAGCACACTTTAAGACTATATTTCTGCATATATATATATATATATATATATATATATATATATAATTATGAAAGCAGAGACTTTAGAAACCCATGGTAATATTTTATTTCACAAAACCAATACTTTGGTTTTGTCTCATCAAACCAAAATCAGTTTCAACAATAAATAATCATATATAATAATATTATCAGATATAATAATATTATCATATATATATATATATATAATTACGAAAGCAGACACTTTAGAAACCCATGGTAATATTTTATTTCACAAAACCGATACTTTGGTTTTGTCTCATCAAACCAAAATCAGTTTCAACAATAAATAATCATATATAATAATATTATCATATATATATATATATATATATATATATATATATATATATATATCAAACCTGTATCCTATACAGAACTGTCATTTCGCGTGACGTGCCTTAACCGTTCGGCCACAGATGAGCGGCTGGTTAGCAAGGTCGATTTTACTATCTTTAAACTTAAATCTTCCATGAATCTCTTCTATTCATATCTGCTCTAGCGTATCAAATGTAAACAAATGACATCATATATTTTTGAATTGGACAAAGTCTGACAATTTATTTAAAGACATTTTTGATATGTTTAACGTTCTTTTTATAGATACAAGTATTTAAGCAAATGCTCTGTTTTTATAATAAACATATATATATATATATATATATATATATATATATATATATATATATATATATATATATAAAATTGTGGGTGCTGAAAAGAAAGTTCTTGGACTGATACACTTCCCAAAATCAAAATGATTGGTTTTAATCTTTTCTTGGTTAGGCCACAAACTTTTCAGCACCTTCTGTATATTTGTACGTAAGGTTGTGCATATACACACGTGTGTGTGCATGTGTGTATATGTGTGTGTGCATGTGGTTATGTTGGGTTTGTTGGCCATCTCTTGAATTTTCCATAGAAAAATTTTTGAAACTTAGTGAATTTTAAATTGAAGTTTTTGAAATGTTAATTTTAGAGTACCTTTTCTTTTTTATCCTGACTTCATATTTCTGAGATACATTCTTTACTGTTGTCAATGAGTTTTTTCAATAAAACAAACAATTAAGAATTTTTATTGTTGCAATACTTTTATCACTTTCTCCTAGTTGTAGCAAAAATGAAAAGGAAAAAATATATTTTACAATAAAAAATGTTTAATGGCAGCGATATTAGATCTAATATCTGTGTCACCCTAGATCAGGTCGAACTCAACTTCACACCAAACTATCTCAGGAGACACATTCAGGGTTAACCCAAGATGATTCCAGCCTAGAGTGAAGATCCACGATTCATCTGATTTAAGTGGTGGCTCCAGAGAGGAACATTTGTGGGTCTAACTGTATGTTATATATGAAAAAATGTTGGACAGATGGATATATAAACAACAACTCCAGAATGCAGTGGAGCAATCACTCACACATCACAGAGAGAATGTAAGGTCCATGTATCACACCCAGATTGGCAGTTGGATCTCATCATTTTAAAGTTGAAATGGCTAAATGTAATTGTAAGTTCTATGCTAAGAGTTTCTTCTCTTGCACTTCTCACTTGTGGAACTCTCTTTCGATCTCTTGCTTGATCCCCCAAAATTCAAATGCAATGTCAATCATTATCATTTGTCTTTGTAATTCCTGTTCTTGACTTAATAATGTTTTTCTTTTGCTCTTATTCTTCCACACTCAATAAATCCTTGCATCTTAGTGGCTTTATTACCTCACTTGGATGAAATGATTAAAAAAAAGAATTCATTAAGTCTATTTGTGTTATTTTATTGGCACACCCAAAACATTACATACATAATTCAGGAAATAATTTTAAAAAAAATACAAACAAGATAAATATCTCAAAAATAAAAAGATTTTGATTAATTATTGTTGCACTTTTCTTGGTTGTCTATTGCCGAAAGATGGATCAGCACACTGATTTTAGAACTCTTTTTAAAAATGCATTTTTTGGACTTGCAGTCAAAGACAAATTCAAAATAAAATACTTTATCTCTTTTCTGAAGAGGATTGACAAAGATAAATCTCCACAACTGCCCTGAAAAGAAAGGTAATGTTGTGCGTGTGGTGGGATGATCGGGGTATTATTCATTTAGAGTGAAATTAAAGACTAAATGTGCATTTATACGTCCAGCAGCTGCAATGTGTCCATAAAAGTTTGGTTGAAAACCACCCTGCACTTGTCAATAACAAAAAATGGTAGATATAAAAAGAATAATGAGGGAAAAAAATTGTGGAAATCAGTCAGTCAGTTTTACTCCTGCCAGCCATCTTTATTCAACCTTGCACCCACTGATTATTATTTTTTTTTTCGATCACTGCAAAAGGCTTTAATGGAGGAAACTTTTTCTAATGAAAACTAAATTCAAGTGATTCTCAAAAACTTTTTCATGTCAAAACCTGTGGAATTTTATTCAAAATGTATCAAAGAACTAACTGATAAGTGGCAACAGGTCTTTGCAAATATCAGTGAATATATGACTAAATAAAATGCAATTGCACTTTACTTTTGAAGAAAACAGTTGATAATCAAAATCAGAAATTATTTATGACTCAAATATTGCTAATATATATATATATATATATATATATATATATATATATATATATCTGTGGATGACAATATATATGCTCCCAGGAAATCTGGTTGAGTTCACTTGAGAAAAGGGTCATTTTAAAAACAGTGGCTCATATCCCTATTAATGCATTGCTCTTCAACCAAATTGAATTGATCTCCTCAGCCCATTGATATATTTTACATAGAAAACGTTACAATTTCCCTTCCTCTCTGCTGTGCAACGATAGCCTAGGGGTAGAATCTCTGACTGATACCAAATCAGTCAGTTTTCAATCCCGGCTTGAAGCAATCAGATGTCTAGCCACACTAAAGAGCTGTGATAGAGTAAAGTAGTCTGTCTGTGGATGACAATATATATATATATATATATATATATATATATATATATATATATATATATATATATATATATATATGTATGTATGTATTATTACTTAAATACTTATTTTTAGTGGACTTGTCAGTAGGTATCAGCAATATGTATGCTTAAATTAATAAAGTTTAGGTACCAAAGAAGAAAGCTCATCAGAAGAATTACTATGTAAATATTTTTAGAAAAGGGACAGAATTTATGTTATGGTGTTGGGAAAGTGCTAAAGCTGAGATGCCAGGTCGGGACCGATAACATTATAAATTTTACTTTGGATTTTTTAAAGAATCTCTAAATACACAGCAGAAGCACTAGAACGGATATGACAGCAATATTCAATACATGGACAAATTTTTCTTGCCAGAATCTATCTTGCACATTTATGAGTTTACCATTCATCCATGCATTGAATATTGCTATCACATCTGGTCTGGTGATTCTGCTATGTATTTAGAGATTCTTGATAAAATCCAAAGAAGAATCTGCAATGTTACATGGAACTTGAATCTTTTATAGTTAACTTGAAATTTTATTCACTCCAATACTTTGTCAGTTACTCTTGGCCAGTGTGTGAAGTGAGTGCAATACATGGACCTTATATTCTGTCTGTGATGTGTGAGTGATTGCTCCCCTCCACTCTGGAGTTGCTGCTTATATATCCATCTATCCAACATTTTTTTCTCAAACACGCACTCATAAGAGACAGAGCAACAGATGTTCCTCTCTGGAGTCACCAGTGAAAACAGATGAATCATAATAATGTAATGGAGTCATACATGATCTTCCGAGATGTACATGAAATAAGCTCAGGAATAATAGTCTTATAATTGCAAATAAATCTTAGATAAGAACCTTTTTTATCATCTTACACAATATAACTAATATATAATAATAAATGTACATATATATGTGTGGAGTAATAGTTAACAAGATACTCTGCAAGTAGGCTTCTTAAAAGTTACTCAAAATGAGCAATGTCTGGTCACTATCTATGTTTTTTCCCTTTCTATGCAAATGTGTTCACTATCTCTCTCTCTCTCTCTCTCTCTCTCTCTCTCTCTCTATATATATATATATATATATATATATATATATATATATATATATATATATATATGTCTGGTCACTACCTATCTATGTTTGTTGCCTATCTATGTAAGTTTGGTCACTATCTAAGTCTGTTCACTATCTCTCTCTCCTTATCTCTATCTCTCTCTCTCTATATATATATATATATATATATTTTTGTCATCCACAGACAGACTGTTTCGCTGTTTCATAGCTCATCAGTGTGGCTGGACGTCCGGTTGCCTCTAGCTAGAATCGAAACCCGACTGAATTGGCGTCATTCGGAACTTCTATCACTAAGCCGTCGGCTCACGGCAGAGATGAAGGTGAATTTTAGCGTGTTTATTTTTAGATTTAGATAAACACACAGTGACAGACAGTGACTCAATTCTGCCGAAGAGTCATATATATATATATATATATTCTGCCAAAGAGTCATATGTATATATATATATATATATATATATATATATATATATATATATATATATAAGAAAGAACAGTAAGATATAAAATCCAGTGTTCTTATAGATATTTTTATTTTTACACAATAGTGCTCAATGTAAATTTACAGAGCATTAATATTATAAATTAATTGATTTAAAATATGGGTTTTTCGCTACACACCATGGTTATCACTGTGTAGCGAAAAAACATATTTTAAATCAATTAATTTATAATATATATATATATATACATATGTATGTATGTATGTGCATATATATATGTATGTACGTGTATATATATATATATATATATATATATGTATCTATGTATGTGTGTATATATATATATATATATATATATATATATATATGTTTGTTTATTATCTATCTAAGTCTGTTCATTATCTATCCATATAATTATTAGTAATGATATAAAATAGTCCATTTAATTATCTAATATAAATTTGTTTAAATGTCAACACAACAACAGTTAGATTAAAGTGTTAGTAAATTTGGTGATATAACAATTGTGAGATCAATCCCTGGCCTGATTAGTATTGCTGATTGCTCAAACATATTGGCAACAGGACTAGCAATAACTAAAAAAATTAAACAAGATGAGATATCCCTAGTTATGGACAGGAGAATTAGAACAATCTTCCTCTGCATATTGAATAAAGGGTCAATTTCAAAATTCCCTAAAGCCTACCCAAATCAACAGACACTTGAACAAAGTTCAGACTTTGTGATGTTAAGAACAAAGATTAGAGAATTAGTCTTACTGGAAGTAATGATAACTCCTCATCCTAGAAAATCAAACAGAAAGTGACTGTCTTGCCTGAAATGGCTTCTTTTTTTTTTAATTAAGCTTAAAGAGGAAGACAAACCATGGAAAAGACAATGGGAAACCACTCCACTATCTTTCCCAAGATGTCATGGAAATTAACAGATAATTAAAAAAAATGAATCTGTGGAGAGCCAGGTGATAAATAGTAGGAGGGTAGCCTGGGTTCCCTTGTCTTGGATAGCAGATTGTCTAAAAGAGGAAACACCCTAAATTCAAAAACCATGTAGAAGACAACGGGAATCATTCCACTATCTTTCCCGAGAAGTCATGGAAATTCACAGATAATAAAGAAAAATCTATGGTGACTCATGGTCACTTACTTCCCGAAGGGAAGTCGCACTAAAAAAGATGTTGGTTATGTTCAGAATCTTTTAGCACACACGAGTGTAGAAACTGGTAAACCTTGACGAAAGACTATGTCCAATTTTTTTTTTAAATGTCATGCTCTTCATGACATAGTTGATCATTACTCTCTGCAGTTTCTTTTTCTTTATTATATGAGAATTGTCATTTTGAAAAAAAAAAAAAAGACAGTGGAGTGGTTTCCCACTGACTTCTTCATAGTTTGAAATTCAAAGTTTTCCTTCTCTTAAATTTGTTGCCACCAAATGCTACAGAGTCCTGTCTACTCTGCCCTGCCCAACCAGCTGGAGTGAGAAGAGATGAAATCATATGTCTTCCAAGGGTATTAGCATGAAAGTGAACACAACAAACTAACCTGGAATTTGAACTCGTCCTGCTGATTTCATTTTCCGTGATGATATCTGTTAAACATCTGTTTCCAATATTGAGCTTTAAAGGCTGATTAGTAGCAGTAGTACTCTAACGTTTGCCCATTGATGTCTTTTGTCATACTTTTGGGACTAGACTTAATTAAAGAAAAGCAGAAATTGGCATCTGGTTGCAATCAAGCTAAAATTAATTATCTGAAGAAAATATGCTGTTACTAATTACATTTGACATGAGAACATTTTATTATCAGGAAAAGAGCAAGTAATTATTTTTCTCTGTGTGTTTCCAATCTCTTGTTTTTAAGTCAAAAACAGGCTTGTTAACCACTAATTTTTAGCCTGCTGTGTATTCTAAAAAAATCTTTCCAGATTTTAAACAATATTCACAAAAAACTTTTTAAAAAAAAATGCCAAGTCTGATGACAAATTTAATTCTATAAATATAAAAACCAATGCCCTTTTGCAGGGCCGGTGCAAGGGTCTTATTCCTTCCCCCCTCTAATATATGATACAGACCCCCCCACTATACTACATCTTAATTTTCATATTTTTCAGAAATTCCACCATAACATTGTTAGAGCTATTTTCACAAAGTGGGTGGGTTGAGCTTGTATTGTCAAGGTTCCTAGTTTTAATATTTTGAGACAAAGTTCTTTACATCACTTGCCACTTAGTGTAAAATTAGTTTCATATCAAAGAGCAAGGGAGACAGCTGATGGGGCACAGAGGACTAATGTCGCTTTTAACCTGTTGTAAAAAAAATGTTTATTTTATTAATCAATCTCAATCAGGTTTGGACTCCTACTCCAGTCAAGGAGTTAAGGGGTAGTACGTTCTGGCCCTGCCCTGTTGCTTTTTAATGCACAGAACATGTCACACTATGTTTTAACTTCCTTTACCCATAGTAATGAAAACCCACTTATATTTTTATGTGTTTCATAGGATAACTAAAATTTGAATGACCAAAAATGATAAAAGAATGTCACAATATGTTTTTGTTTTCCTTACCCATATATGAAGAAATCCTACTTAAATTTACATGAGGAGAGTGCTGATACTCTCCCCAAATTTAACCAAACATCAAAATCATCTTTAATCACTTCTTAGTTGGGCTGAGAACTTTTCATCAACCATTTATCAGCACTTCTGGTGCCAATTGAAGTATGGATGACCAAAATTGACACAAACCCAATATTATGCACAATGGCAAAGTATATTTGTAACATCAAAAAAATATGATAAACAGCACTTCATGTGCCAATTGAAGTATGGATGACCAAAATTGACACAAAGCCAATATTATGCACAATGGCAAAGTATATTTGTAACATCAAAAAAATATGATAGACAGCACTCTAGAATTATAAAATTCATTCTTGTGAACCATAGGAAAATAGCTCAATGGCCTCTTTGTTTACCTTGCCTGTTAGGTGCAAGTACTCAGTTGAATCACATCCCACCACTATATTACTGGTCCTGACCTGGCATCTCGACTCTCCCATTGCTGTAACATATCTTCTCTGTGCCTTTTCTATAAATATTTTCATAGTAACAGTTTAGATGAATTCTTCACTATAGTACCCGATACTTTATGAATTTAAGTGCATTATTAGATTGGTGGCAAGGTATCATCAATTCACAGTTGATTATGCAATGTTATCGATGCTCTGGGCGGCATCACCTTGCCAGGGACTGCCCGGGTCGACGAGAAGATGCCCGTCAGCCATGCTGGTCGTGCAAAACAATGCGTTGCTTCCGGTGTCAAGAAGTAGGCCACATTGCTTCATTATGTCCAGGGAAAAGAAGAAGGGGAATTCGGCAATTTTGGCTACCGCGTTGGAGAATGAGTTATTTTTCTGACTGGTGGCGTGCATTTTGATTAGCGAGATAGTATTTGCGAATAAGTTGTGTACGAGTATAATAAATAGGTAAAAAATATGTATTTTTTTTATTTTATATATATTATGAATGTAATATATTATACTAAAATTTCTATTATAAATTTGTATTATTATATACATATTATTATAAATATTATATATTATATTAAAATTTATAAATTCTTTTACTTTGTGGAACAAGCTCCTGAGAGGATGCTTCCCCAATCACTACAATCTTAACTTCTTCAAGTTTCATCCATTATCTATCCTACATATCCTTATAATCTACATTTACTTCTTCCTCTTATGTCCATGCAACAAACTCATTCAGTTAACTTCTACTTTGAGTGGCTCTTGGGCCTTTATTTAGTAAAAAATGTATATGAGTACATAATAAATATGAAAAGATATGAATTTAAAAAATATGGATTAAATCTGGCAGAACAATTAAAAAATGATTGAGCAGATTGATTGATTCATTTTTTTACAGCTTATCAACCCTTTTAGCAAGTTATTTAAAGACAGAAAATATTTTTAGATTGTAAGAAGTATTTCTTTTTAATAACAATGATTTAGTGGTACAAGTCTTACTAAATAACCCATAGTTGGAGGGAAAGGAGGTGGATTCATATCTTTTCCGAGGGTATATGCATGTAAGTTAATATGATGAACCCAACTGGAACTCAGCTCTCTGATTTCCAATTCCAAGTCATTATTGATTACGCCATCCACACATCCAAGCTTACAGCACCTGGTATTCCCAAACAGTCATCCATCTAAAATATCCAATACAGTGAATACTTTTGATTGAAATTTAAAGTCTTTCTCTTAAAACAATTTTTCAGGAAAATAGGGTTATCAAGTCCAGTAGCTGTTATTGCTCTTTCCAGTATTTATGGGTGTTTCCTTCCCAACTGCATCCTGGGTATGACGTTAAACTCCGCATCCTGGGTAAGACGATAAACTACGTCCAACAGCAAGGCCTCTGATCAGGAGGTTTTGAGGAGCGTGGAATCACCTCTTAATTGCTGGTGTTCCCAGGTCCACCCTGACCTGGGGTGGTAGCACCTGTTAGGGTCCCAGCTATGGGCAAATAGTTAACACCCAAACTTGTGTAAAAATAGGTTTCAATACCAGAAATAATTTGTAATAAAAAAAATATTACAGCAATAATTTTTAAAGGAAAAATTATTATCAGCAATAAATTAAAAAAATACCAGCAATACAGTTGTACATTTTTTGAAAGAAATATGACCAGCTATAGATTTCTTCAAGGAAAATTATTTAAATAACCCATTGAGGTGTTGATATGCCGTAAAACAAAATAAACCAAACCAAACCTTCCTAACTTTTTATGGGAAGTAGTGTTGAATATCAATATCTTGGTTATGTTATTATTCTCTTTTTTTTTCTTTTTTTTTTAAGCTTATCACCCCAAGCAAGGCTGGAGGCCACTAGCACGCAAGGGGTTACAGAAGGTTTGGAGGAAGAGCAGGTAGGAGTGGTAAAGGCGAGGATGTGGAGAAAGATAGTGGATCAATCAAGGCAAGGGGGTTACAGAAGTTTTGGAGCGAGAGCAGATAGGAATGAAAGGTGAAAGGATGTGGAGAAGGGAAGTGGATAGATCAAGGCAACTGGAGATGTCGATTGATGTTACACTTAAATAGTTGGAGATTATATTTGTCAGGGAAACAGGAATAAGGAAGGGAGTTCCACGGGCGAGATGTGCGAGACATGAAGCTATTGGAGTAGAAGAGACGTCTACATCTAACAGTTTCAACGGTGAAGGGGTGGGAACGGGATGCCAGCCTCATAGGACGTTTAAATTCATGAGGCCTAGGAACCAGCGAAAGCAGCTCCTCGGAGCAATTACCGTGAAAGTATTTGTAAAAAAGACAGAGCGAGGCAACATCGCGTCTGTGAGAGAGCGACTGCAGACGAGATGACAGATCAGGGCCAATTACATTGCCTATCCGTCTCTGGATCTTATCAAGAACCCTGAGGCAAACAGCAGGGGCTCCAGACCATATATGGCAGCAATACTCCATGCAAGATATTATTCTCTTTTTGAGTTACATGTGCCATCCATTTAAGTACTGACTGTTGATTGTATGGGAACAGGTGTTTGAACATGTTTTGGCTATACGCCCAAATAGGAATAGAAAAATTTGACACGTTTCACTGACTTTATTGTAGCTTTATTAGAAGTTTATAAACATTTTCCTATTTTTCTTATTTAATCATATAAGAGAAAAATAATTTATGCATTTGTAATATATGCATTTCTTAGAGTGTGGAAGTTTAGGATAAAAATCAAAGATTTAGAATTCGGGTAGGAAAAAAAAATCAAGCTGAATCCAAGAAGAAAGAATACAATCTTGTTGATGTGAGGACTTTGACTCATAAGAGACAACAATTACCCAGACTGTATTATATTCATGAAAACGGTTCATGAATGAATAGATGTTTTGTTGTTATTAGCAAGGCTTGTAATTAAATCAATAACATTGACTGAGATGGGACTTTTCCTCGTAATAACAAAAGCTACTTTAAATTTTCCTCTAACAAAAGATAACCACCAGTTTACAAGGTTCTATCCAAAGGTTTAGAGAACTTAAGGCATGAAACGAATGATTTTCTTAAGGAAAGAAAAGAACAGATAGAAAAAATTAGTTTTTCTATTTCCTGGTTGAATGATTTTGAAAGATGAGTTTGGTTATTATATTTTACTATTTTAAAGGCTTAATAATATTTAGTCTAAAAGCTTAATAATATACAATAAATATTATTAGTTTTATTACCATTATTATTATTATTATTATTATTGTTTCTTTTAATCATTTCATCCCAAGTAAGATAGTAAAGCCACTAAGACACAATGAGTTACAAAGTGTGAAAGAATAAGAAAAACAAGTATCATTATTAAAGAGTGAGAACAATAGAAGAGTAATCTGTATTTACTCAACCCCTATGAGGTCAGATTGTGACACAAGGTTGGTTTAATGTTTGGGGAGCCCGAGCGCGTACACCCGGGCTAGGTACAAAAATAGCTGTCGGTTGCGCTGGCCTCGGTGTGAGAACCAATCCCTCTCTCAGGTACAATGAAAAGGCGCGGCCTCGGGCAGCTGTTCCGCATGGCTGGGCACATCTCAGTATAATTTTCCTCAGTTGCAACTCTGTGCTTTGAAAAAAAAAAGTTTTTCTTGGAACATAGTGCCCTTAATTTTTTTTTTTTTTAAGCGTATCACCCCAAGCAAGGCTGGAGGTCACTATCACGCAAGGGGTTATAGAAGGGTTGGAGGAAGAGCAGATAGGAGTGGTAAAGGAGAGGATGTGGAGAAAGATAGTGGATCGATCAAGGCAAGGAGGTTACAGAAGATTTGGAGCGAGAGCAGATAGAAATGAAAGGTGAAAGGTATGTGGAGAAGGATAGATCAAGGCAACTGGAGATGTCGATTGACGCTACACTTAAACCGTTGGAGATTGTATTTGTCAGGAAAACAGTAATAGGGAAGGGAGTTCCACAGGCAAGATGTGCGAGACATGAAGCTATTGGAGTAGAAGAGACATCTACATCTAACAGTTTCAATGGTGAAGGGGTGGGAACGGGATGCCAGCCTCGTAGGACGTTTAAATTCATGAGGCCTAGGGACAAGCAAAAGCAGCTCCTCGGAGCAATTACCGTGAAATTATTTGTAAAAAAGACAGAGCGAGGCAACATCGCGTCTGTGAGAGAGCGACTGCAGACGAGATGACAGATCAGGGCCAATCACATTGCATATCCGTCTCTGGATCTTATCAAGAACCCTGAGGCAAACAGCAGGGGCTCCAGACCATATATGGCAGCAATACTCCATGCAAGGTCGAATGGTATATCTCATTTATAACAGCAATTAAAAGCTTTTCTAATTAAATAATGTCACAGTTTTATTGCATTTTTATTTTATGATTCAGAGCAGATTTTTTGATAAATGGTGTTTCAATTTGACAAAAACAAATTGATGATTTAAATTGTCCAAGGAGTCTGGCTTTTAACTAATATAAATATGAAGAGGCAGAAATTTGAATTTCTTGAAAATTTCATAAAATTAAGTGGGGATAAATGATGTAAAAAAAAATACTTTCACCAAGATTTTCTAAAAGAAATTTTCATAAATAATTTTATTCATTTGTGAATAAGTTCTGAAAATTTAATTAAAATCCAACAATTATATAACTTTTGCAAGAATTTCCAAAACAATGTGTTTTTAAAACCAAAAAAGACACTAATAAACTCTACACTAATCTTTGGCGCACTTGCTGATGTAAGAAAAACACAATTTTTAATCAAAATTTTGAACATGCTAGAAAAATTTAAATAAAAAATTTAATAAAATAATCAAAAAATACTTTGGTTTTTCCTCTTAATAAAAACATAAACATTTTAATGATAAAACTTTGTTTTTATTAAGTTTGGGTTTTTTTTTCACCATGGTATGGTCTTTTTCAGAAAATGTTTGGAGGTACCTAATATATATGTTACCCACTATTAGTCAGATATATAGAGTTTGTATATCATTCTCCAAAAGCTTGTATATTGTATTCTTCAAAATTTTAAATGCAATGTCAGTTGTCATCTGTCTTCCTCAATTCTGTGTTTTATTGCTCTTTTTCCTCACTAAAGTATTTTCATTCTCTTTCACTCTCAGTAACCCTTTACAACTTAGTGGAATTATCATTGCGAAATGATTAAAAAACAAAAAAAACATAACCATAAATGTATCTTGTCAGCAAATTATTTATTTTTGTCTAGTGGCCTGAATACTTGAGAAATCTTATAAAAGAAAAATATGCACTCTTTCCAGCAGAATTCGAACCTGCATCCCATGTTGCAGGAGAAAACATCATTAAATCTGAATACTCAGGTTGGTAGACAAAAATAAATAAATATACTGTTTACTAAAGAGAGTATATACTTGAATCTGGGTATCCACTAAAAATAATGTTTTAAGTGATAATATATATATATATATATATGTATATATAAATAAAAAGGAAAGAACAGTAAGATATAAAATCCGGTGTTCTTATAGATATTTTTATTTTTACACAATAGTGCTCTATGTAAATTTATTAAATTCAGGGGCTTTAGCTTCCATTTCTGAAACATGGTCATCACTGTGTAGCGGTAAAACCATATTTTAAATCTATTAATTTATAATATATATATATATATATATATATATATATATATATATATATATATATATATATATTTTAATAATATTATGCCATGCAAGACAATAAAGCCACTAAGACACAAGGGGGGTTACTGAGTGTTAAACAATAAGAAACATTATTAAGGAGTGAGAACAATAGAAGAGTAAACAAGAAGACAGTAGATAATGATTGACATTACATTTAAAGTTTTGAAGATCAAAGTTGTCTGGAAAGCATGGAGTAGAAGAGATTTCCACAAGCAAGAAGTGCAAGAGAAGAAACTGTTAGCATAGAACTTATAATTACATTCAGCCAATTCAACTGTGAATTGATGAGACCTTGCCGCCAATCTAGTACTGGGCTTAAATTCCTAAAGTCTAGGTACCATAGCTTGGAGTTAATCCAAATATTTAGCATAAAAGTATTTATAGAAAAGGCACAGAGAAGTTAAATTGTGGTGGTGGGAAAGTGATTAAAGCCGAGATGCCAGGCCAGGACCATTAATATTGCTGATGCTTTTTTAGATTTCATCAAGAATCTCTAAATATATAGCTGGAGCACTGGACCATATGTTGCAGCAATATACAAAGCATGACTTATAAATATGTAAGATATATATATATATATATATATATATATATATATAACAGTAAAATGTAAGATATATATATATATATATATATATATAACAGACTGTCGCCTCTAAGTGCTGACTTCCATGTCCACTTTTATATTTACACACGCTCTATCTCTGATATTGAGCACTTTATCCCATAAATATAGCACACTTTAAAACTATATTTCTTTATATATATATATATATATATATATATTTGAAATTATTAGGAGAATTTGATAATTATATTTTAAGTGATTCATTGAGTCTGAAACCTCTACAGAATGCAGAAAGCACTGGAACTCTACTGAGATTCACTTTAACCATAGGACTGTGTCCCCTGGAGCCACGACTACTATCACCAAGCCGTTCACTCCAGAGCATTAGAAGCGGGTTCAAGCAATGATATACATTTGAAATTATTAGGAGAATTTGATAATTATATTTTAAGTGATTCATCGAGTCTGAAACCTCTACAGAATGCAGAAAGCACTGGATGGCCATTAAAGTGAATCTCAGTAGAGTTCCACCAAGGAATATGTGAGTGAGCAGCGCTATATTGAGTCTGATTTGCTACCTCTTCGTCACCGAGGCCCGTTGGAACAGTTGGTATGGTGTTTGCTTGACAACCTAACTGTCAGGGTTTCAATTCTCAGTAGTGGATGCGCACTGCTGATGAGTCCCAAATATAGGACGAAACGGCCGTCCAGTGCTTTCTGCATTCTGTACAGGTTTCAGACTCGATGAATCACTTAAAATATATATATATATATATATATCAGATAGAATGTATTATTTCTGGCAATGTCATACCACCTTGTTAGTATCAAAAAAGCTAGAAGCAACTCCATAGTAACAGATTGCCAGAACAGTAAACAAGAAGCAGCTAGATTCCATTGACTTGCAAGTCTGTGAATGAGACAATTTGTAAGAACAAAAAAAAAGTAAAGTGCATTGTCTTCCATGAGAAGATAATTATTTGCTAACCAAATGTAACTCAAGTGGGGTACATTTCAAAGCTTTCAAAGACTTCTTGTTCAAATCAATAGCAAATTCAAGATAAATACATTTGTAAATCCACTAAATATTACTCTAAAAGTACTTATATAACAGTTCATAAGGTTTACTTAATAATGCTCATAAAGTGCAAGAGCATTTCTTCCTATAAATGAAAAGAAGAGAATTTTCAACTAGATAATAATAATAATAATAATAATAATAATAATAATAATAATAATAATAATAATGCTAATATTAACCCTTTCCTTATAAGGAAACATTTGGCATTCATTGGGCAAACAGCCAGTGCTACCATCAGTGGAAATTTAAAAAATCTTTCTCTTAAAACAATTTTTCAGGAAAATAGGTTTCCCATTTCCAGTAGCTGTTATTGCTCTTTCCAGAATTGATGGAGGTTTCCTTCCTAACCTTTTATTTGAAGTGGTGTGGAATGTCAACATCATGATTATGCTATTATTTTCTCTTTGATTTACATGTGCTATCCATTTTAGTTTTTGCAACTGTTGAAAGTCCTCAAGTGATGTAGTTTCTATTACTTCGTACAGTTCCTTCTGCTTCTGTAGCACCAGTCCACAAGTTCCAAAGAAGGATGTTCATAATTAAGACCTACATGATTCATTTGTTCAAAGCCATTTTTAACCATTGATCTGAGAATAAGGAAAGAAAAAGAAACATTGTATATTGAATGTTCTTTGATCTACAATGAGAACAAATCATTCTGCCTGAATTTCTGGGCTGAAGAGTCATTATGTCCTTATATTCATTGTTATTATCACAATATTTTGGTTATTGATCCAGGTAACTTCTTTTGTTTTTTAATCATTTTGCCCTACGCAATGCAGGAATACCACTAGTATGCAGAGAGTTACAGGGAGTGAAAGTGAAAGTGAAAGAGAAGACTGAGAATAGGGAGGATTGAAGAAAGGAAAAAAGATGAATAGTATTCAAGAAGACTGATGATGGTGATTGATGTTGCATTTAAATTTTTGAAGATTATAGTTATCAGAGAAGCAAGTAAACAGAAGGGAGTTTCACAGGTGGGAAGTGCAAGAAAAGAAACTATTGGAGCAGAAGTGGTGGATACATTTAGCTATTTCAACAGTGAAATGATGGGACCTAGATTTCCAATCTAGTAGCACGTTTAAATTTATGTAGTTGGGACACCAGGGAACAAAGCACATCAAAGCGGTTGCCATGAAAATATTTATAGAAAAGACAGAGAGAAATCATGTCACATCGGTTAGAAAGTGACTGAAGTCGAGATACCTGGGCAGGATCGATTACATTCTTTGGATTTTGTCAAGAATCTTGAGATGTACAGCACGAGCATCAGATCAGATATGGCAACAATATTCAATCTACGGACAGATGGTAGCATTTTAAATGTGCACAATGGATTCTGACGAAAAACATTTTCTGGCATGACACAGTGTCCCAACTTTCCTTGCAGTAGATGCAGCTATTGATTCAATGTAGTCGCTTCACTTCAAGTCAGTGGAAAATGTGAGGCCAAGAATCAAAGAATTTTGAACTGAACCCTTTATTTAATGTGGATAATCTCCAGATCAATAGGTGTTGTGGCCTTGTTAGGGCCAGAAATAAAGACACAAGAGAGGAATTGAGTTAAACAAATATATTAACAGAAAACAGTAATACAAACTTATACAAACGAGAGTGTTACAGCAAGTTCGGTTCGACTGTCAGAGCTGACACCTGGAAACTTCACTCTCCAAAAGGCAGTACCTGCTCCTATTTATAGCTGGGAGAGTCCATGCATGCATGGGTAAATTACCATAACTAGAGGCTTAAAGCATTGGTTTGTGAATTTGGTGTCATAGTAATTGTGAATTCAGTCCCTGGGTCAGGTAGTAAAGACTCAGGCTCAGTGGGAAGAGAGCAAGCAATAACCGAACAGTACTAAAAAAATAAACAAGACAAAATATCCCTCAACATGGACAGCAATAACACACAAGCATAAAATTGAAAATACAAACATCATCACTATGCCCATAAACAGAACCCAACTTAACAAAAGTGGTGGTGAAAGACCCAGACCAATAAGAGTGTATGTGTGTGTCTTCATGTGTGTATGAGGAAATGATGGCACACCCCTACCCACTTCTTGTTGAAAGGAACATTACTACATATATAATAAAAGCTACCGTCTCAACACTGAAATGGAATTACAACTGTGTATGTATGTATGTATGTATGTATGTATGTATGTATCTATGTATACCCAAATGTATGGATATGTATCTCTGCCTAGCCTCAGATTGTTTATATGGATGTGCGTGTGTGAACTAAAATGCGTACACCTGTATGTATGTGTGTCTATGTGTATGAGAGTGTCATTCCAAACAAACACAGAAGTTTCCCCCTCCCACCACCAAACAGTCATCAAGCATAAATAGATCCAATTTTAAAAAAATAAACCAGTTTGTCTGATGATCACAAAAGCATGAAACCCAGGGTCACAAAGTCATATCCATACAACAGAATATATATATATATATATATATATATATATATGGATAGAAATATAAAAGGAATGATGAAAACAGCTATGCCTAAAAGGTATAGACAACAAAAATGTGCTCAATACAAAAAATTCAAAATCAAATATGTAGAGCTAAGATATATATATATATATATATATATATATATCTATATATATATATATATATCAATTGTTGTGGCATACCTACGGATGATAATCTGCATGTCCCCATTCACATAAATACAGTAGTAAATACTTTATGTTGGTCTGCAGTTGTTGGAGATTCATTGTGGACTCACTTCTAACAGTTTACAGCTTCTATGTGCTGCTGACGAAAATTATGTGTTGTTTGTGTCTTAAGTATTATCGTTCATTACCAACCTTTGTGTGATTATTCTATTCAGTAACCTTCCCTAGGTTACAACATATATAAATATATATATATATATATATATATATATATATATTATATATATATATATATATATATATATATATATATATATATATATATATATATATATGCTATGTTGAATCCATTACATTCACTTATGTTTTAATACCCTTGGCAAAGGTACTAATCCTCTTTTTCTCCCTTCAGCTATGGGTAAATAGCAGGACAGACTGGGTTCTATAGCCTTGGATGGCAGCTGGTCTAGGAGAAGGACAATTCTGAGTTCAAAACCTGTGGAGGATCATTTGGGGGCCTTGTGGCATGTAGTGCACCAGGTCTCTGTATTCGGTGCTTCAAAAAGTGTGGTTGGTTCTGCACAAAGCCTTCACCATTATAATCAAATCATATGTGCTGGTGTCTGGCTCTCGGTTCTAAGGAACTGAGCTGTTTGACACTCATATGTTTAATATGGTGGGAGAGTCCACCATATATATATATATATATATATATATATATATATATATATATTTAAATAAAAAGAAAGGACAGTAAGATATAAAATCCGGTGTTCTTATAGATATTTTTATTTTTACACAATAGTGCTCAATGTAAATTTACAGAGCATTAATATTTTATATTAATTGATTTAAAATATGGTTTTATCGCTACACTGTGTAGCGATAAAACCATATTTTAAATCAATTAATATAATATATATATATATATATATATATATATATATATATATAAAGAGAAGAGGAAAACTTATCTTAGCTGTCATGTTTAATCCCCTGAGGAACTTTATCAAGGCAAATGCAAGGATTTTATTTTGTAACAAGTATTTATATACAAGAACAAAAATATTATTGGTTTTCAAAATATTTAAGTTTATGAATGCTCATAAATATTCAAAAGATTAGTGAAAAATTCAGGCAAGCTATGGAGGACACAAAGTGACACAATTCAATGTTTAAAAAATGATGTAAGTTATGTTTTATAAAAAAACTCTTTATGCAAATTACTATTTAAATTATTTTAGTTTGGGATTAATTTATGCGTTATATATTTTGAATGACCTGAGGTCATGGATTTAACAGTTTTCTTTTAAATTTTGACCATTTTTGTTACCATATATTTGTGCTTGGGAAAGTAATCATTCTTTTAGGAATGTAAATATTGGAAAAATTTGGAGTGCAGATTTATATTTTGATAATATATATATATATATATATATACATACATATATATATATATATATATATAAAGTCCTTGGTGTCAAACCCATTCAGAAATATCTAAACTCTCAGCTGTATACAATTGCTTTCTAAGATCAATGGTTAAAAACGGCTCTGAGCAAGCGAAATCTATGGGGGTCTTGGTGAAGAACAGCCTTCTTTGAACATTGTGAACTACTGCTACAAAATCACAAACAAAGAACTGTACAAAATAAAAGAAACCACATCATTTGAGGACTTTCAACAGCAGCAACAACTAAAATGGCTAGCACATGTAGCTAGAAGAAAAACAATCACATAATCAAGATGTTAATGTTCCACAATACTTCAAATAAAAGGAAACCCTAATCAGTATGGGAAATAATAACAGTTACTGGACTTGAGAAACATTTTTCTGAAGAATTTTAAAGAGAGATTTTTTAAAAATTTCCAATGATGCTTAGTACAAACTGCTTAATCAATGAATGCTGAATGTTTCCTTATAAGAAAAAAGATAATATTAACATTACTATTACACTCAGGATGTAAACAGCAGTATGGACAAAATACACACATTCATTATGTAAGAAGCAATAATAGATAGAATTTTCAAATTCATAAAATCAACAATGGAACTCTAACAATCATAGATTCTCATGGAATGGTTTGGTTTGGTTGTTTTGTTTAACGGCATTCCAACCTCAGTGGTCATTTTATGCCGAAAATGATTTTGAGTGACTTTAAAAGAATCTTAAGTTAAATATATTTCTTGGTTTGAGCAGGCATCTTGAAGTAAGCAGCTTCGTGGAGGTATATAGCTTGGTATATTTGTGTTTATTTCAATCTTTTCTAGATTTTGTTATAAAGACCAGTTTCTCTTATATATTCAAGTATTTTTGAAGGTTTTTACTTGGAGGAATACTTCTTTCAGGTTTGTTTATTTGTAGGACTTTTGGCGAGTTCGCTTCAAGTCTAAACAATTTGTCAAAATGTGACATATTGTATAAGCCTCCTGACATGGTATACAGATTGGAGCTGCCTCCTTCCTAAGGAGGTAAGAATGGGTGATGCTCGAGTGGCCCATACGGAGTCTTGATAATGTTACTTGTTCTTTTCTAGTCATTTCACTGGAGTCATTTATTTCTCCAATTTGTTCCTTTATTGCATGTAATTTGTTACTGGTGTAAGAATTCCATGATTCTTACCATTTGTTCATTTGGTGTTTGTTAATTGTTGCTATTAGGTCTGTGAAGGGAATTTTATCTTTTGAGGGAATTTGATCTTTTTCATGGAATGGTTTAACCAAATTTCAGTTCAATTCATAATGCCCTATTATCAGGCTTTTATATGATTTACTGAAGTTAATCTTTTTTGGTTTGATTGATTGACTTAATATATTTAAAGTCAGAGATTATTTTTAGATTGTACTAATTTTTTTTTAATGATACAAGTTCTACTAATTAGCCCATAGCTGGGAGGGAGAAAAGGTGGATTCATACCTTTGCTAAGGGCATTTGTGCATAAGTGAATATAATGAACCTGACTGGAATTGGAACACTACTCTCCAATTTCCAATTCCAAGCCAAATACATTTTGATGAAAATCAATGGCCCAGAAACAAGCTTTTTAAAAACAAATATGTTTCATAATGCATTTTCATTTTGCTAAAACAATGTTCATTGCAACAGTTTTAGCCAGCAGATTTGTCCGTGTCTGTTTAGTACCATGTGGATTGGTGCTATAGAATCACATAAAAAACTGTGTAATGTCCTAACAAACCTAATATCAGTAGCAACCTTTAAACATAGTATTAACAGCAAACCAGTGGGGCATATAAAACAATGTGTATACTTAAAGTAACTCAATTCCAGATTATTACTCTTTCAAACTATGTGACATGAACTTTTCATGCTGAAACTAAAAGGGCTGTGAATGCTTCACACTAAAACATACCAACACAGTAAGTCCCACTCAAATATATTCATGAACATTTTGTTGTGTATGCAATTTACTTCTAGGAAAAGAAACTCTTGTCTTAAACTTCCTTTTTTTTATTTTTTTTATTAATGTTAATTGGTCTGTTATTTTGTGCATGTACCTTTTCACCACCACTATTTCATGCACTGTAAAATATTCTTGTAAGAAACCTTACACATTAATTATTGAAGCAGGTAACACACTAAAATTGAACCAAATAAAAACCATAAATGTATGTATCTATGGATGGATATGCATATGTACATATTTATATATTTGAAGGTTTTGTATCTGTTTTTTTTTTCAACTTGTAATGGAATCTTAAATTTTGCTTCATTCGTGTTTATTGGTTTCATTTTTTTTTCCCGTAGAGTTATTTTGTCTCACAAGTAACAAGAAACGTAAAGAAATATAAGAAGTACTTGAAATATTTTTATCACTTGAAAAACTGAGTTGATGTGCCAAACACTCTAATTTTCTGCGATTTTAATTTATTTATCATTAAGTGAAAAATGTACAAATTAAATGTGTCTTAAATTGCATAAATTGTTACTTGGATACAGAGACAAAAATGAAAAAAAAAACATATTATTAGAATGTGCACATTTTTTTTTTCAGCAAAGTTTCCTCTCCAGTTTCAGTCTTGGAGTCATTCGATCAAAGGAGGCATGTGATTGCTCATGCATATACACACACACAATCACAGTCATATATGCACACTCACATATAAAAATACACATATGCACATACATGCATGAACAGACAGAATCACATTTATGCATACTCAAATATATATATACACATATACACACTGTATCTATGATGGTAGGTAAATAGATACTTAGCCTGAAAAAATTATTAGTTGAATTTGGGTCTGAATTTTTCATTGTATAATGTTCGATCAGTGCTGCTTGCTCACTATTATACCAGAGCAAGTTTCCAATTTCAATCTTGGCATCATCAGATCACAACCCCCTCACCCCCCCACACACACACATGCAAATAAAATCACATATATATGTACACATATGCACATATGAATAAGGTATCATTTAGCAGCAAGTATTCCTCCAAACAAGTTTGATTAGAAAGAAATGAGGTCTCTCTTTAATTCCCACATATATACACATACATAAGCAAAAACACAAGAAAGAGTGAAAGAGAGAAAAGAAAGGCTGAGAGATAAATGGATAGAGCAAGTAAAAGAGAGAGAGCAGAGATGAGAAAGTGAGATAGTGAAAGAGGTGTAAGAATGAGAGAAAAAGAAAGCGGAAGAGAAGAGAATAAGTGAGGTGCAGACCAATGATAACACTGATTTGATCGATTTGTTTTTTT
>OZ038485.1:94980450-94990450 GCA_964036315.1 Acanthosepion esculentum | reverse complement strand
TATTTTAATTCGTTGACAGGCCTAAAAATAGTGTCCATGTGCTTTTCTATAAATTAAATGGCACAAGCAAGTCACTCACGCACAACATAGACGAATGCATATATACTAAATACACACATGCAAAGTCACAAGCTGTGTGTGGCAGATGGATAATCAGCTCCTTTATAATTCAGATGGCAGAAACCTGGTGAAATTGTTGGTACACAGTGTTAAAGGGAGCAATAAAAAATAAATTACTTTTATATATATATATATATATATATATATATATATATATATATATAAGAAGTAACTGATTTTTATTTATATATACATATATATATATATTTTTTTTTTTAAGCGTATCACCCCAAGCAAGGCTGGTGGCCACTAGCACGCATGGGGTTACAGAAGGGTTGGAGGAAGAGCAGATAGGAGTGGTAAAGGAGAGGATGTGGAGATAGAGAAGGACGGAGGGTCGATCAAGGCAAGGGGGTTACAGAAGATTTGGAGCAAGAGCAGATAGGAATGAAAGATGAAAGGAAGTGGAGAAGGGAAGTGGATAGATCAAGGCAACTGGAGATGACGATTGACGCTACACTTAAACCGTTGGAGATTGTATTTGTCAGGGAAACAGTAATAGGGAAGGGAGTTCCATAGGTGAGATGTGCGAGACATGAAGCTATTGGTGTAGAAGAGACATCTACATCTAACAGTTTCAACAGTGAAGGGGTGGGACCGGGATGCCAGCCTCGTAGGACGTTTAAATTCATGAGACCTAGGGACAAGCGAAAGCAACTCCTCGGAGCAATTACCGTGAAAGTACTTGTAGAAAAGGCAAAGCGATGCAACATCGCGTCTGTGAGAGAGCGACTGCAGACGAGATGACAGATCAGGGCCAATCACATTGCATATCCGTCTCTGGATCTTATCAAGAACCCTGAGGCAACCAGCAGGGGCCCCAGACCATAAATGGCAGCAATACTCCATGCAAGGGCGAATGGTAGATTTATAGACTTGGAGGATCGATTCCGGGGAGAAGAATTTCCTGGCTCGGCACAGGGAACCAACTTTTCTTGTGGTGGATGATGCAACTGACTCGATGTATTTGTTCCATCTCAGATCAGCGGACAGTGTGAGACCGAGCAGCCGCAGAGAGGAGCTCTCGAGAAGTTGGTCCTCAGACATTCTAATGGGATGCATGGATGGGTCCTTGTGGTGGTTAATGGAGAGCAGTTTTGTTTTAGAGGCGTTAAAGTTGACCATCCATTTCTCTCCCCAGTCCACAACCGATTGGAGGTTCTTTTCAATTTGAGCTGCCAGGTTAATTTTGTCCGCCTCACTAGATTTGTGTTTGAGGCAGGAGTAAATAGTAGTGTCGTCAGCGTAGATACCGACTTGGGAGTCTATGGTGTCAGGAAGGTTGTTTATAAATATGAGGAACAGAGTAGGGCCAAGGATGGAGCCTTGAGGAACACCAGCGTTAGTGGGATAGGAGTTGGAGATGAATCCACTGAGAACAACCTTCAAAACCAGGTTTGACAGAAACGATTGAATTAGGTCAAACAATCGACCTGTGATACCATAACCCTGGAGCTTGCGAAGGAGGCCGGCATGCCAAACCCTATCGAATGCTTTGGAGATGTCAAGGGCCACGGCACGAGCTTCGCCGTTATTATGGATAGCTTGGTAGACAAATTCAGTGATGGCCGTAAGCACATCGGCAGTAGATAGGGCAAAGCGGAAACCATACTGCTTGTCTGAGAGCAGATCGTGGGATATCAGGTGAGTAATCACTTCAGCGTTAATAATGGCCTCGAAAACTTTGCCGAAGAGGGGAAGGAGACTGATAGGACAGTAATTAGAAGGGTTGGAGGGGTCGCCAGAGTTCTTAAAGACAGGAACAATGGTAGAGGACTTCCAGCAGTCAGGAAAACAGGACTCCTTGAGGCAGCGGTTGTACAATTTAGAGAGGGCAGATGCCAGTTCAGGTGCGCATTTCTTCAGGACAATGGCTGGTATACCGTCGCCACCGGTAGCCTTGTGGTGATCTAAGTTAGAAATAATGCCCAGTACCGACGACGGGGTTATGTGCAAGCCGTCCAGGAGGGCCTCAGTTCTGGGAGGGAAATCGGGCAAGGGTACCCCAGAAGAGTCAAGCGTAGAATTGGAAGAAAACTTCCGAGCGAAGCATTCGGCCTTGTCGGCAGAGGTGGTCAGGACCTCAAACTGATTGAACAGGGGAGGAATGGAGGGTTTGTTACTATTCAGAACGCTCTTGCAGAGGTGCCAATAGTCCTTGGAGCCAAATTTGCGGGATGTAATACGTTCCTTCATCCGAGCTGCAAATAGTGACTTGGCATCGTTGAGGGTACGCTTACACTCATTGCGTGCAGAGGTAAATAGATGTCTGTTGGAGTCGGACATATCACTACGAAAACGGTGGAAGAAGTGGTTCCTATGGGCAATGGCAGCTGAGCAAGCAGCTGTGAACCAGGGGGAGGAGCGCGGTTTGACCTTGAATTTCCTGGAGGGGATGAAAGCTTCGATACCGGCTTTAATCCAGGAAGAGAACTCAGAAGCACAATCATGAGTGGGGAGCTTAAATACAGCATCCCAGGGGACATCGCGGAGGAAGTCCCGAAATGAGTCCCAGTCAGCCCGTTGGTAGCAGAATGTGGTTCTGGTGGTAGGAGGCTCTTTGCAGGGGGTGGGGCTGAAGGAGATGGTAACTGACACGACAGCATGATCGGAGTTACCGATAGGACAAAGCTGCGTGGCACTACAAGACTCAGGGATGGAGGTAAAACACAGGTCGAGGAGTGAGGCCTTACAGTCACGATTGTTATATATATATATATATATATATATATATATATATATATATATAAAGAAATATAGTCTTAAAGTGTGCTATATTTATGGGATAAAGTGCTCAATATCAGAGATAGAGTGTGTGTAAATATAAAAGTGAACATAGAAGTCAACACTTAGAGGCGACAGTCTGTTTCATGCTAGATGCAATCGTCAGGCCTGATGATTGCATCTAACATGAAACAGACTGTCGCCTCTAAGTGTTGACTTCTATGTTCACTTTTATATTTATATATATATATATATATATATATATATATATATATATATATATATATATGGTGAATGCTGAGGTCAACACCAAGCAGCAACAGTATGTTTCATGCATGAATGCAATGTTCAGTCCCCAAATATATATATATATATATATATATATAATCACTTTATTTTATTCAAAGCAAGGCAATAAAGCCACTAAGACACAGGAGATTACTGACTCTAAAAGAATAAGAGTAAAAGAAAACATTATTAAGGCACAAGAACAATAAAAGAACAGAAAATGAAGAAGACAGATGATAACGATTGATATTGCATTTAAATTTTTGAAGATCGAACTTGACTGAATACGTTTGAATAACATACTGGAAGAAAAAATAAAACTGTTTTTTTCTAGGCAAGAAACTTTTCTGCATGATAACATTCATCCTTAAATGGCAAATGTGATGATCATAAAGTGGGAATGGAAAGTTCTTCCACACGCAGCATACTCTTTAACCCTTAGAATATTATTTGTTTAATTCCATGTAGCACATTTTAGTTATTGAATCCAGCAGCTTTTTAATCATTTCACTCTGGCAATCACTGAAAACAAATGTAGCAACATTCGAAGTACTCATAAAAAAATACAAAATAAGAATAAATATTTACTTTGACGGGTGTATGCAGAAATTAGTAACCGGCCATTATAACATGTAGACACACACTTACAGACACACACATGTATATAAGTTTTTAAGGTATGCTATATTTAACAGAAAAAAGTGCTCAATATCAGGGACAGAACATATATAAGCAATATGGACATAGGTATCAACACTGAATGATGACTTTTTGTTTAATAATAAAAGCCACTCGGATGCAAGAGGTTACGAAGAATATGAGAAATACTATTAAGGAGAAAAGACAATCGACATTGCAATTATGGGAGACGTTAACATGACACCTTTCTACAAGGACAAACCAATGAAAAAGAGCCGAGCCTCATGACCAATGACTGGAGAGAGAAAAAAAGAGGAAGAAAGGGGTTGCAGCAACTTTTTATACACACCCACAAGCGATTCTCATTAGTTTCGTGCTAGCTTAATGTAATGTCTATTTTTAGCCACGGAAATAAGCATGAAATGCAAATTTTAATTTTCACTATATTCCACAATGCTTTAATGAATGAATAATGATGCAATGAATTTTATGATTAAATCTTTTTTTTTTCCAAAAATGAATGCTTGAAACTTTTGCATCACACTAATAAAAATTTGTCAGGTAAACGTCTAGAATTGTGTGTGTGTGTGGGGGGGGGGCATAATTTGCATGTGCAAAAATGAAAGTAGAAAATTAGCTAAAACTTTTGAAGAAGAATGAAAGTTTTTTAACTTTTTGAAAGAAAACAAGTGAATTGCAGAACAAAGAACTTGTGAAGATTTTTACTGCAATATGACATTGGTATCCAAAAAAAAAGATGTCCTAAAACCAGTTTTAGGGAAAAAAAATATCCAGTTCCTACTCAAACAATAGGGAATAGCTGGCTTCTTCTAAAGTGTTTTCTCATAGAAAAAGGAACTAACGAGCGTCTGCATGAATGGTAATATCTGAAGACATACATTTTAAAAATTGAAAATGTATTTGAAAATATATTAAAAACAATAATTGATATATATAAATTTTAACTTATCATTTTGCACATGCAAATTATGGCCCCAATTCAAAACTTTTATCATTCATCATGATATCTCCAATCAGCTTATATTAAATTAACCACATAACTTACAACATAGAATTGAAAAGAAAAGAAAAATCCAATCAGTAAAAAGAAAAGAAAAAGTATTGGTATTTGGTGAGTGTTTGTTGAGATGGGGACCCTAACTGCATATTTGATCATGTCTCAGCCTTCCAACAATCAATCTATTTTACTTTACAATATGATTTCCAGTAACGGGATTATGTCACATTATTATAGCCTGACCTTTTAAAGACTTTGTCTCTACTCTGCCCCACCTTCCATTTGATGTAATTATAAATGGAGGACAAAAGCTGTAGGAGGAGAGAGAATTTGGAAAAATAGGTTAATCATATAAACATCTTCATCAGTAGAGATATATACATAAAGTTATGAGGTCTGTTTGGAATGTATCCAGTTGAAAGTCTCGAAAAACAGTTGCGGGGGACTTGATGTAAATTGTCAATCAATCAGAGAAAACATTACTGCATGTGTGTGAACAGATATGCTCTCTCTCGTAATGTTATGCAGTCGATAATGGGATGCCATTGAGTGAGCTTGTGTATTTTGTAAGAGTCACATTCACAGCAAACATGCATCAAGTTTTCCTTCAAAATTAGATATTCGTGAGCGGAATCTATTCGAATGATCAAAAAGGCTTTTTGGTAATGGTTCAATGAGACAAGTATAGATAAAATTTTGGTATAGACACTTTGAACATGGCCAGGAATTTTTTGAAAGATCTCCACTGGAGGTCTGGAAGGGCTTCAGCAAACAACATCCAAAGCTGTTGGACAATAAAATCTGATCTAAAATGAGGGCTCAATGTCAAAGTCATCAGAGCCTGAATATTATATATTGTAAGAATATTATTAATACAATAATATAAAAATCTAGTATTCAGATTAATATTACTGTACTAATCTGCTATTAAGATGATTATTATTATTATTGTATTAATAATATATATATATATATATGTGATAGAAATTATTAGGAGGATTTTTTGAGATAATTAAGTAATTCATTGAGTCTAGAAGAAACCTCAACAGATTGCAGAAATCACTGACGGCCATATTGTCCTATATTTCGGACTCATCATCAGTGTGCATCCACTACCGAGAATCAAACCTGGACCATTACAATTCAACACAAACATCATACCAACTGTACCAATGGGCCTCGGTGAGGAAGAGGTAATGAATTAGATTCAATATAGCGCTGTTCTTCACAAAAACAACTTGCTATATTGAGTCTAATTTGTTACGTCTTCATCACTGAGGCCCGTTGGTACAGTTCGTATGACGCTTGCATCATATTACAATGGTCTGGGTTCGATACTTGGTAGTGGATGTGCACTGCTGATGAGTCCCAAATATAGGATGAAATGCCCGCCAGTGCTTTCTGTATTCTACTGAAGTTTCTTCTAGACTCGATGAATTACTTTAGCAGCATATCTTCATTCAAGCATGTTTCATTGAATAATATAGACTTATTATCTCTATTTATTTTTATAATAATCCTTTCTAGTTCTATAATTAGATTCTCGATGTTAAGTTGAAATTCATCAAGGTAGGCGCTGTAGCTTTTGTTAAACCAAATACTTTCGTTCTCCTTTGAGATCATCCTCAGGTGCATGGGGAACACACACACACACACACACACATAATATATATATATATATATTATCACTTTAAACATTATATTTAGTGGTTAGACATATTTGAGTAGATGCTTCATTTATTTATTAAACAGTATATTTATTTATTTTTGTCTACCAGACTGAACGTTTGAGAACCTGCATCCCACTTTGCAGGAGAAACCTATGTTAAATCCAAAGTGCTTTATACCAAGTTGGTCCCAAAGAGTCTCACCAATCAAGCAAAGCTGAATAGTGCCTTATGGATGCAAATATTTCCCAGATTCTCGAATGTCATATATATATATCTATCTATTAATAAATAAAAATATCAATTACTTCTTATATATACATATATATATATATATATATATATATATATATATATATATAAGAAGTAATTTATTTTATATATATATATATATATATATATAAGAAGTAATTTATTTTATATATATATATATATATATATATATATATAAGAAGTAATTTATTTTATATATATATATTTATATAAGAAGTAATTTATTTTATATACATATATAAGAAGTAATTTATATTATATATATATATATATATATATATATATATACATATGAAGTAATTTATATTATATATATATAGTCAACAACAGAATTATCAATACACCAATCAATTTTGAATATATTTTTCCGTTTCTCAGAATCTAATATCTGTATGATGCCAGGATTTTTATATATTAATAAACACAAAAAAAGGAATATAAAACTCAATTTTTAGAACAATAGGTTAAATACAACAAATTTGACACGCGAATTATTAGGAAAAGACAAAATTATTTGTAGAGTAGAAGATGTTGTTTTAAAATGATTGATTCATGTAAGTATAAGTAATTTACATAATTACTTTATCGGTGCAGCCTTCTAGACTATTTATTTAGTAGAATATATGTGATAATTCTAGCAAAGAACATCATGTGGTGTACAGAGTGTCACCATTGTTATTCTTAGATTCAGAGAAATGGATAAAAATGTTCAAAATTGATGGGTGTACAAACAATTTTCTTGTTAACTGTATATATATGTATATATATGTATATATAGATAATATTAGTGGTTAATATACACATACATATATCTAAAATATATAAATACATACATATACATCCATACACATACATATACATGTATATATAAAAAATTCCAAGAGGATAGAATCCAGGTAGAACTCAATGTTTCAGGACAGAGTAAGAATATAATAAAAAGGCTTAAACACTAATATTCCATGGTTATAATTTATTACATTGGAATCGTAATTATGATCCAGTTCATCAGATCTACAAATTCAAAAAGAAATCAGAAAAAATAACTCTGGGAATAAAAAAATAAAATTTAGCGAGAGTGTATGTATGAGAGTGGGGGACGAATGTGAGAGTTAAAAGAAAGTTCTAGAGAGGGGTAACAGACGAGAGAAGAACAGGTAGGCTTAAAAGTGAAGGTAGAAATAAAAATTTCTCTCTATTAAATTAGTAAAGGCTTAAAAGTCAAGGAGGGGATTAAAATTCCAATGTAATAAATTATAACCATGGAATATTAGTGTTTAAGCCTTTTTATTATACATATATATATATATATATATATATATATATATATATATATATATATGTGTGTGTGTGTGTGTGTGTGTGTGTGTGTGTGTGTGTGTGTGTGCGTGTGTGTGCCTCTGTGTGTGTGTCTGTGTGTGTGTGTGTGTGTGAATTACAATTAATGAGATCCAAACAATTTACCTCATACAGAGCAGATGGCTCTTTAGGATTTTTTTTCATATATATATATATATATATATATATATATATATATATATAAAGAAATATAGTCTTAAAGTGTGCTATATTTATGGGATAAAGTGCTCAATATCAGAGATAGAGCGTGTGTAAATATAAAAGTGGACATGGAAGTCAGCACTTAGAGGCGACAGTCTGTTTCATGCTAGTGCAATTGTCAGGTGACTAGTGCTGTTATTTTTCTCAGCTATTTATATATAAGGGTCAGTGGTGCATTATGGGTAGTCTATTTTGGCGGTTACTTTTACCAGAAGTCGCTTATTTGTTTATTTATTTATGTCAAATTATTTTGCTTGTTTTTTGTTTGTTTTTTTTTATCTTATATATTTATTTATTTATTTTTTATTTTGATTGGTGTTTTTTGTTAACGTAGTAAAAATTTGTTTATATAGCTTATTGTTGCTAGTCTATTATGGCGGTCATTTACCGGAAGTCGCTTGTTTGCTTATTTATTTGGGTCAAATTGTTTTGCTTGTTTTTATTTATTTGCATTTTTATTTTTTATCTTATATATTTGTTTATTTGTCATTGGTTAAATCTATTTGTTGAATTTTGGGGTGGGGTGTTGTGGTTTGTTCTTACTATTATTTTGGTCGGAACAGTTTTTAATTTATCTATTTGGGTTGATTATCTTTATTTGTTTTTTCTAAACGGCTAGTTTAGCAGAATCGGTTGTTAGTTTATTTATATATTTGGATGTATTTAGATCAATTTATTATACTTGTTGTTATTTATTTGTTACACTATATATTTTTGGCTTTCGATTTTTAAGTAACGTAGTATATTATCTTTTATTAATTTTTTTATTTTTTTTTCGTTATATAACAGTTATAACTTTCGTCCGTTCTTTTGTTTTGATTTTATTTCGCATATTCTAACAGGTGTGGTTTTGTAATTTGTTTGGAGTAATTTAATTTGCTTATTTTATTGTTGTTTTTTTTGTTTATATATTTATTTATTTTTCTATTTTAAGTTACGTAGTAAAAATTTGTTTTCATGTCTGCATTTTGAGATTAGCTCGGATCTTTTATTTAATAATTTATTTTGATCTGGGAAGGTAATAATAGCTATTTTTCAAGCAAAGTTTGCAAGATCAATTTATTATACTTGTTGTTATTTATTTGTTACACTATACACTAAAACCACACCTGTTAGAATATGTGAAATAAAATCAAAACAAAAGAACGGACGAAAGTTATAACTGTTATATAACGATAAAAAATAAAAAAATTAATAAAAGATAATATACTACGTTACTTAAAAATCGAGAGCCAAAAATATATAGTGTAACAAATAAATAACAACAAGTATAATAAATTGATCTAAATATATTCAAATATATAAATAAACTAACAACCGATTCTGCTAAACTAGCCGTTTAGAAAAAACAAATAAAGATAATCAACCCAAATAGATAAATTAAAAACTGTTCCGACCAAAATAATAGTAAGAACAAACCACAACATCCCACCCCAAAATTCAACAAATAGATTTAATCAATGACAAATAAACAAATATATAAGATAAAAAATAAAAATGAAAATAAATAAAAACAAGCAAAACAATTTGACCCAAATAAATAAGCAAACAAGCGACTTCTGGTAAATGACCGCCATAATAGACTACCAACAATAAGCTATATAAACAAATTTTTACTACGTTAACAAAAAACACTGATCCAAATAAAAAATAAATAAATAAATATATAAAATAAAAAAAAATAAAAATAAAAAAACAAACAAAAAAACAAGCA
>OZ038485.1:94967950-94975450 GCA_964036315.1 Acanthosepion esculentum | reverse complement strand
AATTATCAACACAAGTAAAAACATCCCAAATTTCATCAGTTTAGCTGAAGTACCTACCTATGCTGGGTAAGATATTATGTGATTACCCCATTTGTCTGGTAAAGAACTTCTGCTAACGATCGCTAGGTGGCATTGTCAAAGCAGTATATAAGAAATTGGCACATAACAATTTCCTATCCTTTTTAGCTCTTAGTAATGTTTGTCTTTTTTACTATCCCTTCTCTTATATGTTCCCCCATCCATTTACACACGCTTGTTAGGTAGGTTACCTGCCATTTGCCTTTATAACGGCGGCCTTACCATTAACAAGAACAATGAGTAGAAGTGGCAAACCACAAATGGAGATAAGGCATGGTTGAAATGAGTAAAAAGGGCTTTTATTTCCCATTATTTACGAGGTTCAATCACTTAACCATTTTGGGATGTTGTGTATCAGTCATGAAAGACTGAGAGTTTGTCCAGAGTATAAGACAAGGTAGGCACATGTATAAAATCAACACGTAGATGTAACTGAGTGAGATAGATTCGTGAGAGAAATATACCACAAATTCTCACATTGTCAGTCAGTCAGTTATGTGCCATATGTGATACATGCTTAGGTGATCATGTATCTTTCGATACATGTGTGTGTGTGTGTGTGTGTGTGTGTGTGTGTGTGTGTGTGCGTATCTGTGATATGTATGTCAGTGTGTTATAACCATGTGTGTTTTTTATATATATGTTATATATGTGTGTGTGTGTGTGTGTGTGTGTGTGTGTGTGTGTGTGCGTCTGTCTGTCTGTCTGTGATATGTGTGTGTGCATGTGTGTATTTTTGAATTCTTATTTAATTTGTTTTGTAGTTTGGCAAAATGTTCTTTTTTTTTATAAACTTGCAAAATCCTTGCCTGTGTACAAGTTTAGTTTCTTTTATTTTCCTTCATTTTGCATCATTTTAACCGAGGATTGATGAGGCATATTTTTTTCCCTGCAGTAGGTTGCCATTTCTTTCTGCAGTAGACCAGTTGCCACCCAAGGCTATAGAACTCAGTCTGTCCTGTTACTTACCCATAGCAAGGGGGAGAAGAAGAGGATTCATACCTTTCCCAAGGGTATTAGCACATAACATATGTTTTGTAAATTGATTATTACAAAAGTCATATATTACAAAATTCATATATTTCAAAATTCATATATTCTCTTGTAAATTCTGATTATATAAAGATTTTGATTATTACAAAATTCATATTTTAGAATTGGACATTGTCCGACAATTTATTTAAAGACATTTATATTATGTTTAACGTTCTTTTTATAGATACAAGTATTTAAGCAAATGCTCTGTTTTATAATAAACAGTATTAAATAACATTTACCGGCCTGAATGTCCGAGAAATTTTCATAGAAAATTTTCGCTCTCCGACAGGAATCGAACCTGTATCCTATACGGAACCATCATTTCGCGTGATGTGCCTTAACCTTTCGGCCACAGAGCGGCGTCTGGTTAGCAAGGTCGATTTTACTATCTTTAAACTTAAATCTTCCATGAATCTCTTCTATTCATATCTGCTCTAGCGTATCAAATGTAAACAAATGACGTCATATATTTTAGAATTGGACATTGTCCGACAATTTATTTAAAGACATTTATATTATGTTTAACGTTCTTTTTATAGATACAAGTATTTAAGCAAATGCTCTGTTTTATAATAAACAGTATTAAATAACATTTACCGGCCTGAATGTCCGAGAAATTTTCATAGAAAATTTTCGCTCTCCGACAGGAATCGAACCTGTATCATATACGGAACCATCATTTCGCGTGATGTGCCTTAACCTTTCGGCCACAGACACCAGAAGAGTTGAAACAAAATGGCTATTTTTGTAGTGATTTTATAACATATTTATGTTATAATTTTCGAATAAATAATTATATTTGCTCTACTCTGTATTGAGCACTCTTTTAAGAATAGTATTTGTTGGTTATTGGAATTTATTCTGTATACACCAATCCTATACTTGTATATACACTCTTGATCAAAAATTTAAGGCCACTTGAAAAAATTTTTAAAAAGACTATTTTTTACTGATACATTATAAACTTTTTCTTACTTAAGGTTACTAATTCTATAATCTAAAAGGTTATGTAGACAAAAAGTTATAATCTGATCAGTTTATTCAGAAATGGACATTTTTATAAAATGAGGTGTTTTACACTTGGTCAAAATTATAAGACCAGGGGGGTATAAATTGTTAGATCCAGGGTAATTCCAGTGTTTAGTTCAGTTAGACTGCGTAAAGGTGTCACCATGCCTAAAGCAAGCAAACTTACCAAAGTTGAGAGTGCTCGAATTCTAGATTTCCATAATCAAGTTTTGTCACAGCAGGCGATCGCAGCTAAGGTAAATCACAGTAAAACTGTGATTTGCAACTTTCTAAAGGACAGTGTGAATTATGGAAATGCAAAGTCTAATGGTAGGCCCCCCCCCCCAAATTTCTCTGGCATTAAGTAGAAGAATAAGATGGGTTGTTGTGAAAGCCAGTGGACTTTCTTCTAGTCAAGTTAAGGCAACCACAGATGCTGATTGCAGTCCAGTAACCATCAGACAACACTTACGACAAAAAGGCATGGTAAATAAAAAGCGCAAACAAATACCTTGGCTGCTTCCACATCACAAAGTGAACCATTTAAGGTTTGGTCATGAATACCAAACATGGGACATTGAGAAGTGGAAGAAAGTCCTGTTTTCTGATAAGAAAAAATTCAATCTAGATGGTCCTGATGGTTTCCAACGATATTAGCATAACAAAAACATGCCTCCTGAAATTTTCTCCAAACGTCATAGTGGTGGATGGTCCCTAATGGTATGGGGTGCCTTTTCTTACAGAGGGACGAAGGAGCTCCAGACGGTGCAAGGTCGTCAGACAGCAGCTGGTTATGTTAGCATGCTACAAAAAGCATCGTTGGTGACGGAGGGCCATTGTTTGTGTGGGGATGGATGGTTATTCCAACATTATAATGCTGCAATCCACGCTGCATACCGGACTTTGATCTTTCTACAAGAAAATGGGGCCCATCTCTTGAGACATCCTGCATGCTCACCAGACTTGAACCTAATTGAAAATGTTTGGGGATGGATGGCAAGAGATGTTTATCAAAATGGCAAACAATATTCAACAAAAAATGAATTTTGTGAAGCTATCTTCAGAAGCTGGAGCAATATTCCTTGCATCTTAATGGAAACACTAACTTCTAGCATGCCTCAAAGAATTTTTGAAGTCATCAAAACCAGTGGAGGTAGAACTCATTATTAAATTTGGTTGTTGAATGTTTTTGTACACTTTTCGTACAATTCCGTATAATTTTTGTCTCTGTCCTTATAATTTTGATCAAGTGTAAAACGCCTCATTTTATAAAAATGTCAATTTCTCAATAAAATGTTTGGATTATAACTTTTTGTCAACATAACCTTTTAGATTATAAAATTAGTTACCTTAAGTAAGAAATGTTTAAAATTTTTCCATGAAAAACAGTCTCTTTAAAAGATTTTTCAAGTGGTCTTAAATTTTTGATCAGGAGTGTATAACATAAATATATATATAAACACACACATGGTTATAACACACTGACACACATATAATACACACATACAGACACATATAAAAACACACAAGCGCATAAAGCACATATACTTACACATATGTAAATGACTTGCAAACACACACATATTACACATAGACACAAACACATGTAACAGATATGTAGAAACACATTTAATACAAATACAGACACATATTTAACACATATATAAAGTCACACACAAACACCCACATGCATAACACATAAACACATATATACCACACATCTAAAACACACACACACACATATATATAACACATATAATACATAAAAATACACAAATACATACATGTAGCACACATACATATACATAACATATATTTGTTATATATATAGGGAATATAAAAAATGCTTTTACAAACTTTGCGGGTGGGTTCCTTACAGCAAAACAAAGACAAAAGTCCATATAATCATATGTCCACAAATCCTTTGTTTTTGAGTTAATTTTAAAGTTTACGGTAGACGCTGTTAAATGTACAATTCAAAATACAATCCAAAAATACTTTCACAAACATGGGGGTGGGTTCCTGACACGTAAACAAGGTAAAATGTCCATATAAACATATGTCCAAAAGGCCATCGTTGTACTCATAACAAATGTTCAAAATGTCCTTCGCTTGCTTCTCCACAGGCATGCACCTGTCAGATGATTATTTGGCAGACCCTTTCAAATACTCCCACACAGTGCCAAATGGTTTTTCAGGTCCCCATTACTTGTTAATGAAGCATCTCTGAATTATTAATGTCTGCTGCATAAAACAATTGTTTTAGGTTGCTCCACAGATGAAAATCCAAAGGACTGAGGTTGGGGGAACATGCAAGCCCTGGGAACCAGTCCTCCCCTACCTATCCATCTTTTATGGTAGATGTCAGCCAGTGCATCGCGAACAATCTGACTAAAATGTGGTGGAGCTCCATCATGTATGAACCACATGAATCTTTGTATTAGCAGGGGTACATCCTCTAGCAAGTCTGGAAGTGTGTTAAAAAAAAGTCCCTGTAGATAACTCCTGTAAGACATGCTGGGAGAACATATGGACCTACCAGGCAGTCACCTACAATTCCTGCTCACACATTAATCATAAACAGATGCTGGTGTCTAGCCTTAATTATACTATGGATATTCCAATCTGCCCATAAATGTTGTTTCTGTAAATTTGTTATTCCTTCTCTTCCAAATGTCGCCTCCTTTGTAAACAAGACTGAAGAGACAAACAACGGATCGGCAATTTGTGCAATAAACTATTGGCAAAAGTTCTCCCATGATGAGTGATCAGAGGGCAAAACACCCTGCACCTATTGCAAATGATACGGATACTGCTCTATATGAGATGTGCTACAGCTAGGGTCACTTGACATGTGCTGATACCTAGATTGTTTCCAACAGCCTGGAGAATGTGTTTTTTTGTGATCAGGCATACAAACATATCTTGGTCTTTCTCAATCCATAGTTTGTGGTGCCAGGGATTCTGTCTCAGCTATGCAATGATAAAAAGCAGCAAAGGTTGGATGACTCAGCTGCCTTTGGTCTGGAAATGCAATTTGATATAGATGTGCAGCCTCCTGTCCATTATCATTCACGTGGCCATATGTAAAAATCATATCTGCCTGTTCATGATATGACTGTCCTGCCATTGTTAAATGGAACACTCCTCAGTTAACTCACTACTACGCACGTAAAATGATGAAGACACACTAACTACAAATGTACATGAATGACAAATGTGTCCTAGTCTACATAGCAACACAGCACCATCAACTGTAGATTTTCTTTAAACTTAACTAAAAAATGAAGGATTTGCAGACATATGTTTATGTTGAATTTTGTCCTTGTTTTGGCATGAGGAAACTGCCCCAAAGTTTGCAAAAGTTTGATGCACCCTGAATATGCAGGAATCAATGGGTAAATTGTCACCATTTTATATTCTTAATTTTATGGATGTGTGTGTGTTTTTTTTAATTTTGTTGACTGTACTGTATAGTAGGTTCAGTTGGGCACCGTATGTGAGAAAAAGAGCACCATGACCCATTTTCAATCTGCCAGAAATTTGGAAACGATGCTTGTACTCGTTGGCATTCACACAGGAAACTCCAGTACAAACATTTCAGAGTATTTGGGTGTCAATCTAAGGACAGTGCAGAAGATTTGGAAAGAGTTGGATGAGTCTAATGGTGATTATAAAGGTGTTTGGTGTGATCACTAATGATGGTGATATTATGCCTTCATTCATTTTCCCACAGAGGCCTACATCAGGTGCTTTGAGGAGGTAGTTCTGCCCTAGGTCAAGAGGGTATCTTCTGGAAGACTATGTCTGGCAACAGGACAATTTCTTTCAGACAATTTCTATGACCACATCACCCCTTACAGCTGGCCACCTAACTCCCCATACTGCATCCCCCTTGATTATTATGTGTGGGGGATCAGTTAAGCAGGGGACAAACAAAACTCCTTGCAATGCCAAAGATGAACTGAAGGCAAGGCTTATGGCAGCATTCACCAACAAAAACAAGGAGACTGTCCAGAAGTGTTGCAGGAGATTCCGAAGTTGTCTGGAGGGCGTGGTTGAAGCCAATGGCAATTTTATTGAATGAATTTACTCTTTAGTATTTCAAGATATTTTTGTGTAATTTTAGTAAATATGTCTGTTAAAATAAGATGTTACTGTGGGTTTTTTTATTTTTGTGTAATTTAGATGACAATTTATCCATCGCACCCTATATATATATATATATATATATATATATATATATATATATATATACATATATATACATATATACATATATATACATATATATATATATATATATATATATATATATATATATATATATACAAGTGTATATAAGACACATATAACATATATACTTACCTCATATATTTACCACATATATTTAACAAACATAAAAGTTTTATTAAAACGTGAAAAGCATATGCGAAACTGAAAGTCTGTGCTTTGATAGAAACAATTGTCAGGTGATTAAAATGAAATCAGTCAAACTTTAAATTGAATTTAAATGCAATGTCAATCATCATCTTCTGTCACCTTAATTTATGTTCTTTTATTTGCTTCTCTTGTTAATGTTTTTTTTCTCTCAGAATCTTTCACACTCTGTAACTCATTGTGTCTTAGTGGCTTAATTGCCTTACTTGGCGTGTAATGATTTTTAAAAAAATTCCATTTTGTTGCCAATAAAGGATGAGATATCAGGAGCAAATGTAGGCATGTGAACAAGTTTTTGTTGAGCCAATTAACTCTTGAATGGAAAAAAAAAAAAAGATAAAAATGCATTTTTTTTAATAATTTCACCCCAATCAAGGTAACAATACCACTAGAATGCAGGGTGTTACAGGGAGTCAAAGTGAACAAGATTTAGACTGAGAAAATTGAAAATGGGAAGGATTGAGGAAAAAACAACAAGGTTCAAGAAAACAGAAGATGACAATTGATTTTGCATTTAAGTATTTAAAGATTGTAGTTACAGGGAAGGAAGAAATTGGAAGGGAGTTCCACAAGTGGGAAGTGCAAGAAAAAACCCTATTAGAGAAGGAGTGGCATTTGCATCGAGTTAGTTCAACATTAAAGTGGTGAGACCTAGTTGCCAATCTAGTAGCATGCTTAAATTCATGTAGAAAAAGTGAACCAACCTTCCTTCGAAAATGTACTGAAGCCCAGGCTACGCTGTTGACCAAACTATATATCCACTTACTACGGTCAAATTAGCTTCAAAATTAGGTTTTCAAAGGTTGCATGATATGCAAGTATATTCGATGTATAGATCACATATTTATATATAAGTTAATATAAAAAATGCACAAGAAATCATGAACATTGCAAAATTAAAAAGTTCAATATAAAATGCAAAACTAAATATATAAT
>OZ038485.1:94747950-94960450 GCA_964036315.1 Acanthosepion esculentum | reverse complement strand
ATAAACTACAAGTAGACAGAATGCATGGTCATCAGTAAAAGGATGAGCCTGTAGCGGACACTCTAGAGGGGGAGCGATGGCCTGAGCGCCCCCGTGTCGTATATAAACGACGTCACAAGGAAAAGGTCAAGGTTGAAAAAATGCCCTGTTCTCTTCCGCCTTTAGTGAGCAGCCGAAAGCGGCTGCGATAAGCCCAAAATATGATTTGGAGACACTAAAATCAAGCAAATGTGGAAATTTAAATATCTGGGAAGTGTTCTGACAGAAGACAGTAAGTGTAACGCTGAGATCCAAAGATGTATTGGGATGGCCAAAGACATATTCCAAAAGCTAGGCAGAGTATTACAAAACAGGAGAATTCCGTTGATAACAAAGAAAAGAGTACTGAACTGTTACGTGATATCTGTCATCCTTTACGGCAGCGAATGTTGGATGATCTCCTCAAAGATGAAAAAGAGACTCAAGGCGACGGAGATATGGTTCTACAGAAGGATGCTAAGGATACTATGGACAGAACATGGGAGCAACGATAAGGTTTTGGAGAGGATGCAAACAATGAGGAAGCATACACTTAACATCAGGAAAATGCAGCTGAAATTTCTGGGACATATAAGGGCTTGGAGAATCTGATACTCACAGGGCAAAGAGAGGGAAACAGAGACAAGGGAAAGCAACATGTGACATACCTAGCGGGCTTAAGCAAGTGGATGACAGAACAGGGTCAGGGAAAAGTAGCAAAGGGACTAAACTTATTGAGAACTACAAGGGATAGGGAGAAGTGGAGAGCCATGATCGCCTATGTCCTGAAGGGACATGGCACATAAAAGATGAAGATATGTGTCTGTTTTATGTCGTAGTCTTATTGCAGTTATATTTTGGAATTCCATTTGATTTAAGAAATTATAAGACATCATATGAACTAATGTCATGAAAGTTCTTTTATGTTCGTTGTTTGGTTGGGTTATTGATTGAATGATATTGTTTGGTGACATATCGACCTCTGTGTGCTATTTAAAGTCAAAAGATAAATATTTTGTATGTAAATTTATGCCTTCAACTACAGATATCTTGTACATAATTTTATACTTTCAGAGTAAAGAATTAGATATATATTTTGTAGATCATAAAATGTATTCTTAGTAATTTTACTATAAAAATGTATTTTATATTTTTTTAGAATTGCATTCATTGTCATCTTCCTATAAAAATGTATTGTTGGTCATTTTATTATAAAAATGTACTTTTGATTTTTATTTGGAGGTTCACTATATATATAGCTGGGACCCTGATAGATACTACCAACACCGGTCAGGGTGGACCTGAGGACAACAACAATTAAGAAGTAGTTCTACACTCCTCAAAACCTCCAATCAGCTGATCAGTGACCTTGCTGCTAGATGTAGTTTATCGTCATACCCAGGACAAATATTTTTGTAATTCTGTAGTATGAGTCATACCTTTCCCAAGAGTATTAGCACATAAGTGAATGCAATGAATTTCAGTCAAGTTCATTACATTCACTTACATGCTAATACCCTTGGGAAAGGTATGAATCCATCTCTTCTCCCCCTATCTAGGGGTAAAATAGCAGGACAGACTGGGTCCTATAGACTTGGGTGGCAACCAGTCTAAGAGAATGGTAACTCTGAATTCAAAACCTGAGCACCTAGTGTATCGACTGAGGGTGACCCACACCATATTCTCTGGTCTCCAGCTGTCAGTCAAGAGCTTGGAGAGGAGATGGGTGCCAGCAAACTATTTGTAATTTCACTGAAAGGATCAAAAGGAAGAAAAGTCAAAGTCTGTTTCTTCTGCCCTCAGGTTCCCTTGACGAGTGAAGCAATCAAAACACTGATGGTAATGGTGAGTACCAGCTCATGAGTTTTGAAGAAGGCAGGTTCTCTCTAAGACCTACAGGATTCATTCATGTGAATCCATTTTTAATCATTGATCTGTTACAGATGAGAGTTTAGACATTTCTGAACAACTTGGGTGCTTTTCATGATATCCATTTGAAAGTCTCAATGTGATGAGGCAGTTTAAGTAAATGGCTTGCATTCTTAGTTTAATGCATTTGTTTTGTAACATTGAGCTACTTGCGTTTAAGTTGCATTCCATTCATGCTGGCTGCATTTCATTCACTTTGTCATGTTGATTGTTTTTTCCCAAGACAAGTAACATTTATGCAAAGACTTGTCTTTTTCATAATTTTTTATACTTATCAGCAATTTTTAAACATAACTGGAACAAGACTGATGTACAGTCAAAATATTGTTCAATATTTTAAATTCTATGCCTTTTCTTTTCATTTTCTTAAATTGTACTCTTCTATAAGTTTTATAATAATAAACAGTACAAATTACACCATGTGACACTCAGCTGTCGGTCCGTGGTCAACTCCCAGTCGCGGCGAGAAGCTGTAATGTTTCTTCTACCGGTGTTTTGGGGTTGACTCTTTGTCGCTGCCACCAGCCTGTGTCCCGGTCATTAGGTGGTCGTCGCTACTCGGCGAAATGCCCTGGTCAGGATACCAATATGTGCCACTGGCCCGTCCAGGGTCGAATTCTGGTCGTCGATGTTAATGGCTTCACCAGCTGTACTGGTTCAATACCAGCTGTATCGTTCCCAGCTCACTTGTAACGTCTGGTTACTGGATTAACTGCTTCGATCTCAAGTCTAACCTACCCATGTTGTGATTTTGATCTTATGTAGACGAGATCAATCAGGTCATCGGGCTGTAGTGTAGGCTGAGTCCAGACTGAAGGTGGTATCGCGCAAGTGCAAAGAAAAATAAATAAATAAAAGAAAAACCGAAGAGGTTCAAGTATGTTAAGAAATAACAAATTAACTTTATCCTTCTGTTATATACAGAAGTGTGTTTTTCTCCCAGCCCGTTTTCTACAAAATGTGGCACTTCTATGTTTCAAGCAAGTTGGTATCTTAAGTCAGCTGATTTAGTTCTTAGGTGCTGGCTTGGCTTTGTTTGTCAGTATAACTTGCTATTGGTAGGATAGGCAAAGTCGGAAGTCGTGGAATCTCTTGGTCAGCTTCTGCAAGGCAACACTCTGGTTTCCGCTACTCAAACTGAACTGTCTGTCTGTACTGACTGCAACTCCAACTCAGAACTCAAACTCACTGAACTAACTGCCGAACGACCACAGGATGTTTGTTTATAAGGGTACCAACCAAAACCCGGTATGGGGCCAGACGCAGCCTGAGGTTCTTGTTAAATCTCGATTTCTAACAAGAAATCTCTTTGTTGTCAGGCCAGGAAAATTGATTACTTCCCATTTTTGGAAAATTAATCACTTTCCATTTCGGGGGGGGGCGGTTCTTCATCGTCAGTGAGGGAAGGTCAGAGGAGAGCTATCCTCCTAGACTCTTTCTCTCTCTCATTGATATCTCATACAAATCCCTTCAGTGGGTGTTAATAACTTCTCCGTCTTTCTCATCCATTCACCTCCGCCTATCACCATTGCTACCATTCGACCAATGGCATCCCGGCCATGCGGGTGTGGCTAAGCTGGCCTCCTTAAAATTATAATCTAGAATTTTTGTTTACAAAATTCTCCTTTTTCCCATCGGCCAAAACTTTTACGAATTCTATCATATCTTTTGGCCACCCAGAATTCACTTAGCCAACACTCTCTACCAACTCCATCAATCACTGTCAAAGTTTGCCATCTGGTCCCTTCATGAAGTTAGCTTTATGATGGAATCCTTGGCTTGTTGAGAAATTAAATTCTTTTATCTCGCCAAATCTCAATTCTCCACTCTATTTTCTGTCTCATGCCAAAATTTTACAAATGCCATATTGCTATTCAACATTTCAGCATCTGAAGCAACACATTGATAAGGTAAATAGTAACAATCCTCTGGCCTATGTCGAGACAATGCCAAAATTTTATAATTGCCACATTGCTTTTCCTCGCTGGTGGCCAAGAAAAAAAGTAAATGATATCTTGGAAAGATAATTAACATTGATTCACCCTGCCTGTATCAGCGATTGTCTCAAGCCGATATTTTAATATTTGCCTTTCCTCCCATCTCCCTCAGCAAGACATTAATCAATCTTGACAAAACCTCACATATGGCTTTTTCCACGGGTTTACTGTCTTTTGTGAAAAGTATCTTTTTCATAAATAGAATAAAATTTTTTTTTTTAACATTGATCAGTCTATCTTTTTGGATAGCTCTTTTTCGCCTTAAGTATTTCCTGTTTTAATTTCTATGGTTAATTAGTTAGCCAATTACCATAGCTAAATAGTGTCACAACCATGAAAAAGCAGCCCTCAGAATACATTGGGAATAGCACAAAAAATGCAAACGATTTCATGACAAAGTAACCCTCAGAATACATTGAGAATGACACAAAAAATGCAGACGGTTTGATGACAAAGTAGCCCTCAGAATACATTGAGAATGGCACAAAAAATACAGACAATTTGATGACAAAGTGGCCCTCAAATTACATTGGGAATGGCACAAAAAATACAGACAATTTAATGACAAAGTGGCCCTCAAATTACATTGGGAATGGCATACAAAATACAGATGATTTCATGACAAAGTAGCCCTCAGGATACATTGGGAATGGCACAAAAATGCAGACGATTTCATGACAAAGTAGCCCTCAGAATATATTAGAATCCACATAAAAAGAATACAGACAATGTCAAGACAAAGTAACCCTCAGGATACATTGGGAACTATACAGGAAGTATGGTCTTGAGTGTCCAGAGAAGTGGTACAAGCATTCACTATTATCAGTCACTGAGAATGAGTACGTGAAACTCATGTAGGATACGACCATGTTGACTAAGTGCTTATAAAGAATTCATCCTGATATCACACTTTTGCACAAGATCAGCTATGAAGAGATCCATATAGATGTTGCAGTATCTTGGGATAAGAATATTGTGATGGTGGAGCAGGCAAAAATACAGAGGTACTAAAACTTTTCAGGGCAAATCAGAGAAATGTACCAAGCAACATACTTGTGACTATTTTCAGGAGTCTTTCTATATTGTCAGATGCCTTGGAGATATCTGATATCATTGGGAGTGCAAATGAGGCAGTGTTGATTAGAACAGCTCATGTTCTGAGGAAGGTGCTGTGTTTCTAATCTGCAGGGATATGACTTTCATCACCTGGTCGAAATATCTAAGAGTCAGAGATGACATGAAATCTAATAATAATAATAACATGGGTCCTGTAAGCAAGAAGTTTGATGATTAAATAGGTCTGCTGTTTGACTTAGACAAATGAGCAAAAAGTACATTTAAAAAAGATTATTATAATGCTAATAAGTTACATGACTAGGTGTGGTTGTAGGGTCATAGCTGAACACCTGAGCAGCTCCCTCGCTATTGTGTGCCAATGTCTGAATTTCTGTGAATGATCTCCCAACCCACTCAGTGATGTTGACAGTGCATTTTCCCCCTGTCTGCCTCTTCTTTGGCCTAAAGTGGTACCTTGCAGAATGGTAGCGGAAAAAATTGTTTGCTCTTATAATGTGTTATACCATTTACAAATTACCATTATGAAACATATTTGTGAAAATGTTATTGGTCTTCATAGGCTCACCTTTCTTAAACATTGTTTTCACACATTTGTGTCAGTAAAACCGTATGCCTATATCATTATGGAAATTTTTTACTGCGTTTAGAAGAATATTATTATTATTAGACAAACTGATATAGATACCACAATTGGGCACCCGGAGGCAGTGTAATGGTTAGCAAGCTTGCTCACTAGATCAATTACGATTGAGTAGTGAGTTTGATCATCACTGGGTGCCCCATACTTTCGGCCTTGTTCCCCATCAGAGCTACGCTTATAAAATCACTTGGCCACCTCAACGTGGTGTAATGGTTAGAAATCTTGTCTTGCTAGATCAATTACGATTGAGTAGTGAGTTCGATCCTCACTTTGGTGCCCCATACTTTCGGCCTTGTGCCACATATGAGCCGGGCTTATAAAATCACAATAGATACCACAATAAAAGAGCTTGACCAGGATGAGGCTGTAACAAGGGTTTGCTATGTAAAAAAGGTTTTAATCTCCCATTTTTATTTCCCCTGTTATGGGCATTATTATATCTGTAATATAATAACGCCATATTTCACAGACAGAACGGAACGGCTGAAAGGAAAAGAATTGACAAACATGCTTTTTTCTCAGAGAGCATTTTTATGCTACTAAGACATACAAAAAACTACATATATATATATATATATATTCATGGAGACCTACCGGACACTATTCGGAATATACTTGTCGACAACACTAATATAATAGCATCATCCACTTGCAAAAAAAGGCTAAAAATAATGGAAGCCTTACTAATAAAAACAAACAAACCAACACTTAATAATATTAACTTTGAACATGGACATAATATCTTGACCGTGTTTTGAAACAAAAAAAAAAAAAAAAAATTAAAATCACATTATAAAACATACATACAACAAACTATTTCTAATTCTAACAGTTGAAATATAATCCTTGAAAATGGCTAAATGTATAGCCGAAAGCGCTCAGACAAAAAGAACATTCGGACAGTTTTTATATAATTTATCCTCTGAAAAGAAAAACTTTATTAGAGAAATTATATAAAAAACTAAATAAAAGCACCTTGTCAGTCGTTTTTAATGAAATGTGCATATATATATATATATATATACACACAAGTGTCCCACACAGAATAATAGATCACATATCTACACAGCAAAGCAGAGTATAAGGAGAAACAAAAAGGAATGCTCTTACATATTATATGGAGATACTCCTGTGTCTGAAGAAGCCATGTTTAGGACTCCAGATTCAAATGGTTCAGACTCATCTATGCCCCAGACGAGGATATATTCCACGAATGGGTGACAATGAATCTTGGGTTTTTCCAAATTGAGGTCTGTGAACTGGAGTTTCTTTCTATAACTGAGAAAATTCCCAAAGGAAAATGACACCATGAACTTGTATATGTGACCCATGTGACATCTCCACCAAAGGGAAATAAGCACCTTCTGTATCCTTACAAGGCCTACAAATATTTAGGTTTATAAAAGATGCCTGTCAATTGCTTCTGCTACTATGTATCTCCTCTACAGTCAGTCTGTGGCCTAAACTCACTACAATTACAATAGTGCTCCTAAGGATTTTTTCACCCTTCTCAATGTCAGAAAATACAGAATAACTGTATGCATCTTGTTGAATGATGTGGTTAGGTTGCTTAGCTTTTTGTTAATATTAAAAAAATAATCATTGCCATTTATCAAAAGGACAATAACTGAAAAATAAACTTATAAATTTATATTATTAAATTACTCTTATTAAATTTATTTTTATTTAAACATTTACTTCATCATGATCACACCTTCATTCATTACATTCAGTTGGAGACTCTGCAGTCGATTCAATATGCAAATCTTTTTTTAAAGGAAGAGAAGTAACTCGTGTTGAAACTAAAATTCAGTGCTTAGATCAGGCATGGGCAACCTTTTTTTTGAGCAGTGGGCTACATGATCTATGGCTCATGACTAAAAAGATTCAAGGTAATTTTTCGTGATAGGTACTTCAGATATTTTCACTAGAGACGACAATATGTGCAAGCATAAATGGGGGAAAACTGATTTTTTTCTTTGCAGAAAAGATTTTTCTATAATTAAAAAATTAAAGTATTGGTATAATGTTATCACTGGTAACAGTGAACTCAACATATGTCACTGAGTGCGATTTATTTCTAATTTATTCATTTGGAAAAATAAAAAAGTATATATGTATATTTCTTGTGTGTGAACAAGTGAGAATGAAATAAAACAAAATTTTAATAAACATTAAAGAGATCTGATGCAAAAGAAATTTGGTTCTACAGAAGCATACTGGGGATAGCAAGGTCTGAATATGTGAGCATGTATAAAATGTTAGAGAAAATGGAAACAGAAAGGAAACTTATACTATTTACATTATTCGGACTATTGTCCTCATCTTTGTCGCCATATTTATTACAACGTTTCGGCCGTTGTATGCTCCGGCCTTCTTCAGGTGGTTGGAATGTCGACTGAACCCTTTATTTCGCTCACTGGGGTAGACTCTTCTAGTTCTATGTGCCATGTCTAATGGATGTCAGTTATCAGTTATCTCTTGTTAATTCTCCTCTCCAAGTTCTCCACTGCCTTAACCAGGTATTGAACTCACACTCTTTGGGTCCTGTCACTGGATCTAACTAATGCTTTTATCTACTGTGCCATGTGCCTTGAGGACACATGGCACAGTAGATAAATATGGCGACAAAGATGAGGACAATAGTCTGAATAATGTAAATAGTGTACATAATACCTCATCTCAGAAATATAGACAGATACTGAAGGAAACTTATACTTAACATTTCAGATCTTTAGAGTACATAATGAAGAAAGAAAGCTTAGAAATCTGATACTCACTGGTCAGATCGAAGGCAAGAGGGACAGAGGAAAAGAACTTATTGAGCAAGGTTTACGAGAAATAACAAGAAGACAAAATTTATTAAGAGCTACAGGGGACAGGAAATTGTGGAGAGCCATGATCACCTCCATCTTGAGGGGACATGACACATAAAGAAGGAGAATCCAGAAAGACATCACCCTCCACATTTTAGTGGGGTAGGGAGTGTCTCGAGGGCCACAGTTTTCCCATGACTAGCTTAAATGGACAAAATGATTCACAAATGTGTCCAGTTAAATAGGGTAAGTCTATTTTATTTTATTTTTGCTTTTTACTTTCTGAAGAGAAAGGAACAAACATAAACCATGTCACTAAGACTTATCTCAATAACAACCCAGCAAGGTGTCCCTTCCCTTCCTCACCTCATCAATCTGGACAACTTAAAACAAACATGACACATTCTCTTTATCAAGCTAACAATAACATGATGGAGTTTTGAAATACAATTGCTGAAATTCCTGTCACCCTGGGTTAATGGGTTTTAAAGTTATATGGAAATGGATATATGAGTTTAGTCAGATGCAAGATGACCTGTGACTATGTAGCAGAAGAGTGCCACCAATAGGAATCTAAACACTTGGTGTAGATGTTAACACTTGGTGTAGATGCAGATGTTTAAGAATTGTGACGGAAAGGTTGGGAAACATTTGAAATAAATGAATTCAGCTTGTACGCACTGTTTTTTCATGCATATTTTATATTTATAATCACATGGCTAAAAAAAAAAGAGAAAATTATATTAACACATTGAAGAACCCACCCGAGTCTTGAGTAGGGAATTTGATCCTCACTGGGTACCCCATACATTTGTGCCACATCTAAGCTTAGAAAATCACAATATTGCCCAGCTTTCTGGCTTGGATCAAAGTGTGGTACCTGTTCAGCTTACTATGTCATGTTCCAATACTATGATGTTGGACATTGGTGTTGTTGTTTATGCTTTAGGGCAGTTCACAACCTAGGATAAGGTGGCAGCATCTTTCCTATTACAATAACAAGAGAGGGTTGTCAAATTCTGATATGAGGAGGACAATAGCAATGACAGTTTTTGACAGTGGCTCATATGAAATACCTATGGGCACCCTACATGAAACTGACTATATATGGGTAGATGAATCCCATTCTCATTTACCTGGCCTGGGGCTAAGATAAATGTTTAGTATCTGTTTTTCTCCTTTCTGCCATGTTTATGCCTTTGGGTAGTTCATGGAAAAGTAATGGGGGACGTCTATTCTGACTTTGTGACAGCACTTCCCCTCATTGCACTATAGAATGAGGTTTGTTCAATATGAGAGCATGACTGGTCATAATGATTGGGTAGGTTTATCCTTGACTCATATATATGCATATGGGAACTGCACATATATATGAGTAACCTTACAAACATTTTGTTCCATCAAGAACAATGTCAATAATACAAACAGGTGTTTAACTTCAACTCTTAAATAGGTGTTTAACTTCAACTCTTAAATAGGTGTTTAACTTCAACTCTTAAATAGGTGTTTAACTTCAACTCTTAAATAGGTGTTTAACTTCAACTCTTAAATAGGTGTTTAACTTCAACTCTTCTATGAAAACAAAGGACTTAAATAACACATTAAATTTATAAATTTATCATGGAATGTTTTCTTTTAGGAATCATAGTGTAGGAGAAGGCATGGTGGAGTAATGGATAGTGGCTCAGATTGAGGAATCAGAGAGCCGAGTTCGAATTCCAGTCGAATCCATTACATTCACTTACATGCTAATACCCTAGGGAAAGGCATGAATCCTCTTCTTCTACACCCAGTTATGGGTAAATAGCATGACAGACTGGGTTCTATAGCTTTGGATAGCAAATAGTTTACCTCAGAAAGATATGGCAACCTACTGCGGAAAAAAAAACTGCCTCGTCAGTCATATATCAAAAGATACATGATCGCTTAAGTGTATATCACACATGGCTGATTAACTGATTAAGTGTTCAAATATCCAGGTCAGTTGTGGACGTGCAAGGATTTCTTTACAATTCAAATTGAAAAAAGCAAATATAATCAAAATCTGAGCTATGCATGGGATGACTGAAAAGTTATCATCTCAAACAAAACTGATGTTTGATTATTTGGCCAGATTTTGGTAAGTTGTTTGGGCTGAGAACTTTTCAGCACTTCCAAATTTTCCAGTCCTTATCCACCAATTTCTTTTTCGTTTCTGGCCCTCTATCATGACATGTATATTGCGAGTGCTGGAAAAAGAAAGAATTGAGAAATAAATATATATATATTGAAAGAAATATGTGAAATAAGTTCACTGAAAGTAAGATGAAAGCTACCTAGCTTTCAAACTTATATAAACAGACTGAATATTGATAAATAATGAATACAGAATAGATTACCAGCTTACTGTTATTTTTTTAAATTTTTTTTTTAAGTGTATCACCCCAAGCAAGGCTGGAGGCCACTATCATGCAAGGGGTTATAGAAGGGTTGGAGGAAGAGCAGATAGGAGTGGTAAAGGAGAGGATGTGGAGAAAGAGAAAGACAGTGGGTCGATCAAGGCAAGGGGGTTACAGAAGATTTGGAGCGAGAGCAGATAGGAATGAAAGATGAGAGGATGTGGAGAAGGGAAGTGGATAGATCAAGGCAACTGGAGATGTCGATTGACACTACACTTAAACTGTTGGAGATTGTATTTGTCAGGGAAACAGTAATAGGGAAGGGAGTTCCATAGGTGAGATGTGCGAGACATGAAGCTATTGGAGTAGAAGAGACGTCTACATCTAACAGTTTCAACGGTGTAGGGGTGGGAACGGGATGCCAGCCTCATAGGACGTTTAACTTCACGAGGCCTAGGGACAAGCGAAAGCAGCTCCTCGGAGCAATTACCATGAAAGTACTTGTAAAAAAGGCAGAACGAGGCAACATCGCGTCTGTGAGAGAGCAACTGCAGACGAGATAACAGATCAGGGCCAATCACATTGCATATCCGTCTCTGGATCTTTTCTGGGAAAGGTATAAATCCTCTTTTTCTCCCCTCCCCAGCTATTGGTAAATAGTAGGACAGATTGGGTTCTATAGCCTTGGATGGCAACTGGTCTACTGCAGAAAGAAATGGCAATCTACTGCATAAAAAAAAAATCTGCCTCGTCAGTCATGTATCGAAAGATACATGATTGCCTATATGTTTATCCCGCATGGCACATAACTGACTGACTTTGGCAACAAGGTTTCGTCATTTTACAGTTGAATTGGTTAGATGTAACTGTAAGTTCTTTGGTAACAGTTTCCTTTCTTGCACTTCTTCCCTTTGGAACTCTCTTCTTGCCAACTTTGATCTTCAAAAATTTAAATGCAATCTCAGTCATTATCCATTTGATTCCTCTTCTTTTAATGTTCTAGTTCCTTAATAATATTATCTTGTTCTTATTCTTTTACACTAAGTTACCATTAGTAACTTCTTGTGTCATAGTGGCTTGGGGGGAAATGATAAAAAAATATAGGGTGTAAATAAGATATGAACACAGGTCACATAGATAAGCATTTATTGAATATGATGAACGAAGGGCACAATGACCATAACATTGTGATAACAACAACAAAGATGAGGACAATAGTCTAAATGCAAATAATGTAAATGATGATAACTCCTCATCCCAGAAATCCAAACAGAAAATTATTCTTACAATAAAAAAAAAAAATGTTTTCAGCTTGAAATAACCCACAAAGGGTTGATAAGCCATAAAAAAGCAAATCAATCAACTTACCAATCCTTCAGAGGCCAATGTATCATGAGATTATGTTTGAAAGCTGCCAGGGTGTATTGGTTATCAGTTATTTCCTATGTAAAATCGTTTAACTAATAAAACTGGGAGCACTTTGATCAAAATATGAATAGGCCATTTTTATACAGTATTTTTACCATAAATTGCATATAATTTACACCACTTATGTTGATGTCTTCTGTTTTACTGGATTACAGGTTTTTCATAACCATTATAATAGGTGGTGGAGTGGGGCCCCCTACATCAAATAAAAATCCAACAAAGAAACAATCTGTTTCAGTAATAAAAACGAATAACAACTTTACAACTACTCTTGTCCAATGTGTGAAGACATTTTCAAAGTTAAATAACATAATGACAAGGTTAAGAAATTTGCTGAGGAAAATTTGAAATCACACATGTTATTAACCATTGAAAAGGAATTCATAGATGAATTGGATGTAGAAGCAATTATTGGCAAATTCGAACAGTCACCTAGTGAACACAAATGATTGCTCTTAATATAATTGGCTGCAGACAATACTCTATTGTTTTAACTATCTATAATGTGTAAATTATGCAGTAAACTGTTTTAAAATATCAACAAATTACTTAAAATTTTTTAAAAAGTGAATAAAAATTTAGTTAAAAACATTCTGTATTTACATTTGGTATCTAGTGCCAGTAATGTGTACATTGCAATTATGAAGAAATACACATTTTTCCATAAAAATTTTAATTGTACCTTTTTTCCATATGTATATTTTGAAAATTTTATTTATTTGTTATGAAAATTAAATGATAGTTTTGTAGTTGTGGGACCCCATTGTCTCCTAGCAACTAATATTATTTAAACTCAGTCCACCATTGGTTATAGGCCAGCTTTGTAAAGTTTACAGATTTACATTAGACGAATCAACCAATGTGAAGTTGATTGCTTTGAATATAAAGAAAGAGCATAATAATACTTGGGCAATTAACCAAAATATTCAAGAATAAATATGACAAAGTCAAACAAACTAAAATGGATGGAAACCAATTCAGGTTAGGAGCTGCCATGCCACATACATAGGGTCGACTCATGCTTATTCCCCTCATATTCCATTTGTGAGGAGGAAGTTCCACTCAGACAGATGTTTCTCTAGAACTGTTACTTTATAGAATAAACTCCCAAGAGGATGCTTCTCCAATCACTACGATCTTGAACTCTTCAAGTCTATGTTTAACCAAAATCTATTTTACATATTTTCACACTATTACTTTCAATTTTTACACCCTTGCAACAACTACCTACAGTAATGCTCTATCTTGAAGGACTCTTGGGATTTGGCATTGGCAATTAACAAACCAAATAATATTCAACTAATAAATATTCAAGAATAAATATTTTAATGTCAAGCAAACTAAAATTACTGGCAACCAGTTCAGACATTCACAGCTAGAAGCAGCCATGCCACACATGCAGGATCAACTCATGCTAATTCCCCTTATATTCCATAGGTGAGGAGGAAGTTCCATTCAGACCGTTTTTTTTTCTAGAACTGTTACTTTGTAGAACAAGCTCCGGAGAGGATACTTCCCCAATCACTACGATCTTAAACCCTTCAAGTCTATGGTCAACTTTTATCTATTTTACATATCTTCATACTATATACTTCTTACTTTCAACTTTTACATCCATGTAACAAGCACAAAAACAGTAACACTCTATATTGCGTGGCTCTTGGGCTTTGCAATCTAGGCTAGATCTGAACAATCATATAAGTGAACTATAAAATTTATTATCTCTACTATTGGGAATTAGCCAAAAAATTCAAGAATAAATATTATTGTTATAACCTAGGGAAGGTTACGGAACAGAATAATCACACAAATGGTTGGGTTTGGTTTGTTTTGTTTTATGGCATATCAACCTCATTGGGTTATTTAACGCCAACAACTTTTTTTCCTGGTAATATTTTGTTTTGTCAAAAATCTATTTCTGGTAATATTTTTTTCCTCAAAAATGTATTGCTGGTAATATTATTTTAAAACATGTATTGCTGGTAATATTTTTTTTCAAAAATATATTGCTGGTAATAGATTTTTTTTCTTCAAAAATTTATTTCTGGTAATATTTTTTTTACAAAGTATTTCTGGTATTAAAACCTATTTTTATGCTTTTATAATGCTTTTTACCTCAGTTTCGGGGTTAACTATTTGCCCATAGCTGGGGCCCTAACAGGAAGCTACCACCCCAGGTCAGGGTGGACCTGGGAACACCAGCAATTAAGCAGTGGTTCCACGCTCCTCCAAACTTCCTGATCAGAGACTTGCTGTTGGATATAGTTTATCATCTTACCCTGGATGCAGATGTAGTTTATCGTCATACCCAGGACGTAATCACACAGATGTTGGTAATGAGCAATAATACTTAGCACAAGAACAACACATATGAGATTCACCAGCAGCACGTAGAAGAAGTAGTCAACTGCTAGAAGTGAGTCAAATGAATTCCACAATGTATCTCCAACTGCGGGATATCTACCAATCACCCCATGCAGTTAGATGTGGCACAAGGCCGAATTTAATGTGGGGTATCCAAGCCTGTAGGCTCATCCAAAAATTCCCTGTAGACCCCATATGAAATGGGGTCGGGTAGCTGTTTCCCGAGATGAGACTCTGCCCTTCGACATAGCCTCATCTGGGGACCCTCTCTGCCTCCAGGCAGAGAGTTTGACCAGCACAGCTGGAGATGAATCTCCAACTGCAGACCAACATACAGTATTTACTACTGTATTTATGTGAATGGGAACATACCCATTATCATCTGTAGGTAGGCTATAACAATAATAATGTCAAGCAAACTAAAATTACTGGCAACCAGTTCAGGCTAGAAGTAGCCATGCCACACCTACAGGATCGACTCATGTCAATTCCCCTTATATTCCATTGGTGAGGAGGAAGTCCAGTCAGACAGGTTTATCTCTAGAACTGTTATTTTGTAGAACAAACTCCTGAGAGGGTGCTTCCCCAATCACTACAATTTTAACCTTTAGCATGCTGCATTAATAATATTAATTCTCTTTCAACTGCATTCTTTTTCAAGGCCTCTCAATTGCAGTATCCTTATTGTTAATTTCACTCAAAGTTGTTTTCTGTTGCCATAGCAGAAGATGACAACACAACTATGAAATTCAAACACTATTGTTCTGGGATCAGAGTCACCTTCTGTAGCAGGACAAACATTTTGTTCAGCAAACGAAGTCACATACAGAGTGATAAAGGTTAAACACTTCAAGTCTAAGGTCAACTGTTATCTATTTTACATATTTTCATACTATATACTTCTTACTTTCAACTTTTACACTCTTACAACCTTCTACAGTAACCTGCTAAATTGGTTGTCTCTTAGTCTTTGCATTAAGAGAACAATAGTATAAAAACCCAATCTAGGCCAGTCTGTGAACTAAATAAGTGAACTATAAAAATTATTTTTTAATAAGAAAGATAATATTAAAATTGCGTGGAAAGCAAAGAAAACATTGGAATGTGTACAATCAATATAAAAATTATTTTTAACAAAACAATGTTGAATAGTATGAAAAACTAATTAAGAAAATGTTGCTAATGCGGTTTCTTTGATTAAAAAAAATGCCAAAATGAAGTTAGACAGTTTATAAAAAAAATAAATGAATAAAAAAGATTTGAAAAAAAAAAAAGACTCCAAATTGATGCTAGAAAAACTGACAAAATGAAGCCTATTTAAACATTTTGTGGCAAAACATTTTGGTCATTGTTTTCTCCAGCCTTCATCAGTTGTATATCAATCTGAGTAACCTCTAGGGAATTCTGAAATAAACCATTTATTTAATCTACGAATATAGGCTATTCTTGTTCCACTGCCCTTATTTAGGGAAATCTCATCTACACATGGGCAGTGGAATGAGAAAATGTGTTCTGTTCAAAAATAGGTTACCTGGATTGATATACATGTTATGAAGGCTGGAGGATGCAATAGCTAAAAAGATGTGATAACGACAACAAAGGTGAGGAGAATAGTTCCTATGTAAATAGTGTAAATAATGGTAACTCCTCATCCCAGAAATCAGACAGAAATTCTATTGTAAAGATTGATAATATGATGTTGTCAAAAACCAGCCAAATTTAAATTGTTAATGGGGATGGTTTGATTGCATAGTTATTATCAATTTTTTTAATCAATAGGGATAAAATTATAGCCCCCAAAGTAATTGGGCTTGTTTTGATCCACTTTACTGCTATATAAGAGAAGAAACTTTGACTGTAATGTCAAAAGAGAATAGACCTTATCTAAAGGAAAGGTCTGACCTGGAATAATAAAAGACTGCTTCTGCCACCATGACTATTACTGTTGTTGAAGAAAGAAGATAAAGAAAGAAGAACCCCTAAAAACCTATGAAATTTTTTTTTTACTAAGAACGTCTTTTCTAAACCTCTGAGAGTTCATCTCATATTTGAAAACACCTGTTCTCAGCATCTGAATATTTTTTTAAAGGACCTATAAACCAGCTTCACCCAAGATATGTCAACCCTTTATCTCCCTTCCTTATTTTATTCTTTTTATAAGCTCAATATTGAAGCCAGGCCTCTCATTAGCTGGTGATCTAGTGGCGCCTGCCTCCTAGAAAATCATTTGCTCCCACAAATTCTAGACCATTCACCAAACACATTTCCAGTGCTTGATACCATTTCACTTTCCATCATAAATATTGGTCAAGAAAAAATCTTTTATCATAAATCATATAAAAAGAGAAATTGTTCTATTTTAGTCAAAAGCATGTTGGCCACTGAAACCTTAGTTATGTTTGACTTTGCAGAAACAACTATTTTCTTCTACAGAAAATTTACATTAATTCTCAGTTTGGAATATGAAGCAAGAAATATGTCCAAAATCTGGCAATTCTTCTCTGCATAATTCAGTATATTCTTCCATTCAAATTCCAGACAAGAGACTGTGCATTGAACAAAATTTTCGGCATCCCCTCAGATATTGGGTTATTGATTAATGGTTTTTATTTTTTTCCCCAGAAAAATCTAAGGTGTAACACAAATCTTTGTCACTCAGACTGTTAATTTTTCTTTTTGTCCTAAAAATATTCTTAGGAATAAAACAGATAATTGTCACTCAGATGTGTGATTTTTTCCCCCTAAAATCATTCTAAGGTATAATATAAATTTCTTTTTTCACTTGGATTGGAGATTTGTCTTCTTTATACTAAGAATACAATTTTTTTAATCATCTCACACCAAGCAAGGCAATAAAACCACTAAGATGCAAGGGATTACTGAGTGTTAGAGAATATGAGAAAAAAATCCTATTAAGGAAAGAGAACAATAAAAGAACAGGAATTAAGAAGAAAGAAGATAATTATTGATATTGCATTTCAATTTTTTTAGAACAAAGTTGACTGGAAAGCAAGAAGCCAGAAGAGTTCCACAAGCGAGATGTGTGATAAAAGAAACTGTTAGCATAAAACTTACAATTCCATTTAGTCATTTCAACTGTGAAATGATGAAACCTTGCCACTAATTTAGTACTGCACTTAAAAACATAAAGTCTAGGTACTATAGAGGTACTATTGTTCATCAGAACAATTACTCTGAAAATAGTAATAGAAAAGACACAAGTAACGTATATTATGGTGGTGGGAAAATGACAGAAGTCAAGATGCCAGTAACATTGCAGATTCTTTTTTGAATTTTATCAAGAATCCCTAAATATATAGCAGGAACACCAGATCAGATGTGTAGGGACATTATTATTATAAATAAATAAAAATAAAATAATAATAATAATGAAAATTATAAATAAAATAAAATAAAACAATAATATTTAAACTTTGTTTAAAATAAATAAAAAATAGAGATAATAAAAATACTCACAGCATGCAACAAAAACTGTTCCTGATGAAAATACAGACATCCCGCCAAAAGACATTAAGTTCAATCTGTTCACCATGAACCTTGGTATGGGCAACATATATCCAAATTCTCTCAGTGATAAAGTTTGTAAGAATATGGAGTAAATTCTCCCTTTTATCACATGTACCATAAAATAACTGTAACCTAAAATATACATACACCAATACACACAAGAAAAATATAAATAAATTGTATGAAATTAATACAATTTACCATGCTTTTCCTGTTATTTTTGTATGTTTTATTTCCTGTCAAGTATGCTTTTATTTTCTGTGAACACAAGGCTAATTTCTGCTGCTATGATGTGAGAGAATCCCTTACAGATGTAGCAGCAATATTCAAAACAACGATGAATGGTAGACTTGAAAGTTTGACCTTGTGAAAATATTCAACTGGTTCGCAAAAAAAGTAAAAGAAAATAAGAAGGCACATAAAGTGCAAATTAGTTGGGATGATTTTTACAAAAACTGATTTTGTTTAGTTTGGTTTCTTTTTATGAACACAGTTTTTCTATGATAGTAAGACTAGACACTTCTTAAAAGAAGACATTCCTTAAAGACTCCTCTTACTAATTAACTTGGACATTTCCTTGGACTGGCTACTTGATACATTGTCTTTTTATTGATACATAACACTCAGATATAGTATTAAACACAGAAATACATGTGAATATTTAACTGAAAATGCTCAATTCTATTTTAAAGTGAAAGGTGTAAAATTAACAATAGCTTATATAACTTCTTTGTGCCATGTCCCTTCAGGACGTTGGAGATCATGGCGCTCCACAATTTCTTATCCTTTGTAGCTCTTAATAAATTTTATCTTTTTGTTATTTCTCCTAAACCTTATTCCACCATCCATTTACTCAAGCTCACTAAGTAGGTTATGTGTTGTTTTCCTATGTCCCTCTTGCCTTCAATCTGTCCTGTGAGTATCAGATTTTTTAAGCACTCTTTCCTCATGTGCCCTAGAAATTTCAACTGCCTTTTCCTGATGTTAAGTATAAGTTTCCTTTTTGTTTCCATTTACTCTAAAACTTCATTCAGTCCATGGTATCCTCAGAATTGTTCTGTAGAACAAAATTTCTGTTGCATTAAAATTGTTGTACTTATTTGATTTTAGTATCTCCAATATGGAATTCACATTCTCGGCTCATTTTATCTTTCTCCATAAATTGCAAGTTAATTAAATTTTACTTTAAGCTTCTATCCACTCAATAGCGATATCCTACCTTATTAATAACTAGCTTAAAAGCTGTGTTTTGTGTGGACTTTTAAGTTTGCTTTTGTGGAGTACTAATTGGGTTTCTGGCCCAAAACTAAAGTGACCTCTGGTCCATCTTAGAAAACAGCAATGATAATTTTGAAGAAATAACGTTGAATTCCTCAATTCACTCCATGGAACTTCAAAACCTCGCTTTAATTCTGATTCGGGCTGCAAGTCCAATTCCGGCCCAAATCCGATTTGGGCCGAAATTCCAATTCAAGTCGAAAATTGAGTTCTTTAAATCACAAAGTCCGAGGAACTACAATTCAATTCTTCAAATCACGAACTCCGCGGAACTTCAAAACCTCACGTCACGAAACTTTTCACTCTGATTCCTTGTCATTTTGAAGTAATATAATTGATTTCCTCAAAGCTTTCTGCAAAGAGCTAATTGATCCTCTGACCCAAAACTAAAGGGACCTCTGATCCAGCTTAGAAAATAGCAATGATAATTTTGAAGAAATAATTTTGAATTCCTCAATTCACTCCATGGAACTTCAAAACCTCACTTTAACTCTGAATCGGGCTATAAGTATCATTTCTGGCTAAAAGACCCGATTTGGGCCAAAATTCTAATTCAGGCCAAAAACTGAGTTCTTCAAATTACAAACTCTGTGGAATTTCAGTTGAGTTCTTCAAATCTTAAACTCTGCAGAACTTCAAAACCTTGCATTACGTTTGTTAAAGTGGTAATGTTAATATTAGCAGTTTTCTTATAAGGAAACAATCAGAATTCATTAACTGAGGAGGCAGTTCTGTTGAAATTTATAAAAGCTTTCCCTTAAAACAATTGTTCAAGAAAATAGGTTCCTCAAGTCCAGTAGCTGTTATCACTCTTGCCATCACTGATGGGGATTTCCTTCTTAAGCTTTTATTTGAAATAGTAAGAAATGTCAACATCTTGATTATGTCATTATTTTCTCTTTGATTAACATGTGCTATCCATTTTGACTGTTACTGTTAAGTGATATGGTTTCTATTATTTGGTACAGATCTTTGTTTGGGATTCTGTCCATAATGTTCAAAGTTTTTCGCAAAGATCCACAGGCTTCACTCACTCAAAGAGATTTTAACCATTGATCATAGAAAGTGATTGCATACAGCTCACAGTTTAAACATCATTTTTATATGAATTGGTATTTTTCTTTCTCTATTAACTCTAATGATTTAAGATGTTTTCTTACTGATAAAGCTACAATAAATAGTAATTTAATCATATAAGATTCTAAATAATAATATGGTTCCATGTTTTGTGTTGTTTTTAATGATTTAAAAATGTATATTGAATTGAATTGTGTCTATATTTGACACTGATGAGGGAAACCTTGGTTTTCTTTGAGATTTAATAAATAATTGACATTTTAAATTCAGAATTATGGGAACACCAGATACTGAAAGCTTGGATGTGCGGGTGATGCAATGGACAATGGCACGGAATTGTTAATCAGAGGGCTGAGTTCCAATTCCCATTGATTTCATTAAATTCACTTAGGCACAAAAGGTATGATTCCACCTCCTCTCCTCCCAGCTATAGGTTAATTAGTAAAACTGGTATCACTGAGCCATTTTTATCTCCATCCAAAAGTTCTTACAATATAAACATATTTTCTAGCTTTAAATAACCTACAAAGTGTTGATAATCCATAGAAAACAAATAAATCAGCCAATCAAATTCAGGATTAAATTTGATCCACCTCTTTGCTATATAAGGAGGTGAAATGTTGACTGCAAAGACAGAAGAGAACAGACCTTACCCATCTTCAATAAAATGCCTATGCAGAGAATTTTACAAAAAAATGGTTTTGTTCCTTTAATAATGCAATCAAATTAACATTTTTAATCTTCTATGTGCCATGTTTTTTCATGTGGGCGTTTGTGGCTATCAACAATTTCCTGTCCTTTGTAGCTCTTGGCAATGTTTGTCTTTTTACTAGTTTCTCCAACTCCCTTCTCTACCAATCATATACCGGGTGCGATGGATAAATTGTCGTCTAAATTACGTAAAAATAAAAGTAATACTGACATCTCATTTTAACAGTTATATTTACCTAAGTTACATAGAAATATTTTGAAATATCAAAGAGTAAATTTATTCAACCACTGCCTCCAGAGGACTTCGGAATCTCCTGCAACTCCTTGTTTAAGTTGGTGATTCCTGCCATAATTCTTGCCTTCAGTTCATCTTTGATGTTACAAGTAGATTTGTTGGTCTCTTGCTCAGCTGTGTTCCACACATAATAATCAAGAGGGTTGCAGTATAAGGGAGTTAGGTGGCCAGATGCAAGGGGTTATGTGGTCGCAGAAATTGTCTGACAGCCTTACCCGAGTTCTCTTGCTTGTGTGGCATAGTGCAGAGTCCTGTTGCCAGACATTGGCTCTTCCAGCAGCTACCCTCTTGACCCAGGGCAGCACTACTTCCTCAAGGCACTTGATGTAGGCCTCAGTGTTGAGTCTGAAGTCCTGTGGGAAGATAAATGGAGGCATACTGCCTCCATCGTTAGTGATCACTTCAAACACCTTCATAATCACCATTAGACTCATCCAACTCTTTCTAAATCTTCTGCAATGTCCTCAGATTGACACCCAAACACTCTGAAATGTTCATATTGGAGCTTCTAGCATGAATGCCAAGCAGTACAGCATGCTGTTTCCAAATTTCTGACAGAGTGAATTGCGTCATGGTGCTCTTTTCTTCAGACGATGCCCAACTGACCCTACCGTACAAAATTGACAAAATCAAAAACAAACAACATGCATGCGCAAAATTAAAAATATGAAATGGCAACAATTTACCTTTGGCACACTGTACACAACTTCATTATGTAAGTTACTCATTTATTACATCTGTTTTAACAATTTTCAACTGTTTATTTTTGTGATTCTCTGTATAAGTGTTCTTGTTGCTTCCATTTTTCTGTCCATGGTATGCTCAGCATCCTTCTATAGAACCACATCTCCGTTGCCTCAAATATTCTCTTCATCTTTGAGGAAATTCACTGCTATATAGGAGGACTGATATTACATATTACATAGCAGTTTAGCACCCTTTTGCTCGTTTCTAATTACATTTTCCTGTTTCTTAATACTTTCTTTAGCTTTTGAATGGTAATGATAATAGTAGTATTAACTGTTCCCCTACAAGGAAACATTCACTGAGTTGCCATACTGCTTTCGATTGTAGTTTATAAAATTTTTGTCTTAAAACAATTTTTTAGGAAAGTAGGTTTTTCAAGTCCAGTAGCTGTTATCGATCATTTCAGTATTGATGGAGGTTTCCTTTGTAACCATTAAGTAATGTGAAATGTTAACATCTTGATTACGTCATTATTTTCTCTTCAAGTTACATGTGCTATCCACTTTAATTGTTGCTGCTGTTGAAACTCTTCAAGTGATTTGGTTTCAGTTATTTGGTCCATCCTGTGTATGACGATAAACTACATCCGCGTCCTGGGTAAGACAATAAACTACGTCCAACAGAATCAGGAAGTTTTGAGGAGCGTGGAACCACCTCTTAATTGCTGGTGTTCCAAGTTCCACCCTGACCCGGGGTGGTAGCACCTGTTAGGGTCCCAGCTATGGGTAAATAGTTAACCCCCAAACTGGGGTCAAAACACTATGAAAGTATAAAAATAGGTTTTAATACCAGAAATACTTTGTAAAAAATTATTACCAACAAATCATTATTATCAGCAATACATTTTTGAAAAAATAAATATTACCAGCAATACATTTTTGAAGAAAAATATTACCAGAAATAGGTTTATGAAGGAAAAAAATATTACCAGTAATACATTTTAAAAAAAAAATATTACCAGCAATAAAATTTTTGTCGGCCATTGAGGTTGATATGCTGTAAAACAAACCAAATCAAACCAAATCAGTTATTTGGTAAAGTTCTTTGTGATTCTGCATCGCCAGTCCACAATGTTCAAAGAAGGATGATCTTTGCCAAGACCCTCAGGCTTCACTCACTCAGAATTTTTTTAACCTTTGATCTAAGAAAGCAAGTTGCATACAGCTGACAGTTTACATATTTCTGAATGGGCTTGGTGCCATACCAAAGTATAACGCATCTTTTGCTATTCCAACAGGCCATCTGATTTAGATGTCATATTTTATGTCATCTCTTAGACTTCCCAGTTATTCAAACTTCTGTACTTCCTTGAACATTTTCAATATGGACAGAAAACAAAATTTAACCAAAAATAAAAATGTAACAAACAAATTTTTATTATAACTCATCATTTCATTGAAATTGAACCAACCATGTTAATATCAAGCTGTAAACAAAATGTCACATTTACTCGGTACCAAAATAAACTGTTGTAGATTTTTTTCGTGTAAAAAAAAAATTCATAATTTGCTTTTCTTTTAAAGGTGTATGGAACGAAAGGTGTGGGTGGCTGTCAATCAATCTTTGCTTAGTAACTGATAACCACGCCCTTGGCAACGGGCCACTGGAACCTGTTGGCAGTTTACTTGAAAAATACCCTTATAATCATCCCAGTACCGGTTTATAAAGACCTTTTTTTCAATTGTCGATTTTCTGTCATAGCAAAAAAGTTACTGAAAATTTTCTTTTTAATTCATCTTTCAGTTCAATCGATATTTTATAACAAAAATTTTGAAAATCACCCCTTGAAATATTTTCGACCAATCAGGTTACAGATAGCAGTTGACTGCTGACAAGGATGAGGAAGCCAAGATGGCTGTGTTTAGGTCAGACCCGTGCGGTATTGTGTGTTTACTGATTACGTACGGGGCTTTGGTGTACGCAGACTACGCTGTAGTCCGGCATCTGGTTATACCTGTTATGTCCGACACGTAAGTACAATATTTGACAAACCTTTCACTTATTTTTCTCTTAAATTCTTCGGTCGATACCGAAAGTACTCGCTTCTCTTTTCATTCGATAAAAACATGTTGTGTACGTTTCCTTGTAGTCAGAGAGGAGAGAAGATTGTCTTTCTTGTATTTACAATTTTATTTTTGCATACTTCTGGAGTCTTTTCTTTGTTTACATCGAGTCAGGGCTTGTCTTATTCATTTCTCATTTTTTCTTATAATTAAAAATATTGTTTTAAATCTTTTCATTTATAGTTTATTAAAAATGCTTCAAGATTGTTTATTATATTTTTTTTCAATAAATTCAAACATAAAAGAGCATCAGGTGTTCAAATTGTTATTTTAGTGAATTTCAATTTAAACTATATTGGTTTTTAAATTCAAATATTTTAAAATTTTATTTGAAATCAGTGACCCCCCACACCAAAAAAAAACAACAACAACAATTTGTTTTTAACTGTTGGTTGGTTCATCTTTTTATTTTATTTTTATAACAATAGAAAAAAAAAAAGTAATTGTTAAAAATTTGTGTATACTTTTTCATTTTTCAATGGTTAGTAAAAATTAAAAATCGAATTAATATGACTCCGGTATTGGCTTTGATGCGATAGGTGAGTTAATTAAGTTAACAAACTAACTTTTTTAATATTCAGTTTATTTAAGAAATAAACATATGATCAAAAAGCGTTTATATGAATATTTTCTTTTCAATAATAAAAAAATATGTTTTTAACTTTATTTCCATTGAATTAGAAGAAAAAAAAATATCGGTATTTTTAATTTTGTTAGACGAAAAATGATTCTGTAGTTTAGTTTGTATTTTTCCCGACTCATTTGAATTGTTTTTTTTTTGTTTCTTTTTAAGTCTTGGTTATTATTTTTTCCTTAAATCTTGCATTTGAAAAATTGCACTTCTTGAAAATTAATTTACAATGCACGAAACAAAGTATAGTTCAGATGATTGCATTGTAAATAATTTCTCTTGATTCATTTTTTTTCTAGTGTCCGTCATAAAATCCTACTTTTGCATTCGTTTCTAATCGTGGTTTCTGGATTATTCCTTCCTTAGCTTTATAAACAAACATTTTTAACAAAATAGCTACGTCCACATTGGTTCATCTATTTTAAACTAAAAAGGTAATGTTTCGGGGCTAGAAGCCAAAAATAATTAAGGCTTAGTGATCCAAACAGCATTTTCCCACTGCACCGAGATAACGGAAGGAGCACGACCTGATGCATGTTGCAATAAACAAGGGAGCCGGGCAATTTCTAGCTAGATGACCCACCATGTGACCTTGAGTCGCGGGCTGGGTACCTCCACGCAGGGGAAAAAACGACATTGTCACATTTGTCTTCTTAGTGGTGTGTTATACCTTAAACCTTCTGTCTCGTATAATTTTCATTTTCCTCCGTATCATTGAAAAAAAAAAAATGCCTGTTTGATGCAACGGTATGCAGTCATCACACGTCCTTAAATTTTTAAATAATAATAAAAATAATTATCTTTTCTTTATTTTATAGCTTTTACTTTTTTTTAGTTATGAACATTTTTATTCCAATTACGGAAGAAAAAGAAAAATGATTCGTCCTTAAGCTTTCATCATTTTTTTTTCTTATTTCCCACGGACAACTTTGGGAATGAAATGTACACAATTCAGGAACTTCAAAAGAAAAAAAAAATGACCCACTTTTTTTTTTGTTTTCTGTTTTTTTTTTTAAGGAGTTTATAACAGTAAGGAAAGAAAGATACATTTATTTTTCCACCGTGAATTACATGTGCCTATCCTGAGTTTTAAACCTGAAAATTTATTTAACTGATTCCCCTTCTTACTCGCACCGAGTTATTTTCTTCCTTGAAACTTTTTTTGTTTTACTTTTTTAACATAAACAAAGTTTGAATAAAGTTTCCTGTCTTAACACATTTGACGGTTACTTGAAGTGAAAAAAAAAAGTTTTAAACTTATTAGACTTTTTGAATGTTACCTGCTTAAAATAAATATGTTCATGTCTTTAAAACTTTATTAATCTTTATTACTTTCAATGACTAAGCACTTATTTAAATAAAATTGAATTTTAAAAACAAAAACGTATTGAAAAACTTAAATGACAACTTTCATCACTGATGTTTAAAATATTCAATTGTAAATTCTCATTATTGACATGGTTGTGTCATTTTAAAAATTTAGTTAAAACATCTTGATATGTTCAGTGACAATTTTACAAAATATGCAAAGAAAGACAATCTCCTTGTCTTGTATCAAAATAATAAATTCTTTAAAAAAAGGATTGAAACTTATATTTTTATGTTCGTAAAATGTTTTTCTGCTAAGAGTTGAAAAAAAAAAAAAAAAACTTAAACGGAAAAAGACTATCCACAGATATACTCAAAATTTTTGGAGATAAAATTTTGAAGCAGCAACATCAATTTTTGTGGAACAGACTCCGGCATGGATGCTCCCCCCTCCAAACATTAATCTCTTTTCTAGAGAGCAAAATCGTTATCTATCCTTCGTATCCTCATCATAATCTTCACTTATCTCCTCCCCCTCCTCCGGTCATCACTAGCTCATTCAATAAGCCTATACCTTGCTTGAGCCATCTATTGGGTGAATAGTGTACTGTAAAAACAAACAAACAATAAAAACAACTGTTGTTTTCAGTAACAAACACTATTTTCGTTCTTCTGTGATATCATTTAAAATTTTTGTGCACACCATATGAAAAAAAAAGTTATTTTGTCAAAAACGGGGGAAAAAAATCCCGACCTTGGAAAGCTATGAATTGCAAGTTTTTTTTTTTGTTTTTGTTTCAATGTAATTTCATTTTTCGTTAGAACAAAGTATACGAACTAAATTGTCATCAAAAACTTTTATCTTGTCAGATCAACTTATTATTATTATTATTTAAAAATTGATCACAAAATGTCAACAATCAACCGAGTATAAATCCCTCCATTCATGTCGTCACATCTATTGATCCGAGCTTAGTTTGTTTCCTAAGCTTCGCCTTGTACGGCACAATACTGTGAGTGTGGATCGAACTCGTGCATAAAAACAGTCTCTGAAACTAGCTTGTGTAAAAAAATATATTTTCTCTGCCTGTAGTGAAATAATTTTGGTTGACTATTGAAAGGAACTCTACACAAGAAGACCAAAAGTTTGGCTGCCACCCAGTGAGTGTCGAACTCATTACTGCTGCTATATATTCAGCTGTCCGAGATTATCTTGCAAATTTGCTTCACGGAAAGGCGTTCACCTCACTTGTTTTAATTTCACATCTAACCTATTTTTTCCTTCATAAAAAGGAAGGAAAGGTGTGTCTACTACAGACACACTCTGTATTTAGGACAGGTACTTTTTCTCTAAAAATTTGTTCTCATCTCGTCAAACCGGTTTTGAGACTTGCGAGTGTTGCGTTTTTAATTGAGTGTGAATTTCTGTTCAATTGCAAACTAATGTCAGTTTCTTAGGGCTTGAAAATAAAGGTGGTTAAAGACTAAAGATAGTTTAAAATATATTTTCAAGGGGTATGGATCATATTGCCATTTTTATTTTTGTATTCAATTTTTTAAAAACTTAAACTAAAGGATTGTTTGGAAGTATTCTCAACATTTCAACAAAGAAATTCTTTATATTTTCTAGGTGAGTAACTGGTGTTGGAAAACGTTGATATTAGTTTAACAGTTTATTTATTAAACTTTATAGTCTGACACAAGGCCACAGAGTTACCATCAAAACAGAGAACCTCAATTAATTACCAAGCAAAGAAGTTTTTGGCTGATCAGTACTGTATGACTTGACCGTAACAGTCTGCATTCTTTTCATACTTTCCTTTTCATGACATTTGTTTGCTGTAAGATTTAAAAAAAATTTTTTTTTGGTGCCTAGAAAAAAAAATCAATAAACGCATCTTTTTATTTTTTACTGTAATTAAACTTTTGTAACTATGTTACTATTGTCACAGTAAGTATAACTACTTTGTAAAATGAAAATTTTATTGAAATATGTCGGAAAATGTCCATGTTTTCTTTCATCTGAAATAATAGGAAAAAGGAACTTCATCAAAATAGTCACAGAAAAATGGAGAAAAAGATGGCGGTCTGTGACGCCAGATTTGGGTGGAATTAATCTTCTCTAGTACTTTGAGAATCACTGTCAATTGTAGAATTAGAGATCCATTGGCTTTGTTTGTAACTTCTGATTCTTTGTCTTCAATTCTTTTGGTTTTTTACACTTTGTACTTGAAAGTACTGAGCTATCAGGTGGACACCTAAGAAAAGGCCTTAAACTAAAAGGCTACTTTGGAAATTAATTGCAATTAATGGGGTGAAATGTTTAGCGTTCTACTTGTACAGCTGTATTTACTGAAAAAGAGTGGCGAATTTTTATATGCAAATCTCAACAAGCTTCAAGAGAACATATTCTTTTGGATTAACAACACGTTTTTAACAATTTACAACACTTTTTTTTTACAGTACACAGCGCCTCCATGAAATGAAAATTAATTCAGGTGTTTATTTCTCAATTTGGAGTTTCTTGTTTGTTTTTAAATTTAAAGAAACGGATAAAAATGCAAATTTTCTGAGAAAAATGCTACCAAAAGATTTTGAACTGTTATTTTTAAACACTTAGTGCTATTGAAAGAAAATGGCCCTTCCCAAAGTTTTTTTTAAATCTAAATTCTAATTGAAAAAATTCTAATATGCAGTTTCCAAGTGCCCCTCCCCAATAGCACTTAGAACGGTGAACTGTTTTGATTTCGTTGACTGTTTTTTTCAGTTTTACTTTTATTCTCCATCACTTCGTTAGGCTATGACGTTTTTCTTAGGAAAACGGTAACATAATTTTTAGTTTTAGTTAGAATGTTCTTTCACTTCAGAAGCTTAGTTTATGGCACCAAGGTAAAATTGAGGAAGTTGTGCTGCACTAAATTTCCAAGAGCCCTTAACACTGCTTTGAAAATCGGTATCCTCTAAAAAAATTCCTAGCTTTCAGCTCCCTGAACGTCGACCACTTGCACCAGTAGAAAATACGAAACTATCTCACGCACGTGGTTGTCCGCATTTATTTTTATTTACTCTAGCCTTGAATGGTACAAGGCCACAAATGGGGAACACCCGCTGAAGATGGAACTTTCTATCGTGCTCAACAACTGAAATGCTCATAAGGTGTTTAGCATCAATAGTGGGGCACTCAGAATAGAAGACGCTGCACAAGCGAATAGTTGCTAAAGCGTAGTCTAGTTTGGCGCAAGGCTACAACAGTGAGAATACGATTGCAATGGAGATGAGATTGCTGACTTAGCATCATTCTAAGATAGTAACGAGGCAACTTTATTAAAATTTTATTATGTCATTCTGAAGACAATCATTTTTTTATTGCTAGTTAATTATTTTTTTTTGTTTTAACTCTACAAATTATTTTTCTGTCTATATTTGTCAGATGAGGTATTGTAATTATTTACAGTACAGTATTGCTCATCTTTGTTGCCATATTCACAACGTTTCGGCCATTGTATGCTCCGGTCTTCTTCAGGTGATTGGAATTTCGAACTGAACCCTTTATTTCGTCCACCGGGGTAGACTGTTCTAGTTCCACGTGCTATGCCTCTTCTGAATGTCTCAGTTATCTCACTTTGACTCGACTCTCCAAATTTTTGTTCACCAGTATACCAGTAGCCTTTGGGTCAATTCACTGGATCTAACCAACGCTTTTATCCACTGGGCCACGTGTCTTCGCGGATACAAAAACTTGGAAAGTTGAGTTAAAGGAAAATAACTGGGACATCTGGGAGAGGAATGGCATATGGAACTAGAACAATGCACCCTGGTGGATGAAATAAAGAGTTCAGTTCGAAATTCCAATCAACTGAAGAAGTCCGGAGCGTACAACGGCCGAAACTTCGTGATTGTTGTCCTCATTTTTGAGGACATAATGTAAATAATGTAAATAAATTCCTTTTTGTTCATCTGTGGATTGCCATGCATTTTTTTTAAAATTATAGTTACCCATTGCCTTTTCCAGTTTGGAATTCAGATTTTTTTCCTTCTCATAAACTGGGTTCGCTCAAATATTCGTAGAGAGCCCAACCCATGCTGCTATTTAACCCCTAGCAAGGGTAGTTGGATGGAGAAAAAAGACATACTTTTTTCCAAAGAGAATTTGTGCGAAAGTTGAACGCAATAGCCTAGTTTGAACTTGGATCGACAATTCCCATTACACTAACGCGCACACCCTTGTTGGCCTAGTATCGGGAATTGTATTTTAATTTTATTCATTGTAAATTATTTTATTGTCTTTTTCACTACTGTTGGAACTGAAAGGTTCCCCCCACACACACCCATAATAAATAAAATCTTTCTCATATACTGCAGTGATTACATCATTTTTTATTTTATTTTATTTTGCAAGATTATAGATCCTGGTCTGGCATCGCTATCCCACTGCCGTGACATAAGTTCTGTGGCTTTTCTATATTTTCATGTTAATTGCTCTGATGATGAGCTTTCCCTTTGGTAACTCGACTTTACAAATTTAATCGCAGTACTAGATTGGCAGCTACGTCTCATCATTTTATAGTTGAAATTCGCAAATGTAACAACAATACTCTCACACTTCTTGCTTTCCTGTCAACTTTGGTCTTCAAACATTTAAATGAAATGCAATGTCAATCGTCATCTTCTGTCTCCTTGAATCCTGTTCTTTTTATTGTCCTCTCTCCTTAATGTTTTTTTTTTCTCAGACTCCTTCACTCTGGGTAATCCTTTGCGTCTTAGTGGCTTTATCGCCTTGTTTGGGGTGAGATGATAAAAATAATTTGCACACTTTTTTATACATTGTAAAGACTCATAAGGAAATGCCTAAATCGAAATTTACGTATAGAAATTTTATACGATAAAAATATTTTCTTTTTGAAGAGCCACGGTACTTATTTGCTTTTTTGTTGTTGATGATCAGTTGCTTTTCAGCACGGAATGCTAACAGCCGACCAGATCGGTTGTAGTCGAGATTGTAACAAAACACCAACTTTGAGAGCACCAAGTAAGCAATTATGAACTGGGAAACAAAAACTGGGCTTGGACAAAACGACTTGCTTTTGCGACCATCTCATCAGCTTTTGTCGTCATGAATGTGTATCCCCCGAGCAGAAAAGAAAAATTCTCTAAAGATTTCCTTGTTTAATAGAGATACGTGTATTTGCGTAAAGAAATAGTGGTGTTTTAGTTTAAACTTAAAGCTATTTATGGTTCACTTGACTGGCAAACACAGAGGCTTACTTACAGAAACTAAAAACGATGAAAAAATTCATATTAATAATGTGTGTTATTATATGAAAAATATCTAACAATCGTACCGGGTCAGAAGAATGATAGGATTTTATGGAGAAAATTAACAACATCATGAATGTTCTTATCGAAATTCAGGAAAGTGTCTTTTTGAGAATCAAGAAGGAAACAACAACAAAAGAAAAATGAGTTTCAATCAAAATTTCAAACAAAATGTTTTCAGAATGTTCTTCAGAGAACGGAAGGTAGCTAACTCGATTAAAAAAAATCACAATTATTTCAATTAAAGATCTTAATCTTTTTCTTTCTTTTTTTTTTTTTTTTTTTTTTTTTTTTTTAAAGGAATGAAAACGCCAAATATTTCGGTCCTACAAAAAAAAACCCTCCGAAATTATTCATGAATACTTGCAATTAAAAAAATCCTATTTAGATTCGAGAAGAAATAAAATTGTCAGGGTTTTAAAAAATAAAACGAAATTCAATAAAGTTAAAAAAAAAAAAAAAGAAAACATGTATATATTGTATAATCATCAGGTTGTGTCCGAAAAACTCTGAGAGCCTTTGACCTCCTCCAGCGGGAAATCAATGAACAGAACACTTGTCAGTTTTTACGTGAGGGTCACAGAAAAAGATTCTGTGCCATGCTAATTTATTAAATTAACGTGGAAAACTGCTATTATTACCCTATTTACCAGCGAGAAGTAAGAGCAAATAACGAAGTTATGAGTAAGTAGAATTAGAAATTCAATTGTAAGGTTCAGTCAGTTCACTTACTTAACCTACTGGCTTTTTTTTTTGTTACAGGTGGCTGTTAGTGTTCATTTATAAAATATATTACTAGCTTACCTGCGCCGTCAATAATAACAAACATAATTTAAATAATTTCGCATTGATTGTTTTTTTTTTTTTTTTCTGCATGAGTAATCTGGGATTTATTTTTGCACATAAGAATCCTACTTATTTAAAAAGAACAAACTAAAGAAGTTTTTCAGTCTGGAATGAGGAGTTTATTTATTTTTTTTTTTACTCTATTTATTCGGACTATATTGTCATTATCTTTGTTGTTATAACAAGAACAAAGATGAGGATAATGGTCCGAATATAAATATAGTGACTAATAATAGTTTATCTAAAATAGTTAAAAGAACAAACGAAATAAAAAAGCAGCATTATCCTCTCCACTTAATGAGATATTACGTTGTTATGGTCATACAAGGTATGTTCGCTTATTAGCTTTTTAAAATATTTTATTCTTTATTCGATATTTAAGTTAAGACTTTAAAAATACAAATATCGTCGTAGGTTTCCTGTTACTTATTGGGTTCAGCTGTTGAGGGAAAACTGAATTTTACCTTGATTTGTTAGGTTGTCTCACTTGACAAAGTTCGTCCGCTGTGCCGAATCCAAAGATTCTCCAGGAATTGATGAGCCTCATTCGTTCTTCGAATCACTGCTTCAAGGAACTTTAATTATTGACTTTGATTCCGAACATAGGATCAATGTTTTACAATATTAGACTTTTGGAAAATACCTTTCTCTCTCTTTTAAATCGTTATTGGCTTGATTTCCGTATGAATCATAGCTTTAAAAAAATAATGCAAGCTCAAGCATTATTTCCATTGAATATTGATGCTAAGGATGAGTCTACTCTAGAGATTGTTTTCTGTGGACAAACCCAGAGATAGCGAAGGAATCAATATTCACAAGTCATATGTAATTCTTTCTTTTTTTTTAAATCCCTTCTATGACGAATCCATACCAACATTCGGCTACGCGGTTGATGGCGGAGATATTTGGTGACCGGAAAAAGTTGTATGGTACACAGTACAGACAGAGTACACCTAAAACAGATTTTCGTTTGTTGTATGAGAGAGAAAAAAACGACACAACATATATTCATTTAAAATAAATTTCATAAAATAAAAAAATAATTTGACGTAATAAAATAATTACTAATTTATAGTGTAATTATAAATTTGTATAAAATAAATTAACATTTTTTAGTTTTAAAATATTTCCTTACTAAATTAATTAAAAATTCAATCTTTTTTAAGACCGCATTTTGCGTTTTTTCAATAAGATTTAAAAAATACATTTTTACTTTAGTATTTTTTATTGCACCCAAAAAATTTTCAAAAATGTTTTACTTTTTTGTCAGTTAATTATTACATTCTTTCTTTTTTGTTTTTCTAATAAGAAAAACAATATGTTCAATTTCTAGAAAAAAAGAACTTTCTTTTCTCAAAGAACGGTGTGTATTACCGACAACAGGCATCTGAGGAAGACCAGAGGGTAATGCCAGATTGTAACAATGATAATCAAGATCAGTCACTAGTCTTAGCAAATCACTGTGTATAACAATTTAAAAATTATTTTACTAAATTACTGTTCTATAAACTTATTTAAAATTTTTAAATGACCTTTTAAGATGTGAAATGTGGTAAAAAGTATTTAGTGACTAAGTGTGGTTCGATACACTTTTTTTTACGTTTACCCGATCTAAACTTTTTGTTTAAATGTTATTTCAGGATAGAAACAATTTGTGTGCGTTGCAAGTGTGTTAATTATTTCTTTTAGATTTTTTTTTTTTTTTTGTAACCTTATTTAAATTTTTTATTTTAACTAACAGTTGGTGTCTATGATGTTTATTTTAAATTTCATTCTTCTCTATTGGAAGGGCAAATTCAAATGAAAGAGTCGGGCAGTTGACCCTCACTTAAAAATAAACTTTAATTTTTGGCTCCGCATCAAACTACTCGGCCGTTCTGTTATAAAAGTTTTACCCGTCGAGTAGTTACTGAAAAAAAAAAACTGTTCAATTTCAGCGTTCACCTATCGATGTTCGTTCTTGAAAAAAAGAAAAGAAGGTCACCGCTGTGATTGTTCAGAAAGCTAATTGTACTTTCTCAGCTGCAGCAGTCTGTTATCAGAAATTGGAACTTGGGTTGTCTGAGAGATTTGGTGGCACCATCCCCGCTATTGGAAAGAAATGACGAGAAAACTTTTTTTTTTTCCTTTGTGGGTTTTATTAACAGAATTTTAGTACAAGGGAAAATGATTAAAATCTCTTAAAATACTTCAGAACTCCTTTTATTTGATTTCTGGGATGGTTATTTTATTCGTGGGTAGGGGAAGTTTCCAGTTTAGGATCTATGTATTCAATTTAATTTTTTATTTTTTTAATATTTCTACTTTTTGCAATAGTAGAAAAATGTTAAATTATTTGGCCTTTTTTGTGTGTGGGTGGGGACCGAAAAACGTCAGAAAAGAAAAGGCCATGAAAAAGATGTCACTATCTTTCTTTAGTCATACTTTTGGTACATTTTTATAAGAACTTTCAAATTTTTACACTAAATGTGAGCTAATGATGATACAAACTGTTGTCAAATTTTAAGGTTCTGTAGTTTAATTTCCGTAACATATTTAAAGATTTTTCTTCTCTCTTACTGATTTTACCACTTCTGAGGTCTGCATTACTGGTACTTGAATAATCAGCGATCTAATCACCCCCACTTATCCACTTCTGTTTGTTAATGAGATAAGTCTACTTTTTGAGAAGTCACTTTTGCTATGTAAGACTTTATTATGTACATTCACTGTATATATGTCATTAGCTACACATTTTGTTTCATCCTGGATATGATTATAAACTACATTCAGCAGTAAGGCCTCTGACCAGGAAGTTTTGAGTGTGTAACCACCTGGCTTTCTCAGCTTCAATCTGACCTGGGGGTAGTAGTACCTGTTAGGGTCCTAGTTATGGGCAAATAGTTAAGCCCCAAACTGGAGACACTATGAAAGTATAAAAATTAATTTTTATATTGAAAATACCAGCAATACATTTTTTGTTTTTAAGAAAAAAAAAAAAAAAAAAAAATACTGCTCCCAAGAAAATTAAATTTTGTCATTAAATGACCCATAAAAAATTGACATGCTGTTAAACAAAATCTGTTTATGTATTTAACAAAGAACATTTTTTTTTTAATGTCAATAAGCGTTATGTGCATCATTTGTAATTTTGAATTTTATCATTTAACTGTACTACAAGCAGCAATTGTATTCCTTCACATCAAAGGAATTTTATCAGAATGTATTCAAACATCTGCACTTTAAATAATCTGTATATTGATGCCAAAGAGAGAATTTCCTAAATGCTTTGTATTTTTTTATATATTCTCTTGTGCAATACTCTTACTTAAAAATTTGGGAAAATACAGGGTGTCCCTCCCAAAAATTGACATAATTTAAAATGTGTATGTCTGAGTAACTACACGTCCCAGACAAAGAAACTTGGCTTCTTCTTTATTAAAACTATTTAAGTGTAACGTCAATCGACATCTCCAGTTGCCTTGATCTATCCACTTCCCTTCTCCACATCCTTTCACCTTCCATTCCTATCTGCTCTCGCTCCAAATCCTCTGTAACCTCCTTGCCTTGATCGATCCACTATCTTTCTCCACATCCTCTCCTTTACCACTCCTATCTGCTCTTCCTCCAAACCTTCTGTAACCCCTTGCGTGCTAGTGGCTCCCAGCCTTGCTTGGGGTGATAAGCTTAAAAAAAAAAAAATATCAAAATTTGAACAAGATATTCAAAGGGATTTAGATTTTATAACTGATTTCACAAAGCTTCAATATGTGCACCACCTGTGACACAACACGTCGGGTCAGTCCAGCACCTGCCAAATGCGCCATGTGTCAATTTGGTAGTCTTGTGTAACATTCTGTATTTTGTACATTAATGCCCATTGTTGCAAATGTCGGCATTAATAGGTTATAGGTAGAAACCTATAATGAATATTGGATTTTTATTTTTCTAATTAATACTACAGTTTATGGCAAGAGGCATGTAGGTGAGTTGTTAGAATGTTTGCTTTCTGACCATGAAACGGGAGTTTGAATTTCCTAATGGTTAATTTATCAGGAAGGGGACTTGTTGATGTTATTGATCTGTGGAGGTGATCCTAGCATGGGTGGTATATTTGGAAAGTGCCTGAAAGCCACACCATGAGTTGGTTTAAGCCTATCTTGTGAGTAAAACCGGGTAGATGGAACTGTTTAGAAGATGTCAATGGCTGTACTAGCACAAAGTTACAAATCATTGTGACTGAGGGTTTGAGTCTACTGGCATTGTTCAAACTTCTCATTATGACAGATTGTGTTCTCTCCCAGAAACTTTAACTAACTGGAGTCCATTCAGCATTGTTGCAGTATAAACTGCAGGTGGGCTTTATCTGTTGAACAAGCACAAGTATGCCTGAGCTGTTGTTTATAACCTGAGTTGACTTGCCACTCTAGCAGATGTGTGTGCCTAGAAAATGAGAGTAGCCAATTGTTATATATATATATATATATATATATATATATATATATATTATTGCTTTAAGCTGCAGTCTTTTTGGAGCTTAAAGTGAACCAGTCTTTATTTATGAAGACATGTCTAATAATTTTTCTTTCTATTGGTTCTTTTAAACAAATAAAGAGTTATAAACTTTCCTTAACAATCACTATTTCTTGACATTGTTTTTTTTTATTTCATTTTTGGTATGAAACATTAGAACCATTAGTCAATTAACAACAGTAAAAAGAAAAAAAATTAGTAATAAATCAAATTATTTTATCCCTGATCAGATTTTACATCCATTCCCCAGAGGCTAGATAGTAAAATTCTATTTTACAATCAAGTCCTCCTGATGAGTGGATGTAATTCCTGCAAAACTCAAAGTTGGAATAAGATAAATGAATATTTACTTTTAATGCTCAATCTCTTGATATTGAGCACAATAATTACAAAAACTGCTTGCCTTAAAAACGTCTTTTAGAAATATCTTGACATTTTTTTTTCTCTTCCACACACTTAAAACTGGCTTGTGGATAGAAAAAATAATCCTAGAGGTAATAAGTAATATTTTCTCTGGATTTTTCCCATCTTTACCTACAAGCTGAAGTTTTTTTCTTTATATCCTGGGATTTTTTTTCCTACCTTAACAAAGGGTACCTTATAACTTAGTTATTTTGAATCATGAATTTTGCCTGTAGGGTGTTGTAAAAAAAATCTATTTTCAGTGAATAACATACACAGGTTGAAAATTGAAACCTGATCAAAAATTAGATTTAAGAAATAAAACAAAATCACATAAAAATCATTGGTTAACCCATCAAGTTCTTGACATTGTTATTGCTTTCTTCTTTATTATTGTTGGCTAAAATATTTTATAGATCTACTTTCAACATTGCCTTGAAAGAAGAAATGAATGAAGTCCTTTCTGAATCTTGGCAGAAAATTTAATCTTGACTCTTGATACTCCAAGTTCAGAATTTCTGCTCATATTTCATTGTTGGATGATTTTCAAATCTTACATTTGAGAAAATATCTGCAGGATCTCATTTTTAAAACTGCAATGTTTTAAACATTAATTTTATTTTAAATATCTATTCTTCATTAAAGAGACAGATGAAATAGTTGGGATATATAATGGAGGAGGATCTGGAGAATTTAACACTCACAGGGGATATTGAAGGTTAAGAGAAACCAAGGGAAACACTGTCTACTTAACAAGTTTGTGTGGTTGGATAATGGAACAAGAATAAATAGGGATGGTATGGTCAAGATTTACTTAGAGCAACAAAAGACGGGAAGTCATGGAGAGCTGTGATTACCCATGTCCTGAAAGAAGACTTAGTCTTTCTCTCAATGTCAAAAAGATTTTGTCTACTTTCTCTCAATCTAAATGAATGTAAATTCTCTCGAAATTTTTAATTCTTCAAATATTTAAAGATTGCTAACTATTTTTTTTTTTATAATGCCTTTTTCTTTTTAAATTCAGAGGAGATAACTTTTGAAAAAAAAAAAAAAAAAAGCAAATTTATCTATACAGTATTCAAACTCCAATCTTTTATGTATGTACATTTATTCCCAAGATACAGCTTAAATGATACATGATACCCCAACCAATTGAGGAGCATATTGTAACATGAGACCCTGCCAAGTGCAATGCTAAATTTCATTAAAATTAGACAAGAGATTCTTGTGCTAGGGCCGTTTTTATATTATCATGACATTTTTAATATGAAATTCAGTATTTGTTTTTAATACACATTTTTATATCGGTCTGTGTATAAATAAATACTTGCATATTATATTCTGTTATGTATGTGAAAAATAAAACGTTCATGATACATTATAACAACATAAATTTAAATGCACACAGAACAACATTTTTATACAATTCACTGCACTACATTAAAACATTTTTAAAAGAACAAATCTCTGGATAGGTGAGGAGGCTATGGGGGTGCATCATTGTAAAACAAAATCTGTATGGCTGGAAAATTGTCACATTGTGATGGTAAATAAATTTGCGTTGGTAGCGTAATGGTTATCAGCATAGAAAGTGGAATTAGCAAACTAAGTTCAAGTTCTATCTTTGTATGTTGTGTTCACTTAACACCAATGCACTTAGGAAAGGCATGAACCTATTTCTTCTCTCTTCAGGTATGGTTTTTAATTAGCAGAGTTGACTGGGCTCTTGCCACAATTGCTGTATTTTCGAGCAATAAATCTTGAGTAGACTGGGCTGTTTAGCTTTGGATAACCGTCTAGGAGAAGAATCATTCTGAATTCGAAACTATGGGAAAGGCAATGGGGAAACTTCTTCACCATCTTTCCCTGTCAGACATGTCGGTTCACAAATAATAAAGAAAAGGAATCTGGAGAGCTATCATTATACATATTCTGAAGGGTCGTGGTATTAAGGAAAAAAATCTTAATAAAATAGAAATATATTATTATGCTTGGTTTGGTTAAATAACTTTTAGCTTTCAAGAAATTAGTTGCTATTTTTGCAAAGATTAAAAAATGTTTGTTCGTGTCAGAAAAATCTTTTGATTCCAATTTTGAATTCAGTTGACTTTGAGTTTTTCATGGCATTAAATCTTTCTCTTGGAGTTTTTTTAAATTTTTTTTTAATTTTTTATTTTTTATTTATTTTTTTTTTATTTTAAATTTTTTAAAAATTTTTTATTTTTTTATTTTACTGAACTGTTTTCCATGTGCAGTATTTCACGAAAGTGTGAATTTTTAAAGCTCGATTTAATTATGATCTGACATTGATTCTCAGCTTCAGAAATTCACATTGCATTGATCAATAATTCTGTGAACATCATCTGTTGGGGAGTGACACATTACTCTCTTCTTGAATGTGTAACTTATTAGATTGGTTGGTGGTGGCTGACAGGCTCCATCCTAAATAAATCAGTTTATTTATATTTCAAACTTACTTGGAACCTCCCTTTGTCCACCGCAATAAAAAAACATAGTTGAAAAAACCCAACGAAACCAACCAACCAACCAAACAAATAAATGACACTTCCTTTCTTTAATGTAAGGTGATTAAGTACAGACTTAAAAAATCACTTTACTGGGAACTAGTATTGCAGTGATGACTGTCATATCTACTATTGGTAACTTTTTTGACCAACAGAATGAACTGTTTTCTTTGAACAGTCAGATGTCAGTTTACATGGAAAGAAAGAATGCAGTTATTAATAAGAGTTGAAATTAATGCATGCAAGATTTCACAGCTTTAACCTCTATCCTTCATTGTCAGCTTATGACCTTTCAGCCTATCCTTGTATATTTATAAGCATCAGTGAATTAGATAATGGGAGTATGCAGGTAGCATAACAGTTATCAGTTTAAAAAGTGGAATTGGCAATCAGAATTCAAAACCTAGTCAAGTCTTTTGTGTTCATTTTTACACAAATGTCCTTGGGAAAGGCATGAATTCATCGCTTCTCCTCAACACTTGTGATGCTTTTAAAAGAAGAGTAAACTGCACACTGTTGCAGCCAGTCTAAATTTTTAGTTATCACAGCAAATTAATTTCAGTAAATTGTCTGGAACAGTTAATATGGCCGAGGAAAAAAAAAGTTTGTGATTCCTGTTTAAAATAGATGAGCTTTGAAAGGGTCTACAGAATTTAATTCCTTTTCATATAATAATGAAACTTAAAATTGAAGATTTCTTTTAACTTTAAATAAAAATAGCAGGTTTCTTGAAGTTGTAATAAAGGAAACTTCTTAGTCTTTTTTTTTTTTTTTTTTTTTAGTGAGGTTCACACTTTACAAGGTCTAGGGTCCACTCAAAGTCGGGGGTTATGTTTGGAGGCCATTTGTGTGTATAGGAGTGGGTGACAATGGTTAACCCTAGCCTTGAACAGGTCAAGATTGTAGTGATCAGGAAAACATCCTGTTGGGAGTCGGTTCCACAGGGCAGTAGGTCTCGGGAAGAATCTGTTTGAGTGTAACGTATTTCTCACTGATGGCATATGGAGGGAATGTGGGTGCTTCACTACTATGTAAGTGGCAAGGTGTGTTCTTACTGTGAGGGTTTGCCTCTGAGGGACCAGGGAATGTAGTTCATCCAAGCACTTTCTGTGGAAGTAGCAGTAGAGCAGTGAGAAGCTTGCCACATCCTGCCTGTGGGGGAGTGGTTGAAGGGTAGAGGATAGTTCATCACCAACATGGACTTGGAGATGCTTTCAGACTCGATCAAGGCTGGAGAGTGAGGTCTGGCCAGCTCCTATCCAAAAATGACAACAGTACTTCATTTTTGGCCTGATCTGGCTCTTGTAAAAGGTAGAGCGTAGCAGGAGGGATCAAATACTTACTTGGAGTGATACAGGGAGCCAACCATCTTACCTGCATCCTTAACAATGGGTTGTATGTTTGAGTTCCACTTGAGGTCAGGTATGAGTTTGAGCCCCAACAGTCTTTTGAGGCTGAGTACTTCTCTGAGAGGACCTCTGTGCATCCAAATTGGTGGTAGTTCAGGGTCAGATCTGTGATGATGGAATGTAACTAGCTATGTCTTCGAGGCATTGTATCATAAAATTTCAATATTTTATGATAGTTTATATTTATATTTTCTAGATAAGGAACTATTATTTGACTTTCCTTTTGGCCTAGTGTGTTCATCTGGGTTGTTTGTTATATATATATATATATATATATATATATATCATTCCCAGACAGTACTGTTTCGCTGTATCACAGCTCCTCAGTGTGACTAGACTTTCGAATGCCTCAAGCCAGGATTGAAACACAACTAATTTGGTGTCAGCCAGAGCTATCTTCACTCGGTAGAGTTACACAACTAAATCTAGCATATTGTTTTTACAAATGTAAACAAATGCCAATCAGCCAAAGTGCTCCATTCGTTTTACTGAAGAGCTTTGCATTAGTGTAGGTATAGTTTCAGCCTTTGTACCTCCTGGCCTTCTTCAGATCTGTTGTTGTAGTCAGTATCCTTGAAAAAGGCCACAGGGTATAACACAAGAGTCTCAAACTGAAGGATCAAAATGGGCCATTTATGTATTTAGGGAGAGGTGCAGCTTGCTAAAAGTAAACCTGTCACACATGGAGAAGCTATCAACTTCCCAACCAGACCCTGTTTTAATTTTATTTGATTGCATTTTCTATGGCTTATAGACCTTTTGCTGGTTATTTAAAGCCAGGAACTTTTTTTCTTTTAAGATAATGATTTAGTGATACAAGTCTTACTAATTAATCCATAGCTGGAGAAAGAAGTGTTGGATTTGTACATTTCCCAAGGGTATAAGTGAATATAACAAAGCCAACTGGAATTGGAACTTTGATCTCTAATTAACAATTTGAAACCATTATCCATTACAACACCTGCATATCCAAGTTCACAGCACCTATATTCCCAAGTGGCCACCCATCGAGGTACTGACCAGGCTTGATGTTGCTTAACTTTTGTGATCATACGGGAATCTGTGTTTCAACATTATATGGCTGTAAGCCCAAACAGACCCTATGAACAGCTTCCCAACTGTGGGGTTTACAGACTCTCTTGGGGACACTTTCTTAATTAGTGCCACAGACACACAAAGCTAGATTAAATCATTTTGATATTTTTGAAGAATAGGAATTTTGAATGTGAGAGAGAAGAGAGATAGAGGGGGCAGGCTGGAAGGATTATGCATCTATTCCAGCCATTTGTGTTTATTAAGTACATACTTTTTTGGAAAAAGAACCATTGATTATCAAAATTGGAGGAAACAATGTCTCCTGCATCATTTTTTTTTTTTTTTAAGCGTATCATCCCAAGCAAGGCTGGAGGCCATTATCGCACAAGGGGTTATAGAAGGGTTGGAGGAAGAGCAGATAGGAGTGGTAAAGGAGAGGATGTGGAGAAAGAGAAAGACAGTGGGTCGATCAAGGCAAGGGGGTTACAGAAGATTTGGAGCGAGAGCAGATAGGAATGAAAGGTAAAAGGATGTGGAGAAGGGAAGTGGATAGATCAAGGCAACTGGAGATGTCGATTGATGCTACACTTAAACCGTTGGAGATTGTATTTGTCAGGGAAACAGTAATAGGGATGGGAGTTCCACAGGCGAGATATTTAATGCAGGACATGTCGTTCAGTATAAAAATCAAGTTTTGTTCTATTCATTGGAGAGGAACTAGAACCGAGACCTTACTGGCCTTAAATTGACTGTCTGTTGGGCACTTGGTGAGTAGGTCTCTCTCAATACTGCTAATGCAAAATTATGAAAGGGGCGAAGCGGAAAAATTACTAAATTTTGAGGAAAATATTGGTCATAAAAATGGTTCCACATGGGCTGCAGAAAGATAGTTCATGGACAGTGTGTTTGAGATTGATGGTATACCAACCAACATGTCTATATAAGTCGATGGAAAGACAAGTACTTTATAATAGTTTTTAACTTGATCTTACTTTAAGATATGATCAGAAGGATTTTATTTACATCTCCTGATTATGCTTTTGCTTTCCCAAATTAAGGTTGCATCACAAGGATACATTATTCTAAAATTAACACATTCTCTGTGCCTGTAGGAAAGTTTTTTTGATATATGATTTAAAAAAAAATTTTTATTTTTTGCAATCAACTGTTCTGTCAAGGATATTATATATAATACCCTATAGACCCATACCTGATATTCTTACAATCTTATGCAAATACAGAATCTGCATTGCTGGACACTGCTGGCTAGAAAAACAAGAACTTGCAAGTGATCTATTACTCTGGACACCTAGCCATGATGCAAGACTGGCTGGTCACCCATCAATCACCTTATATTGACCTTATATTGTGTTATGCTACCCTTCTGACCGTGATGCAGGACCATGATGATTGGCGTGATAGACTTGTGAATATCCAATCTAGCTCGACTGAATAAATACAATTACTGTATTTGACGGCATATAAGGCATGTCCTAATTTCAGCAGGGCAAATCAAGAAAAAAATTAGTAATTAGTAAAATTAGTACACCTACATATGGCATATAAGATGCAGGGGAATTTTAAAAGATATTTTTAGTAAGAAAAAAAAAAAGAAAAAGTGCATCTTTATATGCTGTCAAATATGGTATATTTAAAATTGTGTGTACCTAATATATATATATATATATAAAATATAAAAAAACACCCAATTTTGTTTCATTTATTTTATCCAGAGATATATATATATATATATAATATATATATATATATATATATATATATAGGAAAATGTATGACAAAGTGGGGGGGGAGTTTTTGTGTGTGTTTTGTCCTTTAGGGCTTCATCAGATGAAATTTATGTTGGCATGAAAACATGTGCACAAACAAGGGACACTGGGTTTTTTAAATTAAAATTTTTTTTTTTTTTTTTTTTTTTATATATATAATTTAGCCAATTTCATTGAGTCTTTTTAATTTGTTTCCATCACTTTTGTTATTAGAAATTCCACACTGTGATAATAGAAAAATCTGCCAGTAATGGTGAAATGCTGTAAGAGCCAGGGAGCAAATTACTGTGGATGACCTTGCGATCAATGCACCCTAAACATTTTTGTCTTAGTTAATTGTTTTCTCCTTTGAGCACAGTAGCATTTACATACACACATCACTTAGTTTCTGATATTCAATAATTGCTGTACAATAAATATTCCTTGATTCTTTTAGGACATTTCATCAGTTAATAGTTAAAGTTATTGAACTTGTATGCATTTTGATAGTTATTGAGATAAAACCTTGAAAATGGAAATTACATTGTATTTGGGGGAGGGGGGAAAGGTGAAATTCTTAATGATTTTAAAAGGAATACGAGAAATATTTATGAATATTAAAATAGGAACAATAGAGAAAGTTGGAAATGATTTCTTGTGGCCTTATTTAATCTTAATAAAAGCTTGATAACAAGTTTACTAAAATCTTTAAAGTCTATATTTATCTTCCAAATTTCTGTTTTTGTGATTGCCGAGGGGAAAAGAAGCTCAGATTATTCAACTTGCAGTTTGTATTTTTATTTAAGCAAATATAATATGGGTTTCCTCATTTGGATCTCATACACAAACACACACACTGAGATATATATATATATATATATATATATATATATATTGTCATCCACAGACAGACTGTTTCGCTGTTTCACAGCTCATCAGTGTGGCTAGACGTCCGGTTGCCTCTAGCTAGGATTGAAACTTGACTGAATTTGCGTCAGTCGGAACTTCTCCCACTAAGCCATCGGCGCACGGCAGGGATTTAGGTGAATTTTAGCGTGTTTATTTTTAGATTTAGATAAACACAAAGTGACTGACAGTGACTCGATTCTGGCGAAGAGTCGTGCAATATTAGCTTAAATAGTCACTGTTTACAAATTCACACCTCAAACCAGAGAGCTCAACCAAAATTAATTTTTCAGGAGCCAATATTTTTGTCATCCACACACACACACATATATATATATATATATATATATATATATATATTTTGTGTGTGTATAAAGAGAACATATATAAATGCTCAATACATGCTTTACTGTTTTACTATTGCAGACGGTGTCACTTTTTAACTGACTTAAATTTGAATTCCATCAATGTAAAAATGTCGGAATTTAATCAAATATATCTTGTTTACCATGCTGATCACTCACAGTTCTTGACAGTGACAGGTGAAAGTACTTGAATGTAACAACAAAAATAACTTTGAGTAGTTTAACAATTTTAATTTTGATGTAAAATATTGAATAGGCAGACTTTGTTGGTGTGAATGAAACTTGTTATATACAGTGCTGTTTGATAAAAGTGACTCACCTGATTTATTTTACTTAAAATTTTTTTCGCCTATTGTTTTTGAAGTCAAACTAATTTTTAATCTTACTGATATAAAGACCCCTTTCTGACCACCTAGTAAAAAAAGTTTACACACCATAAGGTATTCTATTGATAATTATAATTTTGGATATCCACCACAAGGATCTATCCCTGCATCCCATTAGAATGTCTGAAGACCAACTTCTCGAGAGCTCCTCTCTGCGGCTGCTCGGTCTCACGCTGTCCGCTGATCTGAGATGGAACAAATACATCGAGCCAGTTGCATCATCCACTGCAAGGAAAGTTGGTTCCCTGTGCCGAGCCAGGAAATTTTTCTCCCTGGAATCGATCCTCCAAGTCTATAAATCTACCATTCGCCCTTGCATGGAGTATTGCTGGCATATATGGTCTGGGGCCCCTGCTGTTTGCCTCAGTGTTCTTGATAAGATCCAGAGACGGATATGCAATGTGATTGGCCCTGATCTGTCATCTCGTCTGCAGTCGCTCTCTCACAGACGCGATGTTGCCTCGCTCTGTCTTTTTTACAAATACTTTCACGGTAATTGCTCCGAGGAGCTGCTTTCACTTGTTACTAGGCCTCATGAATTTAAATGTCTACGAGGCTGGCATCCCGTTCCCACCTCTTCACCGTTGAAACTGTTAGATGTAGATGTCTCTTCTACTCCAATAGCTTCATGTCTCGCACATCTCGCCTGTTGAACTCCCTTCCCTATTACTGTTTCCCTGACAAATATAATCTCCAACGGTTTAAGTGTAGCATCAATCGACATCTCCAGTTGCCTTGATCTATCCACTTCCCTTCTCCACATTCTTTCACCTTTCATTCCTATCTGCTCTCGCTCCAAATCTTCTGTAACCCCCTTGCCTTGATCGACCCACTGTCTTTCTCTTTCTCCACATCCTCTCCTTTACCACTCCTATCTATGCTTCCTACAACCCTTCTATAACCCCCTCGTGATAGTGGCCTCCAGCCTTGCTTGGGGTGATATGCTTAAAAAAAAACAAAAAAAAGAGAGATTTAGGGAAAAACTCGCTTATTTCCTGCAACTAGTAATCAATAGAAACATAACCGAACAGCTTTAAATAAAGAATAATAGAAGTATAGTTTATTTATAATAGGTAATATAGTTCGAAATATTTAATAATCTATGGGTCCTCCTTTATTTTGAATAACCTTTTCAGCCCTTTTTGGCATTAACTTGATTAGGTTCTGGCAAATCTCATCTCCAAGCATTGAATTCCATTCGGATATGAAATACACAATGAAATCCTTTTTGTTGCTCAACTGCTTTTCTAGAGAGCCTGTACTTTATAATGCTCCATAAGTTTTCTATGGTGTTAAGGTCAGGAGATTGGGGCGGCCATGTCATAACACTCACCTGCTTCTCATCAAAGTATTCGTTCATCAATTTTGATTTGTGACAGGGAGCATTATCCTGCATAAAAATGAGCTTAGTGGGGTTGATTTGCACCCTTTCAGCAGAAGGGAGCAGACAAGACACTAAAATTCTCTTGTACTGCTTGCTCCTGAGGGCCTTTTCAATAGGTTTTAAGAAACCAGTTCCATGAAAAGAAAAGCATCCCCAGAACATTATACTGAACGGATGCTTGACAGTACTTACTGCTAAATTCAAAGAGCTTTCAAAGCTGCTTCTTCGGATTTTAGATCGCTTATCCTTTGAATTTAGCTCAACTTTCGTTTCATCGGAGAAGAGAACATTTAGTAAAAAAACCAGGTGAGTCACTTTTATTGAACAGCACTGTATGTGAGTGTTTGTAAAATGTGATGTATAGGGCATATAGACTAAAAAAAAAAAAACCCAAAACATGCTTCTTCCTTTCAACAGGGAATATCTAAGAAATACTGCAAGTAATGGTTTCATCTTCCCATGTGATAATATTTTACCTTTCAGTTGAGGCAAATTAATAATTCCGTAATTAAGTTTATTAGCCAAATTACATCATTGCAAAGTTTGGTGACAACTAAACCTTGAATTAAAAACCAGCAATGCACCCATTCTTATAGCCAAGACATGCTTTTAATACTGAGCAAGGTTAATTTGGAATATCATTTGAAGGTATTGGAATCTGTTTATAATAAGTCTTACCAGATATCTCTCTGTAAGCAAATAGTGATTGGTAAGCTTAAAGGTAATTAGCCTGTAAATGTTGTGTAATTTTTTTTAATATAACATTTGATCTTGGGTGTTTATTTTTAGTCATTGTGCACTTCTCTTTTGCCCTCAATGTTCTCTCTGAGATAGGGCTGATAAACAAGTTTAGATGTTGTTGTTTTTTTCTTTTTGATCATGTTGTATTTCAATATTACCCTTTATGGTAATATTTTTTTGTTACCTCACTCTTAATTATTTTTTTTTTTTTTTTTTTTTTTTTAATAAATGTTTTTAAAATGCATGTTTTTTATCACTTCAATAAAATTTTATACTCCTGCAAAGATAAATAAAAATTGATAAATATTAACAAAATGATTTTATTTTTCAAGCTACTAGTTAATTTTTTTAATTTTTTTTTTTTATAATTTTATTTTTTTTATTTTTATTTTTTTATAATTTTATTTTTATTTTTTATTTTTTATTTTATTAAAATCAAAAAAAAAAAGCCTCAAAATATCTCACCTCTCAATATCATAGATATCAGATGGTGTTATCTAATTAAAAGATGAAATAAAATAAGTTACTGCATTGGTGAGATTAGAAAAACTGTTTGAAAGAGCTGAACCCATTGGGATTTATTTGCACGAGAAAGAATTTGGCAAGTTCTGTTAAGGTCTTGTGAAATAAATATGCTGACCATTGCCCTATGAGCAGTTAGTGTATGAAAATACTTTTGTACATAAATAATTAAACTTTATAACTTATGATGGAAATTACTTCAGTAACTGCAAGTAGCAGGGGTGCCTGTCATGTGCAGAAAATGAATCTCTGTTTAATGTGGGCAGAAACACTTTTCACTTTGTTGATTCTATAATTGTATGTTATCTGTTATAAAGTGATGAATCTGATCTTCTTCTGAATGCTCTCTTAGTGCAATCTTGTACCAGACTACACTAAACTTGATAAATATATCTTCTATTGTTAACATACAGCTCAGACTCTCGCTCCATCTTTCATGGACAGGGCAGATCAATCCAGGTTGTTTGGATTACAGTTTGTGTCATCTTGAGTAAGAACTGGGAAAGGTCCTGTGTACATCAACAAAAGAAGGACGGGGAAAATAACACTTGATAAGAAATGAAAGCCTGAATATTGTCTTCAATATATATATATTTGATTATTTATTCTTGGATTCACTGGGCATGGTCCGGTGGCTTAAGTAGGGAACACTTGGGGTATCCTCACTACTACTTTTGTCTTCTCTCACAAAAAAATTAAAAGTAGATGTTCCCTTTGGTCGGTGAGAACCTTGAGAGTCAATCTCATGTCACTCTCACTACAAACTCTCTGTCTCTCTGCCCATCCCTATATCTCCGTCTGTCTGCCCATCCCTATATCTCCGTCTGTCTGCCCATCCCTATATCTCCGTCTGTCTGCCCATCCCTATATCTCCGTCTGTCTGCCCATCCCTATATCTCCGTCTGTCTGCCCATCCCTATATCTCCGTCTGTCTGCCCATCCCTATATCTCCGTCTGTCTGCCCATCCCTATATCTCCGTCTGTCTGCCCATCCCTATATCTCCGTCTGTCTGCCCATCCCTATATCTCCGTCTGTCTGCCCATCCCTATATCTCCGTCTGTCTGCCCATCCCTATATCTCCGTCTGTCTGCCCATCCCTATATCTCCGTCTGTCTGCCCATCCCTATATCTCCGTCTGTCTGCCCATCCCTATATCTCCGTCTGTCTGCCCATCCCTATATCTCCGTCTGTCTGCCCATCCCTATATCTCCGTCTGTCTGCCCATCCCTATATCTCCGTCTGTCTGCCCATCCCTATATCTCCGTCTGTCTGCCCATCCCTATATCTCCGTCTGTCTGCCCATCCCTATATCTCCGTCTGTCTGCCCATCCCTATATCTCCGTCTGTCTGCCCATCCCTATATCTCCGTCTGTCTGCCCATCCCTATATCTCCGTCTGTCTGCCCATCCCTATATCTCCGTCTGTCTGCCCATCCCTATATCTCCGTCTGTCTGCCCATCCCTATATCTCCGTCTGTCTGCCCATCCCTATATCTCCGTCTGTCTGCCCATCCCTATATCTCCGTCTGTCTGCCCATCCCTATATCTCCGTCTGTCTGCCCATCCCTATATCTCCGTCTGTCTGCCCATCCCTATATCTCCGTCTGTCTGCCCATCCCTATATCTCCGTCTGTCTGCCCATCCCTATATCTCCGTCTGTCTGCCCATCCCTATATCTCCGTCTGTCTGCCCATCCCTATATCTCCGTCTGTCTGCCCATCCCTATATCTCCGTCTGTCTGCCCATCCCTATATCTCCGTCTGTCTGCCCATCCCTATATCTCCGTCTGTCTGCCCATCCCTATATCTCCGTCTGTCTGCCCATCCCTATATCTCCGTCTGTCTGCCCATCCCTATATCTCCGTCTGTCTGCCCATCCCTATATCTCCGTCTGTCTGCCCATCCCTATATCTCCGTCTGTCTGCCCATCCCTATATCTCCGTCTGTCTGCCCATCCCTATATCTCCGTCTGTCTGCCCATCCCTATATCTCCGTCTCTCTGCCCATCCCTATATCTCCGTCTCTCTGCCCATCCCTATATCTCCGTCTCTCTGCCCATCCCTATATCTCCGTCTCTCTGCCCATCCCTATATCTCTGTGTGGCTTTCCAACAGAGCCTGTTACATGCCAACATATGACTGAAATTTCCTAACTTTCAGCCAAGTGGCACTTGATCCTGAAAGTTTTTATTTTCTTTGTTTCCCTTTGGTCAGTAGGTAGCTGCTTTAGGTAGTCATCACTTTTAGATTTTACCGTCAATGCAGTCATAAAACTTGCCCCCCCCCCCCGGATTTAAAAAAAAAATCATTTAAGAGTTCACTTGATTTTGTGTGTGTCCTAAGCCAATTGAACTGATGTCATGTGACTACTGCCACCATTATGGTACCCAAGGTTAGAGTGCATGGCATAGATCCAGCAATGGTTAGTGAATTGTTTAAGTGTTCCATTTACTGCAATTTTTGTTCTAGATTAGACTAAGCTTGGTCATTACCTTTTTGTATTTACAGAGATTTTCCTTTCTTCAAGTAAGTCATACTTTTTGTTTTGACTTCAGTTATTAACAAAATTAATTAATAACATCTTTGTATTTCTTGATTAGTTACACATTTCTTTAGTTAAAACCTGAAGCAATTCTAAAAAATCTTAATTTACTCTTTATTTCTATTATGACTTGTGTATGGTAAGGGATTTTAGCAATAAAACATTGTTTTATATGAGGGTAGACTGACTAGGAAGGAGTGACATCTTGCATGCATTACTTTCAACTCTTATTAATAACTGTATTGTTTCTTTCCAGGTGAACTGACATCTGACTGTTCAAAGAAGACTGTTCATTTTGTTGTTAAAGAAAAAAAAAAAGTCAACAGCAGCAAATATAACATCATAATCATTGTGCTACTGGTTCCCAGTCAAATGTTTTTTCATGTCGGGGAACAGATGATAGTTAAATCAGGAGAATAGAAAGGGTGATCAACCAGTTCAAAGCTGCTGCCATTGAAACTAAGAACATGTGCTGGAGCATTGTCCTGATGAAACAAGACCCCTTTTATCAGTTTTCCTGGGCATTTGGTCTAGATAGCCTTTCATAACTGTCTTGGCAAGTTGGCATAATACTCTCCATTGATGGTGTGGCCTTTTTGAAGATAGTAAATAAACACAATGCTTTTTGCATCCCAAAAGACTATCACTTTTCTGTATTTGAGGAGTGTTTCCACTGCATGCATTGTTTCTCTTGCTCAAGGTGATGAATCCAACACGCATCCTGGGTAAGAAAACAGTCAAGGAAACCAGAAGGATCTGCCTCAAACAATTTCATACTTTTTCTGTGATGTGATCAGTCTGGTGTGCTTTTGATCAAGTGTCAGAAGACGTGGCACCAACCAAGCATAAATCTTTGTCATATGAAATTTTCATTGTGTAGAATATTCTCAACTCTCTCACGGGATGTGCTAATAGCATTGGTTATTTGATTTATAGTCAATTGCCTGTCATCCATCAACATTTGGTGAACACAATCAATGTTTTCCTCAGTGGTAGCACTTGCAGGACGTCCAGACCTTGGGTTATCTTCAAGACTTTCCCTCCCACTCTTAAATTCAGCTGTGCACTTTTGTACTGTTGATAAAACTGGAGCATCATCTCCTAATGTAGCCACCATGTCAGCTTGGATTTCCTAGAGGTCTAAATCTTTTTTTTTCTGCAGGTACTTGATAAAACCACAATGCCAAATTTTGTCCATTTTAAAGAGATGTCACTATATCTGAAATGTTCTTTGAACAGTCAGATGTCAGTTTACCTGGAAAGAAATAATGCAGTTATTAATAAGTTAAATTTAATGCATGCAAGATTTCGTAACTCTTTCATTAGTTCTTCATAATCAGCCTATGAACTCTTCAGCCTACCCTTGTACCTGGAAAGAAACAATGCAGTCATTAATGAAATTAATGCATGCAAAATTCCACAGCTTGAGCATCACTCCTTCATAGTCTATGAACATTTCAGTCCACCTTTGTATACAGATTTACTTGTATAGAAAAAAAAAAAATCTATCTTTATTTCTATAAATATTTTTCTCTATGCTGGAATTTTTTTTTTTATCATTTTCAACCCTTTTGGTGTATATATTTAACTTGAATTAAATGTTAAAAATAATATAATTTACTGTCTTTAGGAAAAGCCATCATTATTGTGAAAACTTTATTTCTAAAAATATATATACACTAGCAATAATTGCTTAATTTTTTTCTAATTAAATAACCCTGTGCATGAGAATTTCATTGTTATTGAATAAGTTTTTCTCAGAAAAGATATTTGTGCATAATATTTTAATACTTGGATATATGCTTTCAAATTATTAGCCTTTTCTTAATTTTATTAATATGTAAAATAATCACTTGTTGGGATCTAAAGATTTATTTACAGAATGATGGCAACATATATCCACATTGAATTAAAGTGGGTTCATTCAGATGTAAACAACTGTTAGACAATTTTATGAAATGTCCTGAATTTGAAAGTTCAAATTAATAGTCCTGTTGTGAGTTTGAAATTTTATATTGGGTTATGAGGCTGATTTGAAGGATAAAAAGAAAGATTTAATAACTTGAGAGCTTGTAAATTAAACAAAACTAGCAACTTTGAAGAAGTTTGAAGATTCTTAATGAGTCTGGTGCACTTTTATTAAAAGAGAAGTTATAAAATATCTATTTTTTTTCTTTTTTTGTTTGCATTTTAATTTTAGGCAGTGAAGAAGGATTGGAAAGCACAAAATGTTGAGTCTTAAATCAAGTTGAAAAACGTGTGAACCCAAATCACCACGATTCCTTTTAAAGACATTGATAAGTAAAATTGGCAACAGAATACATAAATACTTTTTAACTGTTCTTTTCACACAAATAAATGCTGTACTTCCCTTGATAAGCCAGGGGATAGAATAAAGTTGAATTGCTATTGGGGGAAAACTTTTCAGATTGCACTGTCAATAAGACAGAGATAGTGCAATGTTTTGGTTTGAAATTATAAGTGCTAAAGTGATGGGCTCATGGTGAGTTTTATATAGTGTTAAGATAGCAAATCGTTCACCAATCTCTCTGTCCTTTTTTTTTTTTTTTTTTTTTTTTTTTTTTTTAAGGTATCTATGGTTAAAAAAAATACTTTCAGAAAGAAAAAAATTTCTATGCCTATGGATTCACATGGCATGTAAAAAATCGTTGGCTTATAAAATCAATGGATAAACTAATTTCAAAACATGATGCATACATTTCATATTTTGTTTTTATAATGTTTTTCATCATCACAATGGCACTTTACAATTTTTTTTTTTTTTTTTTTTTTTTTTTTTTTTTAAACATTTGTCTTAACTTTGTGCACATTCTGTAATTATATTTTTTAATTACATCATATTTTGGGGAGTTTCAGTAACTGGGAAAGAGTGATATGTGAAATATCCTGCACATTAATAGTGGGAATTCCTTCATTAATTTCCTAAAAACTGGGAAAAATTAAAAGTGGCTCATGTGAAATGTGGCTATTTACCTTATTGACACTAGTAATCTTGTCCTCATCGTTGTATTATCATAACATTTGAAATGTGGCATATTTACGAAGAGCTCTCATCTGTTAATAATTTTATCAGTCATCAAAAAGTATTAACTAACCTCACAAGTCAATTTCAAACCAAAAAAAAAAAATGGACATAGACTTTAGAAAAATCTCTTGAAAGAATGCAAAAGATTTTATCTCATTGTTTTTCTAGGATTTAAATGGTTGTAATGTCAACAATCATCTTTCTTAAAAATGATTATGTCTGATAGATATTGAAGCAAAGCTATAAGAATGCAGCATTATCACTTTGGTCATTATTCAATGTTGCATTTGTTATATTAACAAATAGGTTCTTTTTAAATAACTCTTGGCTTTATGTAATGTACATGCAAAATATATGCGAGGGATTCTCAGAAGGTAATGCCTCCATTTTATTTCCATAGAAACTACAACAGATGCAGGGAGCACAATAACATATTTCAATAGAGCATGTATTTAGCCAAAAAATTCTACTGTTTTTTCACATTATCATCCAGACAGCTGCGCAAGGCCAACTGGAAAGTGTCTTGTCATATACCTCACTGTTGAAACACATTACCAACTGCCTCACTTTGATGACATCCCTTATTTTGATCTCTGTAAATGTTGGGCAAAATGTTGGCTATTAGCAGTTCTTTGCTGCATAGAAGAATTCAGTGATACACTTTCGCTTTGTATGTGTTTTCATGTCAGTTTTGCCAAACTGCTATCTGTAATAAGACAAGTGAAAGTATGGTTTGTTGGTGGGGAGGTTCTATCTTAACTAGCATACCACCAATGTCTGACTGAATAGGTGTCATTTTCAGAACAATACTTCTATGAATATTCAGTAAAATACTAATGCTTATTTGACCTGTTTTGTGTGTGTGTGTGTGTGTCTGATAAGAAGTGCTTAATATTGGTGGTAAAGCATGTGTAAATATATAAATGAACTCTGAGGTCAACACAGTGGTGACAGTCTGTTTTTATGCTGGAATGTAATATTCAGGCATGAAACAGACTGTTCCCACTTGGTGTCCACTAATATATAATATATTTCTTATTATTCATAAGAAAGGTGTCTCTTATGGCTGGCCTCTACTTTGATTTCCATATGTACATTTAGCATGCCATTCTCAGATAGCTGACTATAATTATACTATTTGCTCTGCTATGAAGCGCATTGAGCACTGTTTGTTTCCTCAAAAACCATTTTTATCCCTTAGCATGTATTTATTTTATTTATATTTCCATATTTTTATGCTTTTGAAAATTAAAACATTTTGGTTTATTATACTATCAGTTTATTTCCTTTTCATTCTAAAATTTGATATCTTGGTAAATGTTTACAAACTCAGAAGAAGCTTGTATTGGAAACAGGCATTTTTTTTTCTCCTTCTTCTTCACTTAGATTTTAGTACCCTTGTGCACCAAATACAAGTGCCAACACAATTGAATTATTTCCTTCAATTCACTGCCACCCCACTGGTGTGTATTTAGTATGCTATGCTTTGTATTTTTCAGTTAAGTTTCTTTGTGGCATCTTTCTGTTTCATGCTTATTAAACTTGTATAAAAACTCCGGACAGAATGTTGAGTCGAACCAACACACTTATAAAATAAGTTGAAAAATTCACATTGGCTTACCTATTTCCAATGACTCTTGTATTTGGCACAAAAGAGTACCTAAAGAACAATATGTGTATTCTTTTTGAAAGAAAGATAATGTAGATGGTACTGAAAAAAATATATGCAAGAACTAAGTAAAATTATGATTGCCAAAGAGCAAAAACATTCTTTTATCTGGTATTCTGAGATGGTTGTTTTACATCAACATTTTTTTTATTTCGATAAAGCTTTTTTATTTTTTAACATTGTAATTCTTAGTACAGGTTGAATAGCCTTTATCCAAATTCTGAAAGTTTTCCAGGTGTTGACATGACTTACCACAAATCGAGAAATTTCGGAAAGCCCAGTTATGTAGCCTATGTTGGTGCCAGTTTTTAGTTAGCATTTGTGGATTATTTACCAGGTATTTCGTGCTCAGTAAAGATATTTAAAAAAAAAAAAAAAAAATCTGAATTATGTGTTTGTTGTAAGTAGAGTGCTTTTTTTTTTTTTTTTTTTTTTACACATACAGAAAGTACAAAACATTACTTTTATGTGAAATCTTTATTTCACCACTTAAAAATCTGTGTGAACATGTCTAGTGCCATCACCTGTATGTACACAAGATTTATTAAATTTGATATAAAACCATCTTCAGGGTATATGTATAAGCTGTGTTATGAAATGTAAAGGGATATTGTGTTTATGCTTGGGTTCCATTCCCAAGCTGCCCCCTTTTATAGATGCTATATACAAATTAAATAGCCTGTATTCTAAAATCAAAAAAATCTGAAAACTGAAGCACTTCTGGTCCCAAGAATTTTGGATAAAGTATTCTCACCCTGTATATACTCAAGAGAAGGTTAAATACTGTTTTTTGGTGAAAGTTCTGTACAGTTCTATAATATTCATCTATTTAAATTTTTTTTCTCAAAAGGAAAAAAATTCTAAATTTGGAGAGAAAAAAAATACTATGTTTATACTTGAATGCTACCTATCACAGACTGCATTTAAAATTAATTTTCATTTATATTTTATTTCCCAATAGATGACTTTAGAAGTGATTAAAATCTTTAAAATATTTTATGACCCACTAATACAATAAGATTGTCTTGTGTTGAAGTATGATTCTCTCTTGCAATTTTTTTTTTTTTTTTAATGCTTTCTTTATTATTTACTTTCCATTATTGTTTGGCTTTTTTACATTACACACAATTTCTCTTTTCCAGCTCTCGAGAAGTTGATAAGAATAAACGAATGTAAGTTTTCGATAGGTTAGCTTCTCCTAATCTTGCACCATTATTATCCACTTCCCTCATGGTCAATGTGACCAAATCACTTTTACTGGCACATGTGCTATTTTTTTTAATTTTTTTTTTTTTTTTTTTTTTTTTTTTAAAAACAAAAAAAAAAAACAAACCCTCTCATATTCATGATCAATGATTGATTACTAAGGCATATTATAGAAAGGCCTTTCCAATAACTGTTAAGTAGCATTTAGTGTTGTTATATACTAACACAGTTACCAAGATTAAAGTAAAACTCCTTCTGGATTATCAGTAATTTTTAGTTAGAACTATTCAGACTGTTCCACTTTTAACATCAAATAGTTATTACAAAAAAAAAAAAAAAAAAAATTACCCATTAATATCTCGATTTGTTTGGGCATTTTTTTATTTTATTTTTTTTTGCGGCTGGTGTAATGGAGAGCAGTTTTAATTTCAGCTGAGTTTGTTACATTCACTTACATGCATATAGCCTTGGGAAAAGCACAAATCCAACTCTTCTCTCCACCAGCTATGGGTTAAATAATAGACCGGGCTCTCTAGCCATGTTTGGCAATCAGTCTGTTCACAAGTCTAAATTCAAAACTGTATGTGGCCTAGGGATCAATTTACATGTTGCTGTTTTGTCACCAGGGTAACGGTGAAGACATTAGCAGCAGGATGTTGGATGTAGTCAATAGCAGAATCTATTTGGCCATATTTGCGGCATTTAACTAAAATGGTATAATTAAAATAACCCTTCATACTGGACAATGGATAAGACATAATTATTCTGAGTCAGATAGAACCTGCTGGAACAAGTATAGTAGTGCCATGTGTTTCCAAATACGTGCACAACCAAAATCTCTACGATGGCACATAGGAACTTCTGTTGGATGACCTAGAATGTTATTTTTATTTTTAACATTTATCTCATGTCAGATGAGTTGGGTTCCAAAGTCAACGCAAAGTTTCAAGTGAAAAAAGGGGTTGACACCAGTGTTTAAACCAAAATCTAGTGTACTGTTTGCAGCATTAGCTCAAGTGAACAAAGAATTAGACGGACTTGGAAAAATAGGCATATTTGTAAAGATTGACTATTCAAAATAGGCAACATCAAGCAGAAAAAACTACAGCCAGATTAAAAAAGATGTGTTAGCAATAATATTTACAGCGAAAAAATTTTACAAATTTATACACAGGAGGAGATTTTGTTTACAAACATACTACAAACCTCTGTTATCAATTTATGGTTTGAAAAAAAAGGAATTCCTACACATACAGTGAATATATTGCAATGCTGGGGTACTATCTTATTAAATTACCACTTCAGGATTGAATACCAACTGTTCAAAAAATTAAGACCGGCTGATGGTTTATCAAGATTATCCAAAAATATTGAACCGTTTGATGACACTGTTATTGCAGCATTAAAAAGTGAAATAGAAATTAAAAATATATTATGCAATGTAGTAGGTGAACTACCAGTTTCCCTGGAAGAAATAAAAGTAAAAGCAGAACAAGACTTGTTTATTTTGAAAATAAAAAAATATGTCTAAAAGAATGTAAGAAAGAGAGACGAATTTTAGAACACAATCCAGCCTTGAACACTTACTCACTATGTGATAGTGTACTGATGTTTGTGCAAAGAGTAGTAATACCTAACATATTACAAAAGAGGATATTAAATGAATTTCTTTGTGGACATTTGGGAATTTCAATGATGAAATCTCTTATGAGAAGCTATGTATATGAGATAAAAATGGATCAAGAAATTGAAAAATTACTCAAAGCCTGCAGAGGTGCTATGGCAGCAAAATCATCTACCACAAAATTACAACCTTGATCAAAGACAGATATTCTGTGGTCAAGACTGCATATAGATTTTGCAGGTCCAATAAATAGATCATATTATCTTGTGGTAGCGAATAGCTTTACTAATTAGACTGAAATTAGTAAATAAAAAAAATAAATTCCAGTTACGGTGAATTTTTGACACAAACTGTTTGTAAGATATGGCATTCCGGATATCCATATAGTTTTGGCTAATGGTACTCAATTCACTGCTTACAAATTTAAAAACTTTTGTCTCGATTAAACATATTACTACTCTGCTGTATCACCTAAGGTCAATCAGACAAGGTAAACAGTTTGTGGGTACTTTTAAGAGAGCCTTGAAAAAAAGCAAGTAATGAAAAAGTGAGTGAAGAAGCACTACAAAAATTCTTGAGTATACCAGATAATGCTGAATACCAATACACCATTGGGCATGTCACCAGCAGAATTGATGTTCACAGGAAAAATCAAACTGGTGTCCAACAAGTTATTACCTGTTCAAAAAAAGAATAAGAACAGATGATGAAAAGGACAGAATTTTTTTTTTTTTTTTTTTTTTTTTCTTCAAAATTGGCGAAAGTGTTTTTCAGAGTATATAAAAATGGAAAAGAAATGTGGGAAGATGGCATAAGGTCATGAATTGGAAAAATGTGTGGTAAAGTTGGGTGGGGGGAAATGGGAACACAAACGTCATTGGAATCGGTTAAAGAAAAGCTTTACTGAAGAGAGGCCTGCAAGAATAGACAAACCTATATAAGTACTGTATAATACTTTTGACGTACCAACACTCGTTGTACAAGTGATTACGAGAAAAAGGAAATGTACGGAAAAAGTAGAGGTGAACGCAAAATGAAAGAAATACAAAATTCAGTACATTGGCGAACTCTCCAGAAAGAGGAGGGGGTGAATGTTAAGAAATAAAATATTTACTAGTGGGGTGGTGGATGTTAAAAGTGGGGGTTGTTGTGGAGTAAATACCCCCCCCCCCCCCCGTAACACAAATGAACTTGGCAAGAGACTTTAAATAAAGAGCTCCAAGTGAGTCAGGAGAAGTCCGTTGGAGTTGGTCAGGAGAATTTCTAACAGACATCATGGTGAGTAGCCGAAGACGTAATATTATGACTGTCAGGAGTAAGTTATAACACTCTCAAATCTGACGAGGCCACTATTGTTGAAGCTATATGCTACAAAAGACTCATTCTCAATGGATAAGATAGCAAGAATGGAAGAGAATTGTCTTCTAAAGGAGATCATTATACAGCCAGGAATGGATGACTGTTATGTAGCCAGATATGCAAGACCATCGTCTTCTAAAGAAACTTCTATTTCAAGAACTAGCCTCTGGCTGATGGAGAAGTGCTGCTTACTGAAGAATATTTTTCTGAACAGGATCCTAATCCCCTGCAAATTCAGCCACCATCAGTGGTCAATAGCAGTTGACAGGGTGTGGCATGGAGGCACAAGATCTAACCAGCATCTTTCCTTGCAGAATTAAACCACAAAAAAAGAGTGGAAGAAATTAAGCAGTCTCACAAGTTTGACACGTTTTGTCAACTGCTAGTCAGGGCATGACAGTTAATATGGTAAGGCATGCCTCTTTTGTATCGGCCTCGTTAAACCTTTAAATTGGACACGGAAGACATTCCCGAAATCTGTGTTTGTGAATACAATCCATAATGTGTTTGTTTGGATGAGATCCACGTCATCTTGGTTGGATTCATTTCTCTTGTTCATGTTCTTGTATGATAATGCGCAAAAAGACATTTTGATGTATCATAAGTCTTCGATCAATGGAGGCAATGATGATGATGCAATGAACTCGGAATCGCACTCGGTCATTTAGAAATGACTGCTGCTTTATGAACATGCAGTTGGTATAAGTCAAAAAGGGGCAGCAGTTTGGTTGTACACTTATAAATATTCTTTGTGCGATGCTAATGTTTGCAGGAAAGATATGTCTAAAGACTTACACATGCTGATATTTCGGGCTAGTTTGGTTTGCTGCTTGAGCCACAATGATTTTAAGGTTTTACATTTTGCTTGTCTTCTAATACTTTTTTTTTTTTTTTTGCTTTATGAGGTGTCATATGGAAGAGCTTTTTTGCAATAAATGTTCATTTTTTTATTTGATGTAAAATAGAGATCAAAGAAATTTGTAGACAAGTTTTATTTGTATTTGTTACATTGAAAACAAATTAATTAAAACAAATTTTCTGCAGTTTGAATTTTAATAGTAATATTAGCCATTTTCCTACAAGGAAACATTTGGCATTCATTGACCAAGCATCCAGTACTACCTTCAGTTGAAATTTATAAAATCTTTCTTTTAAAACAATTTTTCATGAAAATATATTTTTCAAGTCTAATAGATGTTATTGCTGTTTCCAGTATTGATGGAGATGGAGAGGGGTCCTTCCCAACCTTTTATTTGAAGTAGTGTGGAATGTTAACATGTTTATATCATTATTTTTTTCTTAGTTACATGTGTTATTCATTTTAGCTTTTGCTGAAAGTCCTCAAGTGATGTGGTTTCTTTTATTTAGTACAGTTCTTTATTTGTGGTTCTGTATTGGCAGTCCATGATGTTCAAAGAAGCATGATCTTTGCCAAAACCCTCAGGCTTCACTTGCTCAAAGCCTTTTTTCACCATTGATCTTAGAAAGTGATTGTATACAGTTGACAGTTTAAATATTTCTGAATGGGTTTGGTACCATGCATGACATCCATATGAAAGTCTCGGTCTGACGAGGCTATTTAAAAACATGACTCAAGTTTTCAGGTTGATGTTTTGGTTTTGTAGCAATTTGTGGTTTGGGGGTGAAACTACCCCTGGAACAGCTTGTTCTATACTCAATTTCCTTCTCTTCTATATTAAATTTGTTATAGCTGATTCATATGTTGAAGTATAAGGTTGTATGTTTAAAAAATATGCTGTGATTAACTTTCTAATTAAAAACTGAACTGAAAATTTTCTGGCTGTGTCTGGATTAGCCTCAGTTTTCACATTATTCTCATCTCTTTCTTCAGTCAAATAAAATCTCCATGAAGACTGCAGTGCATTAAATTACTGTTATAATCTGGCTTAGTTATGTCACATTTGGGCCTTTCTGAGAATATTTCTCTTTAGTTTTTACTTTTCATTATTTGCTGTTATTCTTCGAGTGCACCATATTCACAGGCGGCATTAGGATATTACATGAAATAGTGATATATTCTAATCAGTGAAGAGAGTACGACTGGTTTTGTAATAGACTGTTTCAGCTAAAGTATATATTCCACATATTTGGGATGGGTATCTGCTTGGGGCAAGCAGGTAATTCTCCTTTGCCCCAGGATCAACTGTCATGTTCACCATCTGACATTGAAGGTGCTAGTCAAGATATGTTCTGAGTATGTATCTTCTTGCTCCCAGCTCCTCAGCAAAAAGTAGCATCAGATGCTTTATGTTATTACTTACTTAGAGAGAAGAAAAACAAACAAACTATTTTGACATGCCAAGTACAACAGCACTTTTTCTGGGAGGAGGGGGCAGGACTTTGTAAACTCCATTTGAATTATCTACAACATCACTCATGTTTTATTTTAATTTAAGAATATATAGTACATGCTTGTCAAAAGTTCTTGATAGAGGCCTTTTCAAAATATGTTGGTAATCAAAAATTAACCATGTTTAACCCTTTCTTAATATCATTTTGTATTGCAATTTTAAAAGAAGAAAATAAAATAAAAAAACTTTATTGCATTGTGTTTTTTTTCTATGTAAGTAGAAATAACAAGTATAATAATAATAATTTTAGTAATAAAAGCAATAGGAATGACATATTTTTATTGGCTATTTATTTAGCTGTGTTTCATTGTGATATTGAACAAATGTCTTTGGTGGAAGAGAACTTAATTTTTTTGTTCTTCTTCACCAAAGACCATTCCAACAACCAATCAGACTATGTATCTTAACATTTTTTTTTTTTTTTTTTTTTTTAAATAATCTTTTGCATTGTTTTGTATTACTTTCAATCTTATCCACGAACCCTGATGACCTATTGAAGATTATTATTTTTCTTTTTCTTTTGTAATGGTTTCAGTATTTTTCTAAGTATTGCCACAAGAAATCAGTTTACATGTTTTTTATGCTAGTCTTAGAATGACAGTAATCAGACTAAACATAGACACTCATATTTTAATAATCTTCCCTTTAGTATGAAATCCTTATATTAATTACAATGTGGTAAATCATTGGTAATGTATTGAAACTTTTGGTTTACTACTCATTAATTATATCTACACTCTGTCTGAAGTTATGCAAATCAAATAAACTTCAATAACTCCAATTTTCTTTGAACAAATTTTGTCAATACCTACAATATTTAACTCCAAGGCAAATTTAAGTTATTGAGGTTTATGTGATTTACATAACTTTAGATGTACTGTAAAAACCTAAATCATAAAAATAAATATCACCTAAAAACCAAGAGTTTGAATCTCTTTGAATAATAATGTTAGTAATATTCTTGCAAAGTAATTAGGATTAAATCTTTTTATATTCATCTATTTTTAAAAAATAATTTTTATGGAAATTTTCTAAAATAAAACTTTTAAAATTCTAACAGTCTAGAAGATCATGAATACATTTTTGAATTGGACAGTCTTTAAATAAGATCATGAATAGAAGAAAATTTACTGCAGACTGATTCTTTTGAAACAGAAATATTGACTTTGACAGTGATTGAAGATACAGTTGTTAGATGATGTAACAAATGTTATATTCTGAGATTGCCTGTAGAGCATTTTCAATTTTGCTTTATTTGAAAAAGCAAATTATGGCTTTAAAAACATTTTCCGTTACTTAATGAGAACATAAATAATTGGCAGATTTTTTTTTTTTTTTTTTTTTTTAGTAATAAAAACAAACTGTAGTTGTGTATTTTCTTCCTTAATATTTTGTCAAATATTTTCCTTACAAAAATGAATTTTAGCAAACTTACACTTTTTTTTTTTTTTTTGTGTGTGGGGGGGGATCTAACTAAATATGCTGTTTGCATTTTATTTATTCATTTTTGTGTATTAAATTAACTATCCTTCAATATTTTGTATTGAACCTGACAGCAATTATTTTAAAACACTTTTACACTTAACCTGAAATTTAATATTTTTTTTTTTTTTTGTTAACGGTAAGCAGGAAGATAAGGAAATGGTTGATAAGTTTCAACTTCCCTGACTTAATCAACAGATAAGAAATTAGTGGCTTAGTCTGCTTAATTTATGCCTTAAAGTTCAAAAAGATTTAAAACACTCCTGAGATTGTAAAGAAAAAAAGACATTTAATCAAAGTGGCAGGCAACTTAGAATAACAAACTTTAATTATCTTACATTCTTTTCTGGAAGTGGGCGTATAACCCACTTTTGATTTGGTTAGTATAATTGACTTCGCTAGTCATTTTGGTATTTTCATAAGAGTGAAATGGGATGTTTTTGTTCACTGTTATAATAATAGTTTTGTCTATACTTGTGAGATGAGGTATTGTAATTATTTAAACTATTTACATAGTTCAGACTGTTGTCCTCATCTTTGTGGCCATATTCATAACATTTTAGCTGTTGTATGCTTCGGGCTTCTTCAGGTGATTGGAATTTCGAACTGAACCCTTTATTTCACCCACTGGGGCAGGTGGTTCTAGTTCCACGTGCCATGCCTCTTCTGGATGTCTCAATTGTCTCACTTTAACTCAACTCTGTGTCCTTGAGGACACATAGCCCAGTGGATAAAGGCATTGATTGGATCCAGTGCCTTGAACCAAAGAATTGTGAGTTCAATAACTGGCTATTGCAGTGGTGAACAAAAACTTGGAGAGTTGAGTTAAAGTGAGATAACTGAGGCATCTGGAGTAGGCATGGCATGTGGAACTAGAACAATCAACCCCAGTGGACAAAATAAAGATTTCAGTTTGAAATTCCAATCACCTGAAGATGGCCAGAGCATACAATGGCCGAAATGTCGTGAATATGGCAATCAAGATGAGGACAACAGTCCAAATAATGTAAATAATGCTTTTAATTGGACCATTTGATGATGATATATACTTTGTAGTGTCAGATATCTTACTCTTCTCTCATATTCCCTGCTATATCATAAAAATATGATTGTCACACACACACACACACATACATACATACATACATACATATATGTGTGTGTGTGTGTGTGTGTGTTTCATATATATATATATATTTTTTTTTTTTAAGATTGGTTCTACAATTTTTAGCATTAGTGTATTTTTGTACTTGAAAAATTTGCAATACACTAATGATATGCACATTAAAAACACACACACAAACATTTTTGCACTTTTAATCCCCTCTGCATATCTAATTGTGCAAATGTCTAAAATTTTGTCACTTGATCCAAATTTGCTTATCTCGACAGAATTCTCTGTCTCCAAAATCACTTTTAGAGCATAAGGTAGAAAATGCTTCCAATTTTGACCTCTTTGTCCTGTGATTGAAAAATTATTTCTGGAAACTGTTTTTCTGGGAATATTCTTGAACTTCTGAAATTCAATTCATACATCTTGAAAATTTATACTTGTTAGAATCTGAAAATATTAAAATGTCTTCTCTAAATATATTGGCTAATATTTTGGCATATATTTATTCCTGCTAAGCCTCTTAGCTTTCACACCCATTCACTTACATGTAGATAGACTTGGGAAAATTATGACCTCATCTCCTCCCTCCCACTATGGGTTAAATTGTAGGACTTGTATCTGGAAAAAATTTTTATTCTCAAAAATGTGTTAATGCAATATTCACTTATGAAAAAAAAAAAAAAAAAAGAAAAAAAAAGAATTATTCTTACAATTCAAAATATTTCAGCTTTAAATAACCGACAAATGGATGATAAATCATAAAAAACAAATCCATCAATTCTTTCATACCCACCCCTGATTTAAGGCCAATAGATAGTCCGAATGATATATATGTAGCTGCAACTATCTGCTATGTCCTAGCAACTAAGCCATATATAAAAGAAAATGCTTCTAAAAGTTTTTTTTTTTTTTTTTTTTTTTTAAGAAAATGTATTGTAAATGATTAGAAGTACCTAAAGTTCTTTGCCTGGCCCACTTCCCAAATCAGTATTTCAATGTCCAAACATCAGAATACTGGTTTTTGGGAAGCTGGTCAAAACAGAACTTTTCTCTACTCATTCAACTAAGTTATACATTTTGAGTGTATTGTGCGTCACAAGACAATTTGCTTCAACTTATTAGTTCCAATGATACACATTGATATTCATTTGTTATAAACTAACCCAATAATTTAATTTGTGTTGGATTTAAAGCTTCATCAAGCTCAATCATTTGGGGTATGAAATAAACATTTATTAATTTTATATTGTAAAAATAAAATGTTCAATGTTATTGTTCCTAATCTCAGAAAGAGTTGTTAACATATTTCAATGTTGAGCACTGAATTTTCTCCCTTTCTTATTATTTTCTTTCCGTTATCGCAATATTTTTGTTGATCTATTCCCCAGTCCTCATCAGATGTAATCCACAAGAAAAAGTTAGTTTTTCTTTTTCCTCATAGATTTATCCTGGTAAGAGCTTTGGGAATGGATTGGTCAAAACATTGTAATAATAACAGCAAATATACAAAGATTTGAACATCCAAATAATGTTGACTAATATTCCATATTAGAGGAAGTTTGAGAAACCATTATTTTAGTTTTTATTGCATATTACATCATCTCCAAAAATTATCCTTGAGGATATCTGAAAATATAATTAAGTACTTAATTTGAGAAGTTAACGTTTTCTTTTAATAGTGTAAATATTTGTTTTGTGAGTTTAAATCTGTTTCCAATAAGAACAAATACAGGCAGAGAGGAGACTTTATGAATTTAATTTATTTTTTTTATTTATTTTTTCCTTCCTTTAATTTTTGTATTCCAATCAGATTTGAGCCAAACGCAGAGCCAATCAAATCCCAATCTGATTGGCTGTTCTGTTTATATTGACACATAAGTTTTTCAGCATTCAGATCTTTGAAGTTTGAAATATTTGAAGTTTTTGTACAAAGTTTAATCTATTTATTAAAATAAATATATTTATTTCTTCAATTTGAATTTTATGCATTCAACTGAAGATTTATGTAAAACAATTTCAATAATTGGATAATATATTTTGCAATACAAGTTTGTCAGGATTTAAATATTTTTAACTTTGAGTTCTCTCATTGCAATGACAACCAAAATTTCTATCAAATTTACAAGTAAACTTAAGGAATGTTTTAATATTTGAATAAATTTGCAAATTTCATTGATGTTTCATCTTTTGAGTAATTCTATAACGATGGTTAGGATGGGAAAAGAAACTGATAGCGATTTTGGAAGGATGTAATATGGAATTTTCTCATGAGTCATTGTAATCAAGAAATGTGTCAACAAACAATCATATGTAGAGATTTTATGTAAAAATATTGTCTTTGATGTCTTTTTATTTGATACCTGAAAACAATTTTGTGTTAGGTAAATCTCCAAGAAGAGTTGTTACTCTATTTTATAAATTGCACCCAATTAATAAAAGACTTTTTATTTTCTTGTAGGTTTTATGTAAAATACTTCATCATAAAATTATTTTTTAGGGTCATTGAAAATGAATCTCTTAGGAAAAAATGACTCGGATTTATTTATCAGTTTACATTTAATTCTCTCAATGATTTTGGAAGTCTTTTTATGTATAGAGTATAAACTGACTAATATTCTTGATAGCAAGAACATATACAGTATCCGTTAGCATTGGTCAACATGTATAAAAGACTGTATCTTGAATTGATTTCATTGGAGATTGGTGGTACATAGTCACTAATAATCTACCCCCTTGAAAAAAAGGCAACAGGGGTTTTTGCTGTATTAGATAAATACTCAGGAAAGAGCTAGGGCCTGACTATTGGGTGAGATAGTTGCATATTTCTCACTAGCATTAGTGGTTGATAAAGTCAGGATTTGAATACTATTTTTCAAGGTAGACTATTACTCCCCACTTGGAGGATTTGGGAACCAAATTCTTCCTCTCCACTGTCTCTGCATCTGACCTTCTTCTACAGTGAGCTATGCTTAGTAAGTATTAGTATTTACAAAATATCACAATGCATCTGATAAGTGTATACTATGTATGATTGCATAGGATTTTTTTTTTTCTCTTCTGGTTCCTATGTATCTTGATTGGCACCGGTTACAGGGGGTTTTATGCTGCTCTTTCCTGGGAAGGTAATTATTGAAAGAATGTCTTGCCCATGTGTGTTTCTACTTTCCCACATTGTTTGTCCATGTAAAACCACCAAAGGTTTTCAGTGACATTTCACTGAAGAGTGGGTAATGAGACCAAGAATAATTTGGGGTTGATTTACAAATTGTACTTCCATGCAAAATACCGTTAGGAAAGGTATGACTCCGCCTCTTCTATGCTCCAGCTATGGGTTAATTGGTACGATTTGTAAATCATCATCTCAAAAAAAAAAAATCATTCTTACAATCTAAAAATATATGCTGGCTGTAAATAACCTGCAATGGGTTGATAAATCATAGAAAATGAATGAATAAATAAATGTAACATTTTATTCTAAATTTGTCTTGTATACTGTCAAATTCTAAGATTTTTGCCGCCTAAAATTTTTTTTTTTTTAATTGGAGTATATATTTTTGTATACAAATTATATTTATTTGTTAATGGCAGATCTTTTATTTTTCCATAATTCTTTTGATACTGCCTCATTAGTTGTCAGGCAATTTTTGAGCAAATAATGATGAAAAGCAATGAAATGAAAGCTTTTTATTGCTGCTTTCTAATTCTGGTATGTATCTGCAAGTATTGCAATAAAGTGGAATTGTAAGAATCCGCATACTTCATTTTGAAGCAGGTCAAGAAAATGTGGATTCTGAACTTGTCTGTTTAATGATCTTTTTTGAAACAAAATACCAACTTTTTAAAAAATAACCCTGAAAGTAATGCCCTGGTTTTATTATGTTGGCTCACAATGTCAGGCTGATATCTTTGGTAGTTAAACTTTCCCCCAATAACTGATAATTTTTTTTTCTTTTGCCTTTCAAAATAGCAACTGAGATATATATATATATATATATATATATATGAAGAAGAGGTGCATCAGTTTTTTTTCTTCACTGTGGGGGAAAAAATTCAACCCATTGATATTCATCAACACTGGTTTAACATCTATGGAAACCAAACAATGGGTGTGAGCACAGTTAGGTTGGCTAATGTGTTTCAGCAGTGGTGACAGAAAACTATATAAACCAGCTCTACACAGCTGCCAATTTACAGAATAAAATTCCTTGAAAAAACATAGCCAATTATAGTGATTGAAGTGAAAATAGTGTTTTCTAGCTGAGAATTTACACTATTCAATTATGGTACTGTGTTCACTGTATCTGTTGTAGCTGGCAAGGAAATAAATTACATACATTATTTCCAGAATGTCCCGTGTGTGTGAAAATATGTAAAATGACAAAAAGGAAAACTTATCTTAGCTGATGTGTTTCATTCTCTGAGCGACTTTAACAAGGCAAATGTAAAGAATTTATTTTTAACAAATATTTATATACCCGAGAAAAATATTATTGGCTTTTTTAAAGGTTTTGGTATCAGAGTGCTCATTTTGAAAAACCAATAACACTTTTTTGTCTTGTATATAAATATATAAATATTTGTCACAAAATCCTTACATTTGCCTTGATAAAAGACACTCAGATGATAAAACATGTTGGCTAAGATAGGTTTTCCTTTTGTCTTTATACATATTGTCCTTTTACAGATATACGCTATCTGAAATTTTTACATGCACATTATAGACCTAGAATTATATATATAATTTTAGGTCTAAAAATTAACCCTGTAGGGTGACTGTAATCTTCAGACCATCTGAATATCCTTGGTCTTTACAAATGCTCTCCAATATTGAACATAGTTCTGCTATAAATATAACAAATTTTAAACTGTGTAAGAGAAAAAATATATATATATATATATATATACACACACACACATTTGTTATATTGATGGCTTTTTCATATTAGCAAATAGCCTTGATGAAAAAAACCCCAAAAAACCCAAAAACCTTTAAGAATAACTCTCTCCTGCACTTTACATACAAACTCAATATTAATAATCCCTTTCCTTGACATTTTAATTGATGCCAAAAGCCATAATTTTATCACTTCTCTTTATAAAAAAAAAACACAAAAAAACGCAAGCATAAAGTTGTTTCCGCAACTAAAAAATAGACTTTATAAAAAACAGGATTTATTGAGCCAAAATAATCCCCTCTTTGCTCACATTAATCTATAAAGAACTATGCAACATTGAAAAAACACTTGTCAGCAATAACTTCCTTAACCATGTCATTGAACAAATAAAATTAGAATTAATGAAAATTTGAAAAGATAACACAAGGCATCACTCTTATATAGGGTAGCCACTGAAAGACTGATATAAAACAAAAATAACTTTTACAAACACATGCTTTTTTTTTTTTTTTTTTTTAATTTTTCATTATTTTATTTGGAAATATCATCCATGGATTTTTTTCAGTATTATGTGTGAAAAACAACACCCTTCAAATGACCACCATTTTCTTGTTCATAATTACAGGCTCTTCTGACTATTTTCAACTGTTGTGCATAAAAATTTTTTAAGCATTGTCCTACACAAGGCACTGTTGATTCTTTTTGGCTGACCATCTGCATTTTCAAAGAAATAGGGGCCAATAACTATTTCAACCATAACACAGCACCAAACAGTGCATTTTTGGGGATGCAGTCAATGTTGGCATAATTCCCTGGGATTCCCAGTACTCCAAAATCTGCATTTTTGTTTGTTGATGTACCCTTTTAAATGAAAATGTGTCTCATCACATATCAAATTGTTCACAAAGTTGTTATTTATGGCTATGTTGCAATTGAATGGTGTGCTGCTGAGTATCTTGGGGTAGTAAAGTTTGGACCATTTGAATCTTGTATGAAAACCTTTTTAAATCCAGTTTCAGAATCTTCTGAAGTGATGTTCTAGCGGACATCTCCAATATCAACATTTAAAAAAAATTTTTAAAAATTAAATTTTTACATTGGGTACCACACTTTCTCACAGGTTGACTTGTCATCTGTTGAAACACAGTGCAATCCTTGCATATATCAATCAGCACATCATGAACAACCAAAATACAACTGTAAACATAAGATACATTAGTGGATAATACCAAGATACTATACAGTACCCAAAGCAAGATAAGACTCAAAGTTCTAGAAAATAAACACATTAAGTAGCATTTCTTTCACTACGGGAGACTAATCTTGAAGTGTGTGCCAAATATTTAATATGCATATATAAAAAAATAAAACAAAATAAAATGCATTTCTTTTGATGCAGTCTCAATTTCCTTGATTATTTCACATGTCACCATGGACTATTTTAAAACTTCAGCTTTCTAGAAACTAATAAGAGGTAGCAAATGAAAACTTACCTACCACACACACACCACATGGTTCTTGAAAATGACAGTTGAAAGTACTTGAACAAAACAACAGAACAAACTTGAACTCTAAACAATTTAATTATATTTTTGCTTCCAATATACAACAGCTTATTTGAAATTTGGAAAAATCAAAATCTGAAAAAAATCAAACAAAAACCTTGTCAGATACATTTAATTGACTTGATAAAAATTTGTCTTATATTTCTGAAATGAGGTATTATAACTATTTACAAATATCACCTGAAGAAGGTTGGAGTATCCAATAGTTGAAACCATGTGAATCTGACAATAAAGATGAGGACAACAGTTCGAACCATGTAAATAGTGTAAATTGATACAAATTATTGATAAATCCCAAATATCTCCTAATAGTTTTAAAATCAGAGCATCTTAAAATTTCACTGCATTTTTTGTGTTTTACTAAATAAGGCATTCAATGAATCAATTTTTATATATTTTTTTATTTGTATCTTAATTACTTTTTGGTCAGGTCAAGACCTTTTCAGTACTCTATTGGTTTTCTCAATCTGGGATTCTTAGAATTTTTATGTGTAAAGAACACTGGTCAGTGCAGATGGTTTAAGTCCTAGTTGATGAAGAATTTTTTTAATAAAAGTATTTCTGGTCATGTTAATTGGGAGCCTTTGATTTTAAATTTTAATATTCATTGTATTATATTTCAAACTGATTTGGTCTTCAGATTTTATTTTGAGCATATTCCAAATGTAATTTTTTTTTTTAAGTGAGGTAAATGGATAAAAATTTTCTTTCTTCAAAATTATCATGTCATTGTAAAACTATGAAAAAAAAATCATAGTTCTTTCCTATTGGAATGTCATGAAAATTCATATTGTATTTTGTTATTTTTAAGGAATAGTGCCTATTTTTTTTTTTTTAAGCAGACAAATTTGCATTCATATGCACATTGAGACATGTATAATTTATAAATTTAAAGTGATTCAACTTTTAGTTCAGGAAATTTTAAATTTTTATGTATTTATTAATATCTAATAGTGGCATAATGGATAGCAACTTGAAATGAAAAATCAGAGCCAAGTTCAAATTCTATTTGGGTTTGTTGCATTAACTTATATCTCTTCACCTTCCCCCTCAACTATGGGTCAAATAGTAGGACAGACTTGGCTGTCTAACCTTAGTTGACAATCACTCTAGGAGGAGGATAACTCTGAATTCAAAACCATATGTGGCCTTAGGAACCAAATCATGGGCTGCTCTTTGGCAAGGCATAGCACCTGGAAGCCACTGTCATCAGACAACAACAGCCACATCATGTTGAAACACCGGTTCTCATACAATCACTGAAGTTAAGCAACATTGAGCCTAGTCATTAGCTAGATGTGTGACCCATTTGGGAATACCAGGTGCTGTAAGCTTGGATGTGTGGGTGGTGTAATGGATAATAGAATTGTTAATTAGAGAGCTGAGTTCCAATTCCCATTGGATTTGTTATATTCATTTACATGCAAATACCCTTGAGAAAGGTATGAATCCACAACTTCTCCCCTCCTCAACTATGGGTTAATTAATAAGACTTGTATCATTAAACCATTATCATCTCCAAAAAATAAAATAAAAATTTGCTTACAAAATATTTAGATTTTGGCATTAAATAACCAATAAAGGTCAATATGCCACTAAACAAAAACAACCAATCAACCACTCCCACCAGGGTTTTGGTGAAGACAGTAGCATGTGGTCAGTGGCAGAATCTAACAGACCAGATTTCTGGCATTGATCTGCAATGGTGTTCTGCAAAAAGATCATTGATATTGGATGAGAAATGAGACTTAATTATTTCAAATCAGATGAAAACTGCAGGAACACATAGACTAGCAACTTGTGTCAACTAATAAATGTGCAACTGAAACCCCTATAATGACACATAGGGTTTTTTCTGATGGATGATCTAGTTAGTAGTATTTAACTTTTTGGAATATTGGTATCTGTGAAGGTGTTAAATAATACAACCTTTTTTATTTTTATCTGTCTTCAAACACAGTTTCATATTCATTCTCTGCATTTTGTGTGCTACCCAAGCTGACCGACTTTTCTGTGCTGTGTCCTGAAGAAACACAAATGATTAAGGCTCTCCACAACTTTCTACCTTGTGTGACTCTTGGCAGTTTTTCTCCCTTTGCTAAGGTCCTGGCACCTGTTTTGCCATCCATTCACACAAAATTGTCAGCTAAGTGGCTCACTACCTTCTCCTATCTCTCTTGCCCTCAATAAGCCCAAGCAATTTCTGCTGTCTTTTCTCGATTCTGAGTGTAAGGGTTCTTTCTGTTGCTATTTTCTTTAAGACTCTTATTACTTGCTTGCCCCGGCCACAGTAAGAAGAAATGTGCCTGAAAGTGTTGATTAAATTTGAAAAAAAAAAAAAAAAAAAGTTCTTTTTTCAGTTTATTATTATTATTATTATTATTTAGACTTGGGTTTGATGATAAACTATGTCTTGCAGCAAGGCCTCTTATTGAGAGATTGGAGGTTTCAAGGAGTGTTGTTCCCAGGTCCACCATGAGCTGGGGTGGTAGGAACTGTTAGCGCCCCAGCTATGGGCAAATAGGGATCCCACAACCAAACAAAAACAAAGCATTTATGAAAATATAAAAATACATTTGTATAGTAAAAATGCCAGCAATACAATTTTATATATAATAAAAAAAAGAAAAAAATGACCAACCATACATTTATAGTAAAATTACTAACAATATGTACATACTAACAGATTGTAGTGACTTCATCTAAATCTCTTTAAATTACTACCAAACAACCAACATGAAAGAATTCTTTCATGACAATGACCCATATAATATCCTACAATTTCTTAAAGAAATCAAACAGCATTCCAAAATATAACTTAAAAAGATCTACAGCATAAAAAACATATCAGCACCTCCAGTAATTATGTCCACACAAACATGTATGTGCACAAAAGCTGAGTCTCATCTACCATGTATTCAATTGTGAAAGCGGAATAACATATCATATTTTTATTACTTTTAAGCTCCCAAGGAAATTAAATTTCAGTATTAAATGTCTCATATGGAGTTGATATGCCATTAGACAAATCAATCATTATTATTATTGTCATGTAAGCATCAAATCATTGCACATAGCTAATTTTGATGAGAATGTAAATAAAAGATCAGTCATAGAAATTCTAACACTTTCTTAACTGAAATGCAGATATTCCCATTGTTTAAAGTAGTAGAAGGTTCTACACCAGTTATGGGCAAACTGCGGTCCATTTCGTCTTTCTGAGTGACACTCTTAATTTCATAAGGAAAATGTTTCTTAAAATTTTTGTTTTCTTCTCACTTGTTCACTCACATACTCCCTCATACATAACCACATACATAAACACTGATTAAGTACAATGTTTCTTGAATTTTGTAAACTTTTGATGAAAATATTTTCATTATTTTAAACCATTGCTGATTTTTTTTTTTTTTTTTTTTTTTCCCCTACTCCCCACTAAGGATATGTGTAAACATATTTTGCTTTTGAAACAGGAAATATACACATTTTTTTTTTTTCCCTGGAGAAGAATTTTTTTTTTTTTTTTTTTTCTTAAATCAATTAGAAATAAATCACATGTTAATCACACTGTGAAATTTAATTATAGAACCCCCCCCCACCAAAAAAAAAAAAAAATTATACTTTCTAAGGTATATACTTATGCATATGATCTGTAATGAATATAGCTAAAGGAACCTACTATGAAAAATTCTCTTGATCATTTTAGTAGCGCAGAACACCTTGTGATGAACTGCAGATCATACAGCTCGCTGCTCAAAGAAGATTGCCCATGCCTGTGCTACACATTTTGCTTTTAATATATTTCCACAAAGAATTAATTTTGTCTCCTTCATAATTTATGGAGATTACATTCTTCAGGCTTTTCTTCGATGTGCTATGTCCCTTAAGAGTGTGGATGCTCTATGTCCCTTAAGGGCGTGGATGCTCATGGTTCTCCATGACTTCTTATCTCTTGTAGCTCTTGGCAACATTTATCTTCTCCACCACTTCTCATTCCATCATCCATTCACAGGAGTTTACATTATGAAGCATTAAAAATATCCAATGAAATATTTGCGTATTGCTTAGTTTAACAGGATTTGATGTGAATAAATTAAATTTTTCAGGTTGAGTAAACAAATAGGATTCTAGATGTTGTAGGCTCTGTAGAAAAAGATGGAGACAAGATTATCTTGTTCTGTTTGAGATTAAATAATCTCTTGGATCATTTGTAAGATTTTTTTTGTAGTATTTATGTCAGTTGGCTTAGAATGGGCTTTTTTAATAGAAAAACAGATTACAATAACTTGTTTTTTTTCACCTGCAGTCTTACTATCTCTATTATAAACCAATTTACTGATACTATTGTCTTTATTTTCATTATCATGTTTCAGCCATTGTATCCACTTGGCTTTTTTTTCCAGTTTTCTGTTGTAATTGGTAACTTTTATTCAATCTATGGCAGTAGATTGTTCTTAACTTCTCGCCTAGGTAGAGGAATATCTTGTATCGGTTAATTCTTTCTATTCAATTCATCTTTGTTATGTCCCTGTTTCTGGAGGTTGTGGGATCAATCCCTGGTGTGGGTTGTGCAAAAAGCCATACACTCTTTCAGTGAAAGACACATGGGACATTACAAAGATGAATTAACTCTATATCTCCAAGTGTCAACAGTGGAATAAGAACAATCTTCCACTAGAATAGTTTTGGTTTAAAATTCTTAGAAGGTTCAAAATTATGACAGATGTCTGTAAAAGTCTAGAGAGTATCTGAAATGGTGACAATAACAACCAAGAGGAGGATACTAGTTTTAGTAAATTGGTATATCAAAATGATAATTCCTCATCTTAGAAATTTAAGAAATTATTATTTTTTTTTTTTGTTACTATTTATTATACTTAATGTATTTTCTTGGAATATAAAATGCACTGGTTTATAAAATGCATTTCTATTTTGAAGAAAAGTTTGTTTGCTTTTTTCATTTCACCTCAAGCATGGTGGAAATGCTACTAGTATGCAGGGGTTACAGAGAGTGAAAGAAAAGACTGAGTAGAGGGAGGATTGAGGAAAGGATAAAAGATGAACAGGGTTCAAGACAGAAGATGCAATTGATGTTGCATTTAAATTTTTGAACATCAAAGTTATCAAGTGAATGGAAGGGAGTTAAATTAAAATTTTTCAAGTTGTAGAAAAATATACAATTTTTACGTCATTAGAAAGAGAGATGGATTCTGCATAAAGCATACACAATAAAACTAATTTATATTGTTTTTATTAGAAACATATTCTGAAATGAATAAAACTTTAACCATTAGTCCTAAACTTATTTTTGCCAGTGTATGTTTATATGGACATTTTACCTTGTTTTGCTGTCAGGAACACGACCCCAAAGTTTGTTTGTTTGTTTTTTTTTTTTTTTTTTAAAAAAAAGAAAAAAAAAGAAAGTATTTTTCATACACCATACATACATACATACATCTAATATATATATATATATATAAAGGGTAAAATGTGTGGCTTATGTACCAGAAATAAGGTTCTTCAGCTTGTGAAAGAAACGGGAGGAAACCTTTTCAATTTCATTTGCATGTGATAGCAATCTATTTTATTAGCAATCAAATCTTTTCTGTGAAAATCAAATGTCAGTTAAAATATTCATATGCCTTCTTTTTAAAGGTAATTTAAAACTCCAACTCTAAATTTACATCATCATAGAATGAAGTGGGCCTGCAATTTTCTCAACCCCCCCCTCCGTGTTCCCCCCCTCCCCATTGTGTTTGATTTCAGTATGTTTCTTCTTCCTTTCCAGAAGAAGGAAAAGTAGATAATGTGGTTAAATAACTTTTATTTATAATTCATTTCCCCTGTTTTTCTCCTTGTATCATGAAGTGCCAGATGTGTTGGCCACTAATCAGAGCAATTTAAGTGTTGCCAATATCCTTTCTCTGATTTAAAAATAGATCTTTTCAGAAAGGGTTCTCTCTTGGCAACATCTTTTTCTTTCTCTCTCACTTTAGTTTGTTCTATACCATTTCATAACTCACTTTTTGTTGGAGTTTCCTGAAATTTAGCATGGAGGTGGTTCTAGAACTTTTTTGTCTTATTTCTTCATTTTTCCTGAATTACTGTTTAACTGCAGCTGACATTAATTTGTGCTGAGGGAGTTAAAAATTCATAAGAACTCTGTTTCTTGTCAGTTCAGCAGCACTGATTACATTAGCATTTAACTTTTTTCCCTCAGAAAATGTAGTCTTTTAAATTAGTATTTAAAATATACATAATCTCTTACACAGCTTCCCCAAATCTGGTCAACAAATATTCTTTCATATCTAACTTTTTTTTCTTTGGTTAAAACTATTTTTTTGATTTCTGACAAGTTTAAAATATTGTCCAATGAATTCTGAGCAACTTTTAACATAATCCATTATCAAAGTTTTATTTTTTTTTCTTGTGTATTAAGAAAGGGGTATTTTTAGGTATGCATTTTGTTTTTCAAATACACTGAGAACACACGCACACACAGGTCAGCCATACTGCTGGACATCACTTTGAAGGGGTCAGGGAGCAAACCTCTGTAGATGGATCAGTCATCTGTCTAAGGAAATGAAATTCCAATGTAAACTTGTGGAGCTAGTCACATGCATGCAAAGTCTCACATTAAAAACCTGGCTAAAGCAAGTTTGTGTGTTGTCTCTGTTTCAGACCTAGGAATCTTTTGCAAATCTTTGTTCAGGAGGTCAAGCTATGATGAGAGTATGCATGCATCTACACACTAATTCATGATTACAGATCCAGGATCTTGAAAATGAGGAGCAATATTTCATGTCCAGATTAATTTAATCATTTGAACAAAGGATATATTTGGTTCTTCTTTCAGGTCATGTTCCTATGTACAGAAAAAGCTGCTTAAATCGAGAAATAAATTGAGTTCCTGTCTTTGTTCAGACAGTTGAACTCCACCGTTCTCTTGCTGTTGTTTTGTAGGGAAAGTGTGTCGCCTCTTTTTAAAAGAGATTTGGCTTTTCTCTTACAAATGATACACTTGTTCCTGTTTCTTAATGCTTTGCTAGGGCTTTTGGAAGGCATCTTTCCCTATTCTATTGCAAATTCTGATTTTGGTGTACAGAATAAATGTTATCGTGAAAAGAATAAGAAAGAATGGTTGAATTGGTAAATGAGACTAAGTTAGCGGCAGGATAGAAAAGACCTTCCCCCAGTTGTTTGGCCTTGTTATAAAATAAAAAAGATGATGAGTTTTGCAGTATGCAATATTGTGACTACTACAGTAAAACACTGTACATGTGTGCATGCTTTAAAAATCATTATTTATAATTCTGTTTTTTATCTAATCTTTATCACTGACCTGCTATTCCTATTGGCACTGATGGTCAGTGTTTAAGTAACTACTTAAGCCATTAAACAGCTTTTAAATTGTTTTAGATACTGCTACTTAAGGAGAAAATCATTTAACAAGAGTGGAAAAAATGTCAACTGTATCTTTTGTCTTCTTGAATTTTTATGATTGGTATTAGTCACTTTGAAAAATCCAATTTTGGCTCAGTGTTACCAGATACTACTGACTCATACATATCTATTCTGTAATAACATTCTCTTTTGTTCACCTTGTGTCTGTTGATGATACTTGTAGGATAGTCTGTATATAATCATCTTACTTTTAAGGATATTACATTTTGATGCTTAAATGTGATTGGATATTATCAAAGAAAGGTGATGGAGTGCTTAGAAGTAACTTTTTAACATATAGAAGACATTAATTTGATGGAGTAATACATTGTTTAAAATCTATTAAATATGATAAGGCTTAAAAAATAAAAATGAATCAAAACTTGATTACTAGATATTTATACTAAAAACTTTAGATGCAAAAGAAGGTAAAATCACACTTGTGTAATGATATCGGTTATAAATGCAAAAGAAGGTAAAAATTACTCTTTTGTGTAATGATATTGATTAATGTTCCCTTTTCACTGCTTTGCAATTTTCTCTAGTCTCTTCAAATACTTGTGGCAATGGTATGAATCCAAATCTTTCTCCCCAGCTATGGATCAAATAATAGGACCTGTATGGGAGTGGGGAAATCATGGTTATACTCAGAAAATTATTGCAATAGTCACTTACAAAAAAAAAAAAAATTCTTACAATCAAAAATATATTTAAGCTTTAATTAATCCACAAAAGGTTAGATTTATTTATTTTTTTTAAATCTTGTTTCTTTCAGTTTCATGCTTCGCAAGTTTTCAAATTTTTTATTTTATTTTATTGATTGATTGAAATAACTGAAACCAGTTTTCGTTGATTTTTGTATTTCCTTAGGATTGTTTATATATATATATATATATATATATATATATATATAGAACAGTTTTTGAAAAAAGATGTATGACATTGTAAAGTTTTTTATGATGTGTTTCATCTGTTAGGACTTCATCAAACTGGCAGATTTTCTGTTATCACAGTGTGGGATATTTAATAACAAAGATGGTAGAAAGAAAAAAAATAGTAATGAATTTGGCTACTTAAGAAAATAAAAATTCTTTCAAAAATTTTGAAACTACTATCTCTCATTCATACGCATAAAATATATATATATATATATATATATATATATATATATATATATATATATATATATGTGTCATTCACAGACAGTACTGTTTCGCTGTATCACAGCTCCTCAGTGCGACTAGACTATCGAATGCCTCAAGCCAGGATTGAAACACAACTAATTTGGTGTCAGCCAGAGCTATCTTCACTCGGTAGAGTTACACAACTAAATCTAGCGTATTGTTTTTACAAATGTAAACAAATGCCAATATATATATATATATATATATATATATATATATATAGGGTTTGTAATTGGCAAGGCTACAGTTAATAGTACATTTGATTTATATGTTCATCTCCTATATACTAGCTGACAAACTTGATATTTGTAGGATCTAGAAATGTCATTAATGATATATTCATTTGATCTACTAAATACAATGTGTGTCAGAAATACCTTCTACATAATGGTAAGCGATTAGGTAGATGAAGATACTATTGCCACTAATGTCTTACCATTATGTGGGAGGGATTTCTGCAACACCATGTATTATTTAACAAGTGTAAGTCCTAAAAAAATGCCTGTTTCTGTATTTTTCTTTGAATGTATTGAATAATTAATTTGGCTCTTGTATGTTCTTTTCAAAATTCAGTTCTGAATATTTCTTCCAAACCTTGGTTGAATCTTTTGTAGTTTTTCCAAGTTGCTGCAAAAAATTCTTCTTTCCTATACTTTTTAAATCTTAAAATAATTTAAGTGAAGAATTGATTTAAAAAAAAAAAAAAAGAAAATTAATACAATATTAAATCTTGAATCTGTCTTTACAAGACAGTACAGATCCTTATTCACTTTTTAGCCTTGATTTATTTTTTCCTGTTTACATTGACTTTATTGATGAGATAATGATGTATATTTTTATATATCAAAAACAATATTGTGGAAAAAGTTTTGTCCTTTAGGACTTCATCAGACTAAATTTATGTTAGTGTGACTACACGTGCGCACAAATGAAAGATCCTGGGAATTTTAATATTTTTTAAATTATTTTTTTATCTAATAGATTTCATTTAGATTCTTTTTCTTTTCATCAAAAATTTTTTAAAAAATTCCCAGCATTCTTTGTTTGTGTGCACCAACATATCAAATTTAGTCTGAAGTCCTAAAGGACAAAACATGTCAGAAGAAAATTTCTCCCACTTTGTCAGACATTTTTCCCTAAAAGTCTTTATTAAATTGTGTAAAATTTTATTTACGCTTGTCAACAAATTCATATTGAATACAGACAGAATCTGTCTTAGGTATGCTATGACTCATAGCATCTCTTCTGCTTGTTTGTGTAAATCATTTCGTAATTTCCACATAGATAATTAGTCATCATAAAGAAGAATGTTGCCAGTGACATTTGTTTAGAAATTGAGTAAAGATATTCAAAATCCTTAAAATGTTTGCTTGAAAAAGAAGTCAACCTAAGCTCTGCCAGATTTTTTTTTCTTTAATAAAAAAAATCAATATTTTCATAATAAAGTTGATATTAAGCAACCAATTTTTATGTACTTTTCAGGATCTATTTATATTAAATATAACCTGTGGATTTCAACTTATAATACGAGAAATATTTATGCTAATTTATTTAGTGGCCTGATGTTTTAGTCTCCAACTTGAGGGTTGTTTTATAATATTGTTAATAAAACTATAATAGTATAGTTACTATTTTTCATTTCAGGTGTATAAATTTTAATGTGAGTCTTAATGATTTAAACTGAAGAGAGAAATAAAATATTCTGAAGTTGAGGAAAACAATGAATGAAACCCCCCCCCCTGCCAAAAAAAAAAATCTTGTAAACATTAATAAGATAAAAAGAAGAAAAAAAAAATGGCCATATGAATGTCACAAAAATTAGAAGGGTAATAAAAAATGAAAAATGAATTGACTGGTAAGAAAATATTTGAAGATGCTAGAATTTTCAATGTAACCAGAGAAAAAAAATGTACCATATTATGAATTATGATATATATTTTGAAGCATGTACATTTACACCCCCCCAACTTTCATGGAAAACACAGGGAATTTCCAGACTCTTTGAAAGCTTTGAATCTACAAAGGCTACTGGTCCAGATAAAATTCCTGTGTTTGTTCTCAAGAACCTTAGCCTAGAGATATTGATAATCTTAGCAAAGTAGTTTAACTACCGCCTGTAGGAGAGATGTTCCCCAAATCTATGGAAGATGTCAGCAGAGCCAACCTGAGGTTTCTACCGCAACTATCCTGAGTGGATCTCGGTTACAGTTTCTGGGAGAGAGTGCATAACCTTGGATGATCAGCCATTTGAAAAAGACAGGTGTGCTCAGACCCTAAGTTATGATGTCTTGTAACTTTGGGCTAGCACAACCATTGACAGTTTCTAAACCATTCTATCTACTTAATTTCACACAAGAATCGGGTCAACCCATGTTATGGTTTTCAGGTAATTTGCAATGGTGTTGCATGCTGAAGACGGACTCCTTTAGAAGTCAATAACATCAAGAAGTCACCTTCCTGACAAATTGACTCTGGTGAGATTCAAACCCAGATTGTATTGTTGGAAAGCAAACCTAACAAATCGGTCCTGTGCATGAACAGAAAATGTGATACAGTGTAACCCGGATATAAGAGAAACCCGGATATAAGAGACCTAGTCTCCGGTCCTGACAACTCTCTTATATCCGGGTTACACTGTATATTCAATCCTGGCAGTTTTGGTTAAACAATCACTAGAGATGAATCATATGTAATTTCTACAGATTATTTTTTATTGCTCTTAATTGTAACATCAAAGATTGATTGTATATATGTATAGCTTTTCCTTTTCTTTTTCTCTTCTCCTCTTCTCGGAATGTTCCTCTGGTGCCAGTGAACTGTCTGCTGCTGTTGCCTTCCAGACCATTTCTTTGCTGCCCAGAAGTGAGAGCATTGACTTTATTTACTGTAATTTTTTTTTTTTTTTTTTTTTTTTTTTTTTCAGGAAGCATTGAACATTTTCCAAATATTTGCTAATTGCTGCTGCTGCTTCTTTTATTTTGAAGTGTGTGTGTGTGTGTGTGTGTGTGTCTGTCTCTCTCTCTCTCTTTCTTGTGCCTTCTCTATAGTATTAGATTTTTCTTGGTCTCTAAGTAGTCATTGGCTATTGGCTAGCTTTTGTGTATGGAGATTTGAGAATTACTTTGTGGCAATCCTTTCTGTATTTTTTCTACTTTTCTTCAATCATTATGATGCATGACCCACTTGTTTAATTTAGTCATACATTTAGTAATACATTGTATACATGACTTTTTTTTTTTTTTAAATAAATTTATGAGCAGAAAAGCATTAGAGAATTTTTTTTTCTTTTTGTTAGTTAATTTCTTTTTTCTTTTAAGATATTTGTGTCTATAGCGGTCAGGAAGAAAAACTTTTTACTCTTCATTTCTCTAGAGATAACCAAATCCAACTTTATCCTACCTAAAATCTTTTAAAGTCATGTATTAATTTTTTGTGATTTCTACTTGTATACTTTAGAAGTTTGTTCTTTTGTGCATTCTCTCTCTCTCTCTCTCTCTCTATCTATCTATATATATATATATATATATATATATATATATAATCTCTAACCTATAATTTTTTTGAAAGAACATTGTATTTATCACACATATTGTCTCAGTTCAATGTTCTGGAGTCTTTGAAATTGTGAAATCATTCCTTATGTTATATGTGATCTTCTAGTCAGATTACTATGGGTGGTGTTGACATTGTATCAGCACAATTGTGGTATTATGTAGCGACAGGTTTTAATCTTATAGGCAAAAATGAAAGTATTACTTTTAACCATCAAAGTTTTGTTTTTTTGTTAGGCTAGAACTTCTTCAATAACTTGAAACCTAACAGCTTCTGTCCTGCAAATGTTTAATATTACTTTTCATTGTGCTTTTCATAATTTATGCTACTACTGTAAGCTTTTTAAGGAGCAACCAAGATATTTTCTGAATGAGTGGAATTACTTAAATTCCGTTTTGTGCCCAAGATTTTTTAATTTTGGGACTTCACAAAGCATCCTGTTTGCCAAAAAATTTTGTAATAAGCTAACATGGATAAATATGCCTGCAATAAGACGTAGTGTCAAAAGACGATTCTTTTCATGTGACACTTGCACTCTTCAGCAATGTGTATTGCTTTAAAAAGTGATGATTAGAAATGGAATGAAACCTGAACATCTGATGAAAGTGAATTTACACATTTTTTTTTTTTTTTTTTTTTTTTTTTTGTTGAGAATTTACAACAAAATATTAAAAACTATTTTTGTTAGATTGCTTATTTACAGGAATAATTTTATGTTTATAACATTCCAAAAATTAATGCAATTAGAACTAACGCAATGCAATATTTATCATTTACCAATTTATAAAGAAATAAATATGAAAATAATTTTTATTTATAAACATTACTAAATCATTAAAATATGTGAACCAATTATACGGAAGTCTTTATTTACCATTTTATAAAGTTTGAATCAGTTGGCAATTAACCAGATGTTTTGCAAACCATTCCAATAAATAATAATATAGTGTAAATAAACAATACATTAATAGTGTTTAATATCTTTGTTGTCAATTCTCAAGAATAACGAAAATATATAAATTCATTTTCATATGTTTAGGTTCTATTAAAATTCTAATCATCACTTTTATTTATTTATTTATTTTTATTTATTTATTTTTATTTATTTATTTTTATTTATTTATTTTTATTTATTTATTTTTATTTATTTATTTTTATTTTTATTTATTTATTTTTATTTTTATTTATTTTTATTTATTTATTTTTATTTATTTATTTTTATTTATTTATTTTTATTTATTTATTTTTATTTATTTATTTTTATTTATATTAGCAATAAACATTGCCGAAGAGTGAAGGCAGTTTAAAAAAGTGGTGTAATGGGAAAAACCTTCTTTTTGATACTGTGTTATTGTAAGCATGTTTATCCATATTTATATATATTTCTAGATATACATTTTTAAAAATCATACAAATCTCTCTTTATTTATTTATTTATTTTTTTTTACTTCATTCCAGCTTTTCCCATTGATCTGTTTATCTCGGGTGTGCAGTCAAGGTGACAACTATTAATCCTTTGACACACTCTATCTTTGTTAAGCTCAGAATATTTGGGTTAAAATGTAGTCAACTGTTCCATAAATCTCTGACTAGCCTTACTTTTAGCTGGTTAGTGACAGCTGTGCATAGAAAACAATAACCACAAAAAAAAAATGGCTATGTGCTTTTATTCTCTGCTCCAGATATAGAGAAATTATCATGAAATGTGATGAAAAACAAGTCATCAGAATATGACAGCATTGATGTTTCTTTTTTTTAATTTTATTTCTTTTTGTCCGCCCCCAAATAGTTTTTCATATACATTTGTATGCATCATTTTAGCATGACTTTGCAGCATTGTCAAGATAGATTATTTGTCAGTTTGTAAATCTACATTGTATGAATTTTATCTTTTATCCAGGCTTAACCCACTGTAAGTGAATTATTTCCTTTTTTTTTTTTTTTTTTTTCATTATATTTCTATTGTTCACTTAGAATTTATGAAAATTTCCATTAATGAGTTAAACTTGTACTCTAGATTAGATGTTATTAGTACACAATCACCAGATCTTATTTAGTAATTATTCCCAAGATGAAGTCACTATTTAAAATAGTGACTCAAACTCACACAAAACCCAACTCAAATTATAGACAGTATTAGCATAACTAAAAAATCCAGGTCTTTCACATCAGTAGACTTATGGCCATTTCTTGTACAATCACTGGTTCTCATACAATCACCAAAGTTAATCTATGTTGAGCCTGGTCAGTACCTAGATGGGTAACTATTCCGGAATACCAAATGCTATATATATATATATATATAATATATATATATATATATATATATATATATATATATATATATATATATATATAGTCAAACCTAATGAGCCAGACAAATCTACCACTTAGGCAGGTCGTCAGGGTCAGCTGACCCTGACGATCTGCCTAAGTGAAACCTTGGTAGATTTGTCTGGCTCATTAGGTTTGACTAGGTTTGCTCTACGTTTGTATTGAGCTCTTTAGTTAGTTGTTTACTCGTATCGGGGTTTTGTCTTTGGGCCTTGAACCTGTATCTGTGCGATTATTTTCGACAGACCTCCATGTTCCTGGCTCTTTCTTTTTTAAAACCCATTTTTTCCCTTCATAATTGATTTGGCTATTGTTAAATCAAGAATTCGAAGGTTTTTCGACACGAGTATAGTTACCTATACCTATATATATATATATATATATATATATATATATATATATAATTTTATTTTAGAGTTGACTCTAACACCTCCCTTTCTTGTGTGTATGCTGGGGGGGGTGGTATAATGATAATAGCTCAGAATTTGAAATTAGAGAGTAAAGTTTCAGTTCCAGTCAGGTTTTTTTTTATATTCACTTATGTGCAAATGTCCTTGGGAAAGGTATGAATCCCCCCATTCTCCCCCTGGGTATGGGTTAATTAGTAGGACTTGTATCAGTAAATCATTATCTCCCCAAATATTTTTTTACAATCTCAAAATAATTTCTGGCTTTTAAATGACCTGTAATGGGTTAAGCTGTAAAAACGAACAATTACTCCACATCTATAATCCTCTAATCATTAACAACAAACAATTGCAAAACAAAAGCATTAATTAATATTAGGTACAAGCCAATTCGAAATTTATTAGTTTTACATAATTATTGTTATTAAGAAATACCCAAGGAAATAGCATTAAGATAAATCAACCAACGACCTTACGATTTACCTGCCAAGTGGTGGGGTGGGGGGAAAAATTTGCAGAAAGAATTCAACATCATCAAAGGAAGACCGCAGTAAATTCAAAATCATTTTTCTTTGGCTCAATTTCAGAAAGAATCAAACCAATATAAGCTCTGGCCAAAATTTGTGGGTTCAATAGACTGGGAAGCTGACCAGGAGATGATCACTCCTGGTTAAGTCATTTAGTAGAAAGTGGGGTTGATGTTTGTTTGTTTTTTGTTTTTTTTTTGTGTTAGAGGTCAAAGATCTAATATAACCAGGATCAAATCTATTGAAGCTTCCTAGTACACAGCAAGGGGCTTTGGAGGTGGGCATTTTTCTTGGAGTGTAATTGACAGAAAAGAACATTTTAACAAAGTTTCCTCTTTTAAATACTGTTGAATAAAATCAGTTTTAGTCTTCTGTTATTAATTAAACTTTATTGGTAAGATTCATTAAACAAATCCATCCAAAATTTGATTCTTGCTAATGATTACATATTAACTTAGCATACACTAAAAAAACATGGATAGGAAAAAATAAAATGCTAAAATGGCTTCATATATTTAACATGTATCAAATTTAATGTTGTATATATGTTGTGCATGTGGCCTACCTCCCATGTGTCATCTGCATGACTATAGAATAAATATAATAATGGAAAGACAAGTGACTTTTTTTCATTCTCTGCTGAAATTTCAAAAATGAATATTTATGATAGAACTTTAGAAGAAATGGAAATACAAAAAATACAGTTAATTGCCATATGCAACAAATGCTTGGACGATCATGTCTCTTTCTTGCAGTAGGTTGCCATTTCTTTCTATGGTAGACTGGTTGCCAATGAAAGCTATAGAACCCAGTCTGTCCTACTATTTAACCCATAACTGGTAGATTGACCTGGGTATGATGATAAACTACATTGGCGTCCTGGGTAAGACATTAAACTACATCCGACAGCAAGATCAGGTTTTGAGGAGCGTGGAACCACCTCTTAATTGCTGATATTCCCAGGTCCACCCTGACCTGTGGTGGAGGCACTTGTTGGAGGGCAAAGCTATGGTCAAATTGACTCCCAAACATGCGGAGGTGTAAAAATAGGTATTAATACCAGCAATACATTTTTACCAGCAATACTTTTATGAAGAAAAAAATTATTAACAGCAGTACATTTTTGAAGAAAGTTATTACCAGCAATATAGTTTTGAAGGAAAAATTATTATTGGAGATACGAAATTGAAGGAAAAATTATTATTGGAGATACGAAATTGAAGGAAAAATTATTATTGGAGATACGAAATTGAAGGAAAAATTATTATTGGAGATACGAAATTGAAGGAAAAATTATTATTGGAGATACGAAATTGAAGGAAAAATTATTATTGGAGATACGAAATTGAAGGAAAAATTATTATTGGAGATACGAAATTGAAGGAAAAATTATTATTGGAGATACGAAATTGAAGGAAAAATTATTATTGGAGATACGAAATTGAAGGAAAAATTATTACCAGCAATATATTTTTAAAGGATAATTATTACAAACAAAATATTACCAGCAATATATTTTTGAAGGAAAAAAAAAACATTACCAGCAATATATTTTTGAAGGAAAAAAAAAAACATTACCAGCAACATATTTTTGAAGGAAAAAAAAAAACATTACCAGCAATATATTTTTGAAGGAAAAAAAAAAACATTACCAGCAATATATATAAAAAAAAAAAAAAATCATTACCAGCAATAAAAATAACCCATAAACGAATGTAATGAACTCAACTGGAATTTGAGCTCGTCTCTTTGATTTCTCATTCTGAGCTGATATCAATTATACCACAATTATTTTAACTCTGATTTGCGTCTTTCTTGTTTGCTGTTAAATGTAGATGCTAAAAAAGACATCAGATGCATGCTTTTAGCATCTTCATTTAACAGCCAACAAGAAAGATGCACATTGGAATTAAAATACATTTTCAAAATAAAATCACTTATTAAAGGATATGTGTTTACTCAGAGAATATACTTTCCACAGGGGAGCGCCCTCTAACCAACAACAACAATATTGAGTGGGTCTTCTTTGTTTATTCCCCATCTCGTTGAAAAAGTACACAGGCATGAAAATTCCAACTTTAAAATTGTCATGACACTGTCTTATTTGCAGTGTTCTTCATTGTCATATGAGATTATCTTGGCACAACTATGAAAGCCTCAGAGGATTAACATTGCTTGCTTTATAATCTTTGGTTTACAGAACTGAACATTCCTTTCTTAGTGTGCTTTCTGGCCACATTTGTAGCAGTGTTTCTCCCTTTGCCAAGCTTCTCACCCATAGGCAATGTGATTGGCCCTGATCTGTCATCTCGTCTGCAGTCGCTCTCTGACAGACGCGATGTTGCCTCGCTCTGCATTTTTTACAAGTACTTTCACGGTAATTGCTCCGAGGAGCTGCTTTCGCTTGTCCCCAGCCCTCGTGAATTTAAATGCCCCACGAGGCTGGCATCCCGCTCCCACCCCTACACCGTGGAAACTGTTAGATGTAGACGTATCTTCTACTCCAATAGCTTCATGTCTCGCACATCTCGCCTATGGAACTCCCTTCCCTATTACTGTTTCCCTGACAAATACAATCTCCAACGGTTTAAGTGTAGCGTCAATCGACATCTCCAGTTGCCGTGATCTATCCACTTCCCTTCTCCACATCCTTTCATTTTTCATTCCTATCTGCTCTCGCTCCAAATCTTCTGTAACCCCCTTGCTTTGATCGACCCACTGTCTTTCTCTTTCACCACATCCTTTCCTTTACCACTCCTATCTGCTCTTCCTCCAACCCTTCTTTAACCCCTTGTGTGATAGTGGCCTCCAGCCTTGCTTGGGGTGATACGCTTAAATAAAAAAACAAAAAAAAAACAAGCTTGTCAAGTAGTTGGTCTGCTACCTTCTCTTATCTCTCTTGTTCTCTATATGCCCTATGAGGGTTAAGTTTTCCCAGCCCTCCTTCCTCATGTGTCAAAGATATTTCAGTACAGGTACTGATATGACTGTTATTCTTTTTGTTAGTCAGCCCTAAAATAAAATAAAAATATAGTAGCAGATAACTTGCTATGGAACACCAGTTCGACTGCCATCATAGTGCAGTAAAACATATTTACACAAGGTCAACAGGTCCTAGTAAAAGACTCTATGAATAACACTGAGAAGTGAGCACAAGGACATATTGTGTGCTGTACTGGAAATGTCACCTATGATGTTGACATATAATCTTCCATTTGGTTTCGACATGCAAACCAACTATGACCTTCTTGACTATCAAAAACTACCCAACAGGATTCAGTTCTTCCAGTGGACATTCTATTAGAAACATTTGGTTTATTTCAACAGAATTCACAAGCTACTCAGTACAGTGTATCTAGAGCTCAAGGATGTCAGTTCATATTTGGTGTTTAGCCAACCATCTACAAGTAAACCCACAATTTGTATCAGCACACATACACACTCAAAAAGGGGAGGTGTTAGTCAACCCTAAAATACATACATACACATATATATATATATATATACACACACACACACACACACACATACATACATACATATATATATATATATATATATATATATATATATATATAAAAGAGGACATGGAAGTCAGCACTTAGAGGCGACAGTCTGTTTCATGCTAGTGCAATCGTCAGGCAACTAGTGCTGTTATTTTTCTCGGCTATTTATATATAAGGGTCAGTGGTGCAGTATGGGTATTCTATTTTGGCAGTTACTTTTACCGGAAGTCGCTTATTTGTTTATTTATTTATGTCAAATTATTTTGCTTGTTTTTTTGTTTGTTTTAATTTTATTTTTATTTTTTATCTTATATATTTATTTATTTATTTTTTATTTTGATCGGTGTTTTTTTGTTAACGTAGTAAAAATTTGTTTATATAGCTTATTGTTGGTAGTCTATTATGGCGGTCATTTACCGGAAGTCGGATGTTTGCTTATTTATTTGGGTCAAATTGTTTTGCTTGTTTTTATTTATTTTCATTTTTATTTTTTATCTTATATATTTGTTTATTTGTCATTGATTAAATCTATTTGTTGAATTTTGGGGTGGGATGTTGTGGTTTGTTCTTACTATTATTTTGGTCGGAACAGTTTTTAATTTATCTATTTGGGTTGATTATCTTTATTTGTTTTTTTCTAAATGGCTAGTTTATTGTAATTGGTTGTTAGTTTATTTATATATTTGGATGTATTTAGATCAATTTATTATACTTGTTGTTATTTATTTGTTACACTATATATTTTGGGCTTTCGATTTTTAAGTAACGTAGTATATTATCTTTTATTAATTTTTTTATTTTTTATCGTTATATGTATATAACGATAAAAAATAAACTATATATTTAATATAACTTTCGTCCGTTGTTTTGATTTTATTTCGCATATTCTAACAGGTGTGGTTTTGTAATTTGTTTGGAGTAATTTATTTTGCTTATTTTATTGTTGTTTTGTTTGTTTATATATTTATTTATTTTTCTATTTTAAGTTACGTAGTAAAAATTTGTTTTCATGTCTGCATTTTGAGATTAGCTCAGATCTTTTATTTAATAATTTATTTTGATCTGGGAAGGTAATGATAGCTATTTTTTCCTCCAAGCAAAGTTTGCAAGTTTTTGATAGGTTGTTGTAGGCTGATGATTTTTTTTCCTTATTTTCCAAGATATTTTTGGTGTGGTGTGTGTTTTGTTTTTTATTTCCCAGATATACTTAGAAAGCATTGTGCTGTTCGCATATTTACTATTTGTGAAAGATGTTTTGTGTACGTAATTTCTTTGTTTCCATGGTCCTTCCTATATATATATGGGAGATAATGTAAACTCAACATGATTTATGTCCCTTAGCAGATTTTTAATCTTCAAGCATTAGAGTTTCTCATTTTTCTTTTTGTCTCTTCCTGGAACATGGCAAACTGAATTACCATGCAGTCATCAATGCTGAATCCAACTAAATCAACACCCATCTGTATGTATTCTTAATAAATTTAATCCTGTTAGTTATGTGGAGTACCTCTGTTATAACTTCAATTTTTATCCAACTAATAATTATACACACTTGAAAAGCAACATTATTCTGCCACAAGTGGGGCCATTTTCATATAACACATGGGTGACACTTTATCAGAGTTAAGACCCTGTCTGTCATTAGGATGAGTTCCACTCCCATAACAGATTGACAACAAGGTTATAACACTTTTTAAAACTGCTTCATTTATTGTTCAGGCTTTGAGTTCTTAATATTGTTCATGGTATTTCAGTTGGGTGGGTGAATTTTTAACTTTGAGAAAAGTGAGATGTTGCATGGAGTCAAATCTGGGTGTAGGGCTCCAAACAGACTTGACCGATGCAATGATTTTGTCATGAGACCTTGTATAAGCTGAAGAAAATCTATCTGCTTGGTCAGTAAAATGTGACAGGCCACATATGACACAAAACCCTCAATAATGTCTACCTGCTGACTAAACAGTATCACAGAATTTTCAGTAAGGACCTCTCTGATTGGCTGACGACTTAGATCAAAGCTGTGCAACTGGTTCATGACATAGTCAGAGTAGTTGTAGCTGTTCTGGGTAGACCTCATACAATGGAAGACACAGGTAAAAAAAGGTTAAACAAAAAAAAACGTGGAATTTAAGAGAACAAGTAATAAAAATATTAAACGGACATGTTACAAAAAGGAAAATGAGAATTGAACTTAAAAATGTGAAGGGGTCAAAGCAACCTACAGTATGTATCTCTGATGTACTTACATGCCAACAGAATGAGAAGAGAATGTCTTGTCACTGCCAAAGTCAAAAGAGGAAGAGTCTTTCAAATCTTGCGCTGCCTGTGATTATTGTCAGGGGGGCGGTAATCTCACAAGTCTCTTGCTTAAATGAAACCATGTTTGCCCTCTCATAGAAACAAATAAAACAATATTCATTTTCAGTTCATCTTATAAATTTTCAGGCTGCTATAAGTTATTGCAGTTACTACTTTTAGTTCAACTAAAAGCAGTGGTAATCAAAAATTAATGTAAATGATGACTAGCAAATTTTTTTTTTTTTAAATAACAATGTATTTCTACAAAAATAACAATTTTTGGAAATAGTAAGTGTGTATGTATGTGAGTGCTTGATGCAAAATTATTTACATGCTGGGCAGCAGCTGTTCAGGGCACAGAAAATGGGGAAAAGAAAAAGATTTTTGAAAACATGCTGTTTTTTTGATACTTGTACCACATGACATTAGTCATGTGACTACATGTCTAAAGGTTCTGTTTGTTTTTTTATTTTTAAATGTGGTATTGGTTTCTTATAAAGTACAGATCTTTCTTTACAGCAATCTTTCTGAGGGTAACAATATCCTGGTTTAATAATGATGATGACAATTTTTTTTTTCTTTTAACTTTTACACATGTCTATGAAGTCTGTACTTAAATATTTTTGTGTGACTAAATATTTTAATACCTGGATATTACATACATCTACTTATTACTTTCTTGCTGTATTATGAGGTTTATAAGATACATTCTCTTTCTTTTTTGTTTTTCTTGTTTCTTTTCTGAAAATCTTACCATCAGACACCCTCACCTTCATTGTATGTCTTACGGTGAAGATCAGGCTTGAGATTTACGAATCACCCTAGTTTAATGATCCCAGCAACTTCATAATAAAAGCATATTTTTCAAAACTATTTAATCATGTGTCCTCATGAATTTAGTGTCCTATATGCTGCAATATATTGTAGAATTTTTTTTTTTTTTTTTTTAATTTGTTTTGGAATGATAGTAGTCCATCATACTTGATAGTGTAAGTTGTATAATGAAGTGGGTTGGGGTTTTGTGAAAAATATAACTAACAACTGTACAGGAGTTGTCTTTTAACTTTTCCTTTTGGCTGTATGAGACGATGGTTGATCCAAATTTTTTATATTATGAAAATTGTTGGTGATTTAAATTTTTTTTTTCTCTCATGAAAACAGTTTTCAGACAACCGGAAATAGATGAGATGCAGGGACAATTTCCTTTTTTTTTTTTTTTTAATTATATGACTTCTTTTACTACTTTGACAGAGTTCAGTCAGTTTATTACATAAGCTGATTACAGATATGTTGACCTTTTTATTTATACCTGGCATGTGGGCATAGTAGTAGACAAGAATATGTGTGAATATTTAGGAGGAAGAGGCTCAGCTCTATGTAAATGTGTGTTACTTTGACGGTATCAGATTTAATAACTATACATGCTTAAAAGATGAAACTTTGCAGATAAATTTTTTAAATGCTGTGTAATATTTCTTTCTCCATTGATTAAATCTTAACTTGGTGTCCATCAGTAGCGATATTGCATCTTAATAATTTTCAATAAAAAAACCTTTTTAATTTGGCTGAAACTGATTAATTAATAGAATTTGTTTTAATTAAGAGTTGTATAATTTTAATCTGATTTGTTCGTTTTGCTAAATATATAGATTTGAAATTTTACTTCACAAACATAGTGTTTTATTAGAAATGAAGTAGCTGATTAGAATAATAAATTGCCTGTTTAACACCACACTATGCTATAAAAACATTTGGAAACATCAAACACTTTTCTCGTAATAGAACACTCCTTATTCAAGTAACATTGCTGATGACAGCAGTATTGAACTGAATTTGATTGAATCTTTGTCTGCAACTTTAAGCTTCCCAGTCAGTCAAGTAGTTTGTTGTGAAGAGTGACAAATTTAGAACAACACTTTTCAAGACTTTCCTTTCTTTTGTAGAAAAGAAGAATTAGTTATGTGGCAAAGAAAATAGAAGAGCAAAATTCAATTGGTGTAAATAGTGCAGCTGGTGCTGTTTTGTTCTAACCAAAGTAATCATCTGTCAAAGACAAATGTTTAATTATTAATAATGTTAACTTCAAGCATTTAAAAAAAAAAAAAAAAAGTTAACATCATCTGGGTTTATGTCCAGACTAGTTTTCCAGGTACATAAACTGTCAGATTTTATCATGCAAGTGAATGTTTTCACTATAAAATATTCAGGATGTATTTACAGTAATATATCATGTGTTTCAGCTTTTAATATCTATCATAATTAAAAATATTTAAATATTTTGGAGGTATTAGGTGTTCTTATGTAAACAAAATGCAGCCCAATATTTTTATAAGTAGATCCAAGACATCGGTCAGAAAAACATATTTGATTAACATAATATCCCCGTTTTTTTCAGGAGCTTGTTGATGTTCTTTAACATTTATTAATCATTGATTTTGATAACTTTTCTCTTGTTTCAATTTTAAAATAACTTGCAACAGTTTTTATTGATTCTCAGGGATCTTCTTTACTTGTCGTCCATTCTCATATCAATCTCTTTTAATGATGGATCACAAGTTTTCTATTGGATTAATATCTGGAGAGGGCCAGGACTACTCCCTTAATTTAGTCATATTTGAAACCATTTTTGTTAAGGTGGGCAATAGTCATCTGTGCAGAATGTAAAGGAGCATTGTCTTACATGAATAACTTTTTAGCTAAAATCTTTTCCCGTATGACTTGTTCTATTAGGAAAAAATTTCAAATAATTCCTTGCATTTATCTTGATGCTATCATTCCCTTTCAAGGGTCCTATAATGTTACTGCTTACAATACTAGGCAAAAACTTTAGTTCACCTCCCCACTGGTGTTTTCTAAGTTGTATTAGTTGACTATTCTCATGAAGGACTCACTCCAACCCAGCCATCTGGTCCATCCAATGAAGTGCTACATTCATCACTAAAAATGATTATTGAGAAATAATTCTTCTTGTACTGTTTTGCCCAACTTAGATATTTCTCTTTATAACAATCAATTGAAGGTGGTAGTCTGTCTTTCATGTCTTTAGCCAATGTATCTTCATGGTTCTCTTTGCTTACAACATCATCTGCTTCAGATATATTCTTACCAGTCTGTTTCTTAACCTTGTGGCTTCTCCCCATATAGCTTTGCCAGTTTTGACAAGAAGTCATTAGAGGGCAGTGTTAAGTTCCTATAATAATGGGACACTTCCTTTGTTTTCTTATTCCTCTTTTTAATTTTAGCATGCAGTAGGACACCCACTGTGATCTTCTCTTGGGCATGGAAATATCTTTCTCCTTAGTGAATGAACTTTCACATACACACACGTGTATCACCCACATTAATTTCTAACTTTTAATGCCTGCTTACTTGTGTATTTTTCTCTTTTCCTGTTATATAAAAACAAAAATATAATCTATTGCATTCCATTTCCTTATACCATAATTTACATATGCAAAATATTTGTGCCACTGCTTTTAGTAAAATTAGAAGTAGAATTTTTGCTAGTTTACTTTTATCAAAATGTCTTTATTTTCTGTTTATTAAATTAAATATTAGCAATTTTTGTACTAATTCATATGCAAAATTTAAGCAACTCAAGTACTTGTCAAAAACCTATATTGCTTATTTGTGTATATATATATATATATATATATATATATATATCCAAATGATCAAAAGAACAGATGGAGTAAAATTACAGTGTTTGTAGCATTTACTAGAGCAATATATTATTTTATTATAAGAGATTATAATAAAAACATGTTCAAATTGCTGCACAAAAGCTTTCATGTTTCAATACTTTGATTGTATCAATGATTGTAAGTAACTGGTGATTAAATGATTTTTTTAAAGAAAATTTCAGAAGGCTTTTGAAATCTTCTTAAAAATCATATATATATAAGTGCAGGCAAATTTTACAGATTGTTTTCTATTAAAAAAGAAGTTTTCTGCTGTTTATTCAATCTGTAGTTTTCAAAAAAGCATGATAATAGAAATGTCTTTTATCTGCCATATGGAATTGCTACAATCTGATCTCATTTTTTAGATGAGATCGCAAAAAAAATCCCCCCCCAAATCCTGGACATCTGCTTTCATGGATCAATGAGAGATTGCAAAAGGTAGAAATTGGGAATAGGTTGTGCTTTGGGGATTGAAAGCAAGAATTGTATAATCTTGGAATTGATAGCTTTTGTACATTTCAAATGATTGATAAAAAAAGCTAACCGCAATTTATTTGGAAGATTTCATTATGCAATATCTCTTAAGCTATTCGCTTTTTATGATCATTTTTAAACATTTTTTCTTTTCATGAAAAGAATACAGAGAGGGTTTATTGATTAGTCAAGGATTCGATGAAAAAGTTGTTGATGGTAAAAATGTTTTTAGACCATTCAGTTAGATTACAAAAAAAAAAAAATGTATCATACCTTTTGCAATTAGTTTTATTTTTAGCCATGTAGAAGTTGGTAATGTTCGACATATCAACAAAGTACGGCAGCAAAAAAAAAAAATACAACCCTGAAGGTGCTTCCATTATGAATGAAGTGCAGTTACAAATGTAATTACATTTTATTTACATCATTTGCACTTGGACTATGGTCCTCATCTTTGTTGTTATTATTGCATCATTTCGGCTGCTGTTCCCTGTGGACTTCATCAGGAGCTTGTTGATCATGTAGAGGAGTTATAACTCTGAGTAAATAATTATGAACCCCTAGAAACAGCAAGACGTGGAAATAATAACAAAATTAGTATTATTTATTATCTGGTTATTATGTGGTGATGGAGAAACAAGAGAAACTAATACTGAGTAAAATTGTGATTTGGGGGTTAAATATGGATCAGTATTTGACAATAGGATAAAATACAACTAAAGTGTATACATTCTTTCTCTTATGCATTTTAATTTTTTAAATTTTTTTTATTATAGATGTGTGTAATGTGTGTCCAAATAATTGGAAAATACAAAAGGTGTATAGGAGTTTTCTTACCTTTTTAATTTTTGTTGAGTGCTAAGAGATAAATGTCACCATTACGGCCTGAAAAAGGAAAAGGAGCAGAAATTTTTTTGTTGATGCACGTGTTGACTGCTTATGCGATATTGAGAATATCACATGTTTATGTGTGTATAAGAGAAAAGTAGGGTCCCTATTTTTGACACTAATTTTAATTTCTTTTTATGGACATGACACTTTACAGTATCATTAATTTTTTTTATTCATTTATGTATTTCTTTATGGACACAACACAGAGTAATTTTAAGGGAATTTTATGGTTGTGGGGAGATTGTTCTTGTTGTGCTGCCAATGATGAGGAATATCTCATCTAGTTCTTATTTAATACGGCTCCGTCATTGCTTGCCCTGTTTCCACAATTAATATCTTTGTACTGCCTCTTGATATGCATCCATCTTGTGTATGTGCATACCTCGGACAGCGAGATAAATGTCGTATGGTAATCAAAACTGAAGACGCTCATGTTCATTAGTAGGTTTATTGAAAGCCAAGAGTGAAATTAGAAAAAGAAATAAATACAAACTTGAGACTAGTCAGAATAACAAAATAAATAAAGAGAAAAGAAAATGACAAAGAGGCTCAAATGCTGAACATAACTGTGAGACTAAGGCTCTAAATAGGTAATGGATGTAGCAAGTATTTTGCTTACTGGAATATGTCACAAAGTTTGCAGTGATAAGTCTACAAAAAGGAAGAAAGTTACATGAAGTTTACACAATCTGAGAACAGTCAACACACGGTGAAAAGGGTTCTACATGACGAAGTGTAGCAGTAAAAATAAATGTATAAAAGGTGGCTACACTAAACAAATATTCAAATAATAATAATACATTAGGAGAGACTAATACTTGAAGAAAAAGGTTAATAATTTATATATGGGCAGAGCTGTCATTGTGTGAGTGGTGAGGTTAGGTTTAAGAGGATAAGAAAGTAGGAACTGCATGCTCTGATCGTGTGGTTTATTGTGCTCTTTCTGGTAATTATTACAGGCTAAACGAGAAGTTGTCAAAATGGTGACTAATCTAAAATGTATCTAAATTAAAAAGATGAACAAAACGAAAATAAAACAATAGTCCATGGCAACAGAACATGCCTAGTGGACAAAAGTGCTGGTTCGGAATTTGCTGAAGTAATAAATGTGGGCTGGGTAGTGCAGACTTAGGTTACCTGGATTGACAAGCACTTGATAAAGGTCAGGGGGTGCAACAGCTGAAATGTAATAATAACAAGATGAGGACATTAGTCTGAATGTAAATAATGCAAATCATATCTGCTCATTTCAGAAATTCAGATAGCAATTACAAGTTCTTGGAAACAGTTTTTTTTTCTTTTCTTTTTATTAAATGACCACTTCAAACAATTCACAGCCTAGGCCTTCAAGTTCAAAGACTTTTCTTCTCGTGTCTAGAGAACCGATTGGAGAAGACCAGTCCATAATAAAACCTCATCCTTTGAAACGCCAGAAGACAAATAGAGGAAATGAAGAGAGCCCAAAGAAAAGCCATAGCTCTAGATCCCTGAACCCTCATACCCTTGCTGCAAATGTCCCTTCAGATCCAACATAGGGCTCATTTCACACAGAAGGAAATGTCTGTGAGCACCCCAATACTCGACAATGAGTTCTGACAATGATGATGACAATAAAATCACTAGAGTTCTTTAACATCTGATTATATTTTTGCAGCCATATTTTGCCTGATGCAAATGCAGAAACTGCTGAGGCAATGCACAAACTTTCAAGATGAAAAAAAAAAAAACAATTTTTATTTTCTGGAAATTGTAGTACTTTTCAAATGAGATTGAACACTTTGTAAACATATGGCCTTGATACTTAGGTAGTTCATATATTGCTTTTGATAATTTGCAAAGAATTACTCCCTCCGTTACAAAATAGTTGTACCAAAAAATTTTTCATGTTGTTCCAAAATAATTGTTCCAGTAGATAAAAAAACACCAAAAAGAGCAAAAAATATTTATTCCCATACTCAACAGTAAGTGAGTAATATTAGTGAATTGTCATATAAATAAGTGTGAAATATATCAAAACTGATATACATAAACAGTTAAATTAATAACAAAAATAACTGGGGAAGCTTCTCTTTAGACATGTGCCGGAGTTTATAGTTGTCATCGCCGTCAACTAAAATAACTTGTTCTATTACTAACTGCAAACTTAGAAAGGTATTGTTAAGCTTCGACTTCTAAAGTTTATTAAAGCTTTCTTCCACTGCTTCAATGAGCTGGTCAACATTATTTGGAGCTTGCTGGTGCTGAATTGATTGAATTGCATTGAAATAACCCAGATCAGGACTATTTGGAGGCTGGCAAACTAATTCAATTTGCAAACCCAGACGTTCTGCAGCTACGTTTAATTCATCTGCAACCTGTTTTATTGCACCACGCTTCAGGACACGATCTGTGGATCTTTCCAACAGTGCTTGCATCACAGCACTACGTTCATTAGTCAATTCGTGCTTCTTGCAATTTCGTTTAGCATTTCTGCCAATTGGCTTCTCTTCTCCCATCATAATCTCTTGCTAGCGGGTGGTCTGAAAAAAATACAATTTTAATGTGGTGAAAAAGTGATATAATTTGTGCTTCAAATTATTCTACTTGAATAAGCTAATATAAATACTTGAGGAACATCAATGCTAACCTGTTAATGTAAACGGCAAACAATTCGACTAAGAATTAGTATATTCCACATGAGATTTCCGGCTATGGAACAACTATTTCGGAACAGAGGGAGTATTTCTTTATGATTGCCACTTGTCAGCAAGAAATTGTAGTTGCTTATTGAATTGTTTGAATGGAATCTTAAATTGTAAAATAAATGTGAGAATAGTTATATAATAATTTGCATATATAAAACGCTTACATTTTTCTGCATCACAAATTCATATTGCTCTGGTGATGTAGAGATAATAATTGAATGGTTGAATAGATTATTTATTGTGTTTAATATTCAGGAAGTATTCAACATAAGAAAATGCAAGAAAGGGTTTTGATATTTTTTGCAAGTTCAATGGAATTGCAAAATTTAGTGCCGTCGTCATTTACCTGATGATATCGGTAAAAGTAATTGACTTTTATAATGGTTACTAACATTAACGCTCAGTAGCAAAAAAGTCTGCTACTTTTGAGCCACTGATATCTTTATGCTAGATACCATCGGGTTGGCTATCGAGGGACATGATTCTTTATAGCAACAGCAATGTCTTCATTGCTATAAAATTAGCTAAAATTTAATTATGTGCTTAATTAGTTGTCTGTAGGATTGGATTAAATTCATTAAGTTGGTGTCACATTGAAATGTGATTTTTTTTTTTTTTTAATTATTCAATCAAATTTTCAAGTGGAAAAAAATTCATTTAATAATTAGACATTTGATTATTTATCTGTGTGTATGTCTATATATATATATATATTACATCATACACAGTTATTCATTTACACTTGTATACAGGCATAAATGCATTAAATGTTTATGAGCTCAACTAATATATACAGTAACTTTTTGGTATCATTTTTATCTGGGTGTGTAACTGTATGAACATTTTTGCTTGATGAAGGGGGCGTTATTTTCAATTATTTCTGGATATTCCTACTTTGGAGTGATTATACAGTGTAACCTGGATATAAGAGACCCGGATATAAGAGAAACCCGGATATAAGATATTTTTCTGGTCCCAAATTAGAGCCTGTGTTAATAAAACAAAATAGACCAAACCCGGATATAAGAGAAACTCGGATATAAGAGACTTATTCTCCGGTCATGACAACTCTCTTATATCCTGGTTACACTGTATATTTTCCCCAGTTTTTAATCTTTTTTTATAATTTTTTTTTTTTTTTTTTTTTTAAATCACTTAAAAAAACAAAAAAAACGTGAAAAAGTCATTTGTTATTGTTTTATATTACATAATTTATGTCCCAGATTTAATATCTGGATTATTTCTTCTAAATATCATCTTTAGCTACATATCACTTTTCTGTGTCCAGATAGAAAAATATAACGCTTCTATTAAAAAGAGGATCTGCTTATGACATCCTTTTTGTTTATTTTTTTCTCCATGGTTTTATAAAATTTGCTAATAATATTTAGTTCTCAGCTAATTTTTTTATATGAGAGTAAATTATTCAAATTATATATGTGTGTGGGTGTATACTTATGGGTTTAAAATTTGATGTATTTATGGGGGAGTATTGTAGAGAGACTGTTTATAAATATAGATGATGCAGATATAGGACTTAACACTGCATGCTGACTCTTTTTCACACTTCAAGCCGTCTTCTGACTTGAGGTATGAAATTGACAGTGACTATTCAGTGTTGATTGCTATGTCCACACATATAAACCTACACATTTCCTCCCTGTTTCTCTCAACCTCAGTAACCTAACTCGTTGCATCTGAGTGGTTTTTCTCATCTAGTTTGGAGTTAAATGATATATATTTTTGCTAATCCATAGAGCATGGCTGTTTTTGGGTGATGTTCAATGAGTTTTAATCAGAAATTGAACTAACAAAGACCGTTTTTAATTTTTATTGTATTCAATTTTTACTAAGATGTTGCACATCTGAAACAAAATTGTGGATAAACTTTCCAAAATTCATGTTTTTTCTGCTTTTATATTTCACCGTCTTGGTTATTATCAAAAGTTCACTGTCAGTATATATATAGTTTTATTAGCGCTCTATTTTCAATTTTGAAAAGTTTTAAAGAAAATGGAAGCGAAAAGGATACGTATATCTTTCTAGGACACAAGTAGGTCTTGGAAAATTTGATACTCACAGGACAGATTGAAGGCAAGATGGACAGAGGAAAACAATGCATTAAGGAACGAGCCTCGCAAAACAGAGTGGCTCTTGCAGCGTGTCTCACTGCCGACAGTTCAAGGTAATGCTTTCTCTATCATAGCGGCTGGCAGAGGATAGAAAAAATTGTTTATAGTTATGTTGTTCTGGAATTGTCATCATTGGTCGACTGAACTTGCTTTGTTTCAATGACTTTTGTTTTGTTATTATTAGTTACTTTGTTCAATAAGTTATTTAATCAATTTCATGCATAGCATACACATTTTGTATATAAGATTATATAAACTTTTTAATTTTAACATAGACTGGTAAAAGGCCATAATTACTGAGGTACGTTTCTAAAAGTCAAATAGAGACATAAAACGCAAAAATATTTTTAGTAATTCTTTTTAACAGTCCCTACTCCCTTGTAAGAATGGCGCTACACAATCTTCCAATCCTCATTTCCCACATTAACCTTTAACTATGGCTTGATATGATATAACTGTTTGATATTTATTAATTAATAATTTTGCTCTGTCTCTTGACATAGAGCTCTCTCCCTGCATCTACCTAGTGAGCTTTAGTAAATGGATGGTGGAGCAAGATTTAGGAAAGATAACAGAAAGACAATTTATTAAGAGCTAAAGAAATTGTGATGAGCCATGATCACCTATATCATGTAGACACGTGGCGTATAGAAGAAAACATTTGAGATTTGCTGAAAGAAACTGATTTGATTTAAGGATGAATCAAACCCTTTCATTGCTCTTAGGACCACACATGCATAGGGTGTGAAAATGTTTTTGTCCTAACCCACTTTCCAAAATCCGACCCAGTGTCGGACTTGTTATTTGTAATCTCTTAGTCAAGCCAAGAACTTTTCCGCACTTTCTTATGTATGTAATAAGTGAATAATATGCAATGTGAATCTTGATTGATTTTGTTTGTGTGGATATGCATAAATACACTCCTTAATTCACATTAAGGCATATGCAAAATCATTTTCATCCGCAGCAATGCTCATACATACAGGAAATACATAAGCAAGTTTCCATGTGGCATACATTGAAACATTGAAAACCTACTTCCTCATATTTGCAATCAGGACCACAGATTTTAGGCCTTCCTAATTGAGGACATGTATGAATTAAATGATCCTTCTAAATCACTTTCTTACATTTAAAACCACATTTCTTGTCAATTGGAAATGTAATTACTTTCTTAATAGATACTTAACAAAACAAACTCATAAAAAGACAATAAAAAATTTGTCATGGCTAACTCGTTACTGATTTCTGTTTCTCTCATTAAGAAACAGTCATTGAACATTTTTTTTTTTTTTTTTTTTTTTTTTTAAACAAGACAGCTTTTTGTGTATAAAAATACATTTCAAGCACTTACATAAGAGTGCTGAGAAGTTCTCTCATCAACTAAGGTTGATGATTGATTTGATTTTCTTTTTTTTCTTTTTCTTTTTTTTCTTTTTCTTTTTCTTTATGGCTTATTGACCCTTTGTGGGTTATTTAAAGCTGAAATGGGCTTACAGGCACGAAACATTGAAACACAGGTTCCCATATGATCACTGAAGTTAAGCAACATCAAGCCTGGGCAGTGACTGCTCTTGGAATATCAAATGTAGTAAGCTTGGATGTGTTAGTCGTGTAATGGATAGCAGCTCAGAATTGTTAATTGGAGAGCAGAGTTCCTATTCCTGTTGGGTTCATTATATTCACTTATATGTAAATACCCTTGAGAAAGGCATGAATCCAACTATTCTTTTCTCCAGCTATGACTTAATTTTAAAAAAAGCTAAAACTTTTTTTTTTTTTTTTTTTTGCAAGTGAATATTTTATCAACAATTTGTTTTGAGAATAACAATTTTTTTTCCAGGTACAAGTCCTATTATTTAACTCATAGCTGGGTGGAAGGAGATGGATTCATATCTTTCTCATGGTTTTGTGAAAATAATGGACCCAGGTGGAATTTGAGCTTGGCTTTCTGATTTCTCATGCTATCCATTACGTCAAGAAGCTAAAAAAAAAAAAAAAAAGTTTGGACCTTTTGGTTAAGTTTTAAGAAGTGGGTCAGGCTGAAAATTTATCACTCCTCATATATTTTGTTACCTTGTACAGGGTCAGATCACTTGTAAGGATTGTGCCACGTCATGTATACCCAATAGGTTCTCTTGTGGGCTGTATCCCTTCAGAATGTGAGCTATGATGGCTCTCCACAATCTCCTGTCTCTTGTAGCTCTAAGTCATCTTTGACTCTTTACTATCTCTTTGTCCCCCTACTGTGCTACCCCTTCACACAATTACAAAGTAGGTTACTTGCTGTTTCTCCTTTACCCCTCCTTTCTTCAGTTTGTCCTGTGAATGTTGAATTTTCTTTTTTTGCTGACAACCATATATTTTGTGTTATAGTTGATGGTTAGGCCTTTCTTCTTGCTTTCCTTTGCTATCTTGGATTTCTTTCATTTTATTTTTTTTTTTTGTGTGTGTCTGCCATCAACACTATCATTCTTATCTTATGGCCACCTATAATAAATCCAGGTAGCTCTTCTAGTTCTCTCAGGATTGTCTACCAATAGCTAGCTATAAAGTAATATGAAATACACTTATTCATCATGTAACAGGTAAAAGAAATTAAGAGGCATTGGGAGGACTCTCACAGCATTAATTATAATGTATATGGAAACCTTTCATTCTAAAATGGCTTACCATGTTTACAACCACACAATGTGTGTGCGTGTATTTTGTGGCATTATGTAAGGATTCAGATATCAAAGTTAGCAAAGAATGTATTAAGCTCACTAAAAAGATACAAATAAAATTTAAAAAATTCAAATTCTAATATATATCACCTGAAGAAGGCCAGAGTGTACAAGGGCTGAAACATGAATATCACAAAGATAAGTTCAAATGATGTAACTAGTGTAAATAAAATTAATAATGTCAATGGTAATTGCATAGTATATGCTTGCATTCTTAAATACGTTAAAAGATATTGTGGGTTTGTATTTGGTGATATCAAGCTGGCACCATGTTGAAAGAAGTCGAGTTGGTCATTGTGGTATAACTTTTTGTGGAACTCTTGGGACAAGTGCATAACAGTTGGAGAGGCATTCTCTGATAAATCTCAAAGATCATTGATAAAGCAACGCTATCATAGTGAGTTTTCAAATCTTAATTGCATGAAAAAAACAATTTTAATATTACATCTAAGTTCCATATTTGGCCCCATTCAAAAAAAAAAAATTTCTTTTCCTGTATTTATTATGGAATTCTAATATTATTTTGGAAAAAAAAAGGTCTTTTTGTACTATTTATATTGTTTGGACAGTTATCCTCATCTTTATTGTTATATTCCCAACCTTTGTCCACTGGACATAGAAGAGGTGAACAAAAACTTGGAGAGTTTAGTTATTAAAGGGAAACGACTGAAACTGAGATCCAGAAAAGGCATGGCATGTGGAACAAGAAAAATCTACTCCAGTGGATGAAATAAATGGTTTTGGTTCAAAATTCCAACTGCAGAAATGTCATGAATATTACAATATGAGGACAACAGTCTGAACAATGTAAATAGTATAAATAGTTAAAATGCCTCATCTCAGAAATATAGACAAAATAGATCTTATGTTATATAAGGACTCACTATTCAAGAGAGAGATGAGTCCCTTTTACTCCATGTAAAGTATAGGTTCCACAGCCTGATCATGCTAGTATCACAGATTTCTGTTGCAAGTAGGCTTTTTTAAAGGGTGGAGTTTGAAGACCAATGCTCACCTGGTTTTGAATTCAGTTATCCTATTCGTACATTGGCTTACAAATACAGTCTATCCTGCTGCATAGCATGCACAGTTGTATAACACACCTGTAATTTAATAATGAACTTTTAGAAAAAAGAATATTGACCTGATGATTCATCCACATTTATATTTATATATAATGGTTTGACATGTTTTGATTTGTAATCATAATTTAATCATTGACAAATGTATATTTAATTCTGGACTCATAATCAGAGAAGTAACATATAGGGTTGTTTAAGTACTCGTCTAGTACAGGTATAAGATGCAACATCTTGTTAGTACTCTTTCTTCCTTTCTTTTAAGGAAAATGTTTTTTTTTTGTAGGAAATGGGGTTTTCTTAAATATGGATTTATTTTTAGATTGGAGATCTTATTTTGGTGTAAAATGTCTTGCTAGTCAATCTGATAATACAAAGTGGAATACTGAAATTTTGTTTTGAAAATTCAAAAATATACAATTGTTTTAAACATCTAATCATTTGCAACATTGTGTTCAGGTTCATTTTGTTGGAAAATTGGAATGTCAAAGAAAACCGTCAGATTATGTGAGTGTACACTGTAGTAGAAATACCTAACAGACTAAATGTCGTGTTTCCTTTTCTTGCTTTTACAAGATGAAAGAGATTTGCTTAAAATCTACATTACTGGGAAATATCAAGACTGGTCAGATATTTCAGCTGTTTGCTTTGTAAAGGAACTGCAATTTTACCAAACAAAGATTGTAGTTTTGAATAATCAGTGGCAAAATGAATTATTTTTTTTTTTAACTTTGATTTCAAATTCATTATCAGAAGACAAATGATGGAAAAACTCTGCTTTCACACCAAACTGTGGATGTTGAGAAATGAGTAATGTTTATAAAGAAATTGATATCTTTATATCCAGTTACCTATTTTAAAGCATTTGGCATTCTGAAATAGTTGCCAATTTCTTTTGAAATAATGACAACCTGACCCATTCCGATCAAGAAGTTGTAATATCTATCTCTGTCTGTCTATAAGGAATCAAAGGATTTTTATATCCAATATAATTTCTTACTATTCAAAATATTATTTTGTAGATACCCAGGTTTGAGTAGACATCCTGTTTTCATTTTTTTAAAACTGTAAGGTACATCTACTTGCCTGTGTATTCAAGAGATTTAATAAAGGAAATATGATACGTTTGGCGGAGGAGGAGCATATTCAACAAAAAATCGAAAATTGCTCCCCCCCTGCAAATTATTCATTATATCATATGCAAGTATTTTACAAAAAAACTAGAGCCGATTTACACAATATTTCAAGCTCAGTTTAAGTTCATAACCATGCAATGAGATGAGACAATATAAATTGTAGATTTGTCTGCAGAATATCATTACATTATTGTTACATAATTATAGTGAAATCATTCAGGTTTTTTTGTCAAAAGCATTTTATTTTTGGTCCTATATTGATTTAAAATATTCCTTTACAGGCTTTATTTTTGAAATGGAATAAGATCATTCTAAATTTCAGAATTTTGCTATTGCCCATCAAAATGACTGGAAGAAAGCGATCTAAAAACAATGGAAAAGACAGGTAAAAAAGTATAAACGAAATAGTTCCAGTTTGTTCAACTTAGGAAACTTAGCATTGCAGACAAAGTATTCTGAAATACTGCCAATAACAAAAGAGTAAATGAAAAATACCTAACGACAAATTGAACATAGCATCAAAGTTTATATTATTTTTATTTGTTATATAACTAAATACATAATTGTCAACAATGTTTCCGTGAGATTTGATATCTCGTGTAATAAATTCTTAAATATTATTATTTTACTTAAGTGTAAGGTAGTCCTACATTCATAATTCCTTATGGCTAACCATGAAAAATATTGATCAAAACTGCCTAAAACCTTTTAAGCACGTATTGCTGCAAAATTATCTAATGTTGAATACGCTCCTCCTCTGTTAAACGTGTCATATATTCTTCAACAGGGTTTGAATTTGCATCCTTTATAGGATAAGACATTATCTGATCAGGCATGCTTTAGACCATTCAGTCACAAAGAAAGCATGCCAGATCAGACAGGATTTTAGAAGAAAGCACTTTGTGTTACTGAAGAGTTCAATCTAGAATTCAAAATTCATTATTCCATTAACTTTTCATCTTAATGTACATTATTAAATTGAAACTTGTGGTACTTGAAGGAAACTTGTGGAAACCTGATGTATTTTTGGTAGACTAAGGATTCAAATTCCAATTGTAATTAAGCTTTTATATAGATAAATTTATAATAAGGTTGTTACCCATTTGCTATTGACTGGCTATAACATTGCTTAATCAGCTAAGTAAATTAATCATACTGAATCAGAAACCTTTTCACAAATGTGATACAATTATTATTGAAATGCATTATTGATTCCTTTTTTTGTTCTTTCTGTCCCTTGGGTTTTGTTTTTCCTTCTCTGGCCATATTGATGACATCTGGTCATGTAACATCAATGAATGTCCTGGCTATTGTCAAGTTCAAACTTGTTCTGGTGATTGCTGCAATCACTATAGTAACCAAAAGCAACAAAAGGGAAGTTCACTCATGATAATTCTAATTTTCTGTCCACAATCTGTTTGCTTTAATACCTAGAACAAACTCTATAAATATTTGATACTGTTGGAAGATGCAAGTGTTTCAACCACTAACACATCATTCAATTTTGTCTATGTACTGTACATGCAAGTTCTTTTTGTAAGTTTAATAAAAAGAAAGTGGACTTCATCTCAAATTACACATTAGTCATTTACTTACAATTTTGAAACTGACATCACTTGAAGTCTTTCAATAGAAACAACTAAAATCTATTGACATAATCAAGATGTTGACATTGCACGTTACCTGAAGCAAAAAGCTAGGAAGCTAGGAAAGAAAACATTAGTATTAGAAAGGGCAATAAGAAATGAACTTGAGAAAACCTATTTTCCTGAAAAACTGTTTTGAAAGATTTTATAAATTTCAACCAACAGTAATGCTAACTGTTCAGACAATGAATGCTGAATGTTTCCTTATAAGGAAATGGCTAATCTCAGCAATTAACAATGGCTTCAATACATCTGTTATGAAACTAGGGAATTTTGGATTCCTGAAATTTGACTTTGGCTGTAGAAAAGTATTCATTATTTTAAAATCGGTTCAAACATCAGTACAGGCTGAGAGTCCTTTAGCCAAAATTCTTGGGACTGGAAATGCTTTGCTTTTCAGTTTTTTTTTTTTTTTCCAGATTTTGGAATACAGCTATTTAATTTGTATATAGCATCTATAAAATGTAGCAGCTTGGAATAGCACCCAAGCATAAATATGATATCCCTTTACATTTCATAACACAGTTTATATATTTACTCCGAAGGTAGTTTTATAAATAACATATACCCTGAAAGTAGTTTTATATAAAATTAAATAAATTTTGTGTACATACAGATACAGGTAATGTCGCTAGTCATGTAATGCTCACACGGATTTTTAAGTGGTGAAATTAGTATTTCATGTAAAAAAAAAAAAAAAAAAACTTTCTGTATGTGTACAAAGTAAACATGATCCTTTTACCTTCTCACTGTCAGCATCATAACTTAGAACATTGGAGGTTGTCAAGCTCAAACAGGTGACATATGCCGAAAGGGTTACTCCACTGTTGTGGAAAGAGATCTCTAGGAGTCTTTCAGTGGATTCAGTGAGGTAGAAAAATATGGTGGAAATTGTCATAGAGAGGTTGTCACTTTGTAGCAGATGAGTTTAACAATTGTAATGGGCATTTGGTTGAGATTAAAGTTGCCACCGGGGGGGACTTTTCTTCCCCAGAGTGAATAAGATGTCCTGCCACCACTACATGCTGGGGTTGAGAGAGCAAAAAATAAAGGGCTTATCCCTTTTCCTTTTATGCTGCTAATTACCATGCCACCTGGCAGCGTTAAATGAAATCTATTGGCAGACAAGGTATGGTATTCCCACTAACTTAAGATTAGAAATATTTTTTGTAAACTTGGTTGATATTTCTAAAGAATTTGTCAGTAAATTATGAATTTTTGATCAGCTGAATTAATCTGGCATAGAAGTAGGAGCATTTTTTTTTTCTTTTCCGAGTACGCATAATCATTGAGTTTTCTTCTCATGAAATCTTTGAGCCAATTACAAATCTTGCAATCTTTTTGTTAAGATGTCTGAACTCATTGGACATTGTAAAGATGGAAATAAACAGTGGGGAATAGTTTGAGTGCACAAAGACACTAGTTAATGCCTGCACCTATTGTCCGTTTACTTTCTTTTGTTGCTAGCATCTGACCATTCCATGTTGTCTTGCTTTCCTCTCTGAACTTATTCATTTATTACTCTTGCTTTTGTATGTTTTTTTCTACTCTTTCTGAATGAAGTGTTGGTATATATTGGAGTAGGGTACGTTAGTATTATTGTCCACCTGAGTGCAATGCATTTATGTAATATTGTTAGCATAATCATCTTTTGTGTATAATATATTCTGCTTTTGATCATTTGTCATTGAATATCTGGTCACCTGTTGATTTCAATATATTTTTTATGTATCAATGTATTTTGGTGTATACATTTATTCAGTTTTGGAGTTATCAGAGCAAAACCATGCTTGGTACAAGGTCATTTCTTGGAGTATCAATGACAAATCTATTCTGTATCTGTTTCTCTGTCACATGAATTCTCTCTCCCATTCCATTGTTTAGCACCATTGCAAAGTGGTTGGAATATATATATATATATATATATATATATATATATATATAAAATAAAATAAATTATATCGAAAGTGAAGTCTGAAGATCCAGAGAAAAATAAAACCTCTGAAATAAATTATAACTAATGGAACCTTAAAGTGGTCTGTTTTTCTTAAATTATATATATATATATATATATATATATATATATATATATATAATCAGGCACTTTGCAATGGTGCGAAATAATAGAATTGCCTCCCCAATCCGATAATGTCAAGGATGTCTCCCCTTTGACAAATTGGCCATGGTGGTATTCAAACTCTGGTTTCCTGATCATAAAGCCATACCTCAGAAACCAAGCATTGTGAGTGAAAGTGGTTAGGCAAAACTGTACAGTAGCAGTTGATGTTTATGTTAGCAAGAAGTCACAAATCCTTGTGACTGAGGATTTAAGCAAAAACATGTTGATCATATCAGATGATGCACACTTTCCAAGAAATTGTATCTGTCTGCTCAGCAAACTTGCAATATAAATCACAGGTTGGTTTTGTGGGTGCAGAACAAACAAAATGTTTCTGATCAGGTGTCTGCAAAAGGGATTAGCTAGTGCCTAGCAGACATATGTGCTTGGGACTGATAACCAGCCATTTAATATATATATATATCTATATAATGTGTGTGTGTATTTGGGCAGCAATTCCTCTTTTATACAAGTTTCTTTAAAGATAACTTACAAGGTATGGTGGTTAACTTTTTCATTTAATTTTTCTTGTTCTTATAAATTTTTTCTTTTCTGGACATTAAATTATTTAGAAATTGTCAGTGTTTTGTATGTTCAAGTACTTTTGGCCATTCTTTTAGCCATCATCAAGGATGATTTTATTTTTACTTTTAACTGAATGTATAGATTTTTTTTTTTTTATGTATGTATCTTGTGCTAAATAGGAATATGACCAGGAACTGATGCAGCCTATTAGTGCATTAGTTTTGGCAGGAAAAGATCAAATTGGATACTTTTTGAATGCACCTTGTGTGTGTTGGTTGCGGAGAGAGTTGCATATTTCCAATTGGCGGCAGTAGTTGAGCTTCAAGTCTTGGTATTTAAAGAACAAAACAAAAAATATTCAAGAGTCTTATTTTCAATGCATAATTATTTTATAAGTTATGACTTCTGGGTTCAAATAATTCATGCATGAATCACTTGTGCAAAATAAATACCAGTTTTTTTTTTTCTTGTTGTTTCTTTTTTGTTTCTTTTTTTGTTTTTATAACTTCTTTAAAAATGCAATCTTCTTTAAGCCTTATTTTTATTGTTTTAGCCAATTTGTATATATATTTAGGAAAGTGTTATTGATGTGTGTTAATAATTCTGCAGCGTAATAAGGAAATAAAAGCATTTATTTTGCAAATTAAGTGCATTGACAAGGAAAGACATTAACTCACTGATGAATATTGATCGCATAGATTGAACATTGTATATAGTGACAGTTTGGGATCACAATTCAGCTAAAATCTACATGTGTTAGACTATGGATTTATTGATCTGTTCTTGTATTAGTTAGATTTTCATGTCTCTTATTTAGCAATATTTTAATTAAGAGTTATTTTTCATTTTCTTTTTTTTTTTTTTAACTATGCTTTTTAAATATTACTGTAAATTTTTATAAGATCAAGCATTACCAACGATTTCCTTTTTTGTGCCAAGTATTTCTTTCATCTTAAATTTAGTTGTTTTTCATTACAACTACTTGGTATGATTCTAGACTGATCAGTAAACGGCACATGTCAGAAATAAAGACTAGTCTCTTCATTAAAACTTGAATTTGCATCCTTTTTACATTAGTAAACCAATCTTACTATGATAGCTGCTCTAACTGCTTGAAGTCCTGGATATGATAAACTATATCCAGCAGCAAGGCCTCTGATTGGAGGTTTTGAGGATCATGGAACCTCCTCTTAATTATTGTTGGTCTCAAGTCTGCCCTAACCTGGGGTAGTAACACTTGTTAGGGACCCAGCTATGAGCAAGTAGCAAACCCCTAAACAAAACCAAAACCTGATGAAAGTATACAAATCCATTTTTATAGTAATATTACTGGCAATATATTTTTATATATAAAAAAAATGCCAACAATTTCATAGTAGAATTACCACTAATACATTTTATCTGTAGTTGAAGGCATACTATTGTTTAAAATATTTAGATTTCGGCATTAAATAACCCATAGAGGTGTTGATATGCAGCTAAACAAAAACAATCAACATAAAAGAACTCATGACGTTAATTCATATAATATTCTACGATTTCTTAAAGAATTTGAACTGTATTTAAAAATATAACTTCAACAAAACTATAACATAAAGCACACATATCACCACCTCTAGTAATTATGACCTATAAGGTGTTGATATGTCATTAAACAAACAAATCAAATCTAAATGCTTGAGCTATTAGAGCTTAATGTTACTTAGTGTTTGTTTATATAGACTAGTAGTTTTAATAATAGTGATATTGTGGAGTGAGTAGTCATGGTCAAATGCAAAATAACAGAACTGTCCAACAAACAAAATGAACAAAGTTTGCAAAAAAAAGAAAAAGGAACAGGGCAAAATAAAATAATTTAAAGGAAGAAAACAAATAATATATGCAAGGCAAATTAATAGTAATAAGGCAAAAAGTTCACAAACTAAGACTTGGCATTGACACACAAAAGCAAGTTCGGACAAGTGCATGTAAAAAGGGGGGGGGGGTGTTTTGCAGTCATTCCCAACAATTGAATTCAACAAATATTCTTAACCATGATTTTTTTTTTTTTTTTTTTTTTGTTGAATTTTTTTTTTTTTAACAAGTATTTCATCTTAATTTTAGTTACTTTTTATTGCAGCTACTCAGGCAGTTTTATTTCCGTTAGTAAACATTACAGTTCAGAAATAGCTGTTCAATGACAAATCAACTGATAATTTTAATATTTAAATTGAGTAGTTACTCTCTGTTCAGCATAGAAAACCCAGTCTTTTTAGTTTGTCTTTTTTTTTTTTTTTTTTTTTTTTTTAAATTTCTATTCTATTTGCTTACCTTTGCTAGCTTCAGGTCACAATCAGTGCTATTGGTACTATGTAACCCTGCATAGTCTGCCACATGATTGGATCATCAGCAATGAAACCAGGCTTTCCTGGTAAGGAGAGTGGCTAGCCACCCAACAGGATTAAAAGCAAGACCTGTCAAAGGATGGATGAATCCTTTCACAGCATCAACATCCATCACAGGTCCGCGGACAGAGAAATACCTAGGTGGGTGTGCAGTAAGCCCACTGGGATTGTTGGAACCCTTAGCCTTCATGAAAGTATCCACCTAGGAGAAAGAAACTCTATAACATCTGTTGCTTGACAGCATTTGATAATGTTAACATTCTTCTTGGGCACACACTGCTCTTGTTCAGAGAGTGGAATTGACCCAGGCATTGCTTGGTATTGCAAGTTACAGTTGAGTCTTGCAATAATATTTTGTTATTGTCATATGCTCTACAGTGAGGTGGCAGACAGCATGTGTATTATTGATATGTTTTGCCCTGCTGCTCTTGTAGGCAGAGGTAGGAGGGTTTCAGCAAAGCATAGTGACAAAAATCATTAACAGACAAATGTGTGTGGTTGGCTTTGATCATATATATATATATATATATATATATATATATATATATATATATTTCCAGATGAGAGCCCAGTATTCAGGAAACCTGTTACTTAGCTCATGTCATCCTTTATAATTTACCTGCCTCTACTTGTCTTGTTTTATTGGAGATACCTGTCATTTGTACTCCATTGATGGTTGTGTAAGGCTTAGAGTATTGATCTGTTGAATTAGTTTATATCATTTGATCTGTTTACCTTTCTTAGTATGTTTCTACCCAGCTGACTAACTCTATTTTCATCCTTCAGCTTTTGATAGTTTTGTATAAGCATTGTCAAAGTATTGATAATGTCTAGCTCAGGTGCCTGATATCTTAATATTGATTAGAATTTGAGGATGCCTAGAGGTGTAATGGATAGCAGGTCGGCATGTGAAATTGGAGAGCCATGTTCAAATTCCATTTGAGTTCATTACATTCATTCATTCATTGACAAATATCCTTGGGGAAAGGTATGAACCTCTCTCTTCTCCCCTCACCCAGGTATGGGCAATTAGCAGTACAGACTGTACCCTATAATTTTAGCTGGTATCCTGTCTGGAAGGAAAACACAACCCAACTATAAGAGGGTTCTACTCCATCAGGCTATCTTGCCATAGACACACCACTGCTGCTATGGCTGCAGTACATGTGCCCCTACAACCCCAATGAGGGATTGGGATACTTTGTATTGTTAGTGAAATTTCTTTTTTAAAGATCTTTAAGCTAGTAAACTAATAATTTTTTAAACTTATGGAAAACTCAAAATATTTTAAAAAATGTGCACATGAATATACTCAAAAAATACAAGAAACCTATTTTATATAAACTGAAATCTTCTCTCCTATTTTTGAAATGAACTTAGTCAAATGACATGTGATATAATAGGTAAAGAGGTAGTGTAGCTGTTTAAACCATAGGACATAGATAAGATTTGTCACCGTTTGACTGCAAAATGTTTGTTGAGATGTTCTCTCTCTTTGGTAGATGCTTTAGGATTTTCTTGTACCTCAGTAACAAGGATGTACTATGATTGTGAATTTCCTACAGATATCAACAGCATAGGCTTCTACAGATGATGAAAGAGGGTCTACTGGTTTCTGACAAAGATGGCAACCACTTAATGTAAAGGAACCTTGCATTCCAATTAAGTGCTGTTGCCATTCAAGCACTGAACAGTATATACTGCATTCTGTGCGCTTTCATTGTTGTTGACCAACAAATATACAATTAATGATAGAACATCATTAGTTATTCTATGTGAACCTGTACTGAAAGAATATCACTGTTGGACCATAGAAGACAGGAATCATGTGTCCTGGTCAGATAAGTCAGGTTTCCAGCTTTTTCAGGGTAGATGGTATGTACAGGAGATTGAATGAGACAATGAGTCAGCCTGTTGTGGGTGACTCTTTTATGGTATAAGATGTGTTCTGTGGTAGTTTACAAGTATCATAAGTGAAAATGTGGAGTTTTTTTTTTTGACTGGTGTGATATATGCATATCTTGTTGCAGACTATTTTTTTTTCTCTCCCTGTCTAAGACAGTAAATTTTCTACAACCAAGGTTGTCAGTAGGGTTGCTGGCACTATGGGCAAGCTGAACTTTGGCACCCTTACAAGTATAATTTTTAAAAATTTTCACAAGGAGAAAAACTAAAAATGTAGAATAACTAGTTTATTATAGTATACAATTTAATACAAGCTAAAGAAAACATTCATTATCCTACCTAAAACATTTTTTTATCGCCTTTAGATCTGTAAATATTTTCATGGCACTTTCTACACCTATCTTCTTTATAAGATCATTTTCTCTTGACAAAATAGTCAAAGAATTTTATCTGTCTTGAGTCATGGATGACCGCAAGTATGATCCCAAACACATGACATGATGGTGCCCTGGTTGACTGCCTGAGTTGCCAGTATCTTGAGCTGGCCCTGTCTACAACCATACCCAACGAACATAACACAGTTATGGAATTACCCTGGAACATGGTTGAATAGATATATTTATGCAATGAGTTGATAATGTGATACAGCAGTCATTTTTATTCTGCAGCATGTTATTATGTAGCTGTCTTAAATTTCTTGGTACTTCAGTTGGTATTTTGTTAGGCACAGTACTAAATATCTGCCTGCTTTCTCATTTGAAATGTTATACTTTCATATTTATTTTCTGTAACCTTGCAGGCCGCTAATGTGTCAAAAGTTTTAACTTGTGTTGTATTTACAATATAATTTTCTTTATTCTTCTACTGCTATGTCTTCTCAGGGTGTAGGTGATCATGGGTTTTCAAATTTTTGTGAAGAGCCATGACTTCTTGAGAAAACAAAGTAGTCTCCTGTTGCCTTCTCCAGTTTTCAATTCAATGTTTCCTTCTCTTAGACTGGTGGCCACCCAAAAGTAGAAAGCCCTGTCTACTCTACTGACAGGAGAAGAGATGGAGTCATGCTTTTTTTTTTTTTTTAAATGATCATTAGTATAGAGTGAATGCCACAGATGAATCCAGAAATTGAACTCGGTTTGCCAATTTCACTTACATACAAACTTGCACTACCTGTACAATGTACATAAAAATTTCAGAAGATTTTTTTTTTTTTTTAAATTGTTGGATGGAAGCCAATCTTAATTCAAATGTTTTATTCCATTAATTATTTCTCCATTTTAGAAACACACTTATTTTAAGTTATTTTTTGGAGAATAACTTTTTATTCTAACTTGAAAAAGAAAGTCTTTTCTTTTCCTGTAAAGTGTCCTTTTTTTGTCTAACATTTTTATTTCCAAATTTTTCTGTTAAAAATATTGTACAGAATTTTAAAAATGTTTTTTCTACTTGAGAACAAAAAAATCAATTGGTGGAGGGGTGGAGTAGATGAAGCATATTTTGCTTTTATATAAATCAATAATAATAGTAATAACTATTATTATTATTATTATTATTAGCAGCCAAATTAAAAAAATATTTTACTTGCTTTTTACTCATGTATGACATTTTACTCTCTCTCCCCAACCATTTAATTTTCTTGAAGATAAAATGGAAGAACAATTAATTTGTCTTAAGGGATGATAATCTTTTGTATTTAGGTGATAAAATTCAGAGGGGAAAGAAAATAGACAGAAGCTGGTTTATTCATTAAAAATTCTTTCCCAAGTAGATTGCATTTGTACACAAGCAGTGATGTGTGTATATCTATAGATCACCTAAAGGTGCTTGATTGATTGCCTGGACTGAAAAAACTTTGATCTGGTTGGGATTTCATTTATTTCTCTTTCATTGATAGTCATTTAGTGATGACTGTAACTGATATCCTATTGATAAGGGCATTTGACACTTGTTTTTATTCTCCACCCCCAAATCATCTGTATATACAAACAGGAAATCTAAAAATAGCTTTTTCCATGGGACATTCCAAGATTTAATCTGTAACTCTTATATTTATAGATAATTACTTAACTTTGTCAAGTACAAAGCCAATGATGTATTTAGAACACGTTGATAAACCTTTCAGGAAATTCCAAAATTTATATAAATGTTATATAATGCATTGATTTGTGTTTGGATGCATGAATATATAAAACTTTTCTTTGTCTCACTTGCATGTATGCATACACATACCACACAATTTCTGTGTAATTTGTATCAGGCCATTTGTGTATGTCAGTCTCTACTTCAGATTAGATCTTTCTGATTCACTCTGTGTGTTGGCCATGTTATAATGAGTGTTTAATTGCAAGGGAAAGGAACAAAGAAAGATTAAAATTTCAACAACTTGTATTGGTCAAAAGTCAGAATATATACATAGTTGTGTGCTGACAGGTGGCCTTTCAGCTTGCTACTGTGTTGATTGTCACAAGGGGGTTTCTTTTAAGCAAATCTGGTGATTCCCAGGGTTAACTTTTTTTTTTTTGGTGGGAAGCATTAGTGATTGGCTATTGTATTTTATTGTGGGGATTTGTTTTGTGTACTGGATGTGATGCTTGAAGCCTGTGTGCAGAAAACAACTGTTTTTATTTTGTGTTTTTGTTCACATCCAGCTAACATATAATGTGAATCTATTATAACTGCTAGGAATGAACGAGGAATTGAAACACATATGGAGTAGGAAAAAAGTACTTTTTTCTTTGGTGCACATGATAATAGTGACGATGAGAAATTAGAACCACGTTGGTTTAATTTTTTTTCTCTTTGGTGTGTGTAAAAAAAGAAAGAAAAAAAAGAAACATTCTTTAAATATGGAAGAATTATTAACCCAAGTGGTAAAAATACAACAGCAGTTGTTGGAACTGTAGAAATAAAAAAAAAAAAAAAAATTAAAAATTTCCCAAGTTCTTTCATACTCCATGCAGTGGCAAATGCCATATCTGAATTTGAATAAATTTCAGTTGATGGAATTACTTTTTCTGCTTATTTTAGAAGATACAAGCAAATTTTCAGAGAAAAAAGCATTCACTGGGAAGATTGCAAAAATTTAAAAAAAAAAGAGGATTTTTGCTGAGAAAGTTAGCACCGTTACAACATGAAAAATACTGTAATTTTGTACTACGAAAAAAAAAAAAAACAGGAGAAATTTGCTTTGAAGAAATGATACATATTCTGACCAAAATGTTTAGTGATTATTCAATACTTGTTGGAAGTGTATGAATCTGACAAAAACAAAAAAAATATGACAGATTTTGCCACATATGCTTGAATTGTTAACAAGGATTGTGAAAGATTCAAATTAAATGAACTGACTCCAGATATGTTTAAAGGGTTAGTTTTTGTTCATAAGTTAATGGCAAAGAAAAAGATGCAGAAATATGTGCTAGTGTTCTAACAAAACTTGAACAGAATCAAAAACTAACATTCCAAGAAATATTGGAGAAATGTTAGGGAGTCCTAAATCTGAAATGTGATACTGAAGAAATTTGGTGGAGAATGTGCATACATACAAGCTAAAGAAAATTTGGATAAAGGAAAATTAATCCATGTTTCAGATGTGGGGGGTTACATCTTGGTGTCGACTGTCTCTTTAAGAATAAAAAGTGCTACAAGTGTGGAAAAGTAGGGCATAAAAAGTCACACTGTAAAACTCAAGCAAGGAAAAGTTATTTCATACACAGCATTGCAACGGAAAAAATAATTACAGAAAACTAACAATTTGTGTATGTGAAAATTAATGTATACGTAGACAACTAGACACTGGTAGTGATATCAAAATAATCAATGAAGCTACATGAAAAGCTATATTAAAACGAACTTTGAAAATTGCATGTGGAGTGTTGGATGAGAAATTATTTTTTATTGGCGAAATGACTTGTAACATCTAGTTTTGCAACGAGTATGTAAAAGCTAAGGCTGATGTATTAAAAAATACTATAAACTTATTCGGTACTGACTGGATAGAATTATTTGAGTCGTGGGATTTACCTGTAAACATTTATTGCAAAAATGTAAGTGGACACGTGACCAGTTTAAAATAATGTAAAAATTTAAAGGAAGAATTGAAAAAATGTTTTCCAGATGTTCTGTCGGATGAGTTAGGTCAGTTTCCCAAAGTCAGTGAAATTTCAAGTGAAAAAAGGGCTGATGCCAGTGTTCAAACCGAAATGTAGTGTACCGTTTGCAGCATTGGATCAAGTAAATGAAGAATTGGACAGACTTGAAAAAATAGGTGTAATTGCAAAGATTGATTATTCAAAATAGGCAGCACCAGCAGTGTATATAAAGAAAAAAAAATGTCTTTTTGCTGATTTTTTTGACAGGGTTAAACAAACATTTAGAATCCCATAACTACCTATTAAATGGTGGAAAAAATCTTTTTGAAGGTGGATCCTTCTGAAGCATATTTGCAAATACCGGTTGAAGAAGAATGTTCAGAGTTAACTATAAATATGCACAAAAGGTGTTTGAAGAAATCAAGAAAATACTAATGTCATACTTATTATTAGCATACTACGATCCAAAAGCAGAAATTGTATAGGCTTCAGATGCTAGTGACTGTAGTATAGGGGCAGTAATTCTACATAATTATGATAATGGTAACATGAAAGCAGTTGCACATACTTCGTGTTTGCTGCTACTGGCAGAAAAAAACTATAGCCCGTTTGAAAAAGAGGCATTAGCAATAATATTTGAAGTGAAAAAAATTTAGCAATTTTTGTTTACAGACATACTACAAACCCATAGTATTAGGTTGGTGCAAAAATAATGTCGTTTTCTCACATGAAGTTGAACGTCAAAAAACGACATTATTTTTGCACCAACCTAATACTACAAACCCATAGTATTAGGTTGGTGCAAAAATAATGTCGTTTTCTCACATGAAGTTGAACGTCAAAAAACGACATTATTTTTGCACCAACCTAATACTACAAACCCATAGTATTAGGTTGGTGCAAAAATAATGTCGTTTTCTCACATGAAGTTGAACGTCAAAAAACGACATTATTTTTGCACCAACCTAATACATGTATATGTGGAATGAAGACTGAAATAAACACCAAGACAATCAATCATCAAATAACAATGATTTCTGAGTCAGAAGTTCTGACTCCAGTTAATAAATTAATCCTTTGAAAATAAATATTTAACATTTTTCAACCAATGGGTTGCATTCCCACTGACAATAAAAAAAAAAAAAAAAATGCATAGTGATCCCTTTGAAGAGAATTTAAAGTACAATCTCTAGACTGACAAAATCATTAAGGAGGAGTGGCAACAGATTCATGGCACCAGGGTTCAATAGAGATTCCTTTACTCATTCACCCATCTTCCACGTCGAGCTACATAACACTTACTTTCTTCCTCGCCAAGCTATGTGACACTTACACTCCTCTTCACAAGTACATGTGAAGAAATCACATTTCTTTTCATCTTAACAAAAACTATAATGCAAGAACACTCATACAAGCTGAGAAAGATTTAGTTGTCAAAATAGGAAAATAAAAATAATTAATATTTTTATATCTAAAAACCTTTCTTTTCATTGTGGGTTGATTCAAATCGCCATCATATATATGGTACTTTGAAAGATAGCCAAAAACCAAAAGTGGAAATTACTTATAACACAACCTAATAATTGGTCATTTTGCATTATTAAATTCTTCTGCTTTTCAATAGAATTAATGTTAACGAAACAAGGATTTAAAATCGACATTTATGGTTGTTTATGTTTTCATTTTTTGTTTATTTCTATTTTGAGCAATGCTATTTGCGCCTTCACCGACCATCACTCTGTTCTGTTGCAAGATTCTTCCTCCTCCTCCTCTTAATTACTTCTAGTCTTACCAATTCTCAAAAAACACAAGTACTTGAATTAGGATATTGTTAGACTGATCTTAATTTCTTTGTACTTTTCATATTTCAGCCATATTTTCTCTTTCTTGATCTGCTATTTTAAGCTATCGACAGCATACAAACATCTCCAAAAATTAAAATTGCTGTTTGGCTTCAAGAGAAAAAGAAACTCCAACCTGCAAGCAACATTGAGAACTATCCAATTAGGCTTAATACGAAGATAATAATTCGGAAAATCATAATACCAATGCCAATCCTTTTGCAAAATTTCTTTTGTTTTCGCAGTAAGATTTTCAAGTAAACAGTCTATTTTTTAAAAATTTGTGCTTCTATTTTTAACTTCTGCTCAATAGTTTTGTTGTAGAATGCCCTTCTCTCAGCTTTTCAAAGATTGTAAACTATTATCGAAACCTTTGTCACCAGATGTAACAATTTTATTATGTTATGATATTGCCATTACATCCTTAATTCATTCAGTCTGTTGTCCTCATCTGGGCTGTTTTTATTTATTTTCTTCAAACTGCTTAATTTTGTGATGTCCTTAAATCTATTAATGTAACAAACACCTGAAAAAGGACATAAAGTAGAGTAGTTGAAATGGTATGAAGCAGAATGTGAACAATTTCCCCACTGTATATTCAATAAAGTGTTTGATTCAAAATGGTTACAAAGTATGAGACATCTGAAGACAAAGTACAGTGGCTTAATTGCTGTGAGTATAAGGTTGGGATAGCAAGTCATTTGACAATTTCTTAATTCAGTTTTACGTATTTTGTTTGATTTTTATTCACATAATCAGTTTTTTCACTCTTTTGTTTTGTTTTTTTTTGTTTTTTTTTGCATTATTTCATCCCAAGCAAGGTGATAATGCCATGAAGATGCAAGAGACTACTGGGAGTGAATGAGAATTTAGAACAGGAAACCAGATATAAATCTTTACTACTGTTCAAAAGACGAAAGTGAACCAGGTGATAGGCGAGCCTATCTACTTTATTTAAAAAAAAAACAAAAAAAAAAAACAAATTAGTAAATAAAATTCCAGAGTTTAGGCAGGAATGTTAGAAGTGTAAACTAAAAGCATGTGTGCTTCAAGTGCATGTATTCAGGTAGGGACAGTTAATTATGTAACAATTATTTCTTAATGAATTTTAACTACTTATTTAGATTTTAAGATGTGTTGTGTTGTCCACCTAAAAATGAAAAAGCAAAGGAGTATTTGTTCACTATATATTAAGTGGCCAGTAATCGTGTATATAATGGACTCTCCCATCAGATTTGGTCCATGAGGGCCCAACAATTCAGTAGAACAGTCACATGTATCACTTATTTTTAATGGATATCTATATTTGAGTAGATACTCAGTTTATTTTTTAAACAGTACATTTTCGCTGACCAGCCTGAATATTTATTGTATATATTCATTGTCTTCATCTGCTAACATTTATTATTCAAGTGAGCACATGCTGATATCTCTGCAACTACCAACATGGTGCACCCACACACAGATTTTATAAGCCAATTTCAATGTTTTTCCCAGTAAATTTGTTATTTACTGACCAATATTGGTAGAATTTTAGTATAGACTTATTCACATGGTATATTGTCCATATACATATTTCAGCTTATTCTATGTTTTATAAAAATCTTGTTCATTCTCTTGTAAGTAAATATAATATAGTTATTGATATTTGTTAATTTCAGATATAGTGAGGTTGTGAGAAAAATATAACCTCAAACCTAAATGAGTGTGTATTTGGGCAGCAATCCCTCTTTTATACAAGTTTCATTAAATACAACTGACCAGGTACTGTGGTTAAGGTGGTTTTTTTTTTTTTTTTTTTTTTTTTTTTTTTAAGTGTTCTTATACTTTTCTTGTTAGTTGTCTATAATTAAAAGAAGTCTTGCACTTGATGTCAGGTCTTGATTACTTTATCAGTTGTGAATGTTCAGAGGTTTTGAGATGACCAGGTTCAAATTTTGACCAAAACATGTAGAGAATCTTCAAAAGGCTTAATCATATTAATTTTGTGTCAATTTATGCAAATATAGATGTAAAAATCTTCCCTAATTATGGTCTTTTTATTTCTTTCATGTATTTTTATTTTTTTAAATGTTTCCTAAATTCAAAATAAAACTTAATTATCATCAAATTAGATGTTTTGCCTTTTTTTTTTATTCTTACACATCTTTTGTTTTGATATCTGCCTTTATTCCAATTGAATTTGGCTTTTTCCACCCTTTAACCAAACAGGTGTAAATGGACACGAAATCAGTTTTCTTTTTTTTTTTTTTTAACTTGTAAATTGAACTCCACTTTAAAACCATACTCCTTGATTTTACTTGAAAACATCTTTTTTCACAATATATATATATATATATAGGGCCCCCAATTTTCCATTTTAAATTTTCTTTGATTCCGTTTCACTTTAAATTATGTTTTTTATTTTTGGGAAATTTCATTTTTTTTTATAACATTTTATGAGAAATTTGCAATACATTATGCTATAATTATTAAAACTGAAAACAAAAACATAATTCAAATTTTTAAAATAATTCCAAATATCTAAAAATCTTTCTTAAATGTTAAAATCCAAGTCCAAAAATAAATTATATGTAAAAATATGTAAAATGACTAGACAATAAAACAATGGAATGTTACAGTGCATAATTATCTTTGAGGGAGAACTTTTAATCAAAACTTTATTCTTTAAGAACACCTTCAAATTGTTTTTTTTTTGTTTTTTGTTTTTTTGTTTTGTTTTTAAGTAAAAGTATTTAGATTGATTTATAATTATTGATTCATAATATAAAAATCACATTTAAAATGTCAACAGCAAATAACTTAAGTCTCAATAATAAATATCTGAATAAAGTTAAACATTTTGACTAAAATTTTACAAAACTGTAATTAAACAGTAACAACTGAATCTTTATGACACAATATCAAAAAACAAATTAGACATTAATTCAAAATTTAAATAAAACATCCTAAGTTGAAATAGTGCTCAAATTTAAAATTGCTAATTTCTTAATTTGGGAAATATCTAATCTTCTAATCTCTTCTCTAAATCTCCATTGTCATACAACCTTGTGAGTTTCTTGGTGTTCTTAGGGGTAAGACTCTCACATTGTTTATTGAGTAAATGTTTATACTGAGAAAATAAACGTTCACTATCTATGCTGGTAACAGGCATCCATATGACCTCATTGGCAATCTGTTCCAGAAGAGAACATCTGCTCTTATTTGCATTCCAAAATTTAAATTTCTTTTACAATGGTGAAGCACTGAAGATGATGCAATTATTAACCCGGAAGAATCGCTATGTGACGGTAGTTGAGCATAGAATGCTGTTTTTGGAAAAAAATTTTTCTTTATTTCTAAATTGTATGGAAGGCATGTGATAGCATTTACTTTTCTTTTATATTCATAACACAAGGTTGAAAGTTTTTTTAGAATCTTTTACTTGTAAATTGTGTAAGGTCTTAAAGGAAATGAATTTGTTAAACTTATTAGTTTTATTTTCATATCTCTGCCCTTCCAGTTTTGATATCAACTAGTGTCTCTCTTCCCTATTTCCACTTTAGCAATGGATCTTGGTAGCCATAACCAAGCCGTGACCTTGTGAGTTTCATCTTATTTGCTACATAGAGTTTCTTAGAAAAGTTTTAAAATATCTAAAAATAGACTAGCCAACATATTCTCAGAAAATCAAAGAACCAATTTTCTTTTCTCTTTTTTTTTTTTTTATGTGAACATTTTTGTTCTTAATTCTTTTTTGGGTCTTAAAAATAACTACAAATATTTGTAAAAACAAATTTTAAGGAAATAACTACATTATGTTATTGTTATATTTATTAAAATGTTTAACAAACTCAGACAGTTTTCAAAGAATTAAAAAAAAAAAATAAATAAATAATTTGTTATTATTGAAAATTACATTAAAAATACAGATTCTGTTTAAGATTAACAATTCCGTGATTCCATCAGCATGGAAAATTTGTTCCTATATATATATATATATATATATATATATATATATATATGCAGCAGTCCTTCTTTCATGCACATTTCATTGAATATGACAGACAAGGTGCTTTTATTTAGTTTTTTATACAATTTCTCATGTGATCTGATAATTTATTTCTTTTCAGATGATAAATTATATAAAACCTGTCCAAATGTTCCGAGCGATTTTGGCTATACATTTAGCCATTTTCAAGGATTAAATATTTTAACTGTTAAATAAGAAATAGTTTGTTGTATGTATGTTTTATAAAAGGTTTTCAATTTTCAAAACACGGTCAAGATATTATGTCCATGTTCAAAGTTAATATTATTAAGTGTTGGGTTTTTGGTTTTATTAATAAGGCTCCCATTATTTTTAGCCTTTTTTTTGCATGTAGATGATGCTACCAGACACTATTCGTAACATACTTGTTGACAACACTAATATAATAGCATCATCTACATGCAAGTATATATATATATATATATATATATATATATAGTGGGTTGCACAACAACTTCTCTGTGACCTTTTGTTGTATTACATTTCTAAAATGGTGACTAACTTTTTCTTTTTGTTTTTTTTGTTTTTTTTTTTTGACATTCTTAATCATTGATCACATGTGCTTTCTCTCAGCATTGCTGGACATAGTTTAGCATTCTAATTATATGGTTAAAGATTACTGGATAGGACCAATAGGAAATGTGTAAGTGCAGAACATAAATGTTGAACATTAGTTTCAGTATTGTTATGCTTACCCACTTGTGTAGCATTTGTTGGTAAATAGATTTATTTCTAGAATGTCAGCACACATGTACTCAATTTACAATGATGAACAAATCCTTGTTCTATATGCATATATACTCACAATTATCTTGATGCATCCAATTCATACTTTGTGTGTGTATAATGTGTGTGTATGATCTCTTATGAATGAGAGATCAGAAATTATGACTCGTTGCATACACACGAAAAAGTTCCTTTTGAGATCATATGAACTAGGACGAAAAGAAAGTACAGTGTAACCCGGATATAAGAGATTTTATCTGGTCCCAAATTAGAGCCTGTGTTAATAAAACGAAATAGACCAAACCCGGATATAAGAGACTTCTTGAGTTCATATGAACTAGGACGAAAAGAAAGTACAGTGTAACCCGGATATAAGAGACCCGGATATAAGTGAGATTTTCTCTGGTCCCAAATTAGAGCCTGTGTTAATAAAACAAAATAGACCAAACCCGGATATAAGAGAAACCCGGATATAAGAGACTTCTTCTCCAGTCCCGACAACTCTCTTATATACGGGTTACACTGTATATACATTTCATTTACCCTCCCCTCCACGATACATTTCCAATACCCTTGCTTTTCTCCTCCTCCTCCTCCCCTTTTATCACACTTCATGCTGTGCATTTATTTATTTTTAAATAATAATGCCATCATTAATTTTAAGAAAAAATAAAATGAAGCAATAGGAAATCAACTGACCGAAATTGCCTGAGGATATATTGAAAGGTTGCAGAATTGGTTGATCTAATTTTTTATACTTAGATTATCTTTTACAGTTTAGCTTCTATCTTTCTCTTATTACATATTCTTATTTCCTTTCTTTCTTACAAACTGGGTTACGGCCATATCACGTTGAAACATTGGTTCCTGTATGATTGCCACATTAAGCAATATCAAGCCTGGTCGGTACCTAGATAAGTGACCACTTGGGAATAACAGATGCTGTCCATTGGGCTGTGTGAGTAGTGTAATGCATAATGGCTTAGAATTGGAAATTGTAGAGCAGAGTTTCAGTTCCAGTTGGGTTCGTTATATTCATTCATGTACAAATACTCTTGGGAAAGGTATGAATACACCTCTTCTCCTTCCATCTATGGCATAATTAATAGGACTTGTATCATTAAATTACTATTATCTCCATAAAAATTCTTATCTAAAAATATTTCTGGCTTGAAATAATTTTTTTTCCTTCTTAATGATAGTTCTCAGGCAAAGAAAAAAATTATTCATTTTGTACTGTATATTTGGCCATGGAATTGTCTTCTTTGCCACTTTTCAAGGTGTCAGTTCTTTTTTTTTCTCAGGTTACTGGTAATGGAAAAGTAGATTTATTCTTGAATGTACTCAGTAGAATTCTTATTTTTATTTCATATATGGGAACATGTCAGGTGATTTAGTCATCAAATATTGCATTTTTTATATATATATATATATATATATATATATATCAGATTTTTTTTACTAATTTATCTGATTTTGGTAATAATATAACTAAACCAAGAACACTCAGTTCTTCTATCCAGTATCATCGTAGACATGTTAAAACCAATTAGATCACCAACTGCTACTCTTCTGTTCTTCAGATGCCTGACTCTAACACTTGTCATTATATATTGAAACTTATTAACTGCAGCAGAAATTTCTATTACTTGTACTTGAGGCATAAAATTGTAATGATAGAAATTCCTGTCATCTGCTGTTAATGGGCTAATGGTAAATGCACATTTGATTATATATTTGATAGACGTATTATGTCAGTAATGCTTGCATTAATTTCTGACTACTGACAATCTCTTTCCTGTTTTTGAAGACATTGAATAATGAAATATGGCTTAAAGAAATGGAGGGGTGGCAGAATATACTCTTTTTACCTTTGAGGTATTCCTCTGAAGATAGTGTTTTCTAGCAGTGATGGATATTAATCAATAAGCTTTTTGAATGATGTTTACTTGGTATGGAAAGTGGAATTGGTTAGTTGAGTTAAAATTCTGCTTGAGTTAGTTGCAATCACTTTACACTAATACCCTTGGGAAAGGCATCAGGTACTTAAAGGCATAGCCTTTTATTTTACCCCCTTTATAATGTAGACAGGCTTCTTTAGTCTTGGCTGCCAATCTAGGAGAAAGATCTCTCTGAATTCAAAACAATGGAGAAGCAATAGGGAACCATTCTAACATCTTTCGCAAGATACCTGGCATTTGATAAAAAAAAAAGCATCTTTTAATCAGATGCTAAATGCATTATAGAAATATTGGTGTCTTTACTTGCATTTTGTATTTGCTGTTTTTTTCTATTGTTGTCCTGTGTATGAGAATAAACTACATCTGGCAGCAAGGCCTTTGATTGGGAGATTGGAGGTTTTGAGGAGCATCAAACCACCTCTTAATTGCTGTTGCTCCCAGGCCCACCCTGATCTGAGGTGGTAGCACCTGTTAAGTTCTCAGCTATGGGCAAATAGTGAACCGCCCCAAACAAAAATCAACAGTACATTTTTATAGTAAAATGAACAAAATTAGATTTTTTTTTATAGCAAAATAACAATTTATGCAACACTAATGAAATATAAAAATACATTTTTATAGTAAAATTACCAATAATACATTTTATAATCTACAAACTATATATCTAAAAAAAAAACTCTTATATTTTAGAGTAAAGTTATGTACAAAATATTTAGATTTCAGCATTGAATAACCCATAGAGGTGTTGATAGACCACATAATGAAATCAACCAACTACATGTATTGATTAGAGTGAATGAAAATTTATATTTATTTTAAAAAATTTTTTTTTCTAATCCTACTGATGAAATTAAGTTAAATAAAGAATGGATTTTAAATAATTGTGAATTAGGGACTAAAGCTGATTTTAGTCTAAAGTATTTAAAAGATCAACTTAAATTAAACACTTTTCCTGTTGATTTTTTATTACATTTGTCTCTCTTCAATGGTGAATACAATAAATTTATCTGATGTAGATCTTGATAAATTTTACCCATGATATCATGGATGCCATAAACATTAATGATGGGTTACATTTAGCAATATATTTAATATTTAGTGATATGCATAGTGCACAAGTTACATATCTAACACTTTGTCCCCCAGCCCCTCAACCTCCGGCGTCTTCCTCTTTGGGTTGAGGTGTCCACTTGGCCCGAACCGAACTTAGGGGTAACTGGCCGTACGCTCCCTGAGTACCCGTAGATTATTTCAACCTGTCAACTGGTCAAGTCCCGCTCGCTGCCCCACGCTGTGTTAGTTTTTAGATCCAGTAAGCGGGGTGTTGTCCATATGTTCATGGTCGACTGGGGAAGTGGACACGGCTGTGAGAGTTGGCGCTAGGAAGATTAGATTTTGGCAAAATAAAACAAGAAATAATATCTGCAGAAGCCGGATAACAATGGGGGGAAATATTGACGTTGTTTATATAAGTGAGAATAAAAATATTTAACATAAAATGAAAGAAAAAGACAAAATGCATCCAGCGAATTCCCAACAGAGATAGGGTTTATGTGTGATAAACGCGTATTGAATCGCCGGGGGTAGGTTTATGACTAATAGTCCAGTCTCATACAGACTTCTCAGAACAGGGGGCAGTCTTCTTTCTCTCCTCCAAAATTCTCAAGCAAATCTCTCGACTCATTGTGACGACAGTCTCTTTCCCCCCACTCTCTCGACAACAGTCTCTTTCCCCCGACTCTTTCTTATTAGCAAAATCTCAAGTTAATATAGAAAAAGGATCAGCTGATCACAATTGACCCTCGGCTCGGCACGCAGCTACCACGAGCCTCAACTAATCGTGATTTCCAAAGTGCCAAAAACCATCCCTTGACATGTAAACCTATTCTCCAATTATTTACCTTATCTCAATCACGAGTTCTTCTCGCTTCACCAAAATTATACTTTGGGATATCTAAACATTGATTCAAACTTTTAATCAAAACAAATACTGTTAAACAAAACCAAGTATCTTGCCCATCCCCATTGTTTACTAGTGACCCAGGTTTAAAACATCGCCTCCTGCCCTGAGATCGTGTTTCTCATCGGTAAACAAACATCTTAACTCAAATTGTACTTTGATATATACACACTATTTCCATTTCCAGTCAATAAGTTATATTTGTGTGTGTGTGTATGCCTCTCTCTGTTACACATATTGCACAATGTAAAAAAAAAAACAAAAACAAGAAAAAGCTAAAATATGTATAAAAAGTTTGTTCTTTTTTACCTCAAAAATAGTCTGTTTTATGCCTGATGATTGTCTGCTACATTCTACTCTAAATAACATTTTACGGTAAATAATAAAGATAGGCTTGTTTTTATGCGCTCTCTCTCTCTCTCCCCCCCATAAAAGCAGAGTTAAAAGAAATTAAAAGGACTCCAGAAATGAGATCAAGGCTCACGACAAATACAGAAAATGAACAATGAAACATGAAAAGAACATAAGGAAAATTTATTCCTTTAAAAAATTGATTCCTTTTTTTTGCCTGTTGTCATGAAACTGGAAACACGTGTAGCAAAAATATGAAGAATAAAATATAATATATACACCAAAACAAAGCCACATTATAACCCAAAACATTTGCAATTTCTCTCTCTTTTTTTTTTTCTCTTCAAAATATACATTTTTCTCTCATTGGAACAACTATAACCTTTTCTATATATATATATATATATATAGGTAACTATACTTGTGTCGAAAAACCTTCAAACTCTTGATTTAACAACAGCCAAATCAATCACGAAGGAAAAAAAGGTTTTAAAAAAAGAAAGAGCCAGGAACATGAAAGTCTGTCGAAAATAATCGCACAGATACAGGTTCAAGGCCCAAAGAAAAAACCCCGATACGAGTAAACAACTAACTAAAGAGCTCAATACAAGCGTAGAGCAAACCTAGTATTGACTAATATATATATATATATATATATATATATATATATATATATATAGCTATACTTTGATATGGCAGTACAATCATCGGGCCATCAGGTCTTGTCTCTCTTGATAATCTGATGATTGTGCTGCCATATCAAATATTGATGCATATGAAACATTTGATTGTGTAAAAGTACCTTTTTAATATCTATATATTACTTTGTTTTTCATTTTCTGTATTATACAGGTAACCTTGCCATATTTGTTAGAGATACGTATTTGTGCACATACATACATATATATATATATATATGTAAAAATATTAATACCACTGTCAATCTTCAGCCATTTTAGACTCTATATTGACACAATTTTGACATTTCTACATGTTTGTCCATCATAGTGCAGAAGAAATAACATTTTGTTTCCTTGTCTGAATGACCATAAAAACTCTTATGGCAAAGGAAGTTTTTTTTAAATTTTTTATTTATTTCATTTCCTAGACTATTTAAATAAGACAAAAAAATTGAAAATTGATTTCTTTTTCTTTTTTCTTCTTATTTCTGACATTTAAGCTCTGATTTTACAGTTACTGTATCCAACTTTAAGAAGCTTAAAATAAATTCTTTCAATTACACATCTTAAAAAGTGTGCTTATCTTCTAAAACAAATTATTAATATTTTAAAATTAGCTCCAACCTGTGTTGATTTTTACTTTCCAAGGTACATATGCAAATGCATACTTGATAACTTTTCTTCACTGCAATATTCTGTATTGAAATTGCTGATTGCCTGCCAACTCTCTTCCTATAATTAACTTGTCACTTGTTGACACAGGGCAAAAAAAAAGAGCACTTTTTTCATAACTTTTTCCTCTTGAAAACTAGTCATTATTGGGCCTTTAATTATACAAAAAGGTTGAAGGCTAATCACTTTTACTACAGTGGATTTCTCTCAACAACAAAAAAAATTAAATAAATATCCAATTTTTTAACAGTAGCTAAATTCTCATTAAAAAAAAAATTATTTGTTGATAAATAATCCGTTCATATTTGTGTCTTAACAGTTTTTATGTTTTTTACCCTCAAAACTTCAATTATTCTGAATTTCTGGGATGAAGAATTAATATTATTTACATACAGACTATTGTACTCATTTTTGTTGTTATCAATGTTTTGGTCTTCATCAGGTAATTGTCAGCTGTCGGACAATAGCCTAGTGAATTAAAGTATTGGTTTTTGAATTTGGTGACATTGTAATTGAGTTCAATTCCTGGACCAGGCAGTGTGTACTTGGACTCCTCATTTTTTTTTGGTTTCACTCTAAGCAAGGCAGGAATGCCACTGGTATGCATGGGGTTACAAAGAGTGAAGGTGAGAGAAAAGACTGGGTATAGTGGGGACCAGGCAAAGGATAAAAGCTGAATGGGGTTCAAGAAGATAGAAGATGGTGATTGATGTTGCATTTAAATTTTTGAAGATTGTAGTTATCAGGGAAGCAAGGAAACAGAGGATTTCGACAGGCAGGAAGTGCGAGAAAAGAAACTGTTGGAGTAGAAGTGGTAGTTGCATTTAGCTATTTCAGCAGTAAACAGGTGGGACCTAGTTGACAATCTAGTAGCATGCTTAAATACATTCAGTCGGGGCACTAGGGGGGAAAAAAGTTTGTTTGAGCAGTTACCATGAAAATATTTGTAGAAAAAACATAGGTAAGCCACTTCACATTGTTGAGAAAGTGACTGAAGTCAAGATGCTAAGTCAGTAGTAATTACATTGCAGATCCTTCTTTGGATTTTGTCAAGAACCTCAAGATGAGTAGCAGGAACACCAGACCAGATATAGCTACAATATTCAATGCACAGACAAATGGTAGATTTGTAAATGTGCAAGATGAACTCTGGTGAGGAAAACCTTCTGGCATGACACAGTGACCCAACTTTCCTTGCAGTAGATGCAGCTATTGATTCGATGTAGTTGTTCCATTTTAAATCAGTTGAAAACGTGAGGCCAAGTAAGCGCAGTGTGTTGCTCTCTTTGAGTCTAGCATCAGCCATACTGATGGTCGTCAGGAAAATTTTTCTATGGTGGTTGAATGAGAGTAGTTTTTGGGAAATGGGGCGAGCAATAACTGAGCAGTACTAAATAAGAACTAGATGAGATCTACCTGAGCTTGGACAGCAGAATGAGAACAATCTACCCCTAAATAAAGGCTTCAGTTCCAAATTCCCTACAGGTTACCCAGATCAACAGTCATCTGATGAAAGCCAGAGAGCACAACAGCCAAAACATTGTGATAACAAATCTGCATGTAAATAATGTAAATATATTTAAAATGTTCCAATTTTTTTTTTTTTATTCATTTGTATATGTTTTGAAATTTTGTTTCCTCATTTCAAACCATTAAAATATACAAATGAATAATAAAAAAAAACAATTTGAACTTTATTGAATTTTTCTGTTGGTAATAATTAAAATCATTCTTTAAAGTTGCATATTTTGTTTTGTTAAGTGTCTGTATTTAAAAATGTGTGTACACACAAAATTTGTTTGAAATTGAAATGTACATTTATGCTGAGATGGCTAACCTCTGGATAAATAAAAAAAAAGTGCAGTCCTTTGAAGTCCTTTATGACTCCTGTATTTTAACTGAATATATTTTTCCTTGGTTCACTGGCTTGTTCAGCCACTATAGCCCACAGGAATCACTTCCAGGTGTTCCAGTGTGATAGTTCTGACTATAATAGACACCTGTTTGTGTCTGCTGATAAAGGTGTTCTCAAAGAGACTTATAGCACAAGACTCTGTATAGCCTTTAACAGGTTTGGCTCTCATGACTACTGGCAGTTCTGTAATAGTGTGTTTAATGAGAGTAAGTCTTCTATCCTTCCTCTCTTCACTCAATTTGAGGTGTTAATATCTACTGATAAAGCAGACTGTTTTGCTCATAAATTCTCTTCAAATTCTATTCTTGACTCATCTGGAGAATCTTTACCTGACTTTCCACTTAGAAATGAGTTCCTATTGAGTGATATGCATAAAACGCTGTTCATGATTTCTGCTATCATCTCCAGACTGGGTCCTTACAATAAGTGTGTTGTTGCTTCTTGCTTATTGGAAACCCTCTTCTAAGAACTCTGGTGAATCATCTGATCTTTCTATCAGCCTATTAGCCTTCTACCTCTTTTTGGCAAAGCTCTAGAGGCTCTAATCAACTCTGAATTGGTTTCACTTTGCAGGATCTTATTTCAGATATGGCTTTCGCTTCTCTAGGTCAACTACCGATGTATTAATGATTATTGCTGAAAATGTATCAAACTTAATATAAGAATGGTGAGGATTGGGCTGCTGTTTTAGATATCTTGCAACCATCTGACAGGGTTTGACATAATGGTCTTCTTCACAAGTTGAAAGGTTATGGAATTTCTGGACAAATTTTTGAACTGTTTCAATTTTTCTTACCTTTCATTTCATGATTTGATATCTTGACTGGCCACTTTTCTAGATCTTTTTGCATTAATGCAAGTGTTCCCCAAGGCTATATCCTTGGGCCTACATTGTTCTTAATTTTCATCAGTGGCCTCAGTTCTTAACTTAGTATCTACACTGATAACACGATTATTTACTCTTGTCTTAATAGTAAGTCTGAGTATAATAAGGTAAAATTGGCAGCCGATCTAAAAAAATTACCTACATTTGGTTGTTAACTGGGGCAAGGAATGGCTTGCTAATTTTAATGCCTCCAAAACAAAACTGCTCTCTATTAATCATCTGAGAGAACCCTTTCTGCCTTCCATCAACATAGCTAATGCTAACCTACAGGAGAAGGACTTGTTCCTAATCAGGCTAATGTTTTCCACTGGCATGAAGTTGAAAGATTATATTGAATCAATTGCTAGATCTGCTGCTAGAAAAGTTAGTTTTCTGTGTCATGCTAGATAATATTTCTTACCTGAATCTGCCTTACATATTTATAAGTCTACCATTCATCAAATATTGCTTCCACATATGTCTAGTGCTTCTGCTGGATATTTAGAGATCCTTGATAAAATCCAAAGAATAATCTGCAATATCACTGGTCCTTTTCCACCACTGTAATGTAGCTTCCCCGTGCCTCATCTTGCTGAAAATTTTCACGCACTATCTGTATAGCACATTGACATGAAAAAGATTTTTTATGCTAAAACAATAATAAATACATTATAGATCTATAAACAAAATTTTACAATTCTCTCGATATGTGAACTTCAACACACTTGAATTCAGCCCTTTTTTGCAATATTAAGTACTAATTATTTGTATTTAGTTAAAGTTTTACAAGAAAATCATTGGCGGGTCTTGTTTAATTTACACCCTCAGTTTCTTGAGTAAATATAAAACAAATGAATTATTAAATACTTCATATTTTTTTATATTGCATTTTTTACCAATGCTTTAAAAATTTAATTTCTTTCTCTTTTTTCAGACTATGGGGTGCTGTGTGCGTAGTCGCCTTTAACTTCATCATATTCCTTGCTATTGTATCCCATCTGCGAGCAGTGCTTTCCGATCCAGGCATTGTGCCCATTCCCAGGACAACCCTGGATTTTTCCGATATGCACTCTGGACAGAAAAGCCCTTGTATGGTAAGTTGCAAAAATTCTTATTAAAAAAGCTTTAAGTGGAGTTTGACATCTGGATATGTTTACTGTATTTGTTTGGTTCTTTTTGTTGTAACATAAAATAATTTAGATTTGGTTTTGGTTCTTGCCTTTATTTCTGATATTTTAAATAATTGTAAGAAATTGATCTGTGCTGTAATAACAGTGGAATCATATTATAGTGAATTATTAAAGAAAGTAAAGATCGGATAGGTAAAAGTTATTTGATATGTTTCATAGAGTCTGCATTTTTTTTTTTTTTTTTTTTTTGCATGGAAGAATCAAGTTTGTTTGCATTGATCTCTTCCTCTTGGATCTGATTTTAAGAACTGCATTTTTCATTGATCATTGCTGTTCTTCAATAGATGATCAGGTGCCTGATCAGTTCTAAAAGTTGATGATATAATGAGAACTTGACCAGTGCATACAAACTTCTTTCAAGACATATCTGAAATGTGGATGGGGGATATTTCCCAGCATTGAAGATGCTACCCGATTTTAAGTGGAAAATTTTAAGACTAAATAAATAAAAGAAATATGAATGCAACTTTCAGAGGAAAAGTAAATTTTCAAATTTATTTCAAGCAAAAAAAAAATTGCATCTTTGACACTGGGAAATACAGTAAATAAAAATATTGGTAATATGAAAATAAAATAAAAAAATTGGATGGCACCAAATTAACCATTTTATTTCTTTTATGTAGCGTATCCCTTCAGGGAATAAGGGGATCATGGCTCTCCACAACTTCTGTTGCTCTAAGTAACTTTTGATTCTTTAACCACCCTTCTTTGTCTTTGTTCTGCCATCTGTTCATACAAACTTGTTAAATAGGTTACATGCTGTTTCTCCCGGCTTCTCTTGGCTTCAATATCTGGAGAGTGTTAAATTCTCCAAGCTCTTTTTCCTCATTGTGTCCAGGATTTTTAACTTTCTGATTGTAAGTATCTTTGTTCTTATTTTCCTTAAAACTTGCTTACATATTCTGTTCAGGTTTTATTCTCAGCATCCATTGGTTGAACTGCATTTTTGTTGTTTCATGCCTCCTCTTCAACTGTTAAGAGATTGTCCAACATTCACTGCCATATAGGAGATTAAATATTATATAGCAGTTCAGAATTTTTTTTTTTTTAAACAAAATTTTCATTTCTCTTAATATTTTGCTTAGTTTATGGAAGGTAGTTTTATTAATATTTATGAAATTTTTCATAAGTGTGCATTTTTAAGCCTTTTCTATGTTGGATCCTTCAATGTTTAGGAATTTGTCTCTTGTAATATCATATTTTATGAAATGTGTTTTAAATGAAGCTTTTGTTCTGCAAAATTACCTTTTAGTATTTATATCATTGAATGACATAGACCCCAAAAATTGATTATTAAAGGCAAATACAGGTTCTTGTTAAAAACTGAAAAATGTTAATTACTTTCATCAAGCACATGTTTGTTTTTTGTGGGTGGTGGATTCTTTGGTCCACTCTTCTTTTGTGGGTAGTGACCACACACATGTTTAAATAGGTGTGAATAAAGGAACTGACTGATTTTAAGTGTCTGACAATCAGTTCTATTACTGTAGAGCTTTTAGTTATGTATATGCTTGGCATGTTTTTAATGAAATAAAAAAGTAATATTTACACTAGATACTTACAGGTATACAGTTATTGTTGTATTCATGTATTGTCTATTGTCTAATGAAATTGTCAGTGTCAATTGATCAACATGAGCATGATTGGCACTTTGACAAGTGTCAGTGTATGTGTGGCTGAGTGGTTAGAGCATTAGCATTCTGATCCTGAGGTCTAGGTTCAAATCTCATTACGGTCAATTTGTCAAGGGGGCCACTTTTTGATGCTCTTAGCATGGAGCACTGTTGAGAAGTGCTTGTAAACCACACAAGTGAATTCTGACCTTGTGATTGAAATTGAGTTGATGAAGCTGTTTGGGAGCAGTTAGCAGTTATGTTAGCACAAAGTCACAAGTCATCAAGACAGGGTGTGAACATACTGACCTTGTGAGCATACTGACCTTGCTAAGAACTTTTCATCATACCATATTGGGTGTTCTTTCCTAGGAACTGTAGCTTGACACTACTCAACACAGTAGCAGTATAAGCTGCATTAAGGCAAACATATATTGAAAGTGCACCTATTTCAGAATCCTCCAAGAGAAATTCATGTCTAGGTGTAATTGACTTCTGCTTTCAAAAGGTCCACACTTCATACTGATGTTATCCTTTTATTTAGGAAATACACCTTGAAATATAGAAACAGATAACGAATATATCTCTTGAAATGGAAAAATGGACAAACAAAATACACTCCAAAGAAATACACAAACAAGTTAAAAAACACTTGTCAAACAGAAACCATAATTTGGAACAAAATCAAAGAAATGATAAAGGCACACATGGTGTCTCAGAGGAGAATTTTAGACTCAGTAGGGAGCAGATATTTACTGTATTGAATCATAGACCAGCAGTAGCTAAAAGAAAGAAGCATGTGTAGCTTTCTTAATCCTAAAGGTTTATATGGTAGTAGACTTGTAGAAAATTATAACTAAACATGTCTCTTTAAGGGATAAATGTCTTTTTTTTTTTTATTAAAAATTCTCATAATTTTAACACTGTTGCTACTACTATTACTGACTACTACTACTCAAAGTCTCTAAGCCTGGTAACACACATACCGGGTTCTTTGGCAACCATTAGACTAGGGTCATGCAACCTATCTCCATTTCTCATAAAATTACTATTTAATCCAATATGGGATAACTAAAATTAATAAGAATAACAGTAATTAAAATTCTGATTAAGATAGGCTACATTTAAAATTTAGATATATTGGAGGTCAAAGTTTAAATCCTGGGCCTCTCTGCTTTAATATTTTGATGTAAACTGATGTTATTTTATTCTTTTTATATATACACACATATATATATATATATATATATATATATATATATATTATTGTCTGAAAATTATTTTTTTCCAAGTACACACACAAGATTTCTGTCTTGTCATTTATTTACCTAATGTTTGATCCATGGAGAAGTTTTGTTTGTTGTCTAAAATGATCATTAGGCTACAGACTTATTGATGTCAATAATTGCTTGACACTTGCTTTTACCTCTTAAAGATTATTTTAGAAATAGGTGAATGGATGGCAGTGTGGGGACAAAGCGGGATAGTAAAAAAAGGAGTCAGACATTGTTTGGACAGGTACTTGTGGAGAGCCATGATTGCCAACATTCTGAAGGGACATGATGCATAAAAGAATATTTCTGTTTCATTCATGTTTCTCGTGTGTTTGGTACTATCCTTTAAAATTTCTAATTTTCTTTTTTTTTTTTTCTCTTCTCAAGCTGATTTTTTTTATTTCCACCAGATGTATCTTTTCTCATTTATGGGAAAGACATTACTAGTAGTCACTAATTCTTACCATATAATTAATTGAATGTACCGTTCTTGATCTGTTGGCATCAAAGAAAACAAATATCAAATAATTACTCGGGCAAAAAAGCTAAAGTTATCAGAAAACTAGGTGTGAACATTCCACAGAAATTTATCTTGAGTGTTTTAATAACTGTCTTTTCATTAATATCATTTACAGGAAACAGGCAAAGCCTCTTGTATATGATTAACAAATGTTAAAAATAACTTTACAATTTCTGTGAAATGTTTAAATGCAAATTTTGCTATTTGGCTTGGTTGATGTAGATGTTTGGCATTTGTCTTCTGTTACCACCCTGAAATGACTAAGATTCTAGCATAATAAAATCATACATTTAATTTGGTGGGGTCTTTTTTTTTATCCTAACCTTCAGGATTCTTGTAAAATTTTTAACAACATTGATAATCTTTTATTGTTTATAAGAAAATATTAAAATAAGTAGCAAACTTTTATAAGAATAGCAAAAGGAAAAAAAAAAACTGTTATTGGAAACTTATGATTTATTTCTAGGTCTATTTGCTGACATGATAAACCTGCCTTGGTTAAAAATCAACCTTTGGCCTCATTTTGACAATTAAAAAAAAAAAGAAAAAAAACTATACAAGAATTTACCTTATTTTTATTATTTTCAACATCAAAAATATTATTAATGTTGTCAAAAGCTTGAGAAGTGGGATGAGACAAAAAACATGGAAGAAAGCAACAAAAAATTGTATTACTATTGCAAAATTTTTTCTATCAGTAATAAAGTTTGCAAATGGAGCCAATGCCTTTGTAAGTAGAGGACTGTGGACAATAGTTTATTTTTTATTTTTCAATTTTATTTCATTGACTTTTCTGTGGATTGTCTTTCAGAGAGAGGGAAAGCAAAAGGGGTTTATCCTGGCATGTTTCTCCTCCTCAGTTTAAATTCCTGCCCATTTTTCTCCCCTCTTCCATTGCTCAGTGTTTTTCATGACTGGTGTATGCTTTTGTGTCCAGTCCTCCCATTTGTCTTGTTTCTTCTTCTTGACAAAAGATTCATGTCCTGCTGCCACTTTGCCTTTTTGTGCTTTCAATGGTTTATATTCGTACCAAAAATAAGGGCAAAAAAGTTTGAAGAGCAAATGTGAGATCGGGGTAAGAAACAAAAAGAAAAAAAAAACGTTTGAAATTTTTATTTATATTTAAAATATTTATCTAATTTCAAGTAATATCTTTATTCCACTTTTTATTTTTTATTTGAATAAAAGTTTTTTCTTTTCAAAATTCTAGATGCTGATAAATCTCAAAAAAAAAAAAAATCCTGAATTTGATTTTTACTCTATTCAGTTGAACCTCGATTTTACAGACCAGTTAATTTATCATTTTTGTTTGTGTTTATTGACAGGAAACAATGATTTTGTCTGCATTTGTCTACAATTAAAAATTTTTCTCCTTCTTTTCAAATTATAAAAATCCAGTAAAAGGACAGTTTTTACATAATCCTTTCATAGAAAACTGAAGTAGGCTGTACCATTGATAGGCCATAATCTGATAACAGCAAAAACATAACTGAGTTCAGTAGTATGAACAGTTCTTGAAATGATTGACTTTCTCTAATTCTGACATCTAATTGTGAACAAATGTTAAAATAAAAAAATTTTCGTAATAGTAATATTTACTGAGAGCCTATTCTCTATCCTCAACATCATTGTATTTTTTAAAAAATAAATGAAAGTGAAAAAAATCATGCTGATTAAAATAATATATAAGTAATAAATATGATTGTAAAAAAAATGATAATGATGTTGATTAAAATAATATAAAATTATGGTAATAAAAAAAATGATGGTAAAAAAAATGAAAACAAAATAAAAATGATGGTAAAAAAATAAAGATAGTAAAAAAATAATAGAAAAATAATGATAACAAATGATGATGATTAAAATAATAAAAAATAAAAAGGCAAAAATATTTATTTCTATTCATGATGAAAATAGACTTATTTTCAATATTTACATTGTTCGAACTGTTGTCCTAAACTTTGTTGCTATATTCACGTTTTGGCTCTTGTACACTCCAACCTTCTTTTGGTGATTGGAATCTCGAACTGAACCCCTTATTTCATCCACCTGGGTAGATTGTTCTAGTTCCACATGCCATGCCTCTTCCGGATGTCTCTGTATCAGTAATCTCCCTTTAACTCTCCAAGATTTTGTTCACCTCAGCTGTAGCCAAGTATTGAACTCACAACTCTTTGGGTTAAGTCATTGAATTCAACCAACACTTTTATCCATTGGGGATATCAGTGTATGAATTTTTGGAACTTATATACCTAATGTCTCAGTTACCTTTTTACCAGAGCTTATATTACAATATAACCAGTAATACCAGAGAAAAGCACTCTGGTATTACTGGTTCCCATATTGTATTCATTTCTATGCTTGGCCAGCTTAGGAGATTTTTGTGGCCTAGCTTATGTGTTGATTCCTTAAGTTTTCACAATTTTCCATGATGTTCCTTGTCTATTATTTCAACCTCATCCCACAGGAGACAGTGATCTCCTTTTTCCCTTTATATGTGATCAGCTATGCCTGATTTTTCTATCCCCCCCTCATATTATGGCTTTACAGTGTTTTTAAGGGTACGACCTGTTTCTTCTTTATATTTCTTACCACAGCTGCATGGCATTCACACAGTCCTCAATCCTGTTATCCTCTATGGGATGTTTTATTTGGAAGAGGTTTCTGCAAAGTGCTGAACCACTTTTGAAAGTCGTCCTGATGTAAATAGACTAGTTTTAAATGCAATCTTGTGATGTTGAGAAGTTGGAAGAGAAAAGTGATGATTTATAAGTAGGACTTTGTTTTGGTTGATTTACTTTTTTCCTTTGCAGTTGGTGAACATTTCATGCCACAAAAGATTGGTGTTTGATTAAAACTATAAAGAGATAGAGAGGGGCAAACTTGATGATTCGTATTCTTACAACTATTATACTTTGTTTTCCACTTATGGCCATGTCACATTGAAACACTGGTTTTCATCCATTCACCAATGTTAAGCTTGGTCACTACCTAGATGGGTGGTGGCTCAGGACAGCAGGTGCTATAATAGATAACAGTTTGGAGTGAGAAATCTGAAAACAGCATTTTAATTACAGAGTTCATTACATGCACTCCTGTGCAAATACCCTGGCGAAAGGTATGAAGCCATCTCTTCTCCTTCTAGCTATGGGTTAAATAGCAGGCCAGACTGCATCCTATACATTTGGTTGGCAACCAGTCTACTGTAGAAAGTAACAACTGCCTACTGTAGGAATCCTTCTGCCAAGTCAATCATGAAAGGTAAAGAGACCTGATTACTCAAGCATGTTTCATGCATGGCAGGAAGGAAAGATAAAACTTTAAATATTTCAAAATTAAACCTGGCTTACTTGGACTTATATGTAATACTATCTAATGTTTATAACATGTAATTTGTCTATTAATACACTCTTACTTATATATATATATATATATATATATATATATATATGTGTGTGTGTGTGTTAAAGTGCTCAATATCAGGGATAAAGTATATGTAAATATAAAAGTTGACATTGAACAATCAAGTTTGCGTTTAAGTGCAAAACAGACTGTCACCGCTGGTTGCTGACCTCAATGTCTACACACACACACACACACACACACACACACACACACACACACACACAATATACTCGTGTATAAGTCTACTTCATGTATAGCACAACCTCTGAATTAAAAAAAATTTTTTAAAATGGTATTATACTCAAATATATATTGTGTGTATCATCATCATCGCCTTGAATTTTTAATCGTAGCGAGGATCTGAATGCAGAAGCCATATTGAATCTCCTCCACAACAGTCTGTCAATGGCAGCCATCAGCAATTCTGGTATAGTCATACTTGTCTATTATTTGACATTGTCTAACCAGTTTTTGTGTTGGTGTCCTCTCCAAAATCCACCTTCAACAGCGCCTTGCATGATGACTGCCCAAACCACACCATTTTTCTCCATTTGACAATGGTGAGAGAAGTGGTAGCCCACAAAACTTTCAACCTTTTTCCGCAGAAACTCATTGGTTTTATGTTCCTAATAGAAGATGACAAGATGTTTTCTCATGCATTTGTCCTCAAACGCTTGGATCTCCCTCTCTGTATCCGCCAAGTGTCCACATTTCACATCCATGTAGGAGAATGGAGACTACCAGCGATTTGAATAGTCTCTACTTTGAAAGCTGATTTTGCCCCTCCATATTCTTGTCAATTTTAGCCATTGCTGTGGATTTCTGGGCTGCAGGTACCATCTTTAGACAAGATTGCTCCTGAGTATTTAAAACTGGACACTTCCTCCAGTGAATTCCTGTTCATGGTAATTTTGACACAGGTGTTACTGTTTGTGCTATTCACCATTACTTTGGATTTCTCGGAGCTGACCTCCAGTCCATATGCTCTTGCTCATTCAAAATGTTTGTTGGTCATGTCTTGGAGCTCACTGTTATTACTGCTATGAGATCAATGTTGTCTATAACACACAGGTTGCAGACTGATCTGTCACCGATAGAGATTGAATGATCATGGCTTTCAAGGTTTCTTGCATGATTTTCTCTAGAAATAGTTTGAACAATGTGGGTGAATTTATGCATCCCAGTTTCATGCATCCCAGTTTCATGCCGACAGTTGTCCGGCATCTTTATATAGGGACTGGATGACTTGGATAATTCCGTTATCTAGATTGCATTGCAAAATTTGCTAAAGATTATCATGCCACACACAATCAAATGTTTTCTTGAAGTCGACATTTGTGGATTACATCCTTCTGATGTTGCAGATATTTCTCTACAAGGATCCTACAATTGAAGACCTTTTCCATTGTACTTTGTCTGGTTCTAAAATCTGCTTCTTCCTCTGATAGCAGTTCTTCAGCCTTGGATTTCAAATCTTTCAAAATGATATGGAGCAGGACTTTACTAGGATGACTGATCAGGCTTATTGTTTTATAATTTTGACACTGATTGAGGCTTACTTTCTTTGGCAGAGGTATTACCAATGACCGAGTCCACTTGGTAGGCCACTTATTTCATTCACAATTCTGACATACTGCTGTTATGGCTTTGATGGTTTCTTCACTTCCTTGTTTTCAGCTCAGAGGGAATATTATCCACTTCAGGTGACTTGTCAGGTTTCAAGCTTCTTACTGCCAACTCAACCTCCTCTTTCAGTATTGACAGACTGGTCTTGTCTTCTTCTGTGAAGTGCTGGTCATTTTGTGTGTGTGCATGCATGCATATATATATATATATATATATATATATATATATATGCAGAAATATAGTCTTAAAGTGTGCTATATTTATGGGGTAAAGTGCTCAATATCAGAGATAGAGCGTGTGTAAATATGAAAGTGGACATGGAAGTCAGCACTTAGAGGCGACAGTCTGTTTCATGCTAGTGCAATCGTCAGGCGAGATATATATATATATATATATATATATATATAGCAAGAATTCATCCAAATAAGTTTTATTAAATACCACTGACAATGTCTATTGGCCAATGGTAATGTTTTTGTATTATGTTTAAGTACTTTTGACTATCATGGTCATTGTTAAGAACCAGGAGTTATCAGGATGGTAAGCAAGATTTATTTGACTGAATTCTAGTGTCTTTTTAGATTACTGAAATTAGATTGAAGTCAGTTGAAAGTGATGTCATCTGCAATGGTCCAATGCGAAAGCATGTGTCAAATACTTACATGCTTTTTTAATATTGACTATGATAGTCAAAACTGCTTAAATATCACACACATACACTTTGGACAATTTATTTATTAAGGCTTATGGTTATATCGCATTGAAATACCAGTTCCCGTACGATCACTGAAGTTAAGCAACATTGGGCCTTGTCAGTAACTGCTTGGAAATACCAGGTGCTCTTTGGGAAGTGTTGTGAATGCCTAAATGAATGTCCTCAAAAACAAACCTGCATCACATGTGACTTATTCCAGAATTTGATGGCTACACATCAGTGGTTGAATGGATTGAAAATTGGAGCTAGTTTGCAAACTGTGGAGAGCATCATTTTTCTTTTGGACAGGCCAACACGTGAATGTTGTTTACTTGGGTAAGCATTGTTGTCGCTTTCTTTTTCTGGCTGGATTTTACATTTTTTCCTTGGAAAATGACGCACATGACGCTGGTGTGTTTTTGAGGATGATCATTTAGGCGTTCACTACACTCCCCCCCTCTTCACATAAGTGACAACCAGGGGTAGGTATTGTTACTTGTGTGCTTCTTCTCAGTGGAAGACTAACATTTCAACTCTGGACAAATTGCTTCCCATGGGAGTAGGAAGTTCTGGGTCACTTGCTTCTGTAGATGCATCAGTAACGTCCCTGATCTCTACTAATCTTTCACTTTCTAAAGAGTCGGTGCTGGTGTCACTCACTGACGCATCAGACCCGGTAAAGAGGCATAAATCTTTTACATGGCATGGCATTTCATCAACAACAGTCCTTAATTTATACATGTTTTATTAAATAAAATGGACAAGGAATGTCTGTTAATCCTTTTGATTAGTTTCTCCTGGTGTTGAATAAGTAAACTTGTAAAGTAGTACATTGAAATTATATCTCATGTTTTGAGTACTTGTGACCATCATCAAGTAGCAAAAATGATCTTACAAGATTATAAAGAAAAGTATTCATGAAAATAAAGGATAAAATCTTCAAACTGTATTTGTTGCAAACAAGACTATCCTTTTCAATGAAAAGATGGTTTATGTTTTTAGAATATCCCAAAGCTTGTTATTTCACTGTAGTAATAATAAGTAACAGTTATAGGTTTTAATAAAGATCATTCTTTAAAAAAAAATAGTTTGTGGTTTTTCCTAATGTTGTCTCTGTATACATTCATTATTGGATTTTCTTGCCATATTTTATGATCTGTGAAATAAAGGCTCAACTGCATCCCTCCCTCAATATTTTATGTATTTAATGATTTAAATATCTCTTTTATTTTTTACAAAGTTATCAAGGTTTAATTCCTGGATTATTAGTTTATGTAGTGATAATTGCTTACTAGCTGCCTTTAGTACAATCTGTGGTGACTGTATTTAAAGTGCCATATTTGTAGTCTGTTTGCCATGTACTCTTTTGCTATTTTTTTCATGTTTCTCTTTGTAGAATATAGTGTACAGTTTTGTACTGTATTAAGTTTAGATTTTGTAGCTTTTTTTTTTTTAGTGCGCTAGTTAGAATGCTATGCGGAACTACTAAAGATTTTCATTTTTTTTTTTTTAATTTTATGCACTACAGCAGCTTATGTTTCTGATAAGCTTTCAAATAAACAATTCAAATTCTGCTTTCAAACATTGAGAATATTTTTTTTCAGCTTGAATATAGATCATTCCTGACTCTTTATAGAGGGATATTTGCAAATGACACTCTACCTTGTCTACAGGGTTATTATAAGTGGCAAAAAAATGACTCTTTTTTTTGCTAGACACTCAGTTTGCTATTATTTTTATCTCTATCCATTAATGGCCATATGACTCTCATGGTTTTATACTATGGAAAGAATATTATCCTCAATTAATTAGCTCTAGTTATAAAGGCCTAAAGTATTATGAATATGTACTAAGAGATGGATTGAACAAAGAATCTAAATTGAACTTAACAAAAATATCTCACTTGCTCCAAAACCCAAATTATTAACCAGAAAGCTTGATTCCTGTTCTTAAAAAATCTCATCAGATGAAGACTTTCATATGGATGTCATGCATGATGCGAAACCCATTCAGAAATATCTAGACTCTCACATGTATGCAATTGCTTTCTTAGAGGAATGCTTAAAAATGGCTTTGAATGAGTTAAATCTATGGGTCTCAGTGAAGACCATCTTTCTTTGAACCTTGTGATCTGGAACTATACAATCACAAAGAACTGTGTCAAATAACAGAAATCACATTACTGAAAGACTATCAACAGCAACAACTAAGATAGCACATGTAACTTGAAGAGAAAATAATGACGCAATGAAGATGTTAACATTCCACACTACAAATAAAAGGTTAGGAAGGAAACTCCCATCAATACTGGAAAGAGCGTTAACAGCTTCTGGGCTTGAGAAATTTATTTTCCTAAAAAAATTATTTTGAGAGAAAGAGTTTGTAAATTTCAGCTGACAGCAGTACTGGATGCTTGATTCAATGAATGCTGAATATTTCTTTGTAAGAAAACAGCTACTGTTGTCATTATCATGGATTGTAAGAGTTGCTTCAGTTCAGATTCTATGTTGAAACCACTCCTTTCTTTGTCCATTGAAAATTGCCATTTTTCTATTAACAACATGTGGCAATGTTGACTTCTGTTGATACACTCCTCCAACAAACTATTTTTTTTTTTGTTTTTGTTTCAGACAAAGGTTTTTTGCTTTGGCTGACTTAGTGGTTAATGAGTAATTCTGATAGTGATTTCAGTTCTATATTTATGCTCTTGAAAATCAGCTGAAGGAAAACATTTTCCTATGTTCATATAGGAATATGTGACAATAACAAATAAGCATTACAAAGCAAATTCAGATTAATTGGATAATTAACCTTGTTTAAAAGAAAAACATTTTTTGCTCAGTCAGCCAGTTTTATTGAGTTGACCGCTCAAAATAAAAGAACAAGAGATTTTACAGTCACATGGTGTGTGTATATATATATATATATATATATATATATATATATATATATATACACACACACACTGGACTCTCCTGTTGTTTTTGACATATGTGGGCACATAGAACCAAACAGCCAGACTACTTGCACAACTATGTGTAAATAGTAGGGCAGACTGGGTCGTATAGCCTTGGGTGGCAACCAGTCTAGAAGGACAACTCTGAATTCAAAAACTAGAGAAGTGTCATTTGGGGACCTTGTGGCACAGTATGTGCACCAGTTCTCTGTATTTGGCTCTTCCAAAAAGTGTGGTGGCTTCTGCACAAGCATTTACCACCATAATCAAATCATATATGTTTGCATTTTTCTCCTATATACACTTACTAGAAGACTGAAACTTAAATAATGTCATTATATAAAAATTAATGATTGGAAGAGCTACAAAAAGTAAAGTAATATTTATTACATACCAGTGTGGAATGATATTTAGTCCTTTTTATTAAATGTATTTTGTAGGAGGAATGGCTGTTGGAAATATATATTTTAAGATACAACATACGATATTAACACATATCATTCTGGTACCCGTTTAAAGTAACACCTTTTTACATTTCATATATAGATGCCTGCACACACACACACACACACACACTTTTTTTTATTGAGGCAGAACAGGGATAATTCTTGCACAAAGCGCGGTAGCCCTGTCTGACAGGATTTGTCTTAATGATTTGAGACAAGGTTTTACAAGGCCATATGCACTTCCTGATGTCCAACTTGGACATTCAGAGTAGTCCAAGTACACTTTGTGTTTTTATCAAAACAGCATCTCTAGGGAGGTTGCCATTGAAGTCTTGAAATCCCATCCTAGCTATATATATATATATATATATATATATTGGTGAGGAGTAATATGTATATATTAATATATACTTAATAGCTCTGTTGTATTAAATCAAATGCTGTTTTAACACCAGTACTATATGTGCAATATAATTATATATGGTGTTGTGTCCATAAAGAAATAAAAATTAATTATAGTGTCAAAAACAATTATAAAAAATTATAACTATCATTAATTCACCCATTCTAAACCAATGAGAGTCAACCCCACTTTTCTCCTCTACATACACAAACATGTGACATTCTTGCTATCAGAGGACAAACCATTTGCATGCACAGGTCATTAACATGTGCATCAATAAAAATTTCATCCTCTCCCTTTTCAGGTCATAATAGTAACATTTATCCTTTTAGCATAACTCAAAAATTCAAGGTAAAAAAAAGAAAAACATGCAAGAAAGACAGCATACACTTTGCTTATTCTTTATCTTATCATTCTGTCAAATCCTAATCCATATTTGACCGACATTTGACCCCAAACTTACAATTTTACTCAGTATTACTCTCTCATGTCTCCATCAAATAACAATCAGATAATAAATAATATTCATTTTTTTTTTGTTTTTACATCTTACTGTTTCTCATTTTTACGAGTATTTTTGTGTATATATATATATATATATATATATATATATATATATATATATATATATATGCATACATGTTGGATGGCTTATATAATTATTTACTCAGTCATAACTCCACTACAATGGGATAAGCCTTATATGTTGGCCATTGGCTCCTATAAGAAGCTAATCTGCCCTTTGACAGGTTTTGTTTTTCATCCTGTGGGGGTGACATGCCACTCTCTTCACCAGCAGAAAAAGCTAGTGGGGGAGCTGGGATTATGGTATTGGACCACCTGTCCAATACCATAATTATAAAACTAATTTCGGAAAGTGAAAATTTCACTTAAATATTTATGAAAATTTCAAAGTTCTCAACTGAAATAAAAAAAAAAAAAAAAAATCTGATCTGTTAATAAAATGGAAAAAAAGGTGTCTGTTTAAACTGACACCAGTAAGATCATGGGTTAAAAAGTGGATAATTTATGTACTAATTTTACTAAAGAGTAAAATTGAATTAAAATATTTATGAGGTGTCATTTTCGGGCTTCTTGTTACTGCTGCTTTCGTGTCTATTTATAGAAATGTTATAGTCCCTCTGTTCTATTTAATGATGTCTTTTTTTTTTTCTTAGTTGCTTTTTTCATGCAGAATGCTATGCTTGATTGACGTAATGTTAATAGCATTTCTTTCTGTCTATTCTCAAATATTATTTGATTTTATGACCGAGTTTTTGATATGAGAATATACAAGTGAAAATAAAATGAAAAATACCTTTATTATCTTAAATGTAATTGCTTTAATGTATTATAGAAGTAGATACTTAATACATTCAACACGTCTTAAAGTGAAGATCCACATTTCTTTTAAGCATTAAAACAGTGTCATTTTAACTTTGATTTCATCCCTAAAACATGCCCTTTTTTCTTCTTCTTCTTCTTCTTCTTTTTACGCTAAAATTCAGCAGAGAATTTTATCATTTGTCTTTCTTTTCCTTGATTCATTTTAAAATGAAGTCCAAGCAAATTTGGATTCATGGATGTGGAAGAAGTTAGTGCTTGTTGTTTTATGTGAATTTGACCAATTTTCACAGCTATTTTTATTGGCATCCTCTGATTCTCATCTGCATCCGATTGTCTGAAGTTCGGTGTCCAGTTCTTCAAGATTGCTTTGGAAGTGACAAAAGCTGAGTAAGCGTGAATAGTTACAGTTGCATTTTTCCTTTGTGTTTATTGATTTTAATTTTAATTAAATGTCTTATTTTTATGAACAATTTATTGATAATGGAATTTTGTTTTTTTTAATTAACTCATAATTCACTAATTCCTTTGGATGTCTTATGTTCCAACCATTCTACATCTTTGAAGTTTTAGTTTATAATCACAGTAAATGTTATTTGCATGTATTATATACATTATTTTCCTTTTATTTTTTCACCCCTCCCCTCCTTGTGTTTATGTATTTTAGATTTAGTTCCTACCATTATTAGTTAAGGTTAGAATGAGATACTTTTAAATTTCTATTACTTTGTGTAATTGCAAAAAAGATTTTTTAAAAATGTCTTTATAATTTTAAAAATTATTTTTTGTTTTATGATTTTTTTGTTTCACTTCTATCTATCTGTTCTGCATTTGGTGTTTTATTTACATTAATGAAAAAGTAAAAAAAAAAAAAAAAAAAAAGGTATTAGGATTTAATATTCTCCCTGATATCTGTCTTTTGATTTTTTTATGTTCTTTCCAGATCTGTCTTTCTTTCAGCCATCTTTGGTGTCTTTATATATATATTTGACATCTTGGCAAGTTTCAAAATTTGTTTTTTTTTTCCCTCTCCTTGGAAAATATATCAACACAGATATTTTAATACGTTTCATAAGATCTACTAGATTTATTCAAAAATATTAACCCCCCTCCAAAAAAAACAAACAAAACAAAACTGTTTAGTCTCTTATTTATGCTTACAATATCTGCATTGTTTTTGGAGATCTATTGCACATCTATTTAAAGAAGTCTACATTTCTGAGTCATAGTTGTAAGATTGTTCGCTTGGATTTGAAGCAAGTTTGAATGAGTACTGAGCCTGGCTTTGATGAACTCTACCTACTGTATTCAGTCCACTGGAATACTTTTTGAGTAAATAATACCCACTGGGTAAAAATATCTCCTGCTCTCTTTACAATTGATTCATTTCTTCTTTGTTGTTGTTGTTTTTTTTTTTTTTAAGTCTTGCCACTAGCATAGGTTTTGGCTATATCCACCTTTTTTTTTCTTTTCTTTCTTTTTTAAAGCAAGAAGACCTTTTGCCAGAAGATTGTTTGAATCCTGATACTGAATTGATATTGTGTTGTCTGCTTCAACTTTGATGTTTTTGCCATATTTTTTTTCAGGCTTTCTTACTATGTTTCTTTTTAATTTCCTTAATTATTTATAAACTCTACAATTAAAAAGTCAGATTTAAGAATGTTATTCTTTTATCTTTGAAAAAATAGCATCTTCAGAGCTGTAATTAGCATTAAGTTATTGAGGCTGTGTGTTGAGACATTAATTTTGTTTTCTCAGTATATATAAAAATCAACCAAAAATGCACCCATCTTGCCAATAGATTTTGCAAAAGACAACTAAATTGCAACTTTTATAATATTTTGTTACTGATATGTGATCAATATATTTAGTAATGAACTGAAAAAAACTTTTTTAAATTAAAAAAAAACAAAAAAAAAATCAATTTTGGCAAGGTTTAACCTTTGTATCCACAAAAACCTGCCTCAAAAGGACAGTTATTTTTTTGACACTATTACTGTATACACTTTTGTCTCCCTCAGGATGTTAATTTATTTTTTATAATCTTGTAAATATTCAAAATATATGAACAATGCAATATTTACTATTTTATAATAACTATGAAAAGTTTTTTTTTAATTCAAATTTTATAAAAATATTAATGAACTATAGAACAATAAAATTTGAATAAACATGATTTTTCTAGACATAATACATTTTCTTCTCAGATTATTTTATATCTCAGAATACTTCTTGCTTTAATTTATAAATTTATGAATAAAAGAAAATTTCTATATGAAATTATTCTTGTAATTAAGCAATCAAATAGTGTTTAATATCTGTCAATTAAGAATCTGACGTAGAAGCCCTGCCGGCTACAGCTCTGTCCTTTCTCTCCAGTGGTTCTGGCTGAAAAGTAAACCACCCGGTTCTCCTCTGGTGAACTGAAGGAACCACCACTATCCGCCACGTTGTGTATTTTTGATCCAAACAGCAGTATTTCGATCCTTCAGGATGATCCGGAGGTAGGACGAATTAAATGGCTGGTCTCCACGCTGAAAGAAATCGCTATTCGTGCAGAAAAGTTCTTGTCGTAACTGCAAGGGCACAAAGAAGAAATAAATAATCAACACTTTTGGTTCCTGTACAAAGAGCCCTTTAAGGCTACTGTTTTTATGTCACTGTCTTGATGAGGTTCACTCGTTTGGGTCGGAACGTCACAGAGAGAGAAAGACACAACCATGACAGTCGAAATTCGGCTGTACTAAGGGAGATAAGTTGTGGTTCTTCGTCCGCCCCCTCCGATATAGCAGTTGGCTTTTCTCAGCTTTGTTAACAAAGTTATCAGGATTCGCATGGGTTCTATTTCTATCTCTGGGTACGATTCAGACTTTTTGATGCAGGCTACCAACTGGCCTGATCAGCAAGACCCACTAAGCCATTTCCGCCGCATTTCCTTTGCATTCTCTGATCTGCGATCTCTCCCTTTCTCTCTCTCTGCTGCTTCTCTTGCATTTCGACACGTTCTCTGATCTGATCTGATCTGATCTCTGATCGCATCTTCCCAACTCAAGCGTGCAGGCCACTTATATAGAGAGAGGTGGAGCTAAACAGTTTTTAGGCACCGCCCACAAATTTTAATATGCAAATCGCCTTGACCACCATGTGTTTCCACCTGCTCTCCAAAACTCCGCAGGAACCCAGTTTTCAAGAGGTACTAAAATCGGATTCGGACTCCCTGCTGGGTTTTCCACAGATAACGTCTACTTAAGCCCGGCGAAAAGCACTTATCTCGTCTGAGGGCTCTGGCTGGATTTCGCCCGGCAGACCACCCAAAATCCAATTCACCATTTATCCCAAGCTTTACTTAACGAACCCGTCCATTAATTACTCTGGAATTAATTCACCTAGTTAATCAATAATTCAATCCCAGAAACAACTAAGTAAAAAGATAAACTTATTTCTGGAATTACACCGAAATCCCTTCTACCCAACTAATTAGTACCTTCGTCACAATCCTTTAGAACCGTTGATTAATAAACCCACCTGGTGGGGGGGGGGGCTCTCTCTGTTACAGAATAAAGAAAATGTATAAATCCACTTTCATATGTTCATTCTATTAAAATTCTACTCATTGCTTTTTAAAATAAACATTGTCAAGTGAGTCAAAAGTGTATATAGTAATAGGTGTCAAGAGAATAAGCATCCGTTTGGCATGCAGTTTTTGGGGGTTTTTTTTCCCCAGGCATGAATGTTAAACATTGCCATAATTTTTATTTTAAGATTTTAATTTGATTATTGTTGGTAAATGATTGCAAACAATAGATGAATATATTCAAACATTTCAGAATATTTTAAGTTTTCATTATCATATATAAATGGATGTAAAATGAAAAAAAAAAATTTTGTTTAATATCAAAATGAGTTTTGAAGAATTAAATATTGTAAACTAAGAGACAAATCATGTGTTTACTCATTTCTTCAACCAAAATATTCTCCTCCTACAGAATACTTTATAACAATCATAACTAATTTTTTTTTCTTAAATCATAGGAAAGAAATATATAAAATACCACTTTATTTAGTTATTTATAAGATATACTCACTAGTTACTTATGATGTGTTCTGTGTCATCTTAGGATTGCCATGGTACTCATAAAACGGTATCAAGAAAAAGGGACATTTATTTTTGGAATTCGTTTTATTAAGAGTTCAGTTTGGATTCTGAGAGGCAGTTGGAGGACTGATGTTACATGAATGAATATCACACATTGGCTCAGTGTCCCTCTGTGGGTGGTATTAACCAGTTGCAAACCTGGGTGTGGGAGGCATATTGATGCTTCAGAATTCTCAAGACCCTTTGCTGAATTTGCGCTGTTTTGTATTTAAAACTCAGACAATGCAGTCAATCACTGTCAGAATGCCCTGCCCACAAGGCACTCTGGCCAATCACTGGTCTTTGCATTCTGTAACACTTACTATGGAGTACATCTGTCTGCTATGTGGCTAGCCAATCCATGTTGCACATTTATGCTTGTTCAGAGCCCATCTGTGGTTTATACCACAACTATGATTTGTCGACTATACTTACTGTCTGGGTGGGTGTGCATCATCTGGCATAATCACCAGTTTAAACAAGGCCGGTACATTCAAACCCTTGGTCACAATGACTTGTGACTTTGTGCTAACACAATCATCGATGGCCTAACTAATTTAATTTCCAAGGCTTGTGTCAACTTGTATGGTTAGCAGGCACTTTCCAAAGGTGCCACACACCAAGATTGCCTTCTTCTATTCCACTCGTTCTCTGGGCCGCATCTTCAGAATTAAAATTTACTCGTGCTTCACCAAATTTTGTGTAATAAAAAGTACATTTAAAAATAAGACAGAAACAGAGTTAAAGGTAGATAACTGCCGATTCAAAGTCAGAACATTATCATTGATAACTCCCTCCTCCACTTTGTGAACTGTAGTTACTATATTCATATTTGATATAATGCAAAAAATATCACAATGATAAAATCGGTCAATAATTATGACTATTTATACTGTGACTCATGAATGCAGTTAAAAGTAATTCATAATATTTTAAATTTTGAATGCAAATTTTTTTAAACTGTTTTTAAATCTTGGATTGTTTTTTCAATCATTCTGCCTTGCTTGTAATGCTCTTCTGCCACACCTATAAGGTGGGCCACACTGCTTGAGAACCACTGTTCTAATCAGATGACCATGTGCACATTTTAAGATATACAGACTCCATGAATTGTCCATGAGTCTTTAAACATTGTTCTTTTTGGAGTTGCAGTAAGATTCTTTTTTTATATGATAGGGATCTTTTGTCTTATTTTTTTATAGAGAACAAGCAACTGATTTTATCTATTTTCTGCTCAAATCGATGCTTTTTTTTTTGTATTTGTAATTCCAGGATAATTAATGCTTTTAGTAAATGATTTTTGTTTCACATAAAACTAGTACTTCTTGTTTTATTTTTTTTTGTTTTATTAACAACAGCAGCAACTCTTTCCATGTAATTCTCACATGTGTATAAAGGTAACAGTGCTTCTGTAAATTACCAAACTTTGTGGATAGATAACTCCTCTAAATTGCTAACTTTCTAAGAGGAAATGGAATTTATTCTGTTCTCCAAATAGACTATCAATAAATAGTATATAAGATGTTTAGCAAATTTGGAAGAACCCAGAAATAATTTCTGGCTCTGATAGGCTAAATTATGTCACTATCCAAAATACATTTTAATATATATATATATAAAGAAAAAAAGAATGGTGAATTTTTGGTGCTACTTCAGCAGGCAACCTACCAGTTCATTTGTAATTTAACATGCAGTTTACCTGCACTTTTATACATCAATGTGCAGCCTACCTCTACTACAAGAACTTTATACTGTAGGATGATAAAAACAAATTGACTAATGATTTATCATTAGTAACCTACACTTAATCATACGAATCATAATCACCAAAAAAGGGTTAAATAGTATGTAAATGGTCATCATTATGATGGAATTCATTCAGGCTACAGTGTTAGTACTCAGGTTAAAAAGGTAAAGCACATGAAAGTGAGACTGCACACTAAAGGTCATTTCACAGTGTAGTCTACAGAAACTGCAGTAAAGTAGTACCAAATTTTCTTTTCAGTTGGAACTTTGACAAATTTCAAGTAGGTAAATGAAACTTTTTTTCTCTTTTCCTAAGGAAACATTTTATCTGAATTACAATCTGGATTTTGACCTAAAAGCCATGTAAAGAATGGAAATATATGAATTGCAACTTGTCAGTTTTTTTTTTTTAATTTTCAGATTCTTCATTTTTGTATATTAATCTTTCTTGCCTCCACAGTTGTGTATAGGCTCTAACATAATTTATTTTTTATCCACATGTTTTATTCTTTTTAAATATTTCTATTCTCTTACAGCTCTGCCTAGAAAATGATGTTGTTCTGTTTTTCTTTTGCTTATCACTAGCATGAGACATATTCTATCATAAGATATTTAACTGGAATAAAAGATTGTCTTGATGGTCTGCAAAGCATACTTACATGATGTTTGTTTGAATATTGCAGGTCAACCATTAATTTATTCTCTCTCTTGTGTTCTTCAAAAGTTTTCCATTTTCAATCCAGGATGATGATTTCGAATATTCAGTTCTTATCATTCTTGCCATTATGAAAACACAGATATACCAGGATGTGTAATATTCATTTGAAGACATTTATTCTGTTAGTCTCTGACAGATTCTTTTAGTCTAAAATTTATCATTGTTTTATATCTTTGTTTATTTAAATATAACTTTTTAAAAAATTGCCAAAATTCCAAATTGTAAAGAAAAAAAGTAAATTTTTCATAAACAAAAAAAAAACATTTATCTTGTCTTTGTGTCGATGTTAACATATTGAAATGAAAATGTGTAGAAATAATAATTTTATGAACATTTTTTTTAAGTGAAAATGGGAGACATTTGAAATGTGAAACCTTGGGAATATCCACTAAGCACTTGATACTAAATAGGATAATTGAAAACAATAAATTGATGATGTGTGTTTTTTATTTATTTATATATATATATATATATATATATATATATATAAAATGTGTGTGTGTATGTATATCCAAACAAGTTTGATTTTAAAAAAAACAAAAAAAACTGACAGGGTCTGTATTTTCCAGTTATTGGGAACACTTAAACACACATCTCATTCTTTTTGGTGCAGTCTCATTCCCAGCCAATAACCATTACACATAACATCATTGTAGACAAAGGAATTCTGCCTACAATATCCATTTCATTGCTTTTTGAAAATGACCCAGATGGTGACAAGAACTTTGGACAGTTTATCCACAATTTTGATCACAATATTCAACGCCTTATTCAAAAACTGGAAAAATACAATAAAAAATTAAATGGAGATCATGTCAGTTCTTTTTAATCAAACTTGTTTGGAATAATAATTGTTGCCTAAACATAACTTATTCATTCACACATGCATATATATATATATATATAACAAAATTAAATTTGAAGTTTTTAGCTTCCATTTTTGAAACATGGTTATTACTGTGTAGTGAAAAAAAAACAGATTTTAAATCAGTTAATAATATTTATGCTCTGTAAATTTACATTGAGCACTGTTTTGTAAAAATAAAAAATATCAATAAGAACACTGGATTATATATCTTATTGTTCTTTCTTTATAACATGGATGTGAAGCATCTTGCAACTGAACTTTTATTGATATTAATACTTTGAAGAGCACTAGCATGGTCAGTGGCATTTACAAGAGAAATTGCTCTGGAACATTCTATTTTTGGATGTTGGTTACTGAAGTAGTTGCAATGATTGCCTACTTAAGTTTTTTTTTTATCCCCCCCCCTCTCCTAATATTGCCACTGTGTAATTTTATTTAAAAGGTGACTTGATTTTCTGTCACACTCTTTTTACAGGTTTGTCAATACATATATATTATTGTCCCTTAGCGTTTGCAGAAATAATTTTCAGTTTGATGTGACTAGCATTTGGTTAAATGAAAAACTGCATTATGATTTGTTTGTTGTCACCAACATCATTGACATGTAAAAATTCAGCATGTGGCCATGTTTTTAGCTCAAGATCCTGTTTAAATAAGACAAAAATTAAAATATCGCCGTTATTGTTGTATGCCTCTCTCTTTCTCTTTATTTTGTTCTTTGTTTTTTTATTTTTCTTATTTTTGCTTAGGTTGGTTATTTTTTATTTTTTAAAAAATAGTGTCAACTCCCCCCCCCCCACTCCTACTTCATTAAAAAATACCCCCTTCAGAAAAAGTACCCCCGCTCCCTTAAAATGCTCCCCTTCACACCCTGCATAATTAAAAAAACTACTCCCCTTCACTACCACCTCATTAAAAAAAAAAATGACCCCACTTCACTCCCACCTCATACATTCCTAACATGGTTACGGTCCTCAATGCAGCTTTTATTTTTATATTTCTTTCTCGGTAAAATTGTATTTTGTTCATTGCTGACTTCGCCATATTGTATTTTCTTTGTTTTACAGTTTATTTTTGTTTAACCAAATATTGCGCTATATTAAAAAAAAAGAAATATCCTCTCTGCTATTGTAATACGTGTTTCCTTTTTTTATTTATTTACTTCTTTTGATTCCTTTCTTTGTTATCGCATTGATTTTTTTCTTTTAATCGTATGGTCACCTTTTCTGTTCATTGCAGCTGTATTTTATGTATATTGAGGAGTGGTTTACTTACTCAGCCTAGCTTAGATTGGCACAAGGCTACTAGTCTAGGGCATGTTTATGCTTAAGGTTTAGTTACTCCATCATTATTCTATTGCCATCATGTATTTCTGCTTGGTCAGTTGTTTTGCTCTCCCATATTCAGTTACATTTCTGCTTCAGCTTTGTCCCCACCCCACATGAATCATCAAAAATAGCAAAATCACTTTCTCCTCTTCTCCCTCTTTAGTGTTGGCCATGTTACCACTACCTTACCCCCAGTCATACATTAAGAATTTTTTTTATTCATAACTATTGTCTTGTTTCTCTGGAGATTTTATTTGTGCCCCCAATTTTTTTTTTTGCCTTGCTTTCTCTTGGAAGTCTGTTCTATTTTGTATTTCTAATATTAGTTTTATTTTTAACACTTTTTTTTTTGTGGTTTGTACGAAAATTTGGGTACATTGATTATTTGCGTGATTTGATGTTTTATCAAAAAAAAAAACCAAAAAAAAAACCTGTGTGAGGTATGAGCAATAAGCAGAGGCACATGATGCAGAAGTTGACTTGTTGTTTCTCACGGCTGACTGAGTAACTCTACAGGAGAGTGTTCGTGCATTCGCAGTAAGGTCTCTTGCTTGATTGCCAGCTTACATCAAGGCAGCATAGCCAGTTTTTGAGATATTAAGAATGTCTGGATAATGTCCAAATAGACTTCATATGCAAAAGCTATGCAAAATATATAGTTAAGAATAATTGGTGTTAATGCATTAACCATATCCTTTAAAATATCTCAAATATTTTTTACTAGTTTTGATTTTAGATTGCAATCTTTCACATTTTTAAACTACAATCTCTTATAAAATATATACACAAAATGTCTGTTTTAAATTTCATTTTTACAGTAAAACAAATGGAAAAAATAGGTTAAACTACTCCCAATAAGATATTGACAGACTTCCTGCACAGATGTGCTCATAATTTAGTTTTTTTTACAGCCAAAACCTCAAAATATTCTACTAGTTGTTGAGCAAATTTATCTTCTGATCTTAAATGAAGAAAATTATATAGAGAACATAATGAACAACACATTTCAGCTAAAATCCTGCATTTGACAGGTTCTCTGCAGATTAATTAAAATTTTTTTTGTCCATTGAGTTAAATGGAAAATGGTTTTAGATTATAAAATTTGATAAAAAAAAAAACAATGTTAATTTACATCACAATTTTAGTTTTCACTATTTTTTTCCATGTTAAAATACTAGAAATTATTTTAAAAACTTTATTTTAATTAGTTAGCCTGTGTTCAGATGTGCAGGTTGCTTAACAATTATCTGTGTGGAATGTGGGAATCTGTTGCATTTTTCTTTTGCACAAATGCCCTTGGTAAAGTTATGAACCCATTTTTTTCTTCTGTTCAGTTAAATAGCAGCATAGACTGCGCTCTCTAGCTTAGGATGGCAAAAAGAATAGACACTGAATTTCAAACTAAAGAGAGGGCAATGGGGAAACCTCTCTACTATTTTTTCCAAGAAGTCATCGCAATACACAGAATATAAAGAAATAGAATCTATGGAGAGCCATGATCATGTATGTTCTGAAGGGATATGGCATTAAAAACTAAGAAAATAAAAATTGTTGTTTTCACTTGTCATAAGTTGATTTGTGTGTGTAGAAGTAGTTGTAGTAGTAGTAGTAAATCTTCAGGAAAATGGCCATTGTCATGAACAATCATATCTTTCGGCCTTTAAAAGGACTTCAAATTAAATGTTTTCATTGGTGGCATCATATGTGTAATGGGAAGGAAACAAAATATAAACAAATGTTCTCACTGTCTAATACATATGGTAAATGTAATTGACCATTTTGAGCATTCATATAATATTTTCTTCTCCAGCCATTTTTATTAAAGATCACAGACAAGGTTTGTTTCAATATAGCTTTTTAATAATAATTTTCTCTTAAAGAGAATCTTTCAACAAAATGTTTGTGAAACAAAACTCGTCTGTGGTTTTTAATAAAACCACCTTAGAATACCTATCCACACACACACACACTCTTCTGGGTTTATTATCTGTTTCCCAGTGTCAGTTGCAGGATTGAAAGTTGATTGAAGAATAAATGCAAAGAAGCAAAAAAAAAAAAAAAATTTAATCACTGGAATTTATAATGCCAAAGTGCTAAAATATCTGTTGATATTTACATTATTTACATTGTTCGGACTGTTGTCCTCACAACGTTTTGGCCATTGTATATTCCAACTGTCATACATTGGAATTTCAAACCGAACCCTTTATTTAGCCTACAGAAGTAGATTGTTCTAATGCTATTCCTTTTTTTGATATCTCAGTATTGGTTAATTCATTTTAGTAACTTGACTCTTCAAGTTTTTGTTCCCTCTGCTGTGGCCAGGTATTGAACTCACAACTCTTGGGTCAAGTCACTTTTTGGATTACTCAACCAATGCTTTTATCTACTGGGCCATGAATATGGCATTAAAGAGGACAACAGTAAATAGTGCACTAGTAAATATAGTAAATAGTGCTAAAACATGTTTATATAGTTTTGAACAAGTTACAGAATTACAGTATGATTCAATAACTGTGTTACTAAAGCTTGACTCTCCTAAAGATGGGCATGTCTACTGAACATATAAGACATGTTATTGCTCTGTGAGTTTAGGAAAGGCAAGAATGATTCAGAAGCAATCCAAAATATGGTGGGGCAAATTCTTTAGATAAAAAAAATTGCCAAAAATGGTTTTGAAAGTTTTAAAGATGTAAAAGATGCATCATGTTGAGTTTAACAATGATCTGATTTTATCTGGGCTTGATAGAAATAGGGTTGTTATGGTTAGAGAATTAACTCTCATAATAATAAACTGAAAACCTGAATTCAAACCATTCAATGGTTCACAGTCATCTGCAACAACTTGGAAAGATGCCTAAATCTGAATGATTTGACAAAAGTCAACCATTAATTGAGAGTAGGGATCTACCAATTGCAGAATACAGCTTACCATTTTTGAATAGATTAGTGACTGGTGATGAAAAGAGTATTTTAACAAAAATATAAAATGATGCAAACAGTGGTTTTTGTGGAGGTGGATGGACGGACTCATAACCCAAAAATGTGCCTCCAACCAAGAAAAGATTTGATAAATATTTGTTGGAATTCTCATTGGTGTGGTTCAGTCTGAATTTTTTCTCCTCAATGTTAGAGTTGCAACAGACATCTATTGCCAACAATTAAATCATTTAATCATTGATTTGATAGAAAAATTTGGTTAATTTCAAGAGTGATGTTCCATCAAGATAATGTATAATGGTCACATTTGGCAAAGATTATATCTTGGAAGCAAATTCAGCATCCTCTTCAGACTTTACTCAATCTGATTATCTCCGATTCTGTGTTTATTTATAAAACTGTCTTCATGGATGAATTCTTAAAATGGATGAAACGGTGGAAACTACTCTTTCTTCATTCTTTTCCTGCAAACAAAAACTCCTGCAAAAACAGTATTTGAATCATTAGAAAGTAGTTATTGGTAATGATGAAATCTATGTTAATGGATAAATTCTAAGGAAGGTGAATTTTTCTATTTTCTTTTTTTTTTTCCTGACTCTAAATTTAGACATTAATTCTGGGATGACCTCATCTACATTGAAATCAGTATACATAATCAAAATGAAGATACTCTTGATTGATTGATTGAGAATGGCTAGAATTACTAATGGAAGAGATGATCAAAAGATTTGACAAATGTCTGTAGTAATATTTGAAATAAAATTGGTACAAATATTGACCTAAATAAATAAGTGCATAAATAAGTGATCAACAGTATTCCCCCAAAAGTATTGAGGTTTTTAATATGAATAATGAAACCAAATATCTTAGAGGTGCCATTAAACAAAGCATTTTGAGCTGATTATAGATGCATGAAGGTTGAATCCTTTCAGTTGTTTTGAATATTTTTATTGGTTTCTAATTAGCAGCATGTATTACCATTGAATTTATTATCCAAAGATAAATGCTTTATATATATATATATATATATATATATATATAAAATTGGTGTGGCTACATATGTGCACAAACAAACAAGGGATGTGAGGGAATTTAAAATTTAATTTTTTTTTTTTTTTTTTTTTTTATGTAATCTAGCCAATTTAATTTAGATTCTTTTCTTTTGGCTTCCAAAACTTATGAGATATTCCAGACTGTGATAATAGAAGATCTTCCAGGAATGGTGATACCTAATAACAAAAGTGATAGAATGAAAAAGAATCTAAATGAAATCAACGGTGTGTATATATATATAATATAATATATATATATATATATATATATTTTATATATATATATATATATATATATATATATATATATATAATTCCCATTATTCCTCATTTGTGCACATGTGTAGTTGTACCAATGTAACAAATTTACTCTGAAGTAATAAAGGATGAAAAGTGTTACATGAAAACTGTTTTCACAATATTTTTCTTGATTTACAAAAATTCATATATCGTTATCTTATATGTGTGTGTATGTATATAAAAATATATACACACACATATACATTATACAAATAAATAATTGGAGACCCTGGAAATATTTTGAAGTTTTTATTTCATTTTTCTTTTTGTTAGCAATGAGTATTTTTATTGATGGTCCAAGATGTATTTCTTGATATTAACTCGGTCTTTAATCAAATACTCAAAGAAAATTTTCTTCTGAAATGCATGCTATATATCTCTATATTGTTATGAAAGACAGGCAGTTTAATCACCAAAAAAAAAAATTTAAAAAAAATAAATAAATGAAAATCAAAGGTTTGGCTACGAGGTTAGGCAGAACTTTTATCATATATTTTTAAACATTTGTTCATATTACTTATATCTCATGCTTTCTTCAATTTTTCTGTACTTGTGCATTAAAAAGTAATATCCAGTCTAAGGTTTACGGTTCTTTTGATGTCTGGACTATAAGGAATTTAAATCCGTATCCTCGTCTGTTTTATTCCTTGTGATGTTTTAATTGGTAACTTGTAAAATTTTATGTGTTCCAAGAGACTCCTAATTATGAAAAAAAAACAAACTGTTTTGATTAATTCATTGCTATGGTGGTAATGTCTATTTAAATATCTTGAAAGTATGAGCAAATTCTTCCCTTTTTTTTTTTTAAAATTCAGTATGGTTTGGTACTAGTAGCCTTGAGTGTTAAATATATTTTGTTCCAAAGATTCCTATCAGTAAATATCTCATTCTGAAATAATTCCTGTTACTGACCTCAGATTCAACTACAAATCTTACAAGATGTTTTTCTTGTACCAAAAGTGCTGAAAAATTGCTTTCATGGCTTTGAAGTTTTGCTTAAAATCTCTTGAAGAATGGTAATCTGAAGGCCAAACGATGTGCACTGCTTAAAACATTCCAATGGAACCATTGACAGTGAGCATACTGGTTTAAATAATTTGTTGGATCCTAATGAAACCTAAGCCTAATCTAATATTTATAGCTGTGTTTGCAAATTATCTATTCAAATATTGAACATTTTCTTTACCTACTAATCTTAAGAATAGAACATATGAACCATTTTAACATTTCTTCATTATCTAGGACATATTACCATCTTATCTGATATATGCTATGCCAGATTTTATTATACAAGTCAATGTTTTTACAATAAAATTTATCTGAACTAGTTTTGGTAACATTTTCAGGATATGATTATATGAGCAATATATTGTGTGAGTTTCAGCTTATAATAGGAATCCTTAGAAATAACTTGTTTTTTTGTGGTTTTATTATGTAAACAAAGTAAATGCAACATTAATTTTTATTCATCAAAAAATCCCAAAGATATAGGCCATAGGAAAGTATATTTGATTACCACAATATCCTATATTCCCGAATAATTTACTTTATTTGTTTACCTGTTAATATGGGCTCACTGACATTCTACGACCTTCAGCAATCTAATTGTCATTAATTTTGCTAACTTTTTTTTTTTTTTTACTCCTTCAATTTTGAATGTGTTTTTATTTGTTCTTAGGAATCCTCTTTGCATGAATATTGTTTTCCATTCTCACATAATATCTCTTTTAACAATGGACTACAAGTTTTCTACTGGATTAATATTTAATAATTTTGATAACTTTTCTCTTGTTTCAGTTTTAAAATAACTTGCAACAGTTTTTATTGATTCCCGGGGATCTTCTTGTTCTTCATTCTCATATCAATCTCTTTTAATGATGGATCACAAGTTTTCTATTGGATTAATATCTGGAGAGGGCCAGGACTACTCCCTTAATTTAGTCATATTTGAAACCATTTTTGGCAAGGTGGGCAATAGTCATCTGTGTAAAGGAGCATTGTCTTACATGAATAACTCTTCAATTAAAAATCTTTTTCCGTGTGTCTTTTTCTATTAGGAAAAAACCTGTCCAAGAACTTCAGATAATTCCTTGCATTTATCTTGATGCTATCATTAACTTTCAAGGGTCCTATAATGTTACTGCTTACAATACTAGGCAAAAACATTACTTCACCTCCCTGATGGTATCTTCAATATTGTGTTGATAATCTCCATGAAGGACTCAACCTCTTCTCTGCCCATCAGGTCTGTCCAATAAAGCTTTATATTCATCACTAAGAATTGTTTAGAAATGGGTTTCCATGCATTTCTTTGCCCAGTATTCATGTTACCTTTTGTGATGTTAAAGGTGCTAGGCTGACTGCTTTTATATCTTTAGCCAATAGTTTTAATATTCTGAATCTTCTTTTTCTGTTTATATTTACAATACCAGCTTCTTCAAATTATTTCAATCCAGTCAGAGGGGGTTAGAATACACCATCTGCATCCCTGCACCAAAAGGCAACTTTTGGGTGGAAACTTGCAGACTTGAGTGTAAAACTGGACCCATGTCTGCATTTTTGATCCAGTATAAAACTTGACTGATGTCTATTTATCTATTAATTCATTGTGAGTTTTGTTGTATAAGACATATTCACTATTTAAATAACCCAACAAGAGTTGATACATTGTTAAATTAACCAACTTAACCAATCAGATAGGCTTCAATTTCTAAAATATCTGACCAGTTTGTGTTCTAGGGTCTCTGACCGGTTTTGCATTCTGTTGAGCTGTTTCACAATTTCCAACTTTGTCTTCATATCAATCAATCACTTTACTATATCTTATTTCCTTTTCTGGTTATATCTTTCTTATGACTCGTGTTAATCTTTATGCTGGAGATTACAAAAACAAAACAAAACAATAAGTATGCTATTATGCTAAACAAACCTAGTTGCATAATAAAATCTCACACCACCAAATAAATTACTGTAAATATTTCTAATAATAAAAATATATTGTAAGCTGAAATTCCTGTGGTATATGCATCATATAAATATAACCTGAAAATTTTACCAAAAGCCTTTTGGTTAATACTAATTTTGTGATTATATTGACTTGCATAATGGAATCTTACATGGTGCTATGTACTCATCTGAGTATTAAAAAATGTTTTTATTCTCTCTGGATACATTTTGAATGGGTTGAACACTTCAAGGTATTTGAGAAAAAAAGAAAAGGAAACTAAACGCATGGTGTCAGTGTTCAAATGTTTCCATAGTGTACATTTCTTTTTGCCGGAATATTTTTTTTTCTTTTTCTCCAACAGCTGAAAATAAATATCAAATAACTATTATATGTGGAACAAAATCCTTGATAGCAAATATTGACTTTATTGATTTGCTAATTCAATATACCGAATTTTATCCCCACTGTTTTTAACAACTTGTGTGAGAACTTGATCAAATCATGTGTTTGGTGTCTTAGAAATAAATTAAATTTTTCCTTTTTAGCTGATTAAGAACACTGTATGGTAACATTTGAACAGTTCTTTGAAAATATGTTCTGGTTTTAGTTCAATTGTATATAAGAACTTGGCATAATAAGATAATTGTTTTAAGCAATACTCAGACATTTTAGTTAATTCAATCTTTTTGATTGATTACTTTTTTCTTTTTTTTAATATTAACTATTTATTATTTAAAGCTTGTGACATTTACAGGAAGTTTTCATTATATATTGCTCAGTTATACATGATATTCATTATTCTGTATGTTTGGAAATAGCATAGGACTGAATTTGTGTGTGTGTGTATATATATATATATATATATATATATATATATATATATATATATATATTTTAACTTCTATGTTCAAAAAATATTCTGTGGAATTGCAATGTGTAATGAAAACTGCCTGCATAAGTCACAGTTTGATATTGTGTGTGTATATGTATATATATATATATATATATATATATATATATATAATATGTAAGGAATAATAAAATATATATTTTTTTTTTTAAATATACATAAACTTTTGATATTTTACTGTACTGTTTTTTCCTTCTTTCTTTACTCAGTCCTTACTGTTGGACACTGTTGCAGTAAGAGCTTCTCAAAGAGGCTGTTTCTATCTATCTATCTATATATATATATATATAAAAAAAAATTTTTCTTTTTTTTTTTCTTTTTCAACTCTGCTCTACCTTAACTCACTGGAAGTTTTTTTTTCTGTCAGTTGCAGCAGTTTACTCTTCAGTTTATAGGTTTTGTGTCCACTTACCTGTTAATGGCCAGCCAGCCACATATTTTCCCAGTGTTCCTGAAGGACCCAACATGTTGTCTGGTAAACACTTTCTACCTTGGTCAATCTTTATTGGCACCCAGCTAGTCAGTCCTTGAAAGTGATGGCTCCTTTTTCTACACCTGGAAGATGCTAGCATACCTAAATATGCTTGGAGAGAGTAATTGAAATTTGGCTCTCACAGTCAACTTTTACATTGAACTTTTGGGGATTTTTAGACAGGAAACCACATAATACTTATTTATTGACCTTTCTTCTCCCTCCATGTTTTTGAAATAAAATTAGTGATTAAGTCAAATGGCAATGAAAATTATTTTCTTTGTAAAAAATCAATTCCAATAAGGAAATGATGATATAACACTTAATATTGTCATTTCTCTTCATGACTTTTATTTTTACTCATAAGTTCTAATTATTTTCCTTTAACATCTAATCATTTTTGACATTTTCTTTATTCTATAGAAACCAGCAAAACTTCTTGATTCAATTTATAAAATTTCTCTTATCAATGTTTTCTCTTTTAAAATCAAATATTATGTACTTATTTCACTGAAAGGACATTTAGGCTCATGAGAATATATCAATTGTTTATGTTCATAATTTTATCAATTTTAGAAAGATAACATTCTTAGCTGTGCTAAAGAATTTTTTTTCAAAAGCTTCAAAGAATTTATTTTCAAAAGATTTCATCATGCTTTTCACCCACTTCAATCATAGTTTTAATTTCTAATTTTTTTATATATTCAAAGAAGTTATATATTTTTTCCAGAAAAAACTCATGTCTGCAAAAAGATTTTGTGAATTACCAATTATTACCTTTCTGGTTTGGTCATTGAAATTTTCGCCAAAAAAAAAAACTTCTGTTAAAAAAACCAAGAATAGCTTCTAAATAATGAATCAATTGGAGTGAAAATACATTTCTGTTTGAAAAAAAAAAAAGTCAGCTTATAAATTGCAGTGTATATTTTAGAACAAAGATAAATTTTAAGATTAATTATTAAAATTTGATCAGAAAAAAATATTCCTTTAAGAACAAAGGCAAAAAAAAGTTAAAAACTGTTAAACCATTTTATGTTGAGAGAACCTGTAAGCAGAAATAACATGCAGAAGTGTATTAAAAAAAATCCATTTTAAATAAATTATTGGGATCTCAAATATTTTTTTAAAAAATTAGTAAGATTTACAGAATTTGAAACTAAGTTTTATCTGTATTCCTAATTATATAGATAGATATAAACTAAACTTAATGTTGTAGGAGAAATACTACTAGGAAGATTGTTGCACCAGGAAACATTGTCTATTTTGAAAATTGGCATTCAGGCTTTTTTTTTTAACTAACCCTTGGCAACATTTAGAAATACACAGGTGCCACTACTGGCCACATTTATGTATGAAGGTTACTCTGAAAGTAATACCTCCTATTTTATTATGTTGATAGTCTAACAGAGGTCAAGCCTTCCTTCTTTTGCCTTGTTGCAGATAGCAGCTGAGTGACATTTGGGCAAAATTATATCTGACATGAAATTCTGTACACAGCAGAGGTGTATTATTGAATTTCTCCATAGTGAAAAAAAATTACATCCCTTTGATTTTCATTAACAGTTGCTGAATGTTTATGGAGATCAAACAGTGGATGTGAGCACAGTTAGGTGGTGGATAATGTGTTTCATGAAAAAGTGGGTTGCTTCTGTTGGTGCTAGTCTTTGAGCTTAGCATACAAGTGTTTGTTCATTGCAGCTGAAAATGCAAGTGGTTACTTTGTGGAAAAACGGTACTTTGTAGTTGTAAACTTGCTTAATCCAATGGCATTATTGTGCTCTCTGTATCTATTTTGGTTTTCATGGAAATTAATTTTAGAGTATCCCTTGTATACCATTTATTAAAAAAAATATTTTTGTGGGACAGGTAATTATGAATCCATCTCTTTATCGTCTAAATAGCTGAGTAGTCTGGATTTTCTAATCTTGGCTGGCAGCCAGTCTAGAGGAAGGATAATCATAAATTCAAAACTATGGAAAGGTCAGTGGGAAACCACTCTACTCTCTTTCCCAAAAAGTCATGACAATTCATGTAATAAATAAAAGGAACCTTTGGGGGGAGCCATGAATGCCTATGTCCTGAAGAGACATGGCAATTAAAAAATAAAAATAATCACCCACCAAAGTTATTTATTCATGTTAAAACAACAAATTGTTACTACAGAACTAAACAAATATATTAATTTTAACTCAACCTGATGTCTTTAAATTTCACCTGACTGTAGGATTCATTTGAAAAAGAGTTAACATTACTAAAACTTTTTGAATTCATGCTTTACAATAAAATGATTGTACAGTTATGAAAGCTGTTTTGGAAAATGAGAGGGTTATTGTTTATTTAGCTCTTTCTGTTTTTTTGTGTTTGTTTTCTATTCTTTTTACTATTTGGGTTATTTCTAAAACCTTATTGTTCCATATTTTCTTTTTATCAAGTTAAATGAATTGTTAGACCGTTTTTACTAGAATATTTTGAAATTTAAAAAAATATATTTAACCAGTAAAAGAGAAGCAGAAAATGAGAAGTGCACATTTTAACAGAATTTAAAATTCTGCTTTAAAGGATGAATGCAAAACCCCAGATATTTTTGTAAATGTATCTACAATTTGTTCTTTCTTTTTTAGTTGCTTTTTTGTTATTTTATATCCTTCATTTCTGAAGGATCATTGTGAGAAAGAAAAAGTGCATTTAATCTGAAAGATTATGAAATACAATATTGAGGTCTTTCTTATTTGCACGAAAATCACTGGTTTAATAACTCTAATAATTTAAAATAAGCTTGAGGTTCATTAAAAAGAAGTATATTAATTTTCACTTAGAGCAGATCGACTGTCAGTTTTCTAATTTATATAAATAAAGTATTTTCCAAATATATTTTAACTTTCATAAAAATACCGTAATTTTATATTTACAATCAAAATATTTCTCTCATAAAAGAAAAAAAGATTAAGTCATGAAAATTAAGAGCAAGTTCTAAATCTCATTTATTTGTAGGTTTGCTTATTAAACACATGCACAAAACATTTGCATGTATGCTCTTAATATTTCTAAATAATTTGCTTTTCCTGAATTTTATTTTTGCTCTGAGAAGAAAAGAATGGGTAGAGAATCACAACTTGCCCAGCTTTCTTTTCAGTATTCCCATGATGGACTTTTCCCTCCACAAAAATACATTGCAACGTTTTTGTCTTTTTGTTTTTGCTTTCATATTGTCTACTTAAAAATGTACTTTCATAAAAGTATCTAAAATAGAAAAAGTTCAGGTCAATGAATGATTAACAAATTTTAATATCGTAAGAAATTGTTTTAAAAAGATTTTAATTTTAAAATTAGAAAGCCAAAGGTAGTTGAATTTCAAAAAGAATTTTATTATTTGTGTAATAACTTTTATATATATATATATATATATATATATATATATATATATATAAAATAGGCACTGTATTTAAGAAATATGAAGTTTTAATTTTCTTTGAAATATTAAGGTGTTCAAAAAGTGACTATATATATTCACTGCTATAAATTATGAGTCAATTAACCAAGGCTGAATGGTAGGCAACTGTCTCGAGTTAGTTTATCATCTCCTCTATTTAACAGTTGTTTATAGTGCATTTCAAAGTTTAATTGTGAAAAATTGCAAAGAAGGAATTTGTGTTCTTTATGAGCTTTTGTTTGAAAACCAAACACTATGTTCAACCATCTGCAGTTGTCTTTTAACCAGGAATATCAACCTTTCACTTCTACATTGTTAGAGGTGATGAAAAATGGGTTTTGCATGTCAACAGAAAATTAAAGAGACAATAAAAAAAACAAAAAAAAACAGGACTCTATCTACAGAAGTCCTTGCTTTGTGTCTGGTGAAATAGGAAAGGTGTCATTCCATTATGAGCTTCTGCAATATTGGAAGGACCACCAGGGCAGATGTTTATTGCCAGCAACTTTGTTAGGTAAATGCATCATTACATTGAAAGTGCCCTGTTTTGGTACGGAGAGGTGTTATTCTCCTGTATGACAATGTAAGAGTACACTAGCAGAGTGTACTCTTACATTGTCATTTGTAATGAACAAACCCACAAAAAAATATTAGAAAGGGAAGTTCTTCCACATCATTCATACTAACCAGATCTAGCACCAACAGATTTTCATTTGTTTTGATCAATAGAACATTTCATAAATGGCAGAATATTCAGAAACAAAGTTGAAAAGTTTTAAAAACTTTTTGGAAGTGGAAAAATCCACGTTCCTTTTAAATGTGGGATTGAAAATTTTCCTTTCCATTTGGCTGCAGTCATTGAAAAGTGATTACATTTTTTTTATAAATAATATTTAAATAAATTTAACTTAAATTTGTTTTTGTATCCTTTCTGGAAAAACATAATTTGAAAAAAGAAAAAAAACAAAACATTGGTGACATTACAGTTTTTATTTATTTAGTTCATGCTTTAGTTTAAGTTGAAGATAATTTTATTGAAATACAAACTGGGTTTTAAAATGTTTTGCAGAATCTAAACATTCAAAATTTAAATATTTTTTATTTATCAGATTAAATGCTGAAAATTTTAACAATCACAAGTTATTTTAAGCCTAATTTTTAATTTTTTTTTTTCCCCCCCTCAAAACATTTCAGTCATATTAGCTATCTGGTTTAGTTTTAATTGAAAATTCCTGATATTAATCTTTGAAGACTCCCCCTCACCCCGATCACCAATTTTCTTCATTTCCTCACTGTGCATTGATGCTGATTTTCTTTTCATTCCTCTCATCCATCTCTTATTTTTTTCTCATTGCTTAACTGTTTCTCTATAATGCATTTGAAAAGATGATGATGGCAACACTTTCTTCATTTCTGTAGCTTTTTCTTTTTTAAATTTTTTCTCTGTGCAAGATTTCATTTTAGTTGTTACTCTAGATATTTTTTTATTCTCTGGCTTATCTTAAGATCAACTTGTGCAGGCAAGAGTATAAGGCCATCATATAAAATCTCATTTTTGTCTTCTTCATTTTAGACAAGATTTCCAAAGATAAAACATGCAAGTTCCTTCCTCATAGGAAGATTGTTCTTTATTTTTGATCCATACTGCTTCAACCATGGCTTGTGTATTGTGATAAAAAGCAAGAAAAATAAAGTACAAAGATAAAATAGTTAAAAGTATTCAATAATAATAATAACAATGTTTCACTTAAGAAATAGAATCTCTTCTCTTGTTTACAGCTTTGTAAAAGGTTTTTCTTCAATATAATGCTAACTTTAATGTACAATTTTAGGGAAATTTTTACCATCTCTCTCTCACACACACACACACACTTTATTACTACTTTAAACACTATTTTTAGTGTCTATCTGTAATTGAAATAGACATCCCAATTTTTATTTTAAACAGTATTTAGTTATTAGCCTGCGCACACCCATCTGAGAATTTTAATAAGCGTGTTGGTTTATCCATTAATTCTTTAGAAATTATATATATATTTATGTGTGTGTGTAAATATACATATATATATATATATATATATATAATGGACTCTCTCGTCGGTTTTGCCGTATGAGGATCTGACAACTTCAATTGATTCCGTAATGAATTTTGTGCGATAATCTTAAATGGCACTTAAGTCCCGCTAGTGATTTACAAAGGAGGCTGCATATGGAGCAAGAGTAAGGACTGTGGAATAAGATCACTGTTGGATTGGCTGACCTTTTAGATCTTGCTCTCCCTTCTTGAAGACAATTCAGACTAGCAGATTGAAAACTGCTGAGTCCACTAAAACAAGTTGATCTCCATTCTACCTGCTCCAAGGCTAAGCACTTGAGGATGTTATGAGGTATATTGACAGCTGACAATATACCTCAGAATATATATATATATATATATATATATATATATATATAGTTTTAAGTTTTAGTTGTATTTTTTACTTTTAACTGAATGCATGGATTTTTTTTCTGTATGTATCTATTATAGGACTGTTTTATTTTCCAAGTACAGTCAGCACATTGTGGCCATATTTATAGTTGATATTATCAAGAGTTGGCTTTTTCTTTTTATTATATATATATAATATATATATATATATATATATATATATATGATATGCATTTCAGCTAGTAGTCCATCTAAGAGAAGAAAAACTCTGATTTTAAACCTCTGTTGCCTTGTAGCCGTACCCAAGTATGAGAAAGTCTTTGAGGGTAAACTCTGAGGACAAATCCACGATCCATCGTACCTAAGACAGTACAATGTTATGTTCCAATTCATTCTGGCCACTCCTGTGACAATGCCGATGCCAATTGTATTGGATTCTACCTTCTCTTGGACAACATCAGTGGCTTGGAGAGGGGAGACATGCTGCACTGCCGACTGCTGATCTCTCATAAAACCCTGCCTAGGTCTGTGCCCTGGAGAGGACACTCCAGTGTCACCTCACTGTGATGGTAAAACATGGGAAGCAACAGTCTACTGTTGGGAGAATTCCAAAGATCATTCTATACAGGGAACTGGCAAGAGGGCCACCTAATCTTCGCTTCAAGGATGTCTGCAAAAGAAACACGAGTGTGATGGATATTCAGAGGTGGGAAGATGTTGCCAACAATTGCTCGTGATTACACCAAGGGCTGGAGCGAGGAGAGAAGAAATGGAAATTTTTCTCCCCGATCCTCCAAATCTATAAATCAACCATTCGCCCTTGCATGGAGTATTGCTGCCATATATGGTCTGGAGCCCCTGCTGTTTGCCTCAGGGTTCTTGATAAGATCCAGAGACGGATATGCAATGTAATTGGCCCTGATCTGTCATCTCGTCTGCAGTCGCTCTCTCACAGATGCGCTGTTGCCTCGCTCTTTTTTACAAATACTTCCACGGTAATTGCTCCGATGAGCTGCTTTCGCTGGTTCCCAGGCCTCATGAATTTAAGCATCCTACGAGGCTGGCATCCCGTTCCCACCCCTTCACCGTTGAAACTGTTAGATGTAGACGTCTCTTCTACTCCAATAGCTTCATGTCTCGCACATCTCGCCTGTGGAACTCCCTTCCTTATTCCTGTTTCCTTGACAAATATAATCTCCAACTATTTAAGTGTAACGTCAATTGACATCTCCAGTTGCCTTGATCTATCCACTTCCCTTCTCCACATCCTTTCCCCTTTCATTCCTATCTGAATCTCCAAATCTTCTGTAACCCCCTTGCTTTGATCGATCCACTATCTTTCTCCACATCCTCTCCTTTACCACTCCTGTCTGCTCTTCCTCGAAACCTTCTGTAACCCCTTGCGTGCTAGTGGCTTCCAGCCTTGCTTGGGGTGAAAAGCTTAAAAAAAAAAAAAATATTTAACCATTTATTTGGGTGAAAAATTATTGAACTGAATCAAGTTGGTTTACTTCTAATTTTTGAAATGCCTTCTCTCAGGATTAATAATGTCTTTCTGGAATTTTGGTGCTACTTTTGATACTTCTCTCATTGAAGACTGTGATCAACATGAATTTGATTTTGGACTTGTACTCTGGCTTCTGCAACTCCAGACACGTCCACTGAATGCTCTGGTACTTGGTTTCTGGGTCATACCCAAAGATTCATTGCTTATCACTGGTGATGACTCTCTTAACAAGTCCGGTTCCATTTCAAGATGCTTGAGGATGTCCCTGCACACCTGCATGCGCCACTCCATTTGATCATTGTTCAGCAGCTTCAGCGCCATATCCGTGCAAATCTTCCACATGCCTAAATCTTCGGTGATTTTTAAAAATTTTGTTCAAACACAGCAAAAATACTGTTTTTAACAGTAGCTTTATTAGGCATCTAGGTTTTGGGGTTGCAAATGAGCTGAAAATATTAGCAAGTTTTGCCAAATTTGGAGGCTGCCAGAGTCTAGCAGTCTTAGAGAAATTGTCTGCTTTACATACATACATTAAAGTTTACTTAGCAGGTATTGTGTATATATTTTTTATTACAAATCTCTCTGTTCATTTAGATATTGATTACATAACATGGGTGATGGTTCCAGTGTAATATGGGACATGTTTAAACTTTCACAGCTCAAAACTAATTCTCAGTCACCTGCCTTTGTCCGTTTATATGGAGAATAATCTGGATGTTAATAATACATCTATTGCTCAAAAAACCAGATACCTACTTGTTGACAGCCAAGAGTTTTATTTTCTAGCCTTATTTTCCCCTAAAGATGTTTAGTTTTTGGATTAATAATATACTCTTTTTTTTTTTTTTTTTTTTTTTTTTTCTGCTAACTTCTTGTGACAAGGTTGACACATTCCATACACAGGGTCCTTGTCAACCCTTTTAGGTAAAAGTAGTGTTGAGGCAGGCAAAGTTAGGGATTTACTGAATTGTATACAGTTTAATGTCTTACTAAGTTAGCCACTTGTTTGAACCCCATTGTGGATTTTTCACCTAGTCCCAGCTGATTTCATTTATTTCAATTACTGTATATTTTGACATATAAGACAACCTTTAAATCCCCAAAGTCACCCCTAAAAATTGGTGGTCATCTTATACTACAATTCTAAAAAAGAAACAGTAAATTCTGAGTTATCTGGTAGGCTAACTTTGTCCTCGGTGTGGTAACCAATAATGTACACAAAGAGTCATGTTATTAAATAAACTGATAATGAAAGTAATAGAACCATTTCTACCTTATATATTACCGGCATAACTTCATAATAAATTGCCTGATTGAAAAATAATTCCATATTATTGAAATCAACTTGTATCCATGCAAGCTCAGCTGAGAAAATGTAAACATTGAGTTATGATTGCAGTCACAGCAATGGAATGTACCATTATTGTATATTATCATACTGTTATTAGCAGTATTTTGTGTTGTTGATAAAGTATTAGTAAATGGCCATTAGTACACCAGGCTCTTTGTAACTATTTAGATATAGGAAAAGAGGAAGAAGAATAATCAGTATTTTTGAAAGAGATCACGTGATGAAATGTAAACAAAACAATGTTTTCCCTTTTAGGGAACATGTGTAGAGAAACATAGTTTTGGTTTTGTTATTTCATTTATTTTCAATTTCTAAGGATACTGTAACATTTCCTATAGCATCCTCTCTATGTAATCAATAAGCAGTTATACTACAGGTATAGGATAAATTCATGAAAATTTGCTGTTTTTTGACCTCATCTTACCTAAAGTTTGCCTTATATGTGAAAATGTAGGGTAATTAAAAATATTTTTTTAAAAATCCTACACCCCATTCAGATTTGACTTTTGCTTTTTCTTTGTCCTACATTCTGAAATGATCGTCCACATGTGTGATTCAGCTTGTTGTTAAAAGAATTTTGATAATGTTATGATGCTCTAAACTCCTGACATTCTGTCATCACAGTTTATCTCTGTTGGCAAAAGCTGACAAAGTACAGCAGACAAATTATCAAATTCAGGTGGAATGTTTTTGCAAATGGTGTAATGTAAAGGTGTAATGCCAATAAATGTCTATAACAATAGACTCTCAAGTTGTTTGATTGCATCCACACCCTCGCAGAACCCCCCTATATCCATGTGATTTGAGTATCCACATGGGTCAGCTGATTGTTTTTGATTGGAGCATTCGTGTAGCACAGGGTTCTGTACAGATGCACAAAAATGATAGCAGTAGAAATGGAATCTTTCCTGTTAACTTGAAGAACCATGATGGTTAAAACTTTCACTCAACAATGTTCTATATAACAAAGGGTAGGATTGGTTGACTACCAGCCAAGAACCTAATTCACACAAAAGAGAATATGTTTAAAAAACTCCCATTAAACTCTTCCCTCAGCTAACTCTAAATAGTTATAAATATTTATTTATTCATATGCTTTCTGTGGGATGACACTTGAACAGCTACTGTTTTTTATGTATACACTACAGTTCAAAAGTTTGAAGCAATTCCAGGTAATTTTTTAAATTGGCCCAAAAAGTAGTTTTGTACTTTAAATAAGAGAAAATAATACATGGTTAAAAAAAAAGTGAGACATGATTTTTGTTTTTTATTAGAAATTTTATTATGATAAAAAGAATAAAGCATTTTATGATTAAATTTTGCTCTTGTCAAAATATCCTCCTCTAGCCTTGATTACTGCAGCACTAATTTTTGGCATTCATGGCAAAAGTTTCTCAAAGTATAAGTTTGATAATTGATTCCATTTTTTTTTTCTATTTTCAATGACTAAGAGCTCGTTTTCATTTTTTAACTCTTCTGTCATGTTCATCCTATTGTAATTCTGGTAGTGGCTTCAAACTTTTGAACTGTAGTGTGTATGTGTGTAAGAAAGGGATGGATTTTTTTATTTATTAATTTGACAGATTTTATTACTTAAATGTTATTTTTAGTGGGTATTTGTATTTGCATAGATGTTCCATTTATTTATTAAACAGTATATTTATTTATTTCCATCTTATTAGAGAAAATATGTGCTCTCAAGTAGGATTTGAACCTGTGTTCCCCCAAGGGAAACTGTCATTAAATCTGATGTGCTTTGAATCTCTCAGCCACAGAGTGCAACAATGGTTAAGCAAAGTTAAACATTGCCTTTAAATTTTTCTCTGACTCTCAATGTTTAAAGGCACTGTTCAACTTTGATGCATATATAATGAATAATGATGGACTCTCCTGTTGTTTTTGGCATATGAGGATTCAGAGGATTTTCTGCCCTTGATGCCCTAATTGTTTATGCCTTTAATGACTTCTAAGTCTAGCTTGAGACCCACACAACATTCCACATATAGGACAAGGAACAGCGCCTTTAGTGAAAGCTGTAGGAATGTTAAAGCAGTGTTCTTCCTTGTAAAATATATAGATATATTGCTGTCATTGCACTGACACATTTCTGGTTTTTGAACCTTGTATGATATGATTTTTGTATGCCATTATAAGTTGTTATTAATATTGGGCTGATTTCTTTTTAACATTGACACACCCTACTTGCTTTCACCTTGACATATATCATTGTGAAAATAGGTCAGTTGTCTAACATAAACAGGAACTGCTTCCTTTAAGCTTAATAAAATTATATTTTGGCCTTTTGAAATTACAGGACAGTTCTGGTATTATATTAATTTTTACCATTTCTGGATTCTTGTCTAAAAATTTCATTTTTTTTCCTTTTCTTTCATAATATCACATAAGAGTCACATGGGATGAACTCGAGATATTTGAGAACTGAAAATATATAAATCTTGCTTCAAACAATTCTTGCATCAAAATTAAGATTTAAAATCTTGTTTTGTACTTACCATGAATATATAAACATACTTTTTAATCTACTGATAAACCTGTAGATAAGTACAAAGCTTGAACGTTTAATTTATTTTTTTGTTTTTATTGATAAGAGGAGCTCAGTCAATCTATTTCCATGAGCTGCATTTTGCATGTCAAAATGTTTCTGTTTTGACCACACTTGACATTTGACACATATGGCAGAGGAGAGAGGCATATGATAATTTTGCAGCAATATGTGCTTAAAAGTTTTAAACACTTTTGATCAACATTTCTTTTCATGGTTAGCCGCAAGGAATTGTAAATGTAGGACTACCTTACACTTAAGTAAAATAATAACGATAATAATAATATTTATTAAGAATTTATTACAGGAAATATCAAGTTTTACATAAACATTGTTGACAATTATGTATTTAGTTATATAACAAATAAAAATAATATAAATTTTGATGCTATATTCATTTTGTTGTTAGGTATTTTTCCATTTCTCCTTTGTTATTGGCAGCATTTTAGAATACGTTGGCTGCAATGCTAAGTTTCCTAAGCTGAACAAACTGGAGCTATTTCGTCTATGCTTTGTTACCTCTCTTTTCCATTGATGTTTTTAGATTGCTTTCTTCCAGTCATTTTGATGGACAATAGCAAAATTCTGAAATTTAGAATGATCTTATTCCATTTAAAAAATAAAGCCTGTAAAAAAGGAATATTTTAAATCAATGTTAGACCAAAAATAAAATGCTTTTGACAAAAGACCTTAATGATTTCACTATAATTATGTAACAATAATGCAATGATATTCTGCAGACAAATCTACAGTTTATGTTGCCTCATCTTCTTGCACAGTTACAAACTGTAAACCTAAATTGAGATTGAAATATTGTGCAATCAGCGCTAATTTCTTTGTAAAATACTTGGGTATGATATAATGAATAATTTGCAGTGAAAAAAAAACAATTTTTGGTTTTTTGTTGAATACGCCACTTCTCTGCCAAACACATCATTTATCGTTTAATTTTAATTTTTTTTTTTTGTACAATGACGTTCACCTTTTACAAGGCCTAAGAGTTACTTGAGGTGGAGGCTTACATAGTAAGAGGCATGGTTGATGTGATATATGGGGCAGATAACAATTGACCCTACACTTGAACAGGTTAAGATTGTAGCGATCAAGGAAGCATCCTCTTCGAAGTCAGATCCACAGTTATTACTCTAAAAATATTTGTTTATCTTATTTAATTCAACCTTTATAATTTTCCTTAGAAACAGCAAATTTAAAGTAATAAACCAGATTTTGTGGGTAGGTATAACAGTGTATAATTTGCTAAAACTCATTAACAGACTTCAAGGATGAAAATCCCCCCCCCCTCAATAAAAAACTGTCTTATTTACTTGTATGTATGTATGTATGTGTGTGTGTGTGTGTGTGTGTGATTTGGCAGCAACTTTTCTTTTAAACATGTTGTGTTGAATGTCAAAGACAACATAGTCCTGCATATTTCCTTTTGAATTTTCTCATATTTTCTAATGAGACTTATCTCGGTTATCTTACGGACAATATTTATTTCGATATAATTTTCAAATAAAAAGTCTCATTAGAAAATATGAGAAAATTCAAAAGAAAATATGCAGGACTATGTTGTCTTTGACATTCAACACATGTTTTTATATATATATATATATATATATATACACACACACTGTTTGTAGAATTGTAGTCACCCAAGCGTTTATCATTGTTAATGTTTACCATTGAAAGTGGTTTAGAGCTTTGTTCCTTTCACTCTGATTATTGCATACACATTTATATTGTTGGAGAATGGGAACAAAAGAAACCAGCTGTCAAAGAAATCAAGGAACCACTATTTGTCTGTCTTCAAAGATAGCTTTACTTTCTTGGTTTGCAGGCACTTTGCTTTTTTTTTGTAGGAATTGTGTCAAATCACCTGTCAAGGTTTATTTCTCATCAGGCATATTTATTTAACTTTTGATTCTCATTTGATAAATTCTTAGTTTATTGTCATTTAGCATTAACTGTGAAAGAAATAGACTTTCTTGAATTTCATCCAAACTTGTCTGTTTTACTACAAAAAAACAATTTTGAATAATCAGTGTTGTTGAAATACTATACATTTCTGTAATATTCTGTTAAAATTAATATATTTATTTATTTATATTAGTTTAAAATAGATTCTATATTTGGATAAAGCTACTTTAATATTTTAACAGAGGGGAAATGAATAAACCTTATCAACATTGATGTGTTCTTAAAATTAAATTTTTCTTACTGTGTTTTTTCCCCTTAATAATTTCAAACATAGAATAGTGAACTAAAATTTCACTGTAGCAAAAGTTTATAGAAATTAAACACAATATTCATAATTAAATCTGTTTTATATTTTATACAGTACTCATTTTAATCCCTAATGTGGGCATTGTCAGATTATATTATGCAAATCAATGATTCCATCAAAAACATTAGTCTATAATTTTTGGTAATATGTTCAGGATATATTTATATGATAAATTTACAATGTGAATTTCAAATCATGTTTTTACTAAAACATTTACTATATTAACTTATTTGGTGGTCTCAGATTTTATACAACTCAATTTATAATATTGAATAAATATGTAAATAATATAGGTACTGATAATTTCTAAATTCACACACACACACACACACACACACACATATATATATATATATAAATTAAGAGGGATTTGAATAATCATAATTCATCAAGTCTAGAAGAATCCTCAACAGAATGCAGAAAGCACTGGATGGCTGTTTTCTCCTATTTTGGGGACTCATCAGCAGTGTACTTCCACTAGCAAGAATCAAATCCGGACTGTTATGATATGACACAAACGTCATACCCACTGGACTAATGGGTCTCAGTGACAGAGAGGTAAAAAACCAGACTCTATAGAGCGCCAGCTCTTCTCTTTGTTACCTCACCGTCACCGAGACCTGTTGGTCCAGTGGGTATGACGCTTGCGTCATATCATAATGGTCCAGGTTTGATTCTCGCTAGTGGATGCGCACTGCTGATGAGTCCCAAAAATAGGACAAAATGGCCATCTAGTGCTTTCTGCATTCTGTTGAGGATTCTTCAAGACTTGATGAGTTAATTATGATGTATGCAAGTGTGTGTGTGTCATGGGTTAAAAAAAAATATAACCTCAAGAGATACAAAATATTGTAAAATTATTTTGTGATATGAACAAAATGCTGGAAATTGTAAAACTAAAAAGAAACAAGAGATCAATCAAAAAGGAGATTGATAAATATAGATTATAGATAACATTAGCTAATGAAATGAAATCCATCAAAACACTACATTTAATTACACAGTCCCATTTATGATGTTTGGGCAGAGAAATGTATGTAAACAGATTTCTTAACAGTAATTTTTAATGATGAATGTAGAGCTACATTGGATGGAACTGATATGATGGGCTAGAAGTTGAATCATTCATGGAAATAGTAAAACAGTGTAGGAGACAAAAGGGAGATGGAACAATGTATTGTATGCAATAAAATTATAGATTCCCTCAAAGTTAATGGTATTAAATATAACTGTAGAGAATTATTTGAACTTCTTCAACAAGATGTTTTCTAACTGGTATTTCAAAGATACTAAATTATTTTTCTCCAGATATTCATCCACTAGAAACCTTGTGTTCTATCACTAAAAAGAAAGATTTATACGAGAATGAAAACTATATTCAAGTAAATTGGGAAACAATAAAAACTTCTGCAAGTAAAGTTTGTCAAAACTGTAAAGTTAATGGTTGAAAGTCTGAAGGTTATAGAATAGTGATTTTCCAAGCATAGCTTAGATGTTGCACAAGGCCAAAAATATGGGGCACCCAGTAAGGATTGAACTCACTACTTGGTTGTAATTGTTCTAACGAGATTAGCTTGCTAACCATTACACCACCTGGAGGTGCCCAATAAAGTAATTTACCCCAGTAGTAGGGGTCTGCTTACAGTACCAGGTGTTCCCAAGCGGTCTCCCATCTAAGTACTGACCTGGCTCTATGATGCTTAACTTTGGTGATCAAACTAGAACCGCTGTGTTCATTGTGATTTGACTGTAAGCCTGAAGGTTATAGAATATCAACAAGCTCATATTATCATGTAAGTGATAAGATAATTTATTCAGATGTGTGGACTATTGTGTTAATCAAATGTTTTTATAGCCTGTATCTCTTGAATTTATAAATAATTTATGTTGCACATTATCTAATGAAATATGATACCCACAAAAAAAAGTTATGAATGTTTTTTGTTTTTTTTACAAGGATAAATATTATAAGCTAAAATTAATATAATGTATTTCTCATATAAATATATTCTGAATATTTTACCAGCAATGATTTGGTTAATATTAATTTTATTATGAGAACATTGATGGACATGATAAAATCTGACAGTGTCTTTGCTGTTTTTGCCACCAAACTCTAAGGATAGGGAAAACTGTCTTGCAATTGCAGTAAAAAAATCCAAAACTGAACAAATGTTTTCTCTCTCTTGGCCTCTCTTCTCTCTCTTGGCCTCTCTTCTCTCTCTTGGCCTCTCTTCTCTCTCTTGGCCTCTCTTCTCTCTCTTGGCCTCTCTTCTCTCTCTTGGCCTCTCTTCTCTCTCTTGGCCTCTCTTCTCTCTCTTGGCCTCTCTTCTCTCTCTTGGCCTCTCTTCTCTCTCTTGGCCTCTCTTCTCTCTCTTGGCCTCTCTTCTCTCTCTTGGCCTCTCTTCTCTCTCTTGGCCTCTCTTCTCTCTCTTGGCCTCTCTTCTCTCTCTTGGCCTCTCTTCTCTCTCTTGGCCTCTCTTCTCTCTCTTGGCCTCTCTTCTCTCTCTTGGCCTCTCTTCTCTCTCTTGGCCTCTCTTCTCTCTCTTGGCCTCTCTTCTCTCTCTTGGCCTCTCTTCTCTCTCTTGGCCTCTCTTCTCTCTCTTGGCCTCTCTTCTCTCTCTTGGCCTCTCTTCTCTCTCTTGGCCTCTCTTCTCTCTCTTGGCCTCTCTTCTCTCTCTTGGCCTCTCTTCTCTCTCTTGGCCTCTCTTCTCTCTCTTGGCCTCTCTTCTCTCTCTTGGCCTCTCTTCTCTCTCTTGGCCTCTCTTCTCTCTCTTGGCCTCTCTTCTCTCTCTTGGCCTCTCTTCTCTCTCTTGGCCTCTCTTCTCTCTCTTGGCCTCTCTTCTCTCTCTTGGCCTCTCTTCTCTCTCTTGGCCTCTCTTCTCTCTCTTGGCCTCTCTTCTCTCTCTTGGCCTCTCTTCTCTCAATATAAAACAAATGAATGCTACTTATGAAAATGCATAAAAATTACTAAAATTTAATGTGTTTTTAATTTTTTGCCAGAAAATGTTCTCAGTAGATAACCAGAGTGACAATCTATAAATTAAACATTTACTAATTAATTTAAACTTATCACTCTAGATAATTAGTTGTTGGTAGAGGGAAGGCAAGATGTCATAAGTGATGAATTAAAAAAAACAAAAAACAAACCTTAGAAGTAAAACTTTTCTAACGTAGGTGATATCTTTTTATATATTTTGTAAGATCCATAACATCAATTGGCAGAATCTGGAGAGAGAGAGAAAAAAAATAACTGGTCCTGATTATTATATTTGTTATGAATAAGTACCAGATTGCCTGCTAAAAGAAAGCATTTTTCTTGGATTTGAGGCTTACAGCCATATCATGTTCAAACATTGGTTCTTATGTGACCACCAAAGTTAAGCAACATTGAGCCTGGTCAGTACCTAGAAGTCTGACCACTTGTATATACTTGCATCTATTGGTCTAGAAAATTAGTAAACATTTTATGCATAATAGGGAAATTTAGCATACATGTGATATAACATACATTGACTCTTCACCTCTTGGCCATCTCCCATTGAAACACTGATTCTTGCAAGATTACAGAAGTTAAGCAATGTTGAGCATGATCATTACCTACATGGGTCATTGCTTAGGAATATTTAGGTGCTGTAAGCTTGGATGTGCAGGTGTGTAATAGATAACAACTTGGAAATTGGAGAGCTGAGTTCCAATTCCAGTTGGGTTCTTTATATTCACTTATGCTGAAATTCCTTTGAGAAAGATAAGAATCCACCTCTTCTCCCTCCAGTTATGGGTTAATAAGTAGGACTTGTATCAGTAAATCATTATTTTCTAAAAATATTTCCTGGCTTTAAATAACCTGCAAAAGGTTAAGCCGTAAAAAAGACAAATCAGTTAATAAAAGAAAAAGGCAACAACTAAATTAAATTGAAATTTCTTTGAATATTTTATATTAATGCAAGAAAGATTAAAAAAATTACATGTAAGCTTACCAAATATTTATTTTTATTTTTATTTTACTGTCATCTGTTTCTAACAAATAATCATCCATTTTTTTTCTTTTTTGTTTGCAACAATATTTAGGATTTTAATCTTTTTTCTTTGTTCAGCCATTTAATGTGACATTGTCAGTAAAATCCTCTTTTAATTTTTACATTCTGAAAGGACAATTTTTGAGATTGGTAAGACATTTTTACAATTTGGTTGTTTTTTGAATAAATAATGATCTGCCCATAGCATTGTGTCCATTGAGTGCATTTATAAAAGCAGATTGGTTTTAAATGTAATTCTTTATAAATTAAGCTGGAATAGGAATCAATACTTCCTTGCTTCCCTCACAATTTGTTGTTGGCATGTTGATAATATTGATTTCTAGAGTTAGATGAATAAGGAAGCATAGAAGTTTGTTGATCTTTTAAGATAGTGTAAAATTCTGTTAAACTTGTCTATTATTGATATAACTATGTAATGATAATGAGACAAAATGGAAAAGTGTGTTCAGACAACGTATAGTGTATCTTTTGGCCAGAATTAGAAACAAACCTGTGCATAAGGAAAATGCGTTGGAAGAGGTAATAAATATCTTTACATATTTTTTTTTTTTTTTTTTTTTTTTTTTAATGAAAAAAAAATTTATCCTGTATTCAAGCTATTGAAGAATTGAAAAGCCAAATTTGAATTCCAGTCGTGTACATTACATTCACTTACGTGTTAATACCTTTGGAAAGGTATGAATCCATCTCTTCTCCTCCCCAGCTATAGGTAAATAGCAGGACAGATTGTCCTTTAGTCTTGGTTGCCAACTAATCTAGAAGGAAAAATTCAAACCATCCTGGAGGTGGGTTGGGCTCCGTCAGGCTATTTTGCCCAGAACACACTACTGTTACGGTAGTTTCAATACATATGTGCCCCAGCAACCCTAATAGGTTATGGGACTTGTCTCCGGTAGACCTTTTTTTTTTTTTTTTTGTATACTACATTGAGAAAAAGAATAGCAATCTCTTTGGAGTGGGCTAATTTCAAATCCAGCAGACATTAACAGCTCCAATACAGAGTTGTGGGACTTTCTAGCCATAGCATTTGATAAAGATATTTATTACCTTTTTTCACAAAATTCTAACACTCTTCCTTTATATATGACTTTATCTCTCACTCTGACCTAAAGAGGCTTACCATAAAGTAGGGAAACATGTTGTCTGAAGAAGCTCTTCTACTTGCCTCATTATCTCTACATTTGTCAAGATATTATTCTGCATCTTCTTAACACCCCACATTTAAGTATATAGAAAGATTTCCTTGTCTTAGTGTTGTACTTTGAACTTGACTGAATATGAAAGGGAGGAAAAATAAAATAAATTTCAGTCCAACAAAAAAGACCATATGAAAACTTATTTGAGTTCTCATGTGAAGTACAAGGGGCAGCAAAAATAACTTTTTTTTATTTAACTTTTATTAAACAAAAATAAATTACGTTAGATTAAGGAAATTTATAAGTATCAAAACAATGATTTGTTAGAACTATTTAACATGACTATTAAACTATTTAACATATTCAAAATGCTCCACACTTCTACAAACCATTTGACACATTTTTACATTAATTTTAGAAAATTCATCAGAAATTGTTTGTTTTAATTCAGAAATTGATTTTGGTTTGAGAGTATAAGTTTTTTCGGTAACCCTCTGCACCTAGAAAAAAGTTTGGTGTTAGGTCTGGTGATCATAATAGCCATTCAATTGCTCCATGTTGTCCTATCCACCTCAGCTTAAAGGCATTACTTCTGTCACACGTATTTTAATTTGTTTTTTCTTCAGCTGAGTGCTTCATCTATTTTTCTCATTTTAATATTTTTATCCTAGGTCTTTAGGTTTGCCTAGATTTTAATATTTATTGCTATAAAAATTATAGCAATTTGTCACAAGGAATAAAAGGGGGCTGTGGAGAGGGCTGGTTCTGCAAAATCTAATAAAAAAAAAAAATAAAAAAAATGAACTACTCTCTCCTGCAATCATACACATGAACATTATTCTTTCCATCTGGCCATCATCTGACACTCTAGTTTAAAAACAGTGCTGGTCGAGAGATAGATCATACAACTGGTTTCATTTTACCATGAAGTTCTGATCCTGAGGGAGAGATCTCTGGTACAAGGACCCAAAACAACAATACACAAATGCTAAAAAATAGCCAGTACCTTTTACATAAATAGATTAGTACCTTTTACATAACAAACTCATTACTTTCACTCATCTATCAGCAAAATCCTCCTATATCAGTTTTTGCATCTTCACTGTGAGCTGATGTTTTGCAATCAGGTCAAGGGGTGACAGCAGTGTATCTCCACGTTAGTTGCCTGGTATGCCATTTGACCATTCTGGCCATTGTCAGTCTTGGTGATAAAAAGCAACAATGAAATCTGAAACAAAAATTATTTTTAGTTTAGGATAGGATGAAATGAACCTTAATATTTTAGATCTCTTGATATTAAAAAAATAAAAGAAATTTAGGGAACATAGTTTATTTTTTATGTATATGAGATTTCTTTTTTACCTCGTCCGATACTATACTAGCTGCTACACCAGAAGTTCTCACAGCGCTCCGTCGGAAACACCCTGCGCCACCATCAGATGTCAGATTTGTTCAGATGGAAAACAATGTTTCAAATATTGAAATCTCAAAGGAAGCGATGGTTGCCGTTCTGAAGTCTTTCTCGGGAAGCAGCAGTGGAGGTGTGGACGGCCTTCGACCTGGTCACATCAAGGACTTAATTTCTGCCCACACTGCAGAAGCTGGTGAACATTTGAAAACATTCATAACAGCTCTTATTAATACCCTTCTCTGAGCTGAGATACCCCAACATGCTCACGACTTAATATTCTCAGCCAACTTAACGGCTTTAAAAAAAAAATATGGTGGTATCCGCCCTATCGCTGTTGGTAACATTTTTCGTCATCTCGCGGCAAAAATTGCTTGTAGAGTTGTTATGAAGGAGATAGGGCATGAATTGTGACCTTTCCAGCTCAGGGTAAGCATACAGGGCGGATGTGAAGCCGCGGTTCATGCCACAAGATCATTTTTCAAGAATACATCACCTGGATATGAAAAACGCTTTCAATAGCATCAGAAGGGATCATGACCTGGAAGTTTGCCTTCAACGGACTCCTTCCATATTTAAACTGACTCATCTTTCGTATAGTCATCCATGTTTGTTGATCGCCTCCAATAATATTATCTCTTCTGCTACTGGAATCCAGCAAGGTGATCCACTTGGCCTGCTACTTTTTGCGATGGCTATTGACGGGGTAGCTCGTTCCATTGCTTCTTCTTTCAATATATGGTATCTTGACAATGCAACGCTGGGAGGACCTGTCGAGACCGTAGCTGCTGACTTCCGACGAGTTATTCCTGCTTTATCGCTGCTTGGACTTGAGATTAACTCGTCCAAGTCAGAGATAATAAACTTGAATTATAGTGCAGATGATTTCGAGATAAAATATTGACGATAAAACATGTTTTATTAGTCATTAATTGTTCTGCATATAAATTCTATGCATAAGCAGACTTTGAAAACATTTCTTAGCATGTCCCACCTTCTGTTTTATTTATTTAACTTTAATTCTCACTCAGACTGAACAGGAATTTGATAAAAAAAAGATTGCGCTGCGATAGTTTTCCAACAAGATGTGCACTATATTTGATTTTCACTAGTTTTGAACTTGATGGTGCTGGCGCCAAATTGGCTACATTTATCCTGCACTAATCTGACATTATTGTACCTCAACCCCTGCCCAACAATATATTTTTCTTTTTAAGTTTTGACTCATTACAGATAATTTTTTTGCTTTATTTTTTTTTAAAAATTGACAGATGTAAAATATTGATGCAAACTAAAAACTAAAAAAATCTGGTAAGCATATGTGCTGTTATTTTTCAATCTTTCATTGTATCAATTTAAAATTATGTAAAGAAATTTTCATTTTAGTCATGGCTTTTTTTTTATTAACTGATTTGTTTTTTTTAATGCTTTTCAACCTTTTGCAGGTTATTTAAAGCCAGAAAATATTTTTAGAGTGTAAGATATATTTATTTTATTTCTTTTTTTTGCGTATCTGTCTATATTTCTGAGATGAGGTATTGTAATTATTTAGATTGTTATCCTCATCTCTATTGTCATATTCACAATGTTTTGGCTGTTATACGCTCCAGCCTCTAGTTCCATGCCTCTTCTGGATGTCTCAGTTATCTCCCTTTAACTCAACTCTCCAAGTTTTTGTTCATCACTGGTATTGAAATCACAACTCTTTGGGTCAACCAATGCTTTTATCTACTGGGCCATGTGTCCTTTTTTGAGATAATGAGTTAATGATACAAGTCCTACTAATTAACCAATAAGTGAAGGGAGAAGAGGTGTATTAATACATTTCCCAAGCTTATTTGCATATAAGTGAATATAATGAACCTGACTGGAATTAGTACTTGGCTCTCTGATCTCTAATTCTGAGATGTTATCCATTATACCACCATCATATCCAAGCTTAAAGCACCATCTAAGTAATCACAGGCTCAATGTTGCTTAACTTTGGTGATGGTACAAGATTTATTTCAATGTAAATGATGAGCCCACTTATAAAAATATACTATAAAAGGATTATACATCTCCCAATATAATTTTTCTGGAAGTTTTCTTTTAATAAGAGTTCAGTTCACACATCTCTCTGGATTTTTGAACAGGAGTAGAGGTTTAACTCTTGTTTAGGATTGGGTTTTTATTTCCTTCAACTCTATTTTTAACATCTTTGCCTAAACTCTGAAATTTTATTTATAATTTATTTTTTTCCTTAATAGGAGTAGATAGGTTTGCCTATCATCTGGTTCACACTCCTCTCTGGTCTTCTGAAAAGGAGTAGAGGTTTATCCCTTGTTTTCTGATCATAGCTCTCCATAACTTCCTGTCCCTTGTAACTCTAAGCAATGTTTGCTTCTTTACCATCTCTTGCTATGCCTACTCTGCCATCTTTTCACACAAACTTGTAAGGATTAGATAGGTTTGCCTCTCATCTGGTCCACATTCCTTCTTGATCTTTTGAACAGGAATAGAGGTTTATCCCTTGTTTCTTGTTTAGGATTGGGTTTCTGGTTCTTTCTAAAGTCTTCTCATTCTCTTTTACTCTCAGTAGCTCCTTGCAATTTAGTGGCATTATTGCCTTATTGGGGTGAATTGTATAAAAAAAAGTCAAAATTCATCAGTAACTATCAAACTGTCCTTGAGTTATGTTGCTGAAATTATCAATGATTTTTTATTTTTGTTGTTGTTATAAAATGTATTTTCAAGCAGTGGACCGTGAGAAAACAATATGGTAGCTTATTTAATTGTTAAAGAGTTAACTCTTAAATAAGTTACCATATTGTTTTCTGTTTTTAAAAAGTAAATCCTTTTCATTTTCATTATAAATTACCAAACATCGCCTGATGATGGAACAGTTTTAAGTTCCAAAACATAAAAATATTTATGTAGCGATGTAAAATATTTTTTGAAGCAAAATATTATTAAAATATTTTGCTCTACATTGTATCCAGCACTTTTGAAACAAAAAGTAAATGCTAAAGGAATGTGGATTCTTAATCTGTCTGTTCTTTCTCTTTATTTGGAGATATATATTGTGTGTCTGTTGACACTGGGGGGTCAACACCAAGTGACAAGTCTCTTTCATGCTTGAACACAGTCTTCAGACAATGTGTATATAAATATTCTCAGAGCCACCCTTTGAGAAGTCATGTTTTTCGTCCTGCCGAGTGGTATGCCACCCACCTCACCAGCAGAAAAGTTAGTTGGGAGCTAGTTTATATGCCAACTACTCATCTATGATGCAGGCTATATTGGGTTACATATTACCATTAGCAGGCCTATGCCTGACCTAACCAAACCAAAATGTTGAAATAAATCTCTTAGCAAATACGAATTATCTGCAAACTTTGCATACATAAAGTACTCTTAATGTTTAGTGCAAAATTTTATTTGTGGTAAATCAAAATTCAATTTTTATGAAAAATCTCTAAAATAATTTAAAATTCCAATTAAAAAAAAAAAACCCAAAAATGATTTTGGGTTTTTTTGTATTAAAGTGTGCCAGTACAAAAGTTATTTAGTTCCCAGTTTATTAAGTAAATTAAACTAAACAAACTCTGGCACATTTGGAGTGTTGTCCAAGAATTCAGTGAATTTAAAGTGTGAAATGGCTTCTACAAAGAAAGAGAAAAAAATTGATAGAAAATGAATTTCTTTTTATTTTCCTGGTGGAGTGATTCCAAGAAATGTGTGAAATATTCAGCAAGCCACAATGAATTCTAGGTAATTTGACAATTGAACAGATTGAGATGTCTTCAGATTTTATGAATTTTTGGGTAGAAATGTTTTTTATTTTATAATATTTTTTTTTTTTATCACATTCATCATGAGAACACCCAATGTCTTTGCCAAGTGTTGCCATCATCATTGTTTCATTTCATATTAAGTATAAACACGGAAACCTTTTAGTCTCCAACCCTTTCACACCCCACCCACCTAATTCCAAGATCATTATTTTCAATATTGTTCCTTACGTCTTCTTTCCTTGTCTTGCCATTTTTGTTTTCCTTGAGAAATGGTAATGGGTTTTCCTCTGAAATTTTACTGAATTTCAGAGTGTTGCCGGATAAAAATACCCTTTTTCCTAGGAGAAAAATTTGTTTCCTTAATGACTATTCATATTTGAATCCTCTTTCCATCAATAAAGTTTGACTTTAATTTATTTGATCAAGAGGAATTTTGTGAAAACATGTCTTTTTTTTTTTTTAAAGTTTACGTAGCTTTTATATTTTTCTTAAAGTTTTAACAGTTGTAAGATGTCTTAAAATGGGTAGGAAAATCAAAATTGCCGTTTCTCAGAACTTAGAAAACAAAATATTGTAAGAAGTCCTCTATTATTAATATTGTCCTGGCTTATTTTCTGGATATTATTTACCAAAATCTCCAGTAAGAAATTGGATTTTTAGTTGTTTCAAAAATAGCTTTTTAAAAATACTTCACTTATTTCTTTGTATTATGTAAACTTAAAAAAAAAACAACTTATAATATGATGGGGTGTAAAGACAGACTTAATGGTGCAACAATTTAAATTTACTTTAGACAACAATATATCTAGGCTATGTTTTATTACTTTAGATTGGTAACTCTTTTGTTTTTTAACATGCATATTGTCTTTATGAACTTTGATGAAAGCACAAAGCAAGATACTTATTGAATTATGCCAAGGAGGCTTTTTAAAATGGACAAACTATGCACTTGATTTGAAAGCAAAATTAAGATGGGATTAACAGTTTTTTCTTATTTGAAAAAATTGCAAACAGATTTTCATATGCATAAGAAAAAATAGATTTATTCAGTTTTATTTATAATTAAACGGGTTTTTAAGTAAAAAAGATTTATAATTCTGTTATTTTTTTTTTACCAGTTTTATTTCTCCATTGACATTTATCTTCAATGTAAATATTCAATTTAGTAAAAGAAAAAAAAAAAAAAATTAAGCAGACAGTTACACTCCATGTCTGAAACTTGAATTCTTTAAGATATTGCTTTAGTTTCTAATCCTTCAAACCTTTTTTTTTTTACCCTCAATGTTGATTGTGGGGCCAGATTTCAATTGCTTTCTACACAAGGTAACCCTGTTTGATCTGTAGATGTAGTTGCTGCCTTTGGTCTACATTATTCATATTTTGAATTTTTTTTTTTAATCATTTTGTTATTTTTACCTGGCCTCATTTATTACAAATGTTTTAAAGCTTTTTAAGAGATTAATATTTTTTTTAATTTCATTCAAAAAATGAATGCTGCTTTTTTATTTAAATTATATTCTTAAATTTAAAAAAAATCTCTTTGTAAATGAGTCATATGTCCTCCTTCTGTGCATCAATATATATATAATATTCTTATTACATAAATCTGATGTAGAACCATTTTGCTTAAATTTGAATTTAAGTAGTCATTAACTTTCTGAATGATAAAAATACCAATATATATATATATATATATATATATATATATATATATATATATATATATTATATTTTTCCCTTTCAAATCTACTGAATCAGTCAATTTATTAGTTAGGATTTAAATGTATAAAACCAGCATTGAAAAAAATACATCTCTTTTTCAAGAGAATATAAGTTGAGAAATAATAAAAAGGTAATTTTATTCATAAACCAAATAATCTGCTTTTAACCTGAAACAAAATTCCATCATTAAGAATAGTAGTTACATGATCTCTTGTCATTTTTAAGGGAAAATTCAGGAGGATGTGACTTTTTCTTGTTATAAACTCAGACTGTTGATACAACAAAAAGAAAAATGAATGAAGTCGGTTTCAAAATAACATTTAATATATTTTTTTTTTTTTGCATTTATTTCATTTTTACTTGTTCACCTTGTATTATTTCAATTAGAAATTAGCTTGGTTTAGATTTATAAGAATTGAGTTAACATACACAGAAAAAAAATCTCTTACAGAAATTTAGATTTTGTCCTTTTACTTCTGAAACAATTCTTTAAACTATTGCTTTGTTTCCAATTCTTTAACAAACCATTTCTTTTCTCAATTTTGGTTGTTTTACCTCATTTTTCTTCAGCTTTTAAATCTGTATAGGATTAATGAAAACCCTCATCTAGGACATAAGTGTGTGTGTGTATATATATATATATATATAAAAGAGACTAGGAAAAACTATTCTTAGCTAATGCGTTTTGTCCTCTGAAGGACTTTATCAAGGCAATGTAGAATTTATTTTGTTGCACGTGTTTATATACAAAAGTGAGGATATCATTGGCTTATCAAGGCATTTATATTTGATAATGTTCATGAATATTCATCAGGTGGTTGAAAGGTCAATCAAAACAGGTGGAGAACACAGTGTCATAAAACTAAAATAAATCCTATATTGTCTTGATAAAATCTCTGAGGATTAAACGTGTCAGCTACGAATAGTTTTTCCTCTTGTCTCTTTTTATTCATTTTCTTCCTCTAAAGATACTCTGTCTGAAAATATATATATATATATATATATATATATATATATATATATATATATATATATATACACATACACACACACACACACATTTTAATCATTAATTATTATTACTATGTTATTTTTTGTATTTACACGTGTTTGAGTTAGTATCATTTTCTTAAACAGTGAAATTAATAACTGGTCTATATCAAGAAGTTTAAAAATAAAAATTGTCTCACAACAGGAATTGAACCTGTATCTCTCTTTCCATCATATGTGTATTCCTTAAATAGGTAATTCAAAACTTGTTCTATCAAGATTACCTCCTATAGTCCAACTGGTAGCAGCATGTTTTCACTATGCAAGCAGTTTCCCCTGATGGAAAAATGGATACAGGTTTGATTTTGGTTGTGGGGGGCACACTTTTTCTCAGTAGGCATTCTCGATCTATGCCAGTTATTATCAATTTAATTTTTTTTAGTAAAATAAAAAAAAAACGAGATAATTCAAATACATGTATGTACTAAAAATAATGTTTATAGTAATAATAAATACATGCACTTTAATCTAGAATTCTGAAAACCAAGAAATTCACAAAAATTAAGTATTTTCTCAGTGGAAAAACTATTTGATTTTAGAGTTTTTATTTATTTATTTTTTTTAGTTAACCTTCTAAAACGTATGCCAATAATTTTATGCTCTGTATTTAGTGCTGTTAAGATGAACTGTAATGTTATTTGTTGTCTTAATTTAGTCCAATCGGTATGAATATTTACAAGATTCATTGCTGAAATATTACCCTTCCCTAAAAATTGTTTTAATTTTCTACTTTATATACAGTTTCTGTGTTATCGTTCCAAAATCCCCCCCCCAAATTCTGAAGAGTCTCTGATCCCAAGGGTTTGATGTTGGGGATTTTGTACCTGTAGAAAACATGAGCAAAGATCATTTTTTCTTAATTTGAATTTTGGATTATTATATTTCCTAGACACATTGCTGATAAATATTAATTTCCATTTTGAAAGAAAAGAATCAAGTTAAAATGTGTTATTATTTTAAGACTTTTCAGAATTTTTAAAAAATGTTTTTAATTTTTAATTTTAAATAATTTTTCTTTAATAAACAGTATGACTAAACATCACAATTAGTTTTGATTGTTGTATATCCTTAAATAGCTTATAATGCATAAGCTGGTTGTTTAATAGTTCGTGTCCTGACTCCCTTTTCCAAAACTGACCAAACATCTGAAATTTTGCAGAAAAGGCTTCTTGGTCTAATTGAGTTTTTTTTTTTTTTTTTTTTCCAGCATCATCTTTTGTCTTGTATTCTTAGATGTAGGGATGTGAGCATCAAAATATCTCCCTTGTAGAAAATAGCTTTAACTATTGTCTGGTTATAAGGCTATAAATACTCTAATTGAAACTTCTATAAATAATTTAACAGGCATTTCAGACATCAATGAAACTTGTAATTTTGTGGTCATTTTTTTATTGCTTCCAGTTTAAAGTAAAGTTCACTTTTAATTTGTATTTTTCAAAATCTCATCCTCACTCTAAGAATACAATACAGAAATATTTTTTCAAGTCAAATTTTGTGAACTTACTATCCATCAGATGATATTTGATGAAAAGATATACGAAGATATAAATTACAAGAATTAAAATAACAGAAATTCTTAACCTATTTTTAAGTAAGAACAAAAAATTGGTTTTATCATCAGTATTTATTTAAAAATTAAAATGATAGCATTTTGGCTCCTGAATGTCTTTGTCAAAATTTATTGTAAGGATATTTTTATGATTATGAATTCCTTAAATGTGTTAAAGAGTTGTTGAAATTTTGGTATATATAAAATCCTTTCCTAATGAGAATTGAGCAAAAATAAGTGACTTTTTATTGGATTTGTCATTGCTTCATTTTCAAAGATGTTCACCGCTTCTCATTAAGTGAATAATCTCAAAATAACAAATTTTGGGTAACCAGGCTGCTCTTAAGTGTAATGCAACATCAGCTTGGATTTATAGGAATTTTGCAAGTATGCAATTGTACTGTCAGCCAGAAGCAAAGATAATAAAATGGTTAAATAATCTAAATTAGTGAAAAAAAAAAAAAAGTCTGATTTATCAACTCGAACAAGATATTCCCAACTTTCATTTTAAAAATTTTGCTTGCAAAATTATATTAGTCATTTAGTTAAATTAGTAATCTACTGCTTTTTAGCCTTGAAAAACTTGATCCTTTTATATTAATATTGATGGTAAGGGGATCAGTCACTATTTTTAAGAGTAAGGATTTAACAATGGAATCATGCAATATTTATTCATGTCCTTATCCTATCTTTAGGTACAGATGTATTTGGTTAACCCTTTGAACTCTGTCTCCCCACCCCCAATGAGTGCAAATCTCCCACCCAAGTACCCTGCTGTCCATGACTCTGGGCAATATAATACCTGCCTGGTTTTATGCACTTTAACATACCATCCACCTGGGTTCAAAAAGTTAAAGAAACTTACACTCATCTTCATGCACGTACAATTTTAAATAGTTGTTTGAAGACATTCAGTTGGAAAAAGACTTGCTTATGCTTGTTTTCTATATGTCTAGTATAACTTAATACTTGAGGTTGACAATTATCAAATTACATTCTTAATTAATAACCTAACAAAGAAAATTATTAAATGTTCTCTGAAATTCTGAGATAACTATTTTATTTTTCCATTATTTGGACTAGGAACTTGGATCTTTCTTTAACTGACACAATTTTTCTTGTGATTCCTAATTTTCTTCAGATTTATTTTTCATTTGGTAATCTTTGAAAATTGAATGTGTGAGTGGTGTAATGGATGTTGGCACAGAATAGAATTTGTAAGCTGAGTTCAAATTCTGAGATAATCTGTTATGTTCACTTTAGCACAAATGCCCTTGGCAAAGTGATAAATCAGTCTCTCCTCCCCACAAATATGGCTTAAATACCAGGGTAGATTGGGCTCTCTAGCCTTGAGTGTCAATCGGTCTAGAAGAAAAACTGAATTCCAAACCATGGAGAAGGCAATGGGAAACCATGCTAATATATTTCCTCAGTAGACATAGCAGTTCAGTTAATAAAAATAAAAAAACAAACTATGACCTGAAGGGACATAGCATTTAAAAAATAAATCCTTGAGAATTACTTTTTACTTTTTTCTCACCCCTTTTTTTTTTAACACCCCTCCCAATCTTTATTTGAGGTGGTGATGAATATTGGGAAAAACAGATTTAATCCTCAATGATTACTGGTTGCAGCATTTATCTGAGTAAGAACAGATACAGTGTATTTAAAAATGACATGGTTAAACACAAATGTGATGTGGCTATTAGCTTGAATGACAAAAGATATATTAACATGGAAATCAATTCTATAGGTAAACATTCCATGGAAACAACCAAAGCCAAATCTTCAAGTTTAAAAATGTCCTTAAACTGAAAACTAATCCTACCAGAAATATATATATATATATATATATATATATATATATATATATATATATATATATATAATAATTATAATAAAGTTTTCTCTTGTCCTTTATAATAATTTATACTTTGTAACAATATATTGCACATTGTTGATGAACTGTTTACTCTGACATCCAGTGTATGTTCTATGTGTGTAGGTGGCATTGGGTAGAAGTGGTACCTTTGTTACTTGGCTGCTGCTCTGATTATTAAGATGGATGGGCAACACTGGTCTTCACCCATCCCATAAATTTTCACACGCCAAACCCTGTAAACCGATTCAGCAGGCGGGCTAAATCATATGAAATTACCATTGAAAGGTACTGCACTCTTCTGTGCACTGGTAGCACTGGAGAGGTATAACTCCATGATAATAAAACCTGAGGGGTGTTGTTCATTGTGTTCATCGCAAATATTTGTACCAATTCCTTGTTATGAGCACTTTCAATAAGTGTGGCTGGTTCTACACAAGCCTTCGCCACTCTAAGCAAATCTTTTGTGTGGATAGTCTGCAATTCAGTTCTGTGTTCCTTCTTTGCTATTCCACCTGAGCAACAAGTACACTGGTGAGATAGTGAAGGTCACGGGGACAGGTACAGGATTGAAAACTGAACTGAAAGACACTCATATGTTGAAAACAATGGGAGAGTAAATTTTTTATATATATATATATATATATATATATATATATATATATCTGAGACTTAATTTGCCCACATCATTTGCATGGAGCAACTTAACATTCTCTGATGGTGCTTGTGTGGAGAGCTACTATGTGGCAGGAGATATTAAGGCCAACCAAAGAAATGATGCAATCAAAACTAACCTCCATTGGTGAAAGGTCAGACCAAAGGAGCTGAAAGAATGTGCTGCAGACTGATTGCATCAGTGTGACATTGTCCTCCAAATTTATGCAAATTTCAAAGAAACCTGGCATCAAAAAAAAAAAATCACTATTCAAAGAGAACAGTACTACCATGAATCTTTGGCATTGGTTACAACCATTGACTTCCAGTCTTCCCACAGTTCCAAATTCTGTTTGTCCAAACTTGATTTTGCAGATCCATTGATGAATTGCAAGACAGTCGTAAAAAAAAAAACAAAAAAAAACGAAATACAGTCATATAATCCTACCAGAAATTTTATGTATGTGTGTATATATATATATATATATATATATATATATATATATATATAAAATGTAATAGCAGGGAAGTACATTCTCTTTGGGGCTAAGAATCAATATTCCAGAACAAAACAAAAACCTGAGAAAAACCATAAAAAATAAAACATAAGAATTACTTTTAACCCACACATAATAAACAATGTCATTCTATATATTTACACCTATTTGTCTCGAAAATTAGAAGACATTTTATGCATGATAAGGAAAAAGTGTAGGAATAACCATTTTGTGGTACATTAATTAGCATACATGTGATATAACTTACATTGACTCTTCACCTCCTGGCTTATGGCCATATCCCGTTGAAACACTGGTTCTTGCAAGATTACAAAAGTTAAGCAATGTTGAGTCTGGTCATTACCTATGTAGGTGATTGCTTAGGAATATCTAGGTGCTGTAAGCTTGGATGTGCAGGTGCTATAATGGATAATGACTTGGAATTAGAAATTGTAGAGCCGAGTTCCAATTCCAGTTGGGTTCTTTATATTCACTTATGTGCAAGTACCCTTGGGAAAGGTGTGAATCTACTTCTTCTCCCCCAACTATTGGTTCATTAGTAGGTCTTGTATTGGTAAATCATTATCTCTAAAAAAAAAAAAAAAAAAAAAAAAAAAAAAAATTATTACAATCTAAAATATTTTCTAGCTTTAAATGACCTGCAAAAGGTTAAGCCATAAAAACCAAATCAATCAATCTTTGCCTCCTCTGACTTGAAATTTTGGTATATATAAAATCCTTTCCTAATGAGAATTGAGCAAAAATAAGTGACTTTTTATTGGATTTGTCATTGCTTCATTTTCAAAGATGTTCAACGCTTCTCATTAAGTGAATAATCTCAAAATAACAAATTTTGGGTAACCAGGCTGCTCTTAAGTGTAATGCAACATCAGCTTGGATTTATAGGAATTTTGCAAGTATGCAATTGTACTGTCAGCCAGAAGTAAAGATAATAAAATGGTTAAATAATCTAAATTAGTGAAGAAAAAAAAAAGGAAAAAAAAGAAAAGTCTGATTTATCAACTCGAACAAGATATTGCCACATTTCCCAACTTTCATGTTAAAAATTTTGCTTGTAAAATTATATTAGTCATTTAGTTAAATTAGTAATCTACTGCTTTTTAGCCTTGAAAAACTTGACCCTTTTATATTAATATTGATGGTAAGGGGATCAGTCACTATTTTTAGGAGTAAGGATTTAACAATCTTTAGGTACAGAAGTATTTGGTTAACCCTTTGAACTCTGTCTCCCCACCTCCAATGAGTGCAAATCTCCCACCCAGGTACCCGGCTGTCCATGACTCTAGGCAATATAATACCTGCCTGGTTTTATGCACTTTAACATACCATCCACCTGGGTTCAAAAAGTTAAAGAAAATGCAAATGCAACATTACACTCATCTCCACGCATGCACAATTTTAATTAGCTGTTAGTTGACTATTGCTTACACAATAGTCAATATTATTTTCTTGGCTGTAAGAAGTTAAAATACTAGTTTAATCAGTTGAAGTTAGTGTGCTTATCTGAGCAATGTGACAGTAAATTTGACATTTAGAATTGTCTTTTCAGTTTGCATTTATTACAGAAAGAAATAGGCAGGTTGTTATTAATTTCACTGTTTAATTAAATAGAAAAACAGAGATGGCAACTCAAATGTGTGCACCCACTAAAAATAATGTTTATAATAAGAAATAATGATGGCTAAAAAAATACTAAGACAATTTGAAAAAAAAAAAAATTGCTTCGATATGTTTTGCTAATGAACCCGTATATATGAAAGAGATTTTCATTTATAAAAACAATCTACATTAGCAGGACAAGATGTGAATCAAATTATATTTACCGTTTCAGTAGATTCTTATCCAACTTTAACCGCATATATAGGAGTGATTAAACTAGATAGCTACAAACTGTTACAAAAAGAACAATCTTGTTCACAGAAATTTAAACTTTGTGCTTGGTACTTTTGTATAGCTGTTTAAAGGGTTTTGTGCTAATAATTTTTGTTTCCTTGTTTAATACACTTGAGTCTATCACAGTCGATGGATTCTACACCTTTTAAGAGTTTTAGGAGACTTGTAAAAGAAACCAAATAAAGATGGTTGAAGGTAGAAGAGTTATAGGCTTGTTGACTTTCTTTACCAAGAAATGTATTTTTTTAAAAATTTTTTTAAATACAGTCATCAAATAATGGACTGGCCAAGAAGGCTGCAAGGAAATCCTTCCTCCCTTTCAAGTTACCATTTTGACTAAATAGGAAAGGATTATTGTTGTTGCTGACCCACTATCAGTCAACAATCTTATTGTACCACTCTTTTGTGATGATACTTTGCAGCAGTGTTTACAAATCTACTCTTTTTATTTCTTGAAGCACAAAAAGAGCAGTTTTGTAAATACCTTGAAAACATAGGCACATATGACCGCTTGGTTATATCTTTTGAGTTTAGTGTGGCGGTTACTAAAGGCTTTTTTTTCTTTTTCTTATTTTAATACAGACAACTTGGTAATTACTCACAAAAGTCAAACTACTTCATTTATCCCTTTATTACATCTGAGATTATTTTTTTCTTCTGCCTGATGGTTATTGCAGAAGACTACAAGTTCCCTCCAATGTCTATTCTCGTTATTTTCACGGGTCTCAAGATGCTCTGGTGTTTCCAGTCTTGGCACTTTTTCAGATATCCAACTTGTCCAGTCTTTATTTCAGTTTTTTTAATTTTTTTTTTTTTGCAGAGTTCCAAGTATTTCTGTGATTATGAATAAAACTTTCATATACCATATCTTTCTAAGCTCTCAAGCAAGGTCCTGGTATTTTTCTAGTTTCTCGCTCTCCTTTATATTAATTCTGCAGTCTGTTGACGTAGCCATATCTATGATCTTGCAGATTTTTTATCCTTTATTCCCTATTATCATATCTGGTCTCATGTGAATGGAATGGTCAGTCTGGGTGCACTAATCTTAGGTGATTATTATTAAACTCTCAATCTGTCACTTATCCAAATATTCATATTATTCTTTTAGGCAAAGTAAAACAAGCTGTATAATTTTAGTGTTGTAATTTTCAACAATAAAAGGGGGTGGGTAACTAGATATAAATTTTTTTTTTTTTCTTGAGCTGTTTTATTTATTTCCCAAAATGAATTTTATTTTTCAAATTTCACTTTAGAAAAAAACTGTTCAGTGAAAATTTCAGCATTGCTACAGAAGTGTTGAGAGTTGGGGTATATATATATATATATATATATATATATATATATATATATATATATAATTTTTTTTTTTTTTTAATTTCTGCTCATTGGCCTGACTCCGGTCTAGCCTACCATCTTTTTCTTTTTTTTCTTTTTTTTTCTTTTCTCACGCAATCCTGTTACATGACAGACATTATACCTGTGCATAATTTGCTGCACTTTAACATTTGCAGTGTAAGTAAGTGCCACCCACTAGATAATCTACATGTTTTACAGTGCACATAAGAGCTGATGCATTTTTGTTTGGGTGGGGTATAGGACATGATTTGTTTGTACTCCCACCAGGCACAGTTACCCTTGCTGTTGGCATAATTTTTGTTAATCATCAATTGTAAAAAAAAATTCTTTATTTATTTCTATGATTAGAAATTATTTACTTTTACTGAAATGATTTACTTTTTTGTATAAATTAATCAGTCAAATACTGGGAAAGGATTTATTCACTAATATTTCTTTCATTTCCTTATGGTTTCATTTCATCAAAACTCAGGTTAATTTTATTTATTCTACAACCATATACAAAAAGTAGCAAAGATCAGAATAAGCTTCTGGTGATATTTGGACTTGTATTCCTTCTCTTTGATTACATGTCTTGCTATGCTGGCAGCCCATTGATTAGTCTATAGAAACTCAATAAGCAGGTATTTTGTTTTTATTGGCCATATAGTGACATTCCTTTTCTTTTCCATTTTTCATAATCATGACATATTGTTTACACTGATAGTAATAGCAGTTTGAAGTTGTTTAAATTTCTCAGGTCAAGCATTGTCTTTATTATTAAATTTAATTTTTCATATTTTTATTATTATTTTCAATCCATGCAGCTTATATGTGTAAAAATGGCTTGAAAGTAATAGATTATTAGTCAAAAATTAATATAGGTATATGAAAATATATAAGGTGTTTCCAATCGCTGACTTCTACTTGGTGTTTTATGTATACTAAATGTACATCTGAAACACCAAGTATAAGCTGGCCATTGCAGACAACTTTCTTAATAAGGATATTTGTTCTGCTATGAAGCATTGAGCACTTTTTTCTCTCTCATCAAAAACCATTTTTTTTACTTCTTAGTGGGTATTTTTGAGATGTTTATTTTTTAAAAAGAAGATAAACTGCAAACATTATTTTAAATTTACCTTGATTACATTTAAAATGTGACAAAAAAGATATAAGTTTGTAATATCATTATAGAAAGAAGCTCCTTCACTTTTGAAAACCCCACAAAAAACATTCATAATAAATAAAAATTTAAACTGCTACTCCAAAAATGTCATTTATGCACAAAATGCAAGAAATCACATATAGGTATAAGTCAAGCACTAAACCAGAGTTTCTCTTCACAAAAGCACCATCAAATTACCCGACAATAGAAAACTCTTTGTATCACAACATATCTACAAATGTAATCAAGGTAAATTTAAAATAATGGCAATATATCAAACAGATAATTATTCTTACCTACAACTAAAAGAAAACTTCATAAACAAATTTAAACCAGCACTAAATAGATCATAACACCACACACAAAAAAACACAGCATACACACATAATGACCAAATACAGTAGTCAATATATTTGCTGACATAGATTGCTATACGACGATAATGGTCACAAGATATCAAACACAAATCATAAATTCATAATATAGTTCTATGACGTCATACCACGCGAAATAATGAAATATTAACAAGAGAACTATATGCGATATATATATATATATATATATATATATATATATATAAACACTTATCAAGAAAGACATTTGAATCCCTACCACACGAAAAATTCATTTTTATAATGAAGTACTCTTTGCTTGAAGAAGTTCGTGAAACCAGAAACGTGTGTAGTAGAATTATGGAAAATAGAGTATGATATATTTTAAAACAAAAGTCCATATTTCAACCAAAAGCATTTGTGGTTTATCTTCTTTTTAAAATATATGCCTTTCTCTTGTTGAAACAACTATAATCGCTTCCATATATATATATATATATGTATATATATATATATATATATATATATATACACTCTGTCTTATATCTTTAGATGGTCCTAGCCATTCTGAAAGTTATCAAGTGCTAGTGATTGGGTTCTCCATTCTGTACTTATAAGTGACAATTGATGGCTGTTCACTTCTAGGTTGTATTGCCAGTGTCAAAACACTGAAACACACGTTGGACTAATATTCTTTTATTTTGTTCCACTTCCCAAATTATATGACCAACTCCATTGACTTTAAGGTTCAGTTTATAATATTGCCTCAAATTTACCAGAATCTCAGTACTTTTATCCACCTTTTAAAACAATGTGTGTATGTGTGTTCGTGTATATATATAATAATCCTAATCTATCTATATGTCATTTCAAGTTTGCTATATGACTGTAAAACCTGGACTCTATATCATCGCAACATCCAATAATTAAAATGCTTTCACCAGCAAAAGCCTCTTTCAGTCTTGAACATCAAATGGAATTACTATCTGTCTTAGACACATCCACATTCATTACATGCTAGATTAAATTCTGTGGCAACATTTTCAGGGAAATTGACATCAAGACCTTTATGAATATCTCTTAACTTTTTCATGCATGTCATGATTTTGTTCAAAGTCTCTATTACCACTGTGCATTGCTTTCCTCCAGGTTGGATGATCTTGAGCTAGGTTTTCCCAGTCACTTTGTTGGCCTTCTTCAGTGTGTTCTTGACACAATTTTTTTATGTCAATTTTGGCTGCTGCACTGGTTTTTATTTTCCTTCAACCAATTCACCATATAGAAACTGTTTAAGGATCCTATCGTCATCGCAGTTGGCACTGAAATACCAGAGACACTATACTGGTAGACTGCGTTCAAGGATATCAATGTCGCACACGCATATTGTGTATCTAATGTGGAGACACTGCTGGTGAAATTGATCCACTCCTTCCATGTGTCTCCAGTAAGTGACCCGGGTCTCGCATGCATAGAGCAATGAAAGCAAAATAAGTATCGTAAACTTTCAGCTCTGTCTCAAACTGTTCCACTATCTCTTTTTGGAATAAATAGTGGAACAGTTTCTCCATGGTTTTGAATACAGACTAGTTCTTCTCTTAGACTGGCTGCCAGCCAAGGCTACAGAGCCTAGTTTATCCCGCTATTTAACTCATACTTGTGTAGTGGTGGGGAGCATCTTGATGAAAGGAATCAGTAATATAGTGGATTCAAGTAAATAATTTTTAGAGATGTACATGAAATTAAAAAAAAAAAAATGAAAATCCTTTTGCTACAATAAATAATAATGACAATGCTTTATCTGAGAAAACTGGATTATTTGAAGATTATTACTTGAGAATGAACTTTTTAAGTATTATTCCATTTTCAGTTTTCTTCTCAGCTGATTGAATTGATTTGCTGGTGTGCTCATTTTGTGGAGGCAGGATAGGCAGGGAGGTCAATTTTACAGGCCTTGCTTGTTTATTAGTTTACTCAGACCAATTTAATTTGCTACTCCAATATCAGTTTGCATTTCTGTTTCATTTGCAGTATCACTGTCTATTGGTATCGGAGCAAATAAATTTCCTGCAGACAAATACATACAAAAAAATACTTGCATTTTGGATACGTTTTATTAAATACAGAGTGTAAGATAATGTAGGTCATTGCATTATTAATAATGGGTACATATTAAATTTTTGTTCAATTTGTAGCTCAGACATAGATTGATACTACTTCCCAAGATGTTAGCTTGTCTACAGAACAGGAGATATATATATATATATATATATATATATATATATATATATATGAAAACGACGGAATACATTCTTTTTAAAGTACTTTATTCACCCAGCACTTCTTCATAAAGATTCATCAGAACAACAATAATCAAAATAATGGAACTGAAAAGGGTAAACATGGGGTAACTAAGGAGCCACAAATAAAATAAATTTATTACAAAAAAATACAAACAAATTAGTGTAAATAAGCTCCTTGTGAGTATAAACCAACAAAAAAAGGTTTTTTTTTTTTTTTTTTTTTTATAAATCATATCACCGCAAGCAAGGCCGGAGGCCACTATCACGCAAGGGGTTAAAGAAGGGTTGGAGGAAGAGCAGATAGGAGTGGCAAGAGAGGGGATGTGGAGAAAGAGAAAGACAGTGGGTCGATCAAGGCAAGGGGGCCACAAAAGATCTGGAGCGAGAGCAGATAGGAATGAAAAATGAAAGGATGTGGAGAAGGGAAGTGTATAGATTAAGGCAACTGGAGATGTCGATTGACACTACACTTAAACCGTTGGAGATTGTATTTGTCAGGGAAACAGTAATAGGGAAGGGAGTTCCATAGGCGAGATGTGTGAGACATGAAGCTATTGGAGTAGAAGAGACATCTACATCTAACAGTTTCCACGGTGTAGGGGTGGGAGTGGGATGCCAGCCTGGTGGGGCGTTTAAATTCACGAGGCCTGGGGACAAGCGAACGCAACTCCTCAGAGCAATTACCGTGGAAGTATTTGTAAAAAAGGCAGAGCGAGGCAACATCGCCTCTGTGAAAGAGTTGAGTGCAGACAAGATGACAGATCAGGGCCAATCACGTTGCCTATTCGTCTCTGGATCTTATCAAGAACCCCGAGGCAAACAGCAGGGCCCCAGACCATAAATGGCAGCAATACTCCATGCAAGGGCGAATGGTCGATTTATAGACTTGAAGGATCGATTCCGGGGAGAAAAATTTCCTGGCTCGGCACAGAGAACCAACTTTCTTTGCGGTGGCTGATGCAACTGACTCGATGTATTTGTTCCATCTCAGATCAGCAGACAGCGTGAGACCGAGCAGCCGCAGGGAGGAGCTCTCGAGAAGTTGGTCATCAGACATTCTGATGGGATGCAGGGATGGGTCCTTGTGGTGGTTGATAGAGAGCAGTTTTGTTTTAGAGGCGTTAAAGTTAACCATCCATTTCTCACCCCAGATCACAACCGATTGGAGGTCCTTTTCAATTTGAGCTGCCAGGTTAGCTTTGTCCGCCTCACTAGATTTGTGTTTGAGGCAGGAGTAAATAGTGGTGTCGTCAGCGTAAGATGCCGACTTGGGAGTCTATGGCATCAGGAAGGTCGTTTATAAATATGAGGAACAGAGTAGGGCCTAGGATGGAGCCTTGAGGAACACCTGCGTTAGCGGGATAGGATCTGGAGATGAATCCACTAAGAACAACCTTCAAATTCCGGTTTGACAGGAATGACTGTATTAGGTCAAACAATAGACCTGTGATACCATAACCCTGGAGCTTGCGGAGAAGGCCGGCATGCCAAACTCTATCGAATGGAGATGTCAAGGGCCACGGCACGAGCTTCACCGTTGTTATGGATAGCTTGGTAGACAAATTCAGTGATGGCCGTAAGCACATCGGCAGTAGATCGGGCAAAGCAGAAACCATACTGCTTGTCTGAGAGCAGATCGTTGGATATCAGGTGATTAATCACTTCGGCGTTGATAATGGCCTCGAAGACTTTGCCGAAGAGGGGTAGGAGACTGATAGGACGGTAATTGGAAGGGTCGGAGGGGTCACCAGAGTTCTGAAAGACAGGAACAATGGTTGAGGACTTCCAGCAGTCAGGAAAACAGGACTCCTTGAGGCAGCGGTTGTACAATTTAGAGAGGGCAGGTGCCAGTTCAGGTGCACATTTCTTTAGGACAATGGCTGGTATTCCGTCACCACCAGTAGCCTTGTGGTGATCTAGGTTAGAAATAATGCCCAATACTGACGACGGGGTTATGTGCAACCCGTCCAGGAGGGCCTCAGTTCTGGGAGGGAAATCAGGCAAGGGCACCCCGGAAGAATCTAGCGTAGAATTGGAAGAAAACTTCCAAGCGAAGCATTCGGCCTTGTCAGCAGAGGTGGTCAGGACCTCAGACTGATTGAACAGGGGAGGAATGGAGGGTATGTTATTGTTCAGGACGCTCTTGCAGAGGCGCCAATAATCTCTGGAGCCAAATTTGCGGGATGCAATACGTTCCTTCATCCGAGCAGCAAATAGTGATTTTTGTTTACAATGCAGATTTAATAGGCCATTTAATAAAATTTGAAGAATAAAAAGCCAACAAAATGATAACAACATTGACAATAAGATTGATGTTATTTCTTAAATATTAGCCTTTTAACTAAATTGAAGCATAAAGGGAATTTTGTTTTAATATATATATATATATATATATATATATATATATATATATATAAACATGTTTTTATTATTGTCGCAACATAAAACGAAGCAGTTGATAAGAAAATTTTTTTACCAACAACTGAAACTAAGAATAAATTACCAACTGCAGTAGGCGAATGGAGTGAGGGGTGATGAAAAAAAAAAATTTTGTTTTTGTTTTTTTACTAATTTTCTATTAAATGGTGTTTCAATACTGTTATAGTCCGAAGTATTTTTACAACCCTTGCTGTAAGGATGCCTTGCCTACCAACCAACAAAGTTTGGTAATATATCAATATAAATGTCAATGTGAGACCGACTATGTGGGCAAAACCATCTAGAGGTTGGAGGTTAGGATCGCCCAGCATGTCCAAGGCCAGGTGTGGACACATGAGCCTTTGACATCTTGGCATTCACAGACTCCTGATTCGGTGAGCACCTTTTAAATTCTGTTGCTGGCAGGACAAATTATTCTCCTGATTTCTTTTCTGTCTTGCACAGGGCACAGATGAGACTCCATATAGGCATCTTGGAGTCTATTATTATTAACATGCAACGTCCTGCCCTCTATAGACAGCAGGGGATGAAATACAAGTTGGCCCTATTCGGGGAAACATAATGTGCGTGTGTATGTGAACAATTTTATGAAAATCTGACAAAGTGGAAAAAATGTTTTACATATCATGTGCATGTGTAATCACATCAACATAAACATCACTTTAGTCTGATGAAGTACTAAATGACAAAATGTGGCACATCAAAATGTTTTTCCAATTTGTTATATATATGAATGAAAAGACAAGAGGAAAATATACCAACAAAAACCACCCTTATAAAATTGGTATAATTATAGGTTTCTACTTAAGAGCACTAAGAATTTGCAGCTCCCAATGCCCTCTACCCAAAGAAGAAACAGACATAGAAAAAATCTTCAATATTCCTATGATTTCTTATCCACAATGCAAAGAGAAAGGTACAAAAATATATGACCGCAACAAAAATAACATTATCCACAATAATAAATTAAACACAGATACTTAATACTAACTACCAATTCATATTCTATAACACCCACAATGTAAAATATCTTATCCCCTCTGAATAATATCGAAATATTCACAACCACTTCCAAAATAATCAAGGATATAATCAAATCTAAAAACACCTGTATCAATAATAGTTCAGAAGCGAGTATATATAAAATAAGTTTCCAAGGCTGTTCTTCACAATACATTGGCAAAACCTGTAGAAATTAAAAAAAAAAAAAAGTGTGTCTATGAACACAAAAGAGGCCGTTATAAATAACAATTTAACAAATGCACTAGTTATACACAGAAATAAATTTGGCCACAATTTTGATCTAAAAATAATGCCACTCATCAAAAGAGAAAGTAATTTACTGAGAAGGAAAATCCTAGAGTGTGCCACAATTGAATATTATCAAAATATCAATCTATGCCCCTGTTCCCACCCCCATCATCTCACCTTTCCTGAAGGAATTACTATTTTCCCACGCCAACAGACAGAACAAATGTGTTGAAAAAATTGAAGGAAAATGGCTGAATCCATCATTTCAATTTCTGGAGATATATAATGCAAACGTCCATTTTCTATTTCAATAAAAAAAAAATCTTATTTTCTTTTTCTACTAAATTTTTATTTTTTAAGCGTATCACCCCAAGGCAAGGCTGGTGGCCACTATCATGCATGGGGTTACAGAAGGGTTGGAGGAAGAGCAGACAGGAGTGGTAAAGGAAGGGATGTGGAGAAAGAGAAGGACGGAGGGTCGATCAAGGCAGGGGGTTACAGAAGATATAGAGTGAGAGCAGATAGGAATGAAAGATGAAAGGAAGTGGAGAAGGGATGTGGATAGATCAAGGCAACTGGAGATGACGATTGACGCTACACTTAAACTGTTGGAGATTGTATTTGTCAGGGAAACAGTAATAGGGAAGGGAGTTCCATAGGCGAGATGTGCGAGACATGAAGCTATTGGAGTAGAAGAGATGTCTACATCTAACAGTTTCAACGGTGAAGGGGTGGGAACGGGATGCCAGCCTCGTAGGACGCTTAAATTCACGAGGCTTAGGGACAAGCGAAAGCAACTCCTCGGAGCAATTACCGTGGAAGTACTTGTAGAAAAGGCAGAGCGATGCAACATCGCATCTGTGAGAGAGCGACTGCAGACGAGATGACAGATCAGGGCCAATCACATTTTGCATATCCGTCTCTGGATCTTATCAAGAACCCTGAGGCAAACAGCAGGGGCCCCAGACCATAAATGGCAGCAATACTCCATGCAAGGGCGAATGGTAGACTTATAGACTTGGAGGATCGATTCCGGGGAGAAGAATTTCCTAGCTCGTCACAGGGAACCAACTTTTCTTGCGGTGGATGATGCAACTGACTCGATGTATTTGTTCCATCTCAGATCAGCGAACAGCATGAGACCGAGCAGCCGCAGAGAGGAGCTCTCGAGGAGTTGGTCCTCAGACATTCTGATGGGATGCAGGGATGGCTCCTTGTGGTGGTTAATGGAGAGCAGTTTTGTTTTAGAGGCGTTAAAGTTGACCATCCATTTCTCTCCCCAGTCCACAACCGATTGGAGGTCCTTTTTGAATTTGAGCTGCCAGGTTAATTTTGTCCGCCTCACTAGATTTGTGCTTGAGGCAGGAGTAAATAGTAGTGTCGTCAGCGTAGATACCGACTTGGGAGTCTATGGCGTCAGGAAGGTCGTTTATAAATATGAGGAACAGAGTAGGGCCAAGGATGGAGCCTTGAGGAACACCAGCGTTAGTGGGATAGGAGTTGGAGAAGAATCCACTGAGAACAACCTTCAAATCCCGGTTTGATAGGAACGATTGAATTAGGTCAAACAATCGACCTGTGATACCATAATCCCGGAGCTTGCGAAGGAGGCCGGCATGCCAAACCCTATCGAATGCTTTGGAGATGTCAAGGGCCACGGCACGGGCTTCGCCGTTATTATGGATAGCTTGGTAGACAAATTCTGTGATGGCCGTAAGCACATCGGTAGTAGACCGGGCAAAGCGGAAACCATACTGCTTGTCTGAGAGCAGATCGTGGGATATCAGGTGAGTAATCACTTCGGTGTTGATAATGGCCTCGAAGACTTTGCCGAAGAGGGGAAGGAGACTGATAGGACGGTAATTAGAAGGGTTGGAGGGGTCGCCAGAGTTCTTAAAGACAGGAACAATGGTAGAGGACTTCCAGCAGTCAGGAAACCAGGACTCCTTGAGGCAGCCGTTGTACAATTTAGAGAGGGCAGGTGCCAGTTCAGGTGCGCATTTCTTCAGGACAATGGCTGGTATACCGTCGCCACCGGTAGCCTTGTGGAGATCTAAGTTAGAAATAATGCCCAGTACCGATGACGGGGTTTATGTGCAAGCCGTCCAGTAGGGCCTCAGTTCTGGGAGGGAAGTCGGGCAAGGGTACCCTAGAAGAGTCAACCATAGAATTGGAAGAAAACTTCCGAGCGAAGCATTCGGCCTTGTCGGCAGAGGTGGTCAGGACCTCAAACTGATTGAACAGTGGAGGAATGGAGGGTTTGTTACTATTCAGAACGCTCTCTTGCAGAGGCGCCAATAGTCCTTGGAGCCAAATTTGCGGGATGCAATACGTTCCTTCATCCGAGCTGCAAATAGTGCCTTGGCATTGTCGAGGGTACGCTTACACTCATTGCGTGCAGAGGTAAATAGACATCTGTTGGAGTCGGACATGTCACTACGAAAACTGTGGAAGAAGTGGTTCCTATGGGCAATGGCGGCTGAGCAAGCAGCTGTGAACCAGGGGGAGGAGCGCGGTTTGACCTTGAATTTCCTGGAGGGGATGAAAGCTTCGATACCAGCTTTGATCCAGGAAGAGAACTCAGAAGCACAATCATGAGTG